>OZ007555.1:12872047-14086320 GCA_963931855.1 Philhelius festivus
AAGTTGGCAGAAAATCCGCTTTTTTATCGACAAATTTTGTTTAGCGATGAGGCTCATTTCTGGTTGAATGGCTACGTAAATAAGCAAAATTGCCGCATTTGGAGTGAAGAGCAACCAGAAGCCGTTCAAGAACTGCCCATGCATCCCGAAAAATGCACTGTTTGGTGTGGTTTGTACGCTGGTGGAATCATTGGACCGTATTTTTTCAAAGATGCTGTTGGACGCAACGTTACGGTGAATGGCGATCGCTATCGTTCAATGCTAACAAACTTTTTGTTGCCAAAAATGGAAGAACTGAACTTGGTTGACATGTGGTTTCAACAAGATGGCGCTACATGCCACACAGCTCGCGATTCTATGGCCATTTTGAGGGAAAACTTCGGAGAACAATTCATCTCAAGGAATGGACCGGTAAGTTGGCCACCAAAATCATGCGATTTGACGCCTTTAGACTATTTTTTGTGGGGCTACGTCAAGTCTAAAGTCTACACAAATAAGCCAGCAACTATTCCAGCTTTGGAAGACAACATTTCCGAAGAAATTCGGGCTATTCCGGCCGAAATGCTCGAAAAAGTTACCCAAAATTGGACTTTCCGAATGGACCACCTAAGACGCAGCCGCGGTCAACATTTAAATGAAATTATCTTCAAAAAGTAAATGTCATGGACCAATCTAACGTTTCAAATAAAGAATCGATGAGATTTTGCAAATTTTATGCGTTTTTTTTTTTAAAAAAGTTCTCAAGTTCTTAAAAAATCACCCGTTATTTCGTGGTTGTAACTAATGAAAATGTCTTCAATAAGAAAGTGTTCGCAACACCAATTCCTGGAAGTTTTGTGCTACAGCCGCCATTTTAAAAGAAAGAAATTTGTTTGAAAAGACTCTTCGACTGTCTTTCGTGGAACTTTTGAAATATTGACTACTTATTTTATATAATATTAAATAATAATATAACTTGTTTTTTTTTTGAAATGTTAATCGGCATTGGGTAGGATTTTCTGTGTTTTAAAACAAAAAAACCCACTGCTGACGTTGCGTCCTTAGTTACTTAGATGTCGCTACAGTTCGGAGTGAGCGTGGAGCTCAACCAACAACTCTCTCGAGTTCGCCCGGTTCTTTTGTAACTGCCTCCGGTTTGCACTCCAAGTAGATTGAAGTTCACGTCTACTAGAGCGTTTTCTGCGGACGAGGTCTTTCTTTATTGGGTTCTATCCCCCTCTGGAATAATCTTGAAAACGCTACGAGTTAAAACCGTATTGTCAATTCACTCTACATGAACGTACCATCTTACTCGTAGCTTGTAACTAGTGCCTCATTAAATCTTGTCTTCCAGAGCCTGTTAATTCAAACGAGACCTAATATTTGACGAAGTATTTTTCGCTAGAAGTCTCCAATAATATTCATGCCTTGTCGCCATCTTATACACAGTTGCCCCGTTTCGATATATTTAAGTAGAAGGGAAAATCTGCTGTGTTTCAAAAATGGTAAATTTCAAGCGTCCGCAGCTCGTGCAGTACCGGGATCTGATGACTCACAACTCTCAGCGATTCCCGTGTTCGTCTTATTGATAGGAATGGAAGAGACCTAATATTCTCGACCGAATCCAAACCGTTTTTTTTTCCAAAAAGCGATACTCTTGGAAGATTTGTTTAAGAAGTATGCGTATTAGATCGTGATGTTTATGAAAAATCGATAGTAAGTTTGAAATTAAAATCTTTTGTCTTTTTCTTTCAAAATGGCGATCAATTCTGAAGAAAAAATAGGTTAAAAAAACAACACTATCAATCTTAATCGAAAAATCCAGCAGTCTGACGTTCAGATTATGAATTAAATGTAATATTTTGAATTCGCCGTAATTATTTTTTTCCTTTTTAATCGTAATCAATATTAGAGATTGTATCGTAAATGTTTGGTCTATGAGTAACAAGTCATTAATTTAATCGAAATCATTAAACCAGTTTGATGATGATTTTTGGAAATCTTATTCAGAATTCCAATTCGCTGTATTTTGTTCTCCACGATTTCAAATTAATCTCAGAGAGTTGGCAGTTTTATATTTGTGTACATAAATGTATCGATAATTGAATTCGATGTAAATGAATCACTTCAACTTTCCTTAAAAATCCCATTGTAATATTTTGAATTCGCCGTATAATCCTTATTTTAAGATTTCTTAATTTCTCATTCCAGGAACACAAAGTCGTTATACAGTTATTGAAACCGGTGGCGTATCTATATTAAGAATTGAACCAGTACGTGCTGGACGCGATGATGCACCCTACGAATGTGTAGCAGAAAACGGCGTTGGTGATGCTGTATCAGCTGATGCAACTTTAACTGTTTATGAAGGTAAGTTTTCAGCTCTGCTGCTTATTTATTTTGTAATTTTCTCACGTCCTTGTTAACTAACTAGTTAAGTAATAACTCAGTAACATACAGGAGGTATAAGTTCTTCTTCTAATAAACAAAGTAGCAGTTTTTTTTTTTTTTTTTGTTAATTCTACTGCTATGTAACACAACGGTGTATTCTGCCGGGGCGCGCATCCGGTTCATAAAAATTAGTCTAGGTACGTGAAAACTCAGTAGAACGGAAATGTTGGAAGAAGAGTTTTCATCCAAATTCACTTTTAATTACAAGCAAAAGTCCTAAATATGAAGTTTTACCTTTGCACACGTACACACCAACACACATAATATTCTATGTATAAATGTATGCTGAAGCATTAGTTTTGCAAATGGAAATTTTCGTTGGACTAATTTTAGTTGCCTCCTGGAGTTTTGTGTGGAACGATTATTTTTATTTTTCACTAAATGTCTGCCTCGTTGCCGCTATTCGGCGTCTCACTCCTGTTTTGGTGGAAAACAAAGAGGCAGATAGAGACAGAGAGGGAGAGCGACTGAGTAAATTTGAATAGAAGATAATTAGTGTTTGTGTGGGCACTGGTACTCTTTGTTCTGCTTTATCCTTCAAACATCCTTTATTTTCCTTCACTTTGTTTTTTAATTTGGAATTGTAAATTAGTACTCTAGCACCTGTTTCGTTTCGAGCCAAATTATACAGAAGGTGTTTTTCTAAAATTCAAAATTATCCACCAGACATCATATTAACGAGGTTCCGTTTTGTGTTTTGGAAATACTTTCAAACACACACACACACATACACCTATGAAAAAAGGATATGCGAATACTAGGTGTTCTCAAAAAATTGCTTGTTAGAGTTGTTATTTTGAAATAAATGGAATGGGGTTTGGTAATCATAGGGTAATTGTACGAGCTGTATCATACTTCGTGGAAACGTTGGAGTGAAAAACTTTGATTTATTAGCCATGAAAGTGTGCTATGATGTATATGACGAGGGGCTAGGTATTTTGCAGGTGCAGAGAGGACTGGCTCTTCAGCAAGAAGTTATTCATCTGTGTAAGAATATTGTTAGATGGACTAGAACACGTTCCGAATATTTTAGATCAACAGGGAAATAATATAAAATTTTGTATTTGTTGTTTTTTTTTTTTTTGTAGGAAAAGTTTCGAATGCTAATGGGTGGTATACACAGCACGCTGCTGTTTGGGCTTTCGAGTCTCTATTTTTTCAAGTGGAAATGACCTAATAGATGGAAGATTTTAAAGTGGATCTGTACACTTGTTGAAGTTTTAATTAGATTTACCTTGTGTCAGTGATGTAGAAAAAAACAGCAATAATTATTTTTGCAATAATTAAAAATAACTTTCTAGGTTGTACGAATTATTTCACTGTGCTTTTAGCAAGAGTTAATCATTTGGGATAATTTGTGTATTTAATTATATTGAATTGAACAACAAAACCCATTAGGTAACCATAACAACCGAAAAGTTAGCCCTGTCATATTTAATGAATTTTATTTGGTTTGTATGGCTCCAGTTGGGGCCAAGAGCTTTAGACAAAACAGGAAAGTTTGGAAAGTTACAAAATAATTTTTTAAGTGTGAGATTAGTAATTTTAGCTGCCGTTATGTAGTTTTTGCAGAAAAATACTTCTGTGATGTACCACAAGCTCGAGTTTTTGCTTCGAACAATTTTTTAGACTATTCCGAATCGAATACCTTGAAAACTAGAGACAATACCCTCGAAGAGTCTTACGGGGTCAAATTGCATGATCTTGCTATAAAGTCCTGTCCATCGCCTTTGCGTGAGATAATTTTGCCTATAATTTTTTTTTTTAATTTTTCAAATTTTCGTACCTACCAAAAATTTTTTTTTGAAATTCTATATTTGAACGATTTTAAATTGTTATTCGGTTTTTAGCTCTATCTAAACAATTGTTTTTAGCCTTTTAAAAACTAGTTTTGTGCTTCTTCACTAATGACATTTATTTTAAAACTCCGACTTCATGCGATCTAATTGTTTATTTAATTTTTAAGAGCATGAGTCCAATAGATTCCTTAATGGTTTTCTGGTTGAACAAAACTGTCAATGCTGAAACTTAGTTTAAGAATATTGATTTTTTCAAAAATGAAAGCCTTTTCCAAATAATAGATAGCCTCATCCCCCTCAACGCGGGAAAAAAAACCACTAGCATTATAAAATCCAGAACACCGCACCATTAGCCTTTATTCAATTTTGTGTCAACAAGAACTTTGATTCTTGGATTATTATTATTTTTTGCCCTTCTTAAAATAACCCATCCCAACAAAATCAACCATAGCATAACCGCAGCACCGAACAGAACAATCAAGAGCTTAACTTATAATAACACAAAACGTTCAAAAAACTTACTCCTTTTGTGTGGCTCGATGCGCTTCACGAAAAGCTGACAAAAAGGGTCTTCACTTTTACCGCACCGCCCCCTTACGGGAAGTAAAATTGATCACAAAAATTAAGTTTTCTGGCTCCGCAAGAGGCACATAGGTAGGGGGGACGAGACGACCGGCACGCCGCGTCACGGCGATGATGTTCGTCATCATGGCCATGTTCGTCATCGTACACAACTAACGAACGATAAAACTTCCCGTTATTTGTCTATAAGTATTCTTTTGGCCTTTAACTCTCCCGCTCTCTCGGTCGGGTTGTCTGCAACAACACCAAATTCTATTAAAATTAAATTCCGACCTTAAGGTACATTGCAACCCATACAAAGTAATTTTAAATTAATTTACATAATCATATCTCCACATGGATACACCTCCACTCTGTGTATACTTACGCTGCACACAGATAAATTATAAAACGCCATCGAGGCAAAGGACCCGGGAATGCTGGGAAATGCAAAAGTTTATTGCTGCACAGATTCACGGATGTGCCAGGGTGGTGCATCCATGCAAAAGCGAGAGAGCAAACTTAGTAATTATCCAATTTTTTTTTTAAGTTTTGTTCAATTTCATGCGAAGGACAATGAAATTGCACACATGTACGTTACACACGTCATAGTTATAAAACAGCTTCATTTTCGCAAAGAAAGGATCTTTATTTTCTTTTAACTATTTTATGTGACTTTGGCCCCAATCCACCCGAGTCCATCTAGATTTTCCAGAAGTGCAAAATCTAAAATGACGACGACGATAAAGGAATTTAGATTAACAAATAAAACAAAATACACACACAAAAAAAAAGACAAAAATCTTGAAAAGTGAAGTCAAGTGATTAAATTTATTGTCTCTGGATGAGACACAGGATACACCCATCGTCATTTTTGTCGTAGTCATCGTCGTTCTCTCTGTCGTCTTCATCGTTGAAATGTTATAACAAAGGCAAAAGAAAAAAGGACTTGAGTCGATTGATGTGAAATTAAATTTAGGAAGGTTGGTATACACTTCAGTATGTATACATACCTTCTTATAAATGCCAAGGACCTTTTCTCATCTTTAAGTCTTCTCCCGCAGCACTGACTGTGATTGTATTTCTAATTGAGTTTTGAACAAAAGTTTATGTTTCAGAGCAAAGATATGTATGTAGCTGTTCTATTGTCCTTAGTCGCGTGAGTGGATTTTCGAGAGGACATCCTTGTGTCGGCGGAACGTGATCTGATTTATTATAAATTAATATGCCAACTAAGCTACATCATCAGGTTTGGCGTATGACTAAGGGGCACTGGTGATGTTTGGTCCAACATGTAACTACAAACTATTTAAGCAACTCTCAGTAAACCCAATTTAATATCAGGGTACAATCGATCCTCACCTGAGAACTACAAAACATGACCTTAAATTAAAAAATTCCTATACATTTTTGAAAACCTTCAATGGTCTATTTCGCTACCGAAAATATTATAACCTTCATATGTTTTACCTATTTCGAGCTAAGAACCACTAAGTCTTGATCCGGAAGACATATTTTGTATATCGGGGAAGCCTACTTTTTGAAATCTTGTGTAGTTTATTGAGGTGTTTTTCCTCTGTACTCAAGACACTCTACCAAATAGACACGCAGAAAAAGTTGGTCTTTTGAAATTATGAGCCTTATGATTAGAGTTTCATTGAACATTGACAAATTGTGCTGTTGGATTTGGAGAGTCGTCCGCATATTTCCGCATTCATGTTGTTATCGGACTATGATGCCAAAGTTGTTTAAAGGTTGCAATACTTCAAAGTCATGACCCATTACCCTCAGTATCAGATGGTTCTACCGCCCAGGATGCTTATGTGCCTCAATCAATAGACACGTCAGACTGTAGCTAATGGTCTTCAATTTTGTAGGTATACCGATTGGACGGAGATTTCCATTCACCAGAGATGGACTTTGTGTCTATTTCTGGTTCCTCGAGCATCGACGATCTTTCATTGTTTCACTTTTCCCAGCGATCTTAATTTAAATTTATAGTCCATTGAAAATTTATAGTCCATTGAAAGGCGGCACGTTTCTGTATTCCACTTAAAGTTCTTCATGGCATTTTCATTTCCAAATGCGATTGTTCTATTCACAAAACAAACCCTTAATTTTACTCCACTCTTTGTTATGGAATACCACAGGGAACCTTTCATATGTACGTCCGGGAGAGAGTCCATGCTTTTACACGCTACAGCTTTATTGGGGTTATCACTATTGTGTACAATTTCTTCTCTCGATATTGATTAATTTCTCAATTTCCTACTTAGACCAACTACGATTAGCTGCAGGTACTCGTTGCTTGATTTCTGCGCCTATGTAATTTGCCGAATTAACAGCAATTCCCAGATCAACCAATGCTTCGAATTTCTACATAAGTCAAAGATTGCAATTAGGTACAATTGACAGAGGCAAATGTTTCATCTTCACCTCATTTGCAGTCAAACTCATTAGGCCCTCTCAAGACTCTCGAGCGAAATGTTATCCTCCCGGAATCAATTTTCCGTAAAATCAACAATTCTATTAAATAAGAGTTAATTGACTTGGAATCACCAGCTACAGGTTCAAGTGTTCTTTCAACAACGGTAAAGTCACCAGCAAAGCCAAGTTTTTGTTTTAGTGCCACACCTAGCCTTAAAGCACACATCTGATTGCATGAACATGACTGAGCGAAATCTTGTCGTAGTCCTTTGATAGTGTTGATACTTTTTTCGGAATATCTGAATATCTTCCAACGTCATATTAATTAGATGTATCAGTTTTAGATCTATGACCTATTTTGGTGATCACCACAAGTAGTGTAACCCTGTCAAAACGATGGTCTTTTGATAAAAATGTAAAATATGTTTTTCATAAAATTTTAAAATCTTGGTATGTCAGTAAAAAATTGTTAGATATACCAGCTTGTCTGAGATACCAAAACCAGAAATCAAATGGCTAAAGTCACCTCTGTTATTATCGAAAAATCGACAAAAAGGTGATGGGTACCGATCCATGTTCAATTGAGAGATCTTCTTTTGACCAAGACTTGGTGGGTTGTAGAAATTACAGATCTAAAGCCGCACTGGCAAGAACCACTCAAAATATCAGTGAACGGCTAGAGGAGTTTAGATAAAAAATTTTAAAGATTTTAGAGTCAATGCTAAAAAGGCTAATATCTTTGTAGATAGTTGGTGAACTATCTCATTTTTGTTGTTCTTACAACTTTCCAATAGTCATACTTTCCTCCGACTATATCTTTTGTATAGGTAGAAGCTGCTAACCGGCAAAAGCAAAAGGAGCTTTTGTAAGGAATTTTGATCGAAATCCTATCAAAAAAGTCGAAAATGCCCTTGATTTTCTAGATAGCTAAGTATCAGCTTTCATGTATAGAATTTCGGTAGACGAAACTAGTGTTCACTTGTCAGTTTTGTATCACTAAAATACTTCTAGATCGTACACACCATTCACACGATAAATTGATCTTCTTCTTCCAAAACCAAGTCTATCGTGGGATAATAAATGCCACCTGGTACACACAAAGTAGCAATTGACATCATGACCTTCAAATAGAAATAGCCAAATCATAAATCAGCGACCGTAAAGGCATACCAACTCCGAATTGGAAACCGTCTTAAATGTACCATAGAATGCTCGCACTATTGTAAAACATTGTAAGAGTGACCAAAAATCCCTTAACTGCGTGCTTTATTATAAAAAAAAAGAAGAAAGCTAAGTGCTATGGGAAGTAGTATAAGCTTAAACTTCCCCAAATGTTTCCCCATTTTTTCGATCTTAAATAAACTGTTCCTGATCTCGGTGATTTTTGTCCAGTAGTGAGAGTCCCATACTACCTAATATTTGCACCTAATATTGACAGGTTCCTTTTGAAGATTTGCACCGAAAAAATAACATTCTTCTTCTTCTTTAATGGACATTTGTTATGATCCCGACTTTGGACCGCAACTATCGTTCAACACTCAGGAAACATCGGCAAGGTTTCCAGTTTTCTTGTAGTGTTCCAAGTCTGAGGAAAATGAAATTTAGGTATCGCTGTATTTGTTTAATCCAGGAGTTTTTACATCTGTCCTTATTCCGTGATTGTGTTGGAACGTTCTATGCTATCACTTTTTAAACTGGGTTCTCAGGGCATCTTCTTTGTACATGCTAAGTTAGTTATGTTGATGGTATTTTTCATTGTGAATGCGTCTTATATCTTATTCGATCAAGCTTTGTCACTTCTGCTGTCATGCAAAGGATCTTGACATTAGCTGCCGTCACAAAATAAGTAAGCCCTAGACAAGCATCTGTCACGTAGATCTTTCCTTTCAGCTTAGGGGTTATTTTTAGATTACAGAAAATTTTAAAGTCCTTCCGAGCGATGGGGTCATCACAAGATCCTTCGCTATTAATCATATATCCAAGATATTTAAACTTTTTGTACTTGGAATTGTACCAACCAACGAGTAAAACTTAAACAAAATTGTGGAAATAATGACAACTTGTAACTCGTCTAAATCTGACGTTAGGGTTTTCATCGAAAATAACATTGATATCTTTTCTGCAGGGTTTGTTTTTGTTTTTATTTTGACAGTTGATAAAAGATAAGAGAAGAACATTGCTATAATTATAATAATTATTATTTGATGAAATATTTATACACTTATGACAGTTTCGATTGTTCATCAAATGATAGTTCTCCTTTCTCAATAAAATAGAACATACATATAGACAGAATTTCAGAATCGAAGCCAGAAGTCTTCACATGTTCACACATTGAAATTTATCCACACTATGCTGTTCTTTAAAATAAAAATTAATAAGAAGCACAATAGCTCGTGGAGAAACTCAACCTAGGGACTTATAACTCTCTGCATTCGTGTATGCGAGTGGTCGCTAGTAATAGAGGATACTTTCATTTTTATCGCAAGTCCGAATGGCTTAGAAAGGAAGTCTCTTTGACAAATCTAGGTTTTTTGATACACATATAGCTTCCTCTAGATTAAGAATTTTATTTTTAAATTTGTTTTATATACCTACAATTTTACTTAAAACTTTTTTATTACTAAATTAAATCATCTTGGCTCAACAATAGTGGCCAAATGTTCTTCACTTGGCTTTCTTCTTCTTCATTGCTGTACGTGAAATAGTAAACTAGTAGGGAAAGGTGTAGGTCAGAACGGCTGGGATAAGTTGTTTGTACACAAGCAGCTTGGTTTTCTTACTTAGTCCATTTCGGGACCAAGTGCAGAGAATATTTAACTCTCTTCAACATCAAGTCTGTATGCCTTCTGAATTTGAATTTGTTGGAAAAGCTGATGCCCAAGTACCTCGTTGACGATTGGACTGTTACTTCAGTGTTGTCTGGAAACTTAAGTTTAATTGCATCACAGCATGTTGCAAATGCTCGTCTTCGAATTACAGTCACTGGTGTTCGGAAGCAGATGAGTTCGGTCTTTTTGTTGTTTATCTTGAGTGCCTTTTTGACGTAGTATTCTCATAAGTTTTGGATGTACTCTTGCGCTCTCCTGGCAGCAATTTCTGGTGGAAAAGCGGTGGCGTATGTGATGGAGCAGTCTGCATAAAGCTTCGTCTTTGTACCTGGTATGTTGGCTGGTTGATCAGCAGTGTAAAAGTTGAAAATCAACGGTCCATGTTTTGATCCTTGAGGAACTCCAGCCTTGATTCCCATTGTTAATGATACATGTTTTGCTACCTATACATAAAAAAGTCTATCGATTAGGAAATTTTTGATTATGCTTTCCATGTGATTAGGAAGTCCAAGTTCGGAGAGTTTGAATAGTAGTCCTTTTATCTAAACGCTGTCGAAAGCTTTTTCGATGGCCAACAATCACGCTAATGTGACTTCCTTTTTTGTTTTTTGTTGAGTCCAAGTGTAACATCAGTATGGAGTCCCAGTAGTAGATGAAGGGTGGAGTGTTTATTTCGCAAACCATACTGGAACTCCGGTATGACATCTCTTTCTCTGCAAAAAACCTTGAGTTTCTTCAATATCAACGCCTCCAGTATCTTGATTTAAACAGCTGAGCAACGATATTCCACATTTGCGCGGTTGTTCTTCTCAGGGACGGGGCCAACTTTACAATTAATTCTTTCTAGCATCCGAGTAATAGGTTCGTTGGAGCCATTACAGGTACAGGTAGAAGAGACGTGAATTTCTTATAAGTATAAAGAGAATTAATGTTGAAAAAGTTGTTCAGTCAACAGATCCTGAAATGAGTCTACAACTTAAGAAAATGAAAATTTCGTAGTTCTTCCAGGAGTGTATTAAAGTTAATTAATAGAAGTCGGTCTCGATACCAAGGTAGAATCAAAGGATTATTTCCAAGACAGATCACGAAGGGAAAAAGTTAGGAGCTACCTTAAATGCTCTGAATTTGTTTTGAAAGGTGGGTCAAACAAAGGTTATGTAAAGGGATGTGGCCACGTAGGGGTCAGCGCATTTTTTGGACTTATGTGTATGGTGTAAAATTTAGCTGTGCTAACATATTCTCTTATCTCTGAATAAAACAAAGAGAAAATAGCCCCTTTAATGTGTACATGAAAACGTGACCAATTATTCTGGCCGTCCCTTTTAAGCTGATTAAACGCTAACATATTTTTATAATTTCCGATGTCCTTTCTATAAAAAATTATCATGTAGGTTTATAAATCGCTGTTAAAAGTATTAAAAAGTGTTAACAAGAATCAAGTCCAATCCTCCGTGGGTTTTCTTTATTTTTTTCTTGTACATCTCGTGTAGTTTGTGCTTATTTCTTCGATTACAGAAATCTTTTTGCAAAAAAATCATCCAAAAAGCTTTGATATGTCAAAGTTTGCCGCAGCTGCGACTGGATTTAGCTTAGGCTGTAGTTTATTTAACTACATTTTTCCCAGAACATGATGGTAGTTATAAAAGTTTCGTAATCGATTGACACGAGGTGCCTAGAATAAGTCTCTTTAATTATATAGGGCCGCATGGAGTTACATTTAAAAACATTATAATCTTCTCTTTTAAAATTCTCTTGAATTCATTTTATCAAATGTTGTAAATGGGAATTATTTAATATTTTATTTTTGGTTAATTAACACTTATACAATATAACAAGGAGAAAACTTTTAAGTCTGCATTGAATCCAATTAACTTTCAATTCGACACTCAAAGTGCACATGATCCACTGTGGCATTTAACGGTTTCATCAGCCATCGAAGTATTTAACAACCAAAAAATATATTTCAACCCCAAAAACGAGTTGCCAGAAAATTTTGCCCATTTTGCATTATTTAAATAATTTGAATTTAATTCCCGTAAAACCAACTGTGGATAGTTGGGGGGGGGGGGCTAGATAGGGGAAAAATGAAGCCAGAGAAAGAGAAAAACAAAATTTAATTGCAATTTATTTATAAGCTCGCACAAAATGATGGGCAATCAGGATCCTAGGCAAAGGTCCTGAAATTTATTTAGCGTATATTTTATATATACATAGGTACAAGAGAGTCCTGTTAGAAAGTCTTCATGCAAGAATGAATAAATAGATAGATAGATACCGTTTTATAGCAAATACCTATATACGACTACAGAAAACAATATTTATATAACAACGCATTTCTGCACACAATTACCGCCCACAAGTTTAATTGAGTCTGTTTGCTCCAGTGGGTGTGTTAAAGGGTTTTTGTTTGTGTAAAGGTTGGCTATATCGTTCGTGTTCCGATTTACCGAACTTGAGGACGGATAGCGTTGCGAGAGTGCTCTTTTGTACAGCTTGTTCACAATTTCAAGGTGCTGCTTCCGGCGAGGTGGCGGCGCGGCGGAGGATAAAATTAATAGAACATTTAATGTCAGGGTGATTGAATGTATTTGGCCAACCAAACCAACCGCCGGAATTTATTTAAATCAATCGAATAATAAAGGCGGACGGTAGTTCTATATTAAAAACATACACATACAAATATACATAGGTTACATATTTGGAAACTCAGCTAGATGTACATACGAGTATGTGTGTATATTTCGTTATGGTCAACAGAAGGCGCTCCTGCCGCCACCGCCCGCCCGCCTCATGGTGCTCATGAAAAGGACTTTCGCAGTTGACATCACGTGGAAGAGTTTAACACACAGCTCACCTATCATCTCATCTACATACATACATGCATTTGTATTCTTCTGACCGAATGACAGATTGGGTATTATAGTACTTACGCGTATATTGTGGCGCCAGATGAGACCGACGACGGACAGATGCAAAAACATTCATGCTTATATGGGAGAAATATGTGGTAGTGGCAGGCGGCCGCGGCGTTCAAGCGATCTCAAATTCAACTGTCCGTGGTGTGATGATTTATTAAAGATTTATGCGAATCGATTTGATAGGCAATAAATATGATTTCGATTTAGGATCGAAGGCCATTTGTGAGTGTGAGTGCGGTGTGTGTGGTTTTGTTGAAATGGACAGACGGGAGACACCTAGCCACCTTCTCGTATGTGGTGGGGATTATTAAATGTTTGTTGTTTTTGTTTTGTGGTTAATAAGAGGATTGTGAGATCAAAGGTAGAGTTATTTTAATTGCTTGTCTAAGTGAAGGTATGAATTTAAATGTTCCAAGAATTTGTTCAAGGCAAACTGTTGAACCACAGCTATTTAAATATGTATAGACAGATAGGGGCAGTAAAGCTATCAACGAAAAGGTTCATTAAGCAATTAGCATCTTTTATTCTTCCTTCTTGCACACAAGACCAAATAAAGATATAAATCTTGATGAATTTTTCTTTTGAAAGCGCGCAGTATCAGTTCTCTCTTTCTCCTTATCATTTTTACCGCACCCAGGACCAAAAAGCATTACCCGCTTGGTCATTTTATCTGTATTTCGTCAAACCGAAGTAGCAGCGGGGCCTGTGACTACCCTTATAATGACACGCTGTGAAACAGTGCGACTGTTTAGATAAAGTGGAGAGGATTTAATAGGAGGTGTCGAAGCACATTGGTCTTGTACAATCACAAAAATGGAGTAGGGCGAAGTATTCCACATTTTAGTAGGGCGGCTAGAAAAATAACTTCTACATTCGACAATAAGTCCGCAGGTAGTCTCAAGGGTAAGCTTATGAGTGTTCCCAGCTAGACGAGTATTACGAAATACAACATCTACTTTTCCCGAGTTCGAATTCAAATGATATTGGTTTTGCCTCGTGACACCATGCAATTAGCTGCAGAATCCTTCGGCCCAACAAAGAATATTAAGACTTGATTAAAACCTATCAAATATACCAAAAAAATGCCGTCTGCTTGGTTGATTTCAATTCCAGAAGTACGAAATTGCCAATTAATATGTTCTTAATGTTAAAATTTCACAAAATTATCAAAACTATTATTTCGTATAATTTCACTTATTTAAAAAGACTTTCAACTCTCAAATAAACAACTTCCGCATTTCGTGAATTTCTTAAAAGCTTTTAAACATTTTTTGGAATAGATTTTTCATAGTTTATTTTAACTCCCTATATTCAAACGCACACCAACATTAAATTACCCTACTTAAGTGAAATTAAAAATAAATTACATAAACCATCATTATTCATTTTAAATGAGTCCTGACAAAATGTCAAGTTGTTGTGACTTTTTTTTTATTATTAAATTTTTTGCGTTGAAATAACTGACTGACTCTTGTAACCGAACGATCAATCATTCCTTAAAAGCAAAATACCAAAAACAAACTACCAAACTTTACTCATTTAGTGGGGCACAAACGAACGTCAACCAATTAGGCGGAAGCTGGCGATGTCCAAATATTATTTTCACCCTTAAAATATTCAACACGAACCTCTCAAATCAATCATCGCTTTATTACCCTGATTTTTTAAGGAAGAAAAGTTTTTTGACCTTTCACTTAATGACTGTCCGAAAAAAAAAGATATTTCATATAAAAAAATGGTGCTATCTCCCTTCAGGGAAATTGCAATAAATATGAACGCTGATTTTAAGAGAGACCCGCGTTTTAAATATAAATAAGATATCAGACCAAGTTTTCGAATTTATAATAGATTTAAAGAATTTAATTAAAAAAATATATATTTTTAGTATTTTCTTGTATTTCTCTTTGATGGCCGCGATTATGTGTCTTCAGTCTTGAATTATCTTTGAATAAAAACTAGTTGCAACCACTTTACATCAGTCCTTAATTCTACGATTAAATAAAAATAAAAATTCAAATAACTCAAAAAAAGCATTGATTACAATCCGGCTCGAACTACCAGTTTTGGACACATTTCGTTAATACTGTTCTGGCTTTACTGAGGCAAAAAGTCAATAAGCCATTTCTATTCGTACTACCTGACAATGATTATTTGACCATTGAGAAGTTTCCTTCAAATATCAAACCAAATTCCTCTAACACATTTGTGACAAGCAACAACAAAAAATTTATACATACGAGTACTGGCAAAAAAAAAATACACGCAATTAAATCTGTCAACCGCGACTGAGCAAACATCCTTTTTCATGTTAACACAATAATGGTGACATCAACATTTGGTGTTTTTGTTTTTTTTTTTTTCTTTGGTTCATTCGCTAAAAGGTAAATTTAGGTCAGCCAAATCACTTCGCCAACAAACATTAAACAGGACATTACAAATCCTTAACAATCAAAACAAATTTTAACCATGCGAAACTCAGATAAGCTAACAACTAACCAACCAACCGCTCTGCATTACCTCTGTGTCACACCCCAACCGCTCGACAGTATCTAACCCCAAAATCCTTGACGTTTATAGAGAGCCACCCTACACAAAGGATATTATAAACACAGCATGGTTGTGGCGGAGAAAGTGTTTGTACATATATGGCACGCGATTTAATCACTAATTACATGAAATCAATACGAAGTTACAAAGTGTACATATACATACATAATAAGTAAAGTATGAAAGCCTTCAAAGCCATGATTTAACGTACTTGAATTTTGGGTTTCGTCAAAAGTTAAAGAGGATTTTTGTAATTTTGTTTTTAAGGACCTTACAATCCTTACATTAGAAAAAGCCTTCTAATTGCAAAGTAAAGGAACAATAAGTTATTTTAAGAACCCTAGAAGCTCGAGATTGAATTTCATTAACAACTTATGTTCATTGATTTGGTCCTTCGACCCGGATTTAAATGAATGTTAATGTTCTTGAGCATACTCTTATTCCTCTTAACGTTTTGATAATTAAATCTTACCATTACATTATTGTTTGTAATATAAGATAAAGGCAGAAGTTCTATTACATATTCCTTAAAAAAGCATTCTGTAAAATAATATACTTCTTCGTATGTGGAATAAAACTATCAAATTGCAAGCAATTTATTTACAAAATTTTAATTCGAATGGAAATTTAAACTGAGAGAGAATCACCATAAAATCGAAAAAGTGCTGAGAGGTCCACCATGGAAAGCATCTTCATTGATTCAGAATTAAGGAATGCTGTTCACTGTTGTGTAAATTAATCCGATCTTCTCAATACAAAAAAATGGCTGTGAGTTTTGCCTATCTTCTCCGTATGGTTTCTTTATTGACAACTTCCCGTGCAAGTTGCAATGATTGTAGCTGTGTATTGTCAGCGACTATTCCACCTGGGATTAGGTTAATTTCGACAAATTGTAAGATCATTTCACTGCCACGCCGGAGATCTGGATTGGATTCCCAGCCGATGCAATCGTTGACTTGAGTTGTAAGTCATAGAATCAAGAGTCTTGTTTCCTACGAGCTGTGGTAAATTTGTGTTTTGTTTAGATTATTTGAGAAAATTCTGCCCTTCGAATCGGGACGGACGTAATTGTGACTCTATCAGCAGCTGAACGCATGAAGATCTCTTTTCAGCTCTTAACCTCGAAATTATAAACCCTGAAACAAATTGACAAGCAATGAAGCCAATGACAAAGAAATATCGAGTTGCATTTCAACGTCTAAATAATTGCCATGTTATACTCAAATAGGTAAAAATGGTCATCAGGTTATCCGCCTTCGAAAAACTGTTTAGTACAGAGATTCCTTCTTTAACCAAACCACACGAATGTGGAATTTGGTTAAAATTTTTCCCGTCCATTGGGGTAATCAGGCATACAGACCCTAATTGCAGCTCTTTATCCAATTTCTCTAAACACTCACATTTATTTTAAAGGGTATTCCTGACCTCTTTGTGAAAAAGAAAAATTTAAATCTAATAAAAGTTTTCAAAATTTATTTTTGTAGCAAATGCAATTGTACCACTTCAATATTTTCCAACTCATAAATTTTCTAATCGCAAAATTTTTTACATAAACTATCAACAATATCGCTACTTGAAAATACAATTAATTGTTCGAAGCAAAAACCATGTCGTTTTCCACGCAGTTAAGCATTTCGTACAAAAAAAAAAAAACTTTCCCTGCATAGTTTTTGTCCATAATGCCAATTGGGGAAGCAAAAAAGAGGGACACCCTTCAAGGTCCTCTGAAAATGGCATGAAAACCAAAAAAAAAAATAGGTGCAAGCCATCTGGTTGCAAAAGTTCAACACCAAGCTTGAGCGGAAGGGGTAAAATAGCGTCACACCGACCAGAAATAACATCATTTGCGAAGAAAATTCATTAATCTCACTTAGAAATGAACATAGAGTTTGAGTTTAAAGGACACGAATCTATTTTTCAAAAAAAAAAAAAAATAAAAAAAAAATTGTAGGTAGTACGAAAGGAGGAGGCTTTGGTACTTATCCTTGGCCAGCAAGTCTGCTGCAGTTGGCAAATTAAATACAAAACTTTGTTCATTTTACATTGTGGCAAAAGAAAACGGGGCACACAGGACATTATTGCACATTTCTTTGGTTGAGGGTTGCTATGCCATAGCCCTACCCTACTCACACTCAGTCCCATCATCATTGTCGTCATAATCAGAATTGAACATTCAACTTTAGGACTTTGCCAGATTTTGTCCTCTTCACGAAGATAGTATAGAACGACGTTTTTTGGTCCTGGTCCTGGTCCGGGTCCTTTGCTGCTGGTCGATTTTGCTAGCTTTTTTGGTTTCCACAAAAACACAGCACAGATACAAGTTACAGTATCTTTGCTACTTCTGCTGCTTTTTGGATGGTGTTGGTGGTGCTGTGTGGTTCACAGGAAACTATAATATTATCGTAAAGTCATATTAATAATGAAATAACCACAAAACACCCTCTGCTTGTCTGGGGAATGTCCTTTTTTGGGGTTTTGTTGGCACCAAAAACTCTCGCACTATAAATGGAACAGCAAAAAAAAAATAACCTCTCTAGAAATTAAATGCAAATAATAAAACTTATGGTTTCTCGTCCTGTTTCATTTCTTTTTTTTTTATTTTTGGTTAAAATGTAAAATGTTATGAAGGATTTTTTTCTCGTCCTTCATACGCCCTTATGTGTAATAAATGTTTATAATACTCTATGCAGTGCTTTTGGGTGGTGAATGGTGATATGTATATAATTTTTTTGTCGTTTCGTTTTCTATTGCTTTGCATGCATGCAGGGCATGCAGTAGTAAGTGTCTGCAGTGTCAAAACACATTAAAAAAAAATTAACTGGCAATGTACATAGATATACAACATGTTTTAACATTGTAGAGTCAAAAAGACATGTTGTAATTTACATGCTGACATTTTGAAATTGTCCATTGCGTAGAACCGTTGGGTCGTTAAAAAATTCTGTCACAAGTTAAATAAAAAGTAACTTCAATAGGATTGTAAAATGAATAGGAATGTTAAAGTATGGTTGCAAATAAATTTGAAAAAGAATGCAAGAGAGATATGTAGAGAACTCTCTGAAGCAGAAGTGATTTTTGACTTCAGGAAATTTAAGTCGAATCCGGCTCGGAGGACCAAATTCATTTAAAGTTGAGTTCTTAGGTATTTGTTTAATTGTAGTACATTAATGCTTAAATGAATTTTAAATGTTTAAATAAGTAGATTCATTTAAACTTTTTAGTATAAATAAATCCATGATCTAAAAACTGAATTAGTAAAAGCAGAGCAATATTTCTATCTAGATATTCCATTCTTCAGACAATTTTTGGTTATTAATATCATTGTTCAAAAAATATAACTTTAGCTTTCATACATAAATTATAATCAAAAATTGATGAATGGCGCCCAAGACTAACTCAATAGTTTGAATGAAATGTTATATTCATAAAATATTTTATTTTCCAAGTTTTTTTTTATATTTTTATCATCGAATGCCGTGGAAGCAAGTGTTTTTGAGTACCTTTATGGCGCAAATGAATTTAGTGAAGTGTTGTCTTTATTGATTACCTTCTGAGTTCATCTTGATAGATTGTTCATAGTGGAACCCTGGGCTGTTAGTGCCGCAACAACCTTAAGGTTTTGGTAACATTTCTGCTTAAGATAATATATAACTTTACAGTTTTATCTGGACTTATCCAGGAAATGCCCAAAAGGAGCAAGGGGTACTTATTTTTCTCCAACTGGTGTGATGATATACATGCAATTTGCTACCTTCCTTAACATCCTTTAAAGTCTTAAATTTCAAAGTTTATATAAAAAAGTTACATTCATGGCCGAAGCCAAGAGGGCTCAAAAAGTTGATAGTGCATAATTATTAGAAATTGTTTTGATCAACTTGGACTACCAAAATGATAATTAAAGTGTAAACTAACAGTGATCTTTATAAAGCAAAATGTTCCTATTTCCATAACCCTAAGTTAATGGAATTTTTTTAAACAAAATAAATATATCTACATGGTGCTTTTGTGCCGGTATGCGAATGTTTGGTGGCCGTATTCCAAGGGACGTGGATGGCCTGTGGCAATGTTCTTCGACTTATTTCTACTATATTCCGAAACAAATACAAGTCATCCTTTCTCTGGTAAAAATAAAAATAACTAAGCTGTAGAAAACAAACCTTTCTTGCATAATATGTTTCAAATTAAAACAAAACCTTTCTTATGATTCAAAATAACTTCTTAGTTCCGCAGGAAAATAATTCTTTATTGGCTTGACCCTTTGCTCAATATCAAAAAAAAAGTCATACAAAACTTTTTATTAATCGTTGTTTACTTTTTTCGAATTTAAGAAATATTAAAAGAAAACAAAAATACACGTCCTTGTACAAAATACAGCACACTAAACTGAAAAAGATGTACCCTATCCAAATCCAAGAAATAAAAGAAGCAATCACAAAATGGTCCCTCGAGCCGGACTAAACTAAATTGTCATCTAAGTCATCTTAAAACTTAATCATATTCTCTCTAAGCACGTGCATCTCTTCATATTCCCTTACTAATTTACGAGGGATATCTCATTTTATCTCATTTATTTCCCTTCAAAGAATGCAAGAAAATTCCATTATCCTTCCGTTTGTACCGTCCTTTTAGAAAATAAATAACAAATTACTTTGAAGAACTAATATTGAGAAAGCAAATCGATTTCCTTTTTTTTCCAGTTTCAAATAAGCAATAATAAAGGTATAAGCAAAATCTATCTTTGAAGAAGAATAAACCCGTCCGTGTTGTTGGTCTGTTGGTATATATGTAAACCTCTTCCATGTCCTTTTCTCTAGAAAAAAAGCGAAATACAAAACTAATCTCTTGTCTGGCAACATTTCAAATTGTAACACATATTAGATCTCTTAAATCAGAATTCCAAATTTTCTCCCCAAATAGTAAAAGTTAAGTATAAAAAATAAAAAAAAAACAAACTAGAGGGCGCTTGCACTCGTTTACTGCTAGTGATCCAACTTCTGCTGTTCGTTCAGTATCGCAAAAATCACGAGATGGGAGATTTCGTTTATGCAAATAGTGTAATGTGCTCTTGTATTTAGTTCGCTTAAACCGTTACACACAAAAAATCCACACCAGTGCACGTGAGAGCAATAGCAGCATCCTCTACCATGCATTGCATAGTGATAGTGTGTATCCTTTCTATTTTTTTTTTTATTTTTTCTGCCAACCTTTAGTAGCTATTTTGAATATTCCTAACCTGTTGGGAATTTTGATTAAAGATACCTTGTGCGAGATACATCCCTGTGTATTTCCCATCTATTGGGTTGCATTCTGGGATTTTTCCGGGGAAACTCATGGGAAAGATGGCGATGATGATAAGTTGTAGTCGAATGTATGTGTCGAAAAAATACCCAATCCTTTTTGTTGGAAAAAAGGGTAGTTCCCTGTTTTTTTTTTTTTTGCGTTCCCTCTGTCTATTTGTTTGTACCTGCTTGTAGATAATAAAAGTGAAGCGAGTATGAAAAAAAGCAGTCCAACAACAAAAACAGCGAGAGTTAAGGGAACACATTTTTGCATATCTTTCAACTGGATTTATGTATAGAAGGTTTTCAGTAATACTAACGTAAATGCCAACTGGTGGGATGTGCATTAAATTTTCGACTGTCTAGCTTATAATTTTTCCCTTATTCTACTGGGCAAAAATTGGTTTTTGTGTAACAAGAAATGTTTACCATTAGCAAAAATCTAGAAATGTAAATTTAAAACGACATCGTTGCTCGTTTTCGATTTACTTGATAAAACATCAGAGCCCAGTTTCTTGCTACAAAATTGATATTTTCCTATATCAAATTTCAGCTTAAAAAAAATAAATTAGAGACCAACGGCTCGTAGCGACATTCTTGTGTACGTTTTGTCATCACAAATAGCGAGAACCTACAATTTCTTACTGCCAAATCTCAAAGGCTTCAAGGATTTTCCACTTCCTCCGAAGAGGCAGTACCCCAAAAAAGTGTTTAATCTTAAGGTGGCAGCGGCTGACGTGCAACCCCAGATCTCTAGGATGTCAGTCAAACGGAAATACCTCGGTCAACATTTCCTCAGTCTTTCTTAATTGTGTAGCTTAAATTTCAATAATCGAAGATTTAAAATGCTTAAGGTCACATGTAAGAAGGCCGCATTTAGGACCTCTAGATTGAAGCATGGGCTACAATTACCGGGCTCGGCTCTCACCAAGCATACAAACACTACCAAATTTCATACTTTCCTTGCACAAAATTGGTCGAACTATTACGAATTCTCTATATTTGGAAAAAGTTAGAACATTTTCTAAAAAAAAAACTACAAAATCCCGTCAGATACCTAAAACCAATTTGAAGCAAATTGTTCCAATTGTTAAGGCTCCATTGCAGATGATTAGAACATCAGCCCTTGACAAAATTTTGAGATTCACAACTTTGAAGAATGAAGAGTTAATTGCTTTAAATTATTTGTCAGGCAGAAAATGAAGAAATGATTTTTGGAACACAGCTGCCCTCTATATTTTCGGGTACTTATTAGAAAGGGCTTTAGCTGACAATAGAAAGCAATGTTTTCAAATTTCAAGGAAATCTCTTTTTCTTTCTGAGCAACAGAATTTAAAATAAATCAAGTTCAAACGTCTTCCTCTCCTAATCCGTTTACTGAGACCCTTCTTCTAAAAGTTTGGGGTTATCCGGCTTAAGATGAAAACGTGTGAGTCCTAGTTCTTCACGTGCATTGCCAACAAACATATTTATTTATTGAGTCGGATCTGCCAGGCCATATGGCATGACCGTAGTCGACCAAACTTTGTCTTCACACATGATAACAACTGTCAAACAATAGCGTTGTACAACCGACACAGAAGAATGGATCTAAACTCGAAAAAGGCTTCTCTAATAATCTCACCATTTTCGTAGCGGACTTCCACTTTTTCTATACTTTTTGGTGATTCTCCTTAACTTTTTCTACACGTTTTTGTGATTCTCCTTGACTTATACTTATTGATCTCACATGAAAGCTGACAATCAACACGCTACATGACCGACACAAACGAAAGTGTTGCAAAATTTACAATAGGCTATTTTAGTAGTACAATTGAGGACTTAAGCCATAAGCATATTTTGCTTTGTCGTGTTTTAAACTTCTTTACAAAGACCAATTGCTACCACACTGACCCAGAACAATGCTTTTTTTGTCTTCTGTCAAAAGCACACCTTGTTGGTTTTTCAACCTAATCTTTTTATGTGAAAAGACATTCTCCTTTTAACTTTCGGACTCGAATTCCAATGACATCTAATTAAAATGTCATTTATTCTTGAATCCGATGTCAACAAAACCCAGAAAGGACGGCTTTTAAAAATAAAAAAAAGAAAAACCGTACGTGCATAACAGTTTCTTAACAAGCACAAAGTATGAACACAGAAACCCACCAGGATTCGTGGAAAACCCATTTGTATTGTTATTCATTCATATTATAAAAAGGATATGACAACTGCGTACGCGTGACAGACATACCGCCTTGCGTTTTTCTTTTAACCATCGTTTTTATTGTTGTAAAAAATATTTTGCCATGTAAATTCGACGAAAAATTCCTGTGCACATATTTTGATTTGCTTTGTTGTGTGTATTTATTGTTTGTTTGTACCACGCAGAAAAATGTGTCCTTTAAAACACAACCACAGTGATATCTTCACAAATAATAAAATATAAAAACAAACACAAACATCAGCGAAGCGACAGAGAGAATAAACGACGAAGGACCTCCTGAGGAAGGTCGGCCAGAAGGCAGTCAGTCATCAGTCGTGGTGGTGTGGGGAATTGCAGAAATGAAAAAAAAAGTCATGAAATGAAAAACGTTGACAATTCTGCTTATTGTCACAACATTTCACGCCGGAGTGACTTTGGATTTTGCTGTTTTCCAGTTTTTTTTGTCTTTTTCATTTTTTGCTGCTTCACCCGCATGTCGTCCTTTTTCCTAACCACTACTGTATGACAGAACGGAAACCCTTTTACATCGCGCGGATATACCCACATACACAAACACACACATTTTATTATTTTTGTTTTGTTTTATGTTCATTTTCTAAACCAAGCGAGAAAAATACGAACTTAAAGGAGCTGTACTTTTTCTATATGACGCGATGGAAGCCCCCAAAGGGAGGCTGTCGGTTTGTGTTTTGCTTTTTTTTTCTTATTTTTGTCCTCTCTACTCAGAGGAAATTCAAAACAGACAAAAGCGGGAACACGGGCAAAACATGGAATGAGCAATCCAACAAAAAAAAAAACAACCTTATAACAGGACACAGGACTAACAAAAATAAGTCCAGCAAAAAAAATTAATACTATGGAAATTCATAGAACGAAAGGACAAAAAATTGTGGAAAAAAATGAAGAAAACATGACAAGAGGTGTTTTCTCTTTTGAGTCATGACATATGATTATTGCACTTGCACGTCCGTTTCTACAGCACCGCAGTTTTGCGGTGTATTTATGGCATTTCAAGGATCATGATGTTTAAGAAGTATCTATGAGTGAGTGTGTGTGTTTTGGGGTTCGTGTGTTATGGCAGCTTATCCTTATGTGGACATAACTGGAAAAAAAAAGATTGATCTAACTCTAGGTTTAATTCTTCTAAACAAATGTCTAATAATTTTGAGACTTGAGAACACAAACAAAGCAGTTTAAGTCTTTGTTGTCAAGGAATAGACAAAGAAAACACAATGTGGGCAGGTGTAGAAGGTATTAGTTGCAATCTTTTATTTTTTGATCAATTAACTTATTATTAGTGAACTGATTTGCATGTAGAACTCTTCATCAAAGAATGCCCAAATCAACCATGAGTTATCTTAAGTCATGTGATACACGAAATCTCATTAATAAAACAATATACAAATTAATTTATGTGGAACTTCTAATTCACCCAGGTAGATGGCGTATTAAGGAGTAGAGTAATTAAGTCAAACTTATTTTTGTTGAGGCACCACGCGGGCTTTCGCAGTGATCGATCTTGCGTCGATAACATAATTAACACATTGGGAATTATACTTGAGCATCAAACACCGCTCTACCTCATGTTTTTTGACTTCGAAAAGGCTTTTGACCGGGTTAATCGGGAATGTACATATATGGAGATCTCTGATTGCAAGTGGTATCACCAAAAAAGACATTTAATGTCATCAAAGAGTCTTACGATATCCCAAGGTGGGAAATTGACAGCTTTCCGATTCTTTTAAGGTGATTCTAGGAGTGAGACAAGGAGATGTCGTTTCACCTATCCTGTTTTTACTGGCAATTGATGATGCAATGATGCTACAGTGGGTTCAAACAAGAGGCATAGAATACAATAGAGACCGTTTGACAAGCTCAGCCATCTAAGCTGATGATATCCATCTCCTGGCAAATAGCGCCGGTGGCTTGAATCAAACGTGTCAATGACTGCAAGTTAACGGACAAGTGATGGCTAGCTTAGGGATTAACGTCTGCAAAACCAAACTAATACACAGTGGCCAAAACATTCAACAGCCAATTATTCTAAGGCAGGTGATCATTGAAGAGGTCAAGCAGTTTAATTATGTGGGTAGTTGTGGAGCAATTGATGATGGAACAGACCTGGGTGTAAAAACATCAGAAAAAGTAAGAACCGAGGTGCATTTAGAATCCTCTCTCCTGTGTGGAACAGTAATAAAATATCACTACTCACCAAGTTGAAACTTTTGGAATCCAACGTAAAATCTCTGCTGCATGCTCTGCTAACATCTCGAGCAGCTTATAGGCTTTAGTTGCCCGATGTCTGCGGTACAGAAACCATATCAAACGTCGAGTTAAGGCAGACAAAAGTAAAAATGGAATCCTTAGGATGCAAGACGTGTTAGAAGACCAAAATCAACCTGGAGGTCAACTCAAATGTTAGAAGCAGGGTCTCAGGATATTCGTACGTGGCTTGAGTCTAGAAAAGTTTATGGATTTTTTTTCAATAAATATTCTTGATTGACAACAAAGGTCTTGATGACTGTAGAAGATTTTCATTAAAATTTCGTACTTAACGTAAATGTAGGAAATATAATTGACGATTTATGGATTCGTAAAAAATAACCTCGAATGTCATTTAAACCTGACATTTTTCTGATAGGGAAGACCAAAAATATGGTACTCGCAATTCGGCCCTTCTGTCTGTTCGACTTAAGTCTAAACGTCTCAGCCGATTTTCTTTAAACTTGGTAGATAGCATTTTTAAAAAATTTCTCCGAGACGTTTTTTCTAAGACCAAAGATAATCAGTACCTCCCATACAGTTTTACTTGTGACTTATAGGTACTACTCGTATAAGGCAAGTTATGCATTCTAAAAAAATCGAATTCGAGATTTTGATTAAAGTTGACATTACGATGATAGCCAAGACCAAAAAAGTGGGTCTCACAATTCTGTCTGTCTGTTCGACTACAGTTAAACGGCTCGATCGATTTTCTTCAAACTTGGTAGATATGGGTTTTAATTTTGTCCCCCGGATGTTTTTTTCTTTTTTTTAGGACCAAAAATAACGGCAAAACTGTCCCACAGATTTAAAAAAAAAAATCAAAAAATTTCATTTAGTTAAACCTAAAACCAAAAACTTTATTATTTTTGCTACCCCCCTTGGAACCATTTTTTTTGTTTTTGATTTTCTCAAAAACGGTACGACCGATTTTGATCTTTTTTTTATGTTAAGGTTCCCCTGCAGTTTCAATATTATTGTGTATTCAAATTTTCATTTTTTTTTTTGACTTAAAAAAAATTTTCAAATTTTTTTCAATTTTTTTTTTTGAAAACAATATGTATTTCGAAAACCCCATGCTCGATTTTTTTTTAAACTTGATAAGCAAAAGTTTCTTAAAATAATCTACAAGATACGAGTATGAGAAAAAAAATTTATTTTACCTAAAAATAACGGTATACCCTCCATACAATTGTTAAAAAATGGTTTTCGAAAATCGTATTTTTCTCGAAGAAGGTTCCGAGAATTTTGCTTAAATTTTTTTTCTTTCGATTAATTTTTAAGATCTATAATTTAATAAACAAACTTTGAAAACAAGATACGTATTAGGTACTGACTGTACCTATCATAGTACGATGTTTTAAAATTTTGAATTTCTCACTATCGGCATAACGGATTTTAATGAAATTTTTTAGAGAGAAGCTTCTAAAAAGTTTAAAAAACGTTGCATTTCAAAACTTTAAGAAAAATATTTTTTTTTGAATTTTGAAAAAAAAAAAATAATTTTCTTGGAAAATTCAATATCTCGAAAACGGCTCAATATTTTTTTTGTAAATTTAATTTTTATTCGAACAATAATAAAAACTTTAAATTGGAGTACCAAAATTTTCTCTTAAAAATGTTTTAAAAATTTTTTATATATAAAAGCTTATTTTTTTTAAGAAACCACAGAGACTTATAATTTTTGTTCTTGCATAAACCTATATTTGCTTTAATCACATGGCATTCTATTTTAACATCCAACTACTAAAGGAGTTGTTTTAGTCATTTAAAAATTAATTTTATGCTTATGAACAGTTTTTCTCTAATAACATTCATTTTTGAAATTCTTGGTCTATTACATAGGAGCAAGTTCGTACATTTTTTTTTTATTTAAGAAAATATTTTTATTCTCAATCAAATCAAAGCCCTGCGGATGTGAGTCCATTTTACCGACGACTTTGAAACCGCCCAGTTAATTGGGCTTGTTTATTAGAAGGCTTGATATCTGACTTTATCACAAATCAGAAAAATTGCATTTTTTCCAGAAAAGTTTCATAATCACTCCGAAAAAAAATCGATAAATCTGAATTTTGGTGAAAAGTCTTATGTGTAAAGGCTGCGTTTTTTGTTCCAGGTCAATCTTATTTTCAATAACTTTTAATAAAATACAATTTTAAAATGTATGTTTTAAGATTCAACATTTACATACTAGGCAAAACATTTTTGGCCAACATTTCTGCAAATATTGAATCATATTGTTTTTCTTGGTCTTTATGGAATAACCTTAATAGATAGAGATAAGAGAGAGAGACTGTAGGCTTATCTGAGAAGTTAGCCCAACAAAAATACTTTTCTAACAAAATATCATATGATCCATTCCAATGCTACATCTCTGCTGTCCAATTTGCATTGAATCTCTTATGCGTCACAATTGAACATTTAAATCAAGCTTTACAAAACCTCCGATCTCGTGGATAATTCCATTAAACCAAATCCCCCACTTTCAACTGTAAACAATAAACACACGCATCGCCACCACCGCCTCTACCAACTCAATAATTGGCCCCCTTCCCGGGTTTTCTGTATGATTTTCATGCAAATTAATTGTGCCACACACTATGCTTAGGTCCTATAGGACATGGTCCTGCAGACCACTAATCCCTCTCTAAATCAAATGTAAATTAGGCTTTGAAAATTCAATCTGGCCCTTCAATCAAATAATGAACTCAATCATCAGTGTATGTTTGGTTCTGAATGTTGACGAGTGGTGGGGCGAGCGGGTGCCTGGTCGGTGATGGCGATGGCGATGACGATGACAACAGCAGCGGTCCTCTCATACGTTGATGATGTCGCCAGTATTCATAATTCAGTTGACAACAACAATAACAAGACAACAAGAACTATTTCCCTATACAATGGCTGTCTGGGCATATAGTTAGTTTGGAAAATGTTTCGGTGCTGGATGCTGACCTAACCAACAATTCGAGAGTGCTTTCAGTACTCTTGTCCTGGCTCTGGTTCCGGTTCTGGTCCTAGTACTGGTGCGCCCATGACAACGCAAACAAAAGTAATAAATTCAATCAAAGCTCACCTGCGCTCTTGCGTTTTGCGTCCTGCCTATAAATATCGGTTCGGTTGGTTGGTCGATATATAGCTCCGTCTATAACACAGGTTCAGTACTTATCCTGTTTCTGATTGTTGTATTCTGTGCATATGTCCTGGGAGGGCTTCCTGTGACATTTCACTTACGTGTCCAATATGTTCGAAACACTGCACTCGCGTTTCGTTAATTAATTGACAATTTACATCGAAACAAACATGCAGCAATAAACAATCAAATGTTGTAGAGCTGTAGGTACGACGACGACGTGTAAATATAAAGGACCTCCATCAACTATAAATATCCTTTCGAATGATAGAGTGAGTCACTCAGTTAAAAAGAGACCAACCATAGATGAGCAACGACGAAAAAGGATAATTCAAAAAAATAAAGCAGAAACAATTCAAATGCCATCCAACAGCCAGGCAGCCAACACACGCATTGCGCTCCCCATATATTTATATTTGTATACCGAAGGACCAATCAATGCATGTTGTATATCCAATCCAATCCGTCCAGTTCTCCCCTGGTGGATGTTAGCTTAACCCACCCGGACACGTTTCAACTTATTTTCACAACTCTGATGGGAATCTCTCAACTGTGTAGAACTGCACGGTGCGGTGGTTGGCGGTGGAGACGGGCGTGGCGACGAACATAGGTAGTTGCATGTGGATGATGCGGAGAGTATCTATATCGCCATCGATAAATCACACCGAGCTTTTTAATCAAATACATTCTGATGATAAACGACTGCTTGTCGTCCTTTCGGTCGGTATTCCACCCTCCCGCCACCCACCGCCAACCAAACTTCTGCCGTTTCCTTCGAACACAAAAATCAAGCGAAACGCAAACGAATCCGAGAGTGGTGTGAAGTGAAGTTTGGTGAGAGTGTGGAAAAGTGCGGACATTTGCCATAAAAGGGACAATGTGGATGGGGGATTTTCGATGCACATCCTCTCGATCCAGATGCAGTTTGAAATTGATTTTGTTTCTTAATGGCCATTTTATGCATGCGGAAGGGAACGAGTAGCGTTAAAGGTGTGTCGTACCGGAGCAGCAGTAAACACACCCTTAATCTAGCTAGTCCTGCGGATAGAAGACGAAGTCGTATAAATACGGAAATCGATTCGGAAGATTTTCGAAGCTAAAAAAGATTTTGCATAAACAACCGAAAGTGATAAAATCTCAAAAATGTTCTTTACTTGGATTTGGTCGTAAACGACCTGGCGTACGAGCTCAAACACGTATACGAAAAATTGAATGAAAATATTTGTTAAAATTTTTCTATGGTCTTAAAGTTGATAATGGCAGGATAGGGGGTGGTTTTTTTTGGGCAATAGACTTTAGTTCTAAGGTCTTTTAAATGAAACTGGACTTTTACAGTCTAGGGTCCAAAGGCAGAATATAATTAAATCAGTAGAAAAAATTTGGATCTCACTGTTTAATAGGTACTGAATTTTCGTAGAATCCATAACTGCTGTTAGAATTATAGAGGTCTTAAGAAAAACAGTTAATAGAAGATTAACGACTAAGACCCACGTCCTAGTCCCAATAATTCCTTCAACAGATTAAAAATTTAGAATTTTATTTATAGGTCTAAAATTTGAAGGACCATTGTAATTTTAAATTAAACTTATAAGGTCTAAGGTCAGGAAGTAAAAGAAGCAGTTGGAAAAATTGAATTTCACTATTCAATCCGGAACGTTCGGTGTATGTGAAAATCTCTAAAAAAATGACGTGACACAAGGTTAATGATTAGGACCTCAAATTTATACTCATATATTTGGTTTTCAATTATTCAATTTCTTTCAAAGTCCCAATAATGCTTTTAGTGACTTCAAAATCTTAATTTACAGATCTGTTATTTGAAGAACAGTGGTGCTTTGGGGTTTCTAGTGTCCAAAATCAGAAATTAAAGGAGAGAAAAAAAAGGTATCTCAGTTAAATCGGGTTTCTCGATGAATACATGTATATTTATGCCTTTGGATTGTAGAGGTCTTAAAAAAAGGCGTCATACAAATTTAACGAGTAGGACCTGAAATTTGAACTCAATTGGTTTTCCATGAATTATGTATATTTCTCTTCTAAGAAGTTGATTCGTTGACCCTTAAAATTTAAGATTTGATGCAGGGTCTTAAATTTTTTACTGATTGAAATTATTCAAGTAAATTTTGAGCATGGAAGTACATTTTTCAGTTGGATATTTTGATGTTTGTGTCGTTCGGATTTTGTGTCTAAAATGTTTGTTCATGGGTTTGAATTTTAAATTTTTATTTAGAGGTCTTAGTCAGCTGTGTGAATTTTATATCAATTTGTCTTTTTTGTTCACTGAAAATTTTAAATTTATAAATATGATTTGACTACGCTAGACATAGAATACGGAATGAAGGTATATCTTTTAGACCCCAATGTTTCCTAAAATATAATTTTTAAGTCTGCTCAGAAATAAAGTCTATTTACATAACTCTGAATTAAGAGATCGTGCACCTCTTTAAATTAAAAAAAAACAATCCTCAATATATGTATCTATATATATCCGAGGTAGGAGTAGGTAGGAATCTCTTAGCCAAGAATAACGTGACTAGTACTCAGGACCCACACTTTTGGCTAAAATTTTTTATAGAGCGAGATTCCTGGAAAACAGCGTTAGAAACTATATCTGTCGCTGTTGTTGTTGATGAGTCCTAGAGCGTTGCGTTGGAAGGAAAACGTACCTACTATGCCATGGTATTGTTGGAGCGAAAAATAAATCCTTGTTATTGTTAACTATGTGATCCTAAAAAGGGATAACTTAAAGCTGTCTCGTCATAATTGATGTTTTGATACCCTTTTATTTGAATCTCTTTGCGAACGAGACGAGGAGCAAAGGTGTTGTTTTTATGTCATTTTGCACGCATGTAAGACATTATGACTATCCCTCAAATGTTGGAGCACAGTGTGAGCTTTTACGGAACCTGAAGAGGATTTAAAAGCAGATACCGATGCAAATTGGCTTTGAATATCTGAATACTGAAATGAGAGGCTAAAGCTTTCATCATGCTTGCAGTTCTGCTGAAGAAATAATCTCTAAACTTAGGAGAACGTGCAAAGTTGGGATCAAATGTAAACTAATTTGCATTTCCTTGAATTGTTATCGAGGAGGCCTAATCAGCTAGAACATTACCCTTTTCATGCTCTGTTAAACGGGTAGAAATGGTTCTTTGGGTTTGTGCTACTTTTGTTGATCCATAGTTTCCAGGCATATAGAGTGCGGTGGTGAAAAGATGGACAATTCATCAAATTTCCCTAGCTCCTGCCCAGTGACTGCGCTCCATGTTACTTTCTTTGTGAGTACAGTACAGCACCCGCTTTAGATCCCTTCTTTAAAAAATTGTACACAGTAATCCCAGAAGGACAAAGGTAATTCTTAATAATTTTAACTTACAGAAATCAACCCACAAATCGCATTTCACGACAGTAAAATAAAAACAAAAAAAAGTCCCTCCACAAATATCAAGCGTGTTCATTACAATACAACACACAATACAAAACTCATATTTTTCCTGTGATATTTTTCCAATTCGAATGTCAACAATGCAATTCGATCAAAAATTCTATCAAGGACCTGAGTGTAGAAGCTCAAATCGAATCCAAAGGACCAACCGAACCGAACCAAAAAAAATATATATTTATTTTCCAAAAATTGATTTATACAATAGATGGACAAAAAGTGGTAGCACTTTTTTTATCTCAAAATATTAAAAAAAAAAAGAGACCGTTACAATCCATCTCTAGGCTACCCACGAAGAGTCCTGCTAGCTGTTAGTGCACTTTTGATTAAAAACAATTGAGAAGAATTCTCTATATCTACAATATCGGTTCTATGGTCTCTATGATGGGTACAACACACACAGCTGAACAAAACCAAGTGGCAGATTCCATCAGGTAATTTGATATACGGAGAAAGATGTGGCGCCTGGGAGCAGAGTGGTGCCAACAATGGATAAGTGGATTTCAATTTAGAGTGTCTAGAGTGGAATTTATCCTTTTAACTCTATACCTACATATGTATATATCTACACAGATTTATCTAGATGGGATATGAAATATCCGGAATGTGAGTGTACAATTTTTGGAGGCTGCGACAAAAGGATAAAAATAACTCAGTTTTATGAGAAAGCTCTTCCACGATTTTGATAGACAATTGCTTTTAAATTTATATGTACAGGGTGCGTCTTATGTTCGAGGTCAATTTTATTTGGTTGTCATTTTTGTATGAGTGAAATTTGTCAGTTGGCATTTGACAGTGGTCGACACAATGGTTGCAGGCAAGTGATCATCTACGTCGGCGAGATTGGAAGAGTGCTTGAGTTTTACAGCTCGTTATAGTCTACCGCCATTTAGGGCAATAACACATTTTGAGCGATGAAGCACATTTTGACTTGGTTAATATACAGAATAGCTTCTATTGGGGAACTGAAAACCCTTGACTGATACACCAAAGACCACTGCGCCCTCGTAGAGTAACTGCATGGTACTCCAATAGGGCTGGCTGAGACTTATTTCTTCGAGCCAGGCTGTAACAGTTGCTGGTGACCCCTGTCGGGACATGTTGGAAAATCATCTTTTGCCCGAAATAGATCAATTAGGCCGAATTTTCAATTGTCAAATCCAAAATTTTGACAACCTTCATGGCAATATGATTTAAACTTTAAAGAAACTTCTATAGGTATGGTTTTCCAATAGGAATTTCTGAATTTTGACAGGTGATTGCGGCCATTTTGCTGAAGCTACATCTGTCAAAGTAGCTGTCATTTATCAAGTTTTACAACTTGGTGAGTTATATTATTTAACAACATGCGTGAATTTGCCTATTTTACAGTAGCCATAATCGTCTTTGTGAGAGGACTATTAGCAGCGTTGTGGATAAGTTCGAGTTGACCGGTTCAATACGCCAACTCAACATACGTTAACGAAATGCCAGATCTGGCAAATATATCGCCACTGTTCGTGAAAGTATGCAGGGAAATCCTAGGCCTTTCGCAGGCCACATCTTGGTGAATATTGCGTCATAATTTAGGCCTACACCCATAAAACAGTTGGAAGTTGAAATCAATTTCGGTCGTTAAGTCATATCCAGCGACGAGGCTAAGGGATCATATTCAGCGACGATGAATAACTTCGTCAAAAAGCAAAATTGTTGAATTTGAGACGATCACAGTCCACACGAGATACGCCAAATTACAATTCATACAGAGAAAGTAAAGTCACTGTTTTGTGTAAATTTTGGACAAGCTACTGCCCGATACGTGTCGAAAAGTCATCGGAAATCCATCACTGAAGGACGTTTTCGCATGATGTTATAGACTCCATTCATAATGATTGTCTGACCGAAATTTGAATCGTTTTAATGTGTTTAATTTCATATCCTTGAATTTTAAGAATGTTATCTAAGTTTTGTTTAACAAGATAGGTAGGTATTCTGCTTAAAATTTAAATATTCATTACTCCACGGGTACACGTTTATCAGCAGAAATCGTATAATATTTAAAACCGTCCATGTCTTTGCATAAACAACCAAGACAAAATGACAATAATTGTAAAATTATGTCATTAAGTTTACCTGTATTCCCGCTCAGTTAAGACAAGACATGCCTTCCTGCCAAGCAATTTACCTTCTCCATTCTGACAGCAAAAAGCACTCCTTCTCCATGATTATATAATTTTAAACCAACAACTCGAAAAAAACAAATACCAAAACAGAAATAATAATAAATAGGTATCATTCTTATGCAAATATGCCTTTTCGACACAGAAAATTAAAAAGAGAAATAATGAATTAAGGACAAAAATAAAAAATACATAGTTTGTATTCTCGACATTAATTTAGGCACGTTGAAAATTAAACAAAATTAAGGATATTAATCCTAATGTCTATCAAAATATAGTGAGAGAAGCTTGCATCTTTATCTTGGAAAAAAAATTCAAACCCATTATGAGTATCCTATGAAGGACACCCTAGTCGAGAGCACAATTAAAATAATTGAATCCTGTGTGTCATCATTGCCTTGTCGTCGTCGTCGTCTTCTTCGTCGTTGTCCTCGTCATGGTTGTCATTGTCCTTGTTATTCGTGAAGAGCATCATCGTTTATTTGAATAATAAATAAAAAATTAAATTTAAGTTATTGCTTGCTAGGTGTTTTTATTTTGTATTCTTTTCTTGTCAGGTGATCTCTCAGAGCCAACAAGCCATCTCTCGGGCTTGAACTCATCCAAATAGCCTATAAAAATAATTAAAATCGTTTTAAGCTCATTGGCAAGTGAAATGAGAGGGAGAGCAAGAGACAGACGGAGAAGATTCTGGGTCCTCCGTGTCTCGTTATAAGTCAAGTGTATCCTTAAAGTCCTTGGTTTTCCACGAATTTATTTCAATTCAAGCACTTTAGACAAAACCGTTGTGTAGGTAAGGGATTTTTTTTGTTTGGCCTTTAGACAGCGCAGGAGGTTCCTATTACCCTGAAAGCATAAAGTAAAGAAATTGCCGGTGCTTCCGTATGACAGGACATAATAAATATTCCCTGTCGGCCTCTGCACACCTTTTAAAGTCTGGGTTGCTTTTTGTCCTCTTTTTTTTTTATTCCAAACTGCCATCTTTATAATTTTCTGCCGCTACGTCCTACTTCGTTGTTGTTGTTTTTTTTCGGCTTTGCTTTTTGTTTAATATGTGTTCAAGGAAATTTCGCATTTATTATGGTGTCGTGGGGCTGAGAAGAGACTAAAGTAGCAGGAAGCCGACTGTGACTGTACCCGCTACAGAGTCTGACAACACTGACGTTCGCAAGTGTATGAATGAAAAATGTCATTGGATGACAAAATTTATGTAATAATACACACCGTTATGATATGCGTAGATTTATTTATATTATCTTTTCTTTGTTTTTATTTACTTGTGTATAGGTACTATTTGTTCCTTGGTGATTTTGAAGGAAGGTCCTTTTTGGTAGGTATAGACAAAAATGCAGATACAGAAGATACGAAAACAATAAAGAGATTATTATTTTTGATTAATGTGGGGATTTTCTAAGAGAATTTTATTATGATTGTTAAATTGTAAAATAGGTAATTTTCCATTTAAAAATAAAAATTATGTGATTGCGGGATTTAAATATCCAAACAAAAAATCAGAATTGATAATTCCAAACTCAAATAGAGGGTGAATTTGGACGAGTCAGGAAAAATGATTTTATGTACAAGTAGATAAATGTGAGTAGGTAAGGTACTCGTAAATTTATGAATCCATGGATGGCTGATTTTTAATGTAAACAACTTACTCTGATGCGAAAATACCTCTTGGCATAATATTAAGTGCGTGGAACTGTCAGACCGGTTTTCTATAGTTCTCAAACTATCACAAGTAAAAATAAATGTTTTCTTAGAAGTACTACCTCTGGCGTGGGAGTGACAAATCCTGTTAGAGTATCTCTTGTCGAGACATGAAAAGTGCTTCTTATGTCACCCATTCGGACAAGGCAGGAAATTGTAGGTGGCCTTCATTTCTGCCGACAACAACAAACAGAAAGATAAGTCACTAGGATCAGGTTTTCTACAAGCCGTTGTGCCCTTAATATTTTTTTTTAACGAATGATCTGATTATTTACATATTTAAATGATTTTTTTGTTTAAGGTTTCTATCTTGTGCTACGTATTCTAATTCTAGACATTTTCCGCCCTATTGATAAAGGACTAAAAATACTGAGTTACCACTTATAAAAGATTTTGCATTAAGCGTTTCCTATATTTAAATTTGAATAAATCAAACTGAAAGTGAGATATCATTGAATGGAATGCAAAATTGTTTGAAAGTCCGCCGCGGCTTTCCTAGGTGGCGCTCATCCGAAACGTCCTATTTTCTATTACTCTGGGTTACAAATCACTTTGTTTTTTTTTTGTAACAGATAAAATAATCTAAAGAAGATTTGTTTGTACGAAATTTTAAGTCTTTGTTGTTAGTCTCTCATTTCCCCTAGGCATAATGGCTTTGTCAGGGGTACATTTACAACGACTTAACTCGCTTAATTCGTATCCATGAGCTTCTCAGCCTTAGAGAATGACAAAGAAGTCGACGTTGTCTCAACAGATTTCAGTAACGTCTTTGACAAAATCTCACATGAGTTTATTCTATTCAAACTAACCATCCATGGGAACCTATCTTCTTAAGATGAATTTCTTTTTACCTGAAAACCCGCTACTACAAAGCTCGAATCAGATCTACCGTCTCTGACGATTTCTTAGCAATCCCCAGTGTCCCACGAAGCGCTAACAATCCCTGCACCACCGACATTCTGTTCAACTTATCTGGTATTACTAAATCCGCAGTCCATTCGCACTCCATACAATTTCTATCATTTAACATTCGCACCAATTTCGAGACGAATCTTAAGTGAATTTTTAATTAAACAAAAAAAAAAAAAAAAAACAAAAAAAACAATGGAAAACACAAAAATATAAGTCAAAATCTTATTATACTGAAAGTTAAATTGTTAGTTTAACAAATTTTAATAGAAAACGGACAACTAACAACGCAACCGGAGAGCTAGAAATCTAAAAAAAAAAAAAAAGCACACGGTTGGTATTGAACCGTCCCCCATCCAAGTACTAACCACTCAAACCGATGCTTGATTTCGTTGATCGTTAGCGATACTATTATCAAAGCCTAGGCCCGTTGACTAAATGTCTGTAGCTGACAGTGTCGATACGAAAGTTCATAAATGATAAGGTAATTTCAGGAATCGACAATGTAGTTCATTCGGCTAATTTCATAATTCAGTTTTACAGCGGATGGGAAAGGTCAACGGATCCAGTCAATTCACCGGGAGTAAAATTCTGCGATTTATGTAATCGACATGATTATCAAAATGTCATTCAATCACTTTTTCACGAAAATGCATCCAATATTCCCTCCGTCTTTACCTTCTCTATTATCCACCGCTGAGTCAATTCCTGACCTTGGTTTTTTATGTAATAGAGAGCTTGACTTTAGCATGCATATTGACGAGATTAAAGTCTGCACTAGGCTTTGTGAATCGATGGTCCCAAGAATTCTTTGACTCCTATACGTGATTCGATCTTTATAAATAACCTTTATTCGCCCTCTCCTTCAATACGTTTGTCAAGTACCGTCCCCTTATCAACAAATTCATATATCAAGAATCAAGAGCATTCAACATCGTTTCCCATACGTTTCGCCCTTTGTGGTCTGTCTTGGAATAACCCTTTGACTCTTCCTTCGTATCGAGACGGACTTCTATTAATTAACTTGAAAACGCTGGAAGAACGAATACCAATAAGCTACATTCTCTTCATTCATTCATTGACGTCTTTCACAACTCTCTAAAATTCCATCTCATTCAAACCTAATTCCCGTAATCTAAGAAATCTTTGTCACTTCTATCTGTCTACCTACCGTACCTTTTATGCTTCGGAGCATTAATTTTAACATTAACTGTTTCGATTTTAACCTCAGTTCAACCTGCCTGAAACTCTATCTTATAAATCCTTTCAATTCACTCCAATCCTCCAATCCAATCGTACATTTAGGAGCTATATTTAAGTAAGACTAATAATTAGCTTGAATTAAGTCTAATAAATGTTTTTGTTGCTCCGACATAATTTTAAAAAAAATTAAATTTAAAATTAGCACAATTATATTATCTGATTCAGATTGTTGACGAGCCAACTCGAGTCCTTAACTTAGCATATCAATCCGCCAACACTTGTTTCTTACCTTTGAGCCTGATGAATAAAATGTTGGTGTGGTATCGCCATCAAACCATCTTCTGATGGCAATTTCATATGCCTTCAAAATCTAGTCAAAGAGAAAACCCCAATAATTTCCTAACCAACTTTAAGTGATTACTATGTTTGCTTAATAGTAACAGTGACATAAAGTTGTGTCTTCCAATGAAGTTGAAAGTGCAAACGATTTCTTTCGTACCTACTGGTGAACTTCTCAGAGTTGTAAACGACCTTTATATACCGAAATCCTCTGGCCTCGATTGTTTCCTCCCCATTTTTCTGAAGATATGTCATATATCGAGAGTCGATAACACAACACTGGCAATGCAAACGTGTATGCTTTCTCCAACTCTCTGATCATACTGGGCCTTTTCCAAATGGACTGAAAAAATATACTGATCTTGTTCCAGCTTATTTAGATACGAGTATCTTGAGATTACTCTAACGATTTCTTGAATTTTGTATAATGCATTAGTTTGGTTATTTTCAACCACCTAGTTTAAAAAAAAACTGCTGTAATGTTACTGACCAAAATTTAGTCTTCCTTACTATTTCCAGATTTTTCGACATTTTTTTTCATCATATTGAATGAAATAAAATAATATTAATATAATAAGTAAAATACAAAAACTAATAATTTTTGTTTTGTTTTCTTTTCAGGTGAGTTCAATCTTTTTAATCTTCACTTGGTAAAATTGCATACGGATTTGTAAGTTGAAGTTTATAAATATAATATTAAATAACATTAATTTTAAATTTAAGAAAATCTTTCCAAAAACAAGATCCCATGACCAAAAATTCTGTTTCATAGAAACAAAAATTACAAAAAAAAAAGAATACAACTTATTCAAGTAATAAAATATAAATAATTTTAAATTTCATTCAGATATGAAACTTTTTTTTTAAATAATTGGCAAATTCAACAAATTTAGATGTTAACTTTATTTTAGTATAATTCTTAATTAAAAAAATTCATAGACATTGAAATCCATTATTTTATTTAATGTATTTAACATAGAACTAACCCATATTACACTTGAACATTTTTACTTAATCGTAAAAAATTCACATCAGTCTTGACATATCAGATGATAGTGAAGTCGAAAAAAGTGGGTCCCAATTCTGTTTGTCTGTTCGACAACAGCCTTACGGGCTCGTCCAATTTTCTTTAAGCTTGGTTGATAACATTTTTAAATTTTTTAAATTTTAAACTCTTCACACAGATTTTTTTTTTAAGCAAACTGCATTTAGTAAAATTTAGTTATTGATTTTCGAATTCTCAAAAACGGTATAACTAATTTTGATCAATTTTTCGATAGCATTGTGTATTCAATTTTTGAAACCAATTTTTGTTTTGGATTACAAAAAAAAAAAAAATCAAAATTTGCCTTAGGTTACATTAGGTTAAAGTGGGTGTCATTTAAAGCATCTGGCACACTTCGACCAGTAGAGGTCCATTGTAATACCAGGATCTAATAGGGAACAAAAAGATCCTTACTAGTTAAAACCATTTGGAGCTTCTGATGAAGCGAAGGAGACTTTAATTGTCTGTGTTTATGAGATCGCTTGGTTCATTATAGAAATAGTCTCCTAGATGAAGTTTGCGTCTGTAAGAGAGAGCAGGGCATATACAGAGAAGGTGTGACATTGTTTCCTCTTCCTCCTCGTCCAAGCAACTCCTGCAGAAATCGTTTGATAGTACACCGAATCGTGCGGCATGTCTACCTATTAGACAGTGTCCAGTTACGACACCTATTACGGAGCTGATCTGAGATCTACTGAGGGACAACAAGCAATTTGACCGTTTCAAATCAAGTTGGGCCAGATTCGTTTAGTCGCCAGACAAGTGTTGACGTTGAGCCATCTTGTATTTGATTGTTCCAGAGAAGTTCGCTTCAGCATAAGTTTACTAGTAGCTATAGGCATTCCTACATTAACCCTGTCGGGCAAGATATGCATTTCCGTTCCAATTCTGGCGAGTTCGTCGGCCTTACAATTCCCGGAATGTCTCTGTGTCCCGGCACCCAGAACAGGTGAATATTAAACTGTTTGGCCATCTCCATCATAGACGATCGACAGCCTTGGGCTGTAAAAGAGTTTTAAGAGACTGATGCGAGGGATTTTAAAGCAGCTTGGCTATGTGAGAAGATGCGGATATCCGAACTAGATATCACGTTTCCTTTAAGCCAAGACAATATTTCTTTTATCGCCAGAATTTCTGCTTGGAATAAGCTACAATGGTTTGGTAGGCGGAAGGAGAGACTAAGGTTTAGTCTATCTGAGTACACTCCACCACCCACTGCGTTTTCAGTTTTCGATTCATCTGTATAAAATGCACTGATTCATTTTCTATCAAAGCCCCCCTTCCTCCCAAGCTGACCTTGAGGGAATGGTGACTTCAAAGTTTTTTATCGAAAACAAACAAGGGAGTGATCTAGTGGGAGTGACTTGGGAATGTTCCGAATAAATTCAGAATGATGGTGTGGCCAATACAGTTATCGGTCCATTGAGAGATACTTTGAGACGTGCGGCTGTGCTCGCGGCCATTTGTTTGCTGTAAATATCGAGGGGTGTGAGGTTAAGGAGTATGTCTAGTGCAGCGCTGCACTTTGCTTAGTTTGTCGCGATTCTGTAGGTACAGATTCTTATAAGAATTAAAAAAAAGCATCTATTTAGGTATGTTTGTGTTCCCTATGGATTCCAAAATGGCGTGACGGATTTTTTTTAGAATTCTCTGATCAACTCAGCAGGTGATCCTGTGAAATTTGGTAGAGATCTGATCAGCACAATTTTTTTCTCGATATTTTGGCAATTTTGTGCCATATTTTCCATATAGATACATACATATATACTCGTATCGATGTCTGTATTTACCCGGTTGAATAGCAGCACCTATCACTAAAACTGGCTAAAACAAAAAATACATTACATTACATATAACACTATATACTCCGTAGATAAATCTACAAAGAGACACTGGGAAGCACTGGCAACTGAGGCCTTCGGCTTAGACATTACAACGAGAAACACACAGAAAGAAAGAACAACGAACAAAACTTTCTTGCAGCGGCTGAGAATCAAGCTCGAGACCCTTCGCATGACAGTCCAACGCACTAACCATTATGCCAAAGGGCTCTACTATCAAAGCCTAGGCATTTCCAAAATCCATATTCAACTTTGAATGTCGGATTCGGAGCAGAAAAAGTGTCCACGATAGGAATGAATCAGGTACAACGATATGTGCAAACTGAAAATATTCCCCATTAATTTGATATTGGTGTGCGTTCCAATGCAGAATTGGATTGTACTCGGAAGTGGTATCATTTTGAATTGCATGAACGCTATTGAACGGCGGCGGATACACTGCTTTCATTAAATATGAAATCAGGCAGAAGCACTTAAGGATTGCAACCTAAAAAATATTGCAACTGCAAAAATATTATTTGAAAAGAATGCACAATGACCCGCGGACTCTGCGTGGCTTTCAAGGAAACAACCAACCGATAGGTGGCGCTCTTATTCTTCTCTTAGCCGATGATTTCCAACGAAGTTTGCTTGTTATTCCGCGATCAATGCCCGCAGATGAGCTGAATACATGTTTGAAATAACCAAACCTTTGAAATTGAGTCGAGAAAAAATCTGGACTAGCTGTGTGACCGTTCAACTTAATGATTTAAATGATTTAATAAGGAGAAAATTCAATTGAAACTGCTCGGCGAAACCGTCAATTTGATCGATTTCAACACAATATCGGATGAAGAATGACTAGTCAATTATCGGACTGAATTTTTTAATTCATTGGAATCACCCGGAATGCCGTCGCACACTTATTAACATATTAAACGGCGGCGATGCATATGCGCAACTTTAAAATACCAAAGTTGCACAATGAACTTGATGGATCTTCAAAAAATTGTTACCAAATTCAATCGAGACAACAGTCATCGGTAGAAAATTCAGAGGCAAAGACGTTCAGATTCCAAGCTGATGATTTCCAACGATTTACCACTCGAATTCAAGTGGCTCTAGTTGCCTTTGCTATTACCATCAACAAAGCCAAAAGATGCCTAAAATTTGGAACATTCATATGTTTCCTTTTAGTACGGGAGGTAGCGCTATAGTTGACGAAGTCATTTCATACCGGCTGAAAATCATAACAATAATAGTTTTCCCCTAACACATAACAGATCTGAACGTCAGCTGCTCCGAAAGCGGTGGAGCTAAGGGAGACAGCATGCAAAAGTCATTGGAAAAAAATTTGCTCCGATGAATTTTATACCAAGCGAAACTGTATTAAATTATTGTTTTAATCATATTTCTTCAAAAAATTATCGTCAGCTGTATTGCCGAGGGGGGGTTCAATGTCAGTCACGGGCATAAACCTCATTTAAAATTTGAAAAATAAATTTATTTTATACCTTATGAAATTTATATATCTCAATTTTTATACTTTTAAAATAATAAAGAAAATAGTCAGCTGCACTTTTGACGGGGGTAACACCGTCAGTCAGCGCGATAAACATGTCGCGCGCTCAACGCATTCGAGCGTCGCATAGTATCTTTGGAACATAAACTGACGATCTTTACACCCACAAACAATCAGCTGACGACGATTTTTTGTTTCTTTAACATTTAAATTATCTTATACTTAAAATTCAATAAGTATAACATCAATTTCATATAAATAACATCACAGTTTATTTATTTATTCCGTGTAGGTTTCAAATTACATATACAGGGTGATTTGCATAAGGTGTGACAAAAAGCTAGGGCATGTAGGTTGGACTTAGACAAGAAAAAAATCGTATGGGAGGGGGGGAGTCTATTTCCCCCCGTTTAGGCGGGAGGGGAAATTTAAGAAAAAAATCACTTAAAACAGAAAAAAAATTATTAAAAAATAACGGTGATACCTACAGAAAAATGCTACAGCATTTTGAAAAGCCAGAAATACATTCTTTAATTCTGTCTTTAAATAAAGTTGTTCTAGTGAATAGTTTTTGAAAAATTAATTTTCAAAATCGAAATTTTGAAAAAAAAATGAAAATTTTTTTTTAAACAATTTTTTTTCAAAATTTTACGTAGTTAAGTATTTTTTTTTTATTCAATATTCAATGCTCTTATTAGTTTTTGATCAAACACAAAAAACCGGATGTCAAAATGTTTTGCAGTTTTTGAGAAAATCAAAAATAACAAAAACTACTTTTGTTCTAAGAAAAGCCTTTTATTTTAGTTTTTTTCGTTTTTGGATTCTTAGGTGAATTTACGATTGAAAGGATTAACTTTCTTTTTACTATTTTTTTAATTATCGTCTTATAAGCATACAATAATATGACAAAGTACTGGATTAACCATATTTCACACATTTTTTCATTGAGAACACCTGCGTTAGAGCATTGGTTTAAAATTGACCTGCCACTTTTTTATTATGGTGGGGTCGGCTTGTCTTAGGTGCATTTACGAAAGAAAGGATTAACTTTTTTGTACAATTTTTTTATTATCAGTCTTATAAGCATACAATAAAGTAACAAAATACTGGATTAACACATTTTTTCTTTGAGAACACCTGCGTGAGAGCATTGGATTAATATTGACCTGCGAATGTTTTTTAAATAATGCAACGTTACACGCCCTAACTAGTGACAGAAAAATGCAATTGCGAAATAAGAACAAAAATGTTCCTGAACCTTGAAATCAATTAAAATAAGAAATACATGCATTTTTAGATAAAATACATAATTACTGTTTATTATAATTTTTAACTATTTTTTAACTAAAGCTTATTACAAAAAATTTTCGATATGATCCCCATTTTGTAGAAGGCAAAGATTATAGTGCCTTCTTATTGCTGCACATAAATTTATATACTTGATAAATTTTCCTGTAATTTGACTCCAGCCTCTTCAATCCGTTGTTTCAGTTGTTCAAAAGATTCTATTTCCACTTCGTACACATAGTTCTTCATGAATCCCCAAGCATAAAAATCTAACGGAGTTAAATCTGGCGATCTAGGCAGCCATTCTATTGGACCTCCTCTTCCAATCCAACGATCACTAAAATGTTCATCAAGCCAGTTCCTTACAGTGCGGCTTTAGTGTGCTGGAGCTCCATCTTGCTGGTAGATTAAATTGTCTGCTATGGCCAAGGCAACGTTGTCATTCAAATCGGGCAGAAGGTCTCGTATAGTAACTACAAAATGGGGATCATATCGAAAATTTTTTGTAATAAGCTTTAGTTAAAAAATAGTTAAAAATTATAATAAACAGTAATTATGTATTTTATCTAAAAATGCATGTATTTCTTATTTTAATTGATTTCAAGATTCAGGAACATTTTTGTTCTTATTTCGCAATTGCATTTTTCTGTCACTAGTTAGGGCGTGTAACGTTGCATTATTTAAAAAACATTCGCAGGTCAATATTAATCCAATGCTCTCACGCATTTGTTCTGAATGAAAAAATGTGTTAATCCAGTACTTTGTCACTTTATTGTATGCTTATAAGATTGATAAAAAAATTGTACAAAAAAAGTTAATCCTTTCTTTCGTAAATGCACCTAAGCCAAGCCGACCCCACCATAATAAAAAAGTGGCAGGTCAATTTTAAACCAATGCTCTAACGCAGGTGTTCTCAATGAAAAAATGTGTGAAACAGGGATGTTGCGGATGCCAATTTTTTCACATCCGCGGATGCGAATGCGGATGCGGATTTTTGAAGCCTCACATCCGCGGATGCGGATGCGGATGCGGATGCGAATGTTTAAGATCTTATATAAAAAGCACATATAAATAATGAATTAAAATAATGTTGTAGTAAGTGTTAATATTTTTACTAGTTATAATTAGTAAATAAAATTAAAAATAGGTGCATTATACTTCAAGCTTCTCTGCTTCAGGCCGGTTACGCAGAGGTTCGTAAATTAAACCCGCGCTACTAAATAATTGTTCGCTAGGGACACTGCCTGGTGGAGTGGATAAAAATCTTCTTGCTATCGGTGATAATACCTTAAATTCTTCCCTATGAACAGTAAAACATTTAAGAGCATTACCATCCACATTGGGTGATATGCATAAAAGATAGTAAATGCTTTTACTTGAGAATTTCTAAGTAATTACTTTTTTTGATATGCATAAAAATGCAGTAAATGCTGAAAATAAAGTATTTACTTGAGGCCACAGTACTTACTTTTTTCGGATGAACTATTTCAATAAATACTTTATTCCGTATGCATAAAAAGTAGCAAGTACTTTTTTTCTGTAGGAATTACTTCTTTTTTTCAAAGTCAAAGGATAGCAACATGAAAATTTAAAAGTACATACTTTTTTTGATTTAAACACATAACTATGTAGCTTCGAAACCATAAAAACTTACAGTCTTAACTCTATTCTCAAAGGATTCACGTCGCTGATATAAATTAAAATTATGTTACTGTTGACTGTACTGAAATGGCGGAATTTTGTACGCGTTAGTTCACAAAAAGTCTATAAAAGTCAAAGATCGGGTTCAGAATCAAATTTTAAACAACTCTATCGTTTTGAGAGGGAAAACGTAGATTGGTTGAGTGAATACTTACATTGGTAAGTCATTGCAAAATCGTAATTTGTAGTTTTAAAACTTGACGCACCCTTACTATTTGGAGCCTTTTGTTAGTTCGCGGAAATGATGTAGAACTTTCTATTTTCTTATACGCCTGTTAACTTAAAAATATAATTTATAATTTTACAAGAAGCAAACACTTATGAAAACTGTTATATATGTATGTTGCGATGCTATACTAATAGGCTTCCGTTAGTTAAAGGAGTTAGTGGTTTTTAGTTACTGGCGAAGTTTTAAAACTTGCCCTTAGTCGCCAAGTTTATATAGAGTCTTATGTTGAACAAATGGTTCATAAATACTTTTTAAGGAGCTCAAACTGAAACAATAGGAAGGGCAATCACTCATCAAGAAAAGATGCGAATTTTTTTACGATACGTTGGAGATCCTGGATTTCAAGTTGGCGTTGGTGAAGATCACAAGCAGCACAAAATGGTATAATTTCGGTATCACATTTCTTAATTCATACTTTATTCCTTCTTTATTAGGTATGTAAATTTATGCCTACTTAATTCCATCTTAATATGATCTTTATTAGGTATTGTTTTAAAGAACTTAACATGGTGTGTTTACTTCTACTTAAAGCATTCTTAAATACTTCTTAAATGGGCATTTCTTAAATCGGTTTTTTTTTGTTACTTAATTCCTTCTTTAATCCTTCTAAAAACATTCCTTTTTTATTTTGGTATTAAATCGGTATTTTTCAAATTCTTTAATACGTATTTAAGTCTTCTTAAAGAGTATAAATAAAAACACGATAGAGACTTATTTGAGTAGCACTTTGAGACAAGATATTTTAAGTGTCACAGTGGCACAATAGGTAGAGCACAAGCACGGCAAGCGAGAGGACTCGGGTTCGAATCTCAGTGGAAGCACAAAGGTAAATTAAAAAAACTAACTTTTAAAATTCTTTCATTCCAGCAAAAATTCACATAAAGACTATAATATAAACAACAATAATAAAAAACAAACAGATAACACTGGTCAACACTAGTCATGCCACAAGAACTCTGATAGCTAATACTGTTTTAGTCACCTGCCCTCGTTAATAAATTAAAGTAGTTTTGTTTCGAATGCCCTCAGATTTTTTGTGATGTGTTGATATAAACATAATCTGTACTAGGGCAATAAACGCAAGTAAACGGTCGCGAATAAATAGACATAAAAGTAATTTTTTTTTGTACTAATTCAAATTTAGTGCTTTATAAGTAATTGTTGAGATTGTGTAAATATCTCGAGAAAGTGTAATAACGATCCGGATTCATTTTGTTAATTTGTGGTGATTTACCTTTCAAAAAACAAACATGAAATTTTACTACACTTGTGTTGGAGAGTTATCGCCAGTATTTTGGTTTCTCTGTGGCTCATCAAGACAAACTTGGGCTCCTCATATTTGTTGCATAGCTTGTGTAAAGAATTCAACTGAAGGCAAAAAAGGCCGCCGCCATATGCCATTTGCGGGACCCATGATTTGGACCAAACCAAGAGATAACGTTTCGAATTCCTATTTCTATCTTATAAATATAGGTATTAATTAAAAAAAAAACACATGGTCAGTTACCCTAATTTACAGTCAACTAAAAGACCAGTACTTCATAGTGACAATTTACCTATACCAGTTATACTCCTGCGGCCGTTGAGATTCAAAATTCACAACAGCCTTCCACTTCGAGCCAGTAGCGGAGCGTTGTTGACGACGATGACTGTGAGTTTAAAGAAATTTCAGTCAAGTCACATTTCATAACTCAAGAAGACCTAAACGACTTGTTCGCGACTTAAATTTGTCAAAAAAGCAATCAGAACTCTTAGGGTGTCGATTAAAATAATGGATTTTGCTACATCAAGAAACTAAAATAAGCCATTTTCGAAATTGTGATATCATACTACTCTCAAGATGGAGACTTGGTGTATTTTAATAATATAAAAGATGTTATGCAGAACTTGGAAATTGAATTTGATCCCTCTCATTAGCGTTTGTTCATTGACTCTTCTAAAACTAGCTTAAAAGCCGTTTTACTGCATAACGGAAACGTTATGTTCCATCGGGACATTTCACAGACGCAAAAACGCTATAAGGGCATTGTAACCCAAGGATATTGGCTTATTACCGCTGGACGATAAAAAGGGACGAACCAGAAGCTAAATATGTCAGAAAATCTTAAATTGGACATTCATAATAGAACTTTTTTGCTTTTTTTGTATCAGAAATTCACTATGTTTTTAAATATTTAAATTATATCAATAAATAAAATTCTTGGCCAATAGATTTTTTTTAATTACATATTTCCACTAACAGTCACCCATCAAAGAAAAAAACATAAGTGAAGTCCGTGTGGCGCGACAAAGTTCGAATTTTGTTGCCCAGTGTAATAAAAAAAAATTTATTTTTATTGCTTCTAATGATTTTTTTAAGAATTGCCGTAGCTCTTTAAGAAGGAGTAAAGAAGTATTTAAGAAGATGTAAGGAACTATTTAAGAAGGAGTAATGAAGTATTTAAGAAGAATGATATCCCGATTTAAGACCATTTTAAGACTCAATTTATCTTCTTATTTCCTTCTATCGGACCGCCCACTTGCGCCTTTTCTCTACTTAATAGGAACTTAAATCCGTCTTATAGAAGATGTCAGATACCGATTTAGAATTCTTAAAGACTTCGTTAAGTAATTCTGTGCTACTTGTGATATAGGCGTTCATCAGAGTACTGTATCCAGAACGGTTAATTTTGTTGCAAAATTAATAAAAGACAAAGCTTCTCATTGGATAAAATTTCCATCGAGCTATGAAGAACAGCTTGGTGCAAAAAATGATTGGCTAAGCAAATACAGGTTCCCATTATGCATAGGAGCCTTGGACTGTAATCACGTTGGAAATATTACAACCTAGATTTCATTCGGAAGAATACATTAACCGATAAGAAAAAAAAAAGTATTTGCTATCAATTTCCGATGAATTCTAGTATTTACTTGGATGAATTTAGTATATACTGAAAGTATTTGCCAGTTAGTAAGTACTAAACTTTATGCATATGGAATGAAGTAAATACTTTAAATTTAACCATTTGCTTTAAGTTATAGTATTTACTATTATCTTTTACTTGTAGTAAATACTTCCGTTTTATGCATATCACCCATTGAGTCATTTTTTAGCGCGGTAAGAAAGTAATTCCTTTTTGAGTACAGCTTCAGTGCTACAATTTTAAGGCATTTCTTGTGTTTCGTCTTCACTTGATGAATCTATCATCATAGCAAGGGCGTTCTTTAAACATGCGCTTTCTCTCGAAACCTGAAGTCCCTGGTCTTGGTTGTTCCATTTTGTGCTTATAGCGAGGTTCTAAGTAGGTGGCGATGATATATAAATTGTTCTCCCCCAAGCTGGAAAACTTAGTTGAAAGTTCACTTTTCAGAGTCGTGACGGCCTGTCGAATCAAATCAAACTTGTGCGATATTATTAAGTAGTCGTCAACTTTTTTGTCGAGCATTTGAATAATTGGAATTGCAGAAGAAATAAGAGCGTGAGAGCTGCTGAGTTCCAGTGTAGCTTCCTCAAAAGGTCTCAGTAATTCAATAAGACTTTAAATGAATTTCCATTCTGGCAGAATATGTAGGGTTAATCTCATTATCATTGATGTAAAGATTTAGGGCATCTTTAACCTTTGCCGCAACTTGTCTTGCATCCGCATCCGCATGAAAATCCGCATTGACTAGTGCGGATGCGGATGCGGATGCAGATGTCTAAATCAATGCGGAAGCTCCGCATTTGCGGATGCGGATGCGAATATCCGCAACGTCCCTGGTGTGAAATATGGTTAATCCAGTACTTTGTCATATTATTGTATGCTTATAAGACCGATAATTAAAAAAATAGTAAAAAGAAAGTTAATCCTTTCAATCGTAAATTCACCTAAGAATCCAAAAACGAAAAAACTAAAATAAAAGGCTTTTCTTAGAACAAAAGTAGTTTTTGTTATTTTTGATTTTCTCAAAAACTGCAAAACATTTTGACATCCGGTTTTTTGTGTTTGATCAAAAACTAATAAGAGCATTGAATATTGAATAAAAAAAAATACTTAACTACGTAAAATTTTGAAAAAAAATTGTTTAAAAAAAAATTTTCATTTTTTTTTCAAAATTTCGATTTTGAAAATTAATTTTTCAAAAACTATTCACTCGAACAACTTTATTTAAAGACAGAATTAAAGAATGTATTTCTGGCTTTTCAAAATGCTGTAGCATTTTTCTGTAGGTATCACCGTTATTTTTTAATAATTTTTTTTCTGTTTTAAGTGATTTTTTTCTTAAATTGCCCCTCCCGCCTAAACGGGGGGAAATAGACTCCCCCCCTCCCATACGATTTTTTTCTTGTCTAAGTCCAACCTACATGCCCTAGCTTTTTGTCACACCTTATGCAAATCACCCTGTATATGTAATTTGAAACCTACACGGAATAAATAAATAAACTGTGATGTTATTTATATGAAATTGATGTTATACTTATTGAATTTTAAGTATAAGATAATTTAAATGTTAAAGAAACAAAAAATCGTCGTCAGCTGATTGTTTGTGGGTGTAAAGATCGTCAGTTTATGTTCCAAAGATACTATGCGACGCTCGAATGCGTTGAGCGCGCGACATGTTTATCGCGCTGACTGACGGTGTTACCCCCGTCAAAAGTGCAGCTGACTATTTTCTTTATTATTTTAAAAGTATAAAAATTGAGATATATAAATTTCATAAGGTATAAAATAAATTTATTTTTCAAATTTTAAATGAGGTTTATGCCCGTGACTGACATTGAACCCCCCCTCGGCAATACAGCTGACGATAATTTTTTGAAGAAATATGATTAAAACAATAATTTAATACAGTTTCGCTTGGTATAAAATTCATCGGAGAAAATTTTTTTCCAATGACTTTTGCATGCTGTCTCCTTTAGCTCCACCACAAGTGCGACAACTGACGCTCACTTTACTGAATTTCGAACATTAAACAACTGTTTGAAGTAAAATTCATTCGGCATAAAATTCCTAAAAAAATTGCAGCGCTACCTCCCGTACTATTTGGCAAATTGTATGTGGCTCTCGAGTTGGCACAGAAAGTTGTAAGACCATCTGCAAAATATAGTCTTTGAAAAACGAAAAGAATTTTTAAAACCGGATATTTGGTTTTTGAGAATAAGCAATGAAATATACGAAAAAATTTTTCGAAACTACTGAACCGATTTTAACGAAACCGTAGAGGAAGACTCGAGGGCCACTACCGTTTTTTTATCAATATAAATATGATACATTTTCGCCTACATAAGATGACAAAATATTTGATAAAATAAACATTCTTCAGCCAACAACTGATAAGCAGTAAACCAGATAATTAATGGTCAGCCTATATAAAAATAAATGGCCGCAAATAATTGCGGTCACCTATATATTTTTCGAATCAATAAAAAATACCCGCAACTTTAAAATTGCGCAATCAGCAATCAGAACACAATATATTTCACACTCACATACACAAGAATTGAAGTTATAAATAAAGAATTAAAAATGGCAGAAGAATATAACGCACCATCCAACACAGAGATGGATCCAGTTGCATTTAAATTCGGCTTCAAAGTAAAGAGGTAATAAAGTTTAAATTTAACCGCACACTATATGAAGGAAATTATAATAAACAAATACACACATACACACAGACACACATTCATGTATAAATTTAAATACCTAAAAAAACTCGTATATCTGTTTGATCTTTCCATCGGAAGGTACAGTCCTGGACCAGACCACGTAGAACAAACAAATTCCGAATAATTGCACAATTTCGAAGTCCTTTGTAGGTATTGCTAATGTATCCTTTTTTTTGACAGACACTCATAGCTGTCATGGACGGTTGGCATCATCGAAACGAAAAGAGGAGAAAGGAAGGAGCAGATAAGGGACCTGAATTTATTTATCTACTGAAAGGGAGGACCATTTAACTTTCCAAAAGGATATTTATAGAAATCCCTTGCAATCGACTGTAATCACCAACAAATTATTGAAATACAATTCTACCACAGAGAAAAAAAAAACCAAATCAATATCCTTGATAGTTGATAAATATATTGATCAACAATCTTCTCCGTTCATATTCATTTGTACAGTGTGAAAAGCAATTATTTTTGGGTCAATACCCTTATCAAAAGGAAGGAAAGATGAAGGAGTAAGACGAGTGTGACGTAGCATATACAGAATGCAGAAATGTAAAAGTTCGTAAGGATTCTGTTTGTTCCTTTGACAGAAATATCTTAAGGCATTTTGAAAGTTTTAAATACAATTAATCGCCTCACAAAGAGATAAGACATACAGAGAAGTGTCGAGACAATGAAGTTCAAGTAAAGGTGGGTGTATGTGCCAGGGTTTTGTTCGGCACTGTTGTCCTTTTTGTCCTGGATTCATTCAATAAACAAATAATATAAAATCAAAGAAAATTTAGAGGTTGAACAAAGGTTTTGGATTTCCTTGGAATGAATAGTTTTTGATTTTTGATAAGTGAGTTAAATTAAGATTGATACGTTTCATTAGTTGTTTTATGACAATGAAATTTAATCCTTCACGAAAATTTAACCAGCACAAAAATAATAATCCCAGGATGTTGGTAGTTCAATGTCTCTGGGTAAATGTTGAGCAGGATATTTATGAATAAGTTCTTAATCAATGAAGCTTACTTCCTTAATCTTATGATAGAGAAGACCCTGAAAAGTTTTCTGGAAAATCTAAATCTAAATCTTGAAAGTCAAAATTAGAAAATGGAGAGGGGGGGGGCGGATTTCATTTTATTGCGAAAATTCTAAAAAAGTGTATTTGAATAAATAATTATTGGGCTTAAGTGCACTGCGGCCGTTGGATCTATTGTGCCCCGTCTAAAGCTAGGGGAGGGTGCTCATTTTTAAGGTCTCCCGGATTTATTTTGTTGAGAAACTTAAGTAGATGCAGTACTTTTAGAGACTGTAGTTCATTTCAAGGTACATATGTGAAACTGTTTGTTTAAATTTGGCAGAGCTGACTTACTTTAGATCTCGCTTACAGTGCAGGGAGTACGGTCTCAACCACCAAGCCCCTCGAGCGGCCTTCAGTTACGCAGTGCAAGTTGGTTGAGGTCATTCTCCACTTCTGTGCTGCATTTAAGGTGGGGCTTTCCTCTTTTGCGCTAACTATCAGGGGTAGATTCGAAGTGTGTCAGTGTTCATACGCTAAACGTTTCGCAGCCAATCCGCTGTATTTCCAGCTTTTTGACCAGTCAACGTCGCTGTAAAGCTTTTTGTTGACTGTTTTCCTCCCACTCTGTCAATACATACTGGACCGATAATCACCCGAGGAATCTTCCTTAAAAGGCACCCAAACAGATTATCATCCGCTTTTGACAAGTTCCAAGGTTCTGCCCCATACAGCAAGAGCGGGATGATAAGGGTCTTATATAAGTCTCCGTGCTTCTTTGAGAGAGGGCTTTACTACCCAAATGTTTTCTTAGCCCGAAGAAACAGCGATTGGCGAGAGTGATTTTTCGTCTTCCAAAATCTGTCGGAGTGTGAACATTTGGTCAACGGATGATTAGCCGGGCCTAAAACCACACTGATAGGGACCCGATCAGCTAGTTGACAAATGGTTTTAATCGATCACACAGTACCAATGATAGGATTTTGTATGCGTCGCCTTTGTAGTTCGCACAGGACAGAGCATCTATTTTCTTGTGGATCACTATACCGCGGCTCAATTCATCGGCTATACTTTCATGCGACCAAATTTTGGATATCAGTTGGGGTACACTCCCTGCCAGGTCATCTCCCCGTCTCGGCAGGCCCGATTTACCTGGGACCTCCCGGATTTCAGACATAAATTCATCTGTCCCGCCGAGGCAGCTTTTTTCCAGGGTTGTGACTCAAACTCACAAAATAATGCCTAATGTACCTAAATATCTTTATTGATAAGGAACAATCGCTGCATTGTGATTTAAATTTAAGAAATTGATTTTAAAGTTTCAATCAAACAAACCTAACTTAACGAAGAATGTATTTTTGCAAACTGACATCTGTCATCAAAAATTGACAAAACAAATATTTGCAAATGACAAATGACAAAAAAGTCATTTAATTAGTAATTAGTAAAAGAATTTCTTTATTTTGATCTACACGCATATTATGATTTTTTATTTTGTCCCGGGCAATATGTTGAAATCCCGGGAATTTTCATTATTTTAGCCATTTGGCCCGCCGAGGTGTAAGAAAAATCTGACAACCTTAGTTCTGGCCCTGTATCCTTGGCTTCACCCTTCGGTAGAACTTTCTAACAGCCCTCAATAGACTCGACCGGAGGGAGAATTTAAATTTGATAATCACTATTTCAAAAAATATCGCTGAACATTTTGGCCGAACTACCATTTTTCACGACTGGTCCTTCGAAATTTGAGGTATTTGTCACAGGTCAGAAATCAAAATCTACAAAAAAAATTACGTGATGACATAAAATGTCGTATCGCTGTTCCTGGATGGATGACACTTTAGTTTGTTTTGAGAGGAAAATTCCCGGAATAGAGGAGAGCTTTTCCATCTTTTTCAAACTAAATATAAATATGCTTTCTGATCAAACCACCAATCGGGATATTTTTTTTAATCGCCCATTCTTGTTTGCTTAGTCCAAATTTCGAAATCAACCCCTTGACAAAGTCAATTCAAGACGACCTTGCAGAAGGCTTTTTCCCATCTCTGGACTTTTTCACTTTCTCAATTGATCAAATCCGATCATTGGTGTATCCCACTTCTGAGACCAATGTATAATTTTTTTTTTTTCTAATTTTCAATGAAGGTAAACAAAGTCAGATTTCTGTTTTCAAAGTTTACTTCATCGTACGTCCATTCATTAACATCATAATTTCTATCCTTTTTGAAATAAAAATCCTCTAAATTTTTAATTGCCATCAATACATTAATGACTTTTACGTACTTCCCAGTTAAACTTTATGTCCTCATTCAAATGCTCTTCAATTTCTTAAGTCAACTTCAAAAATAAGCTCTACAACTTAACTTAGACCAAAGTAGTACCTACTTCTGGCAAAAGATTGTCTTAATTTGTTTTTCGTGTTTTTTTTCTTTGCAAGAATTTTACCTCAAGACGACGACGATGACGACCCACGGGGTCACTTTTCATTAGCCCCGAGTAAATACTATATTTATATAGAGAGAAAGTAGTTCTCGAAAAATAAACTTTTCCCTTCTTTACTTCATCAACTGGATAGGCATGATGGAAAAACAGAAAGTTGAAGGAATGATGTTGCGATTGCGAGTTCAGGTTGGGTCGGGTAGTGTGTGTTTTTGAAAAAAAAAAAAAAAATAAACCGTTAAGACTACTACTTTCAAAAGAAAATGTCATAGAGCAAGTTTAAGTCGTCATCATAGAGAATAAGTTTCTACTGTAACGCCCTTCATCCTAGTTCCGTTTTTGTTTTTAAAAAACTTTCGCAATAAGTTTGCTCCGAATGCAAAGTCCTTAAAAACTTCTTTCTTTTTAAATTCACGAAGATGATATGAACTTGAGGGTTGAGTAGTTTTTTTCGTTTTGTTTTTGTATTCATAGTTTTAATTACGAAACGAAATTATACGGAGAAATGAAAAAGTCAAAGGATACAAGCCCTACACTCTCTATACCTTCAGAGTTCATGCAAATTAATTTTTCTAACAATCTGTGTAGGTGAAGGAAGAGAAAAACTTTCTGCCCAGCATGGGTGTAATTGTTTTCTGAAAGAATTCACCTACACAAGCTCACATCAACAATGTTTGTTTTTATTTTCTTTTTGAAGTAACATTTAAGCCAGCAGCCAAGAGGTGAGAGATTACCCTGCCAATTGAAGAAGAGGTCCTCCTTGTGGATTGCTTGCAACTCCCACTTGAACACAGTTTAATAGTCCAATTTAGCTGCACATTCTTTTGCTTATACCTTTGTAATTCAGGAGCAGCAGTCCATTTCGATTAGACACAAATGGAAAATGATCATTCATTGTGTTTTTTGCGGTAGATCAAGGATTTTTCATCCTGCCCCATTTTGCATTGGGAGAGAAAGAACTCTGGCCATGTGCTTTGCACAATTATTGTAGATCAAAGGACCAAAAGGATAAGGATTCAATTTGCCCACTGACACATTCCTCCCGCGGGTGAGAGAAATTCGATTTTACACGAATTAAAACTCGGTATACATGGACAATGGAGAAGGGCACGGAGAGAGTAGAATCAGTCGTGGAATCGCACACACAGCAGTGCAACTGAATGCAAATGATAATACTGTTTTTACACTCAGGCAGGACGACGGCGACGACGACAGACAATATTCGCGGTAAAACCTGGTTGAAGACGTGGGAACGACTGGCGGCGCGACGGGCGTGGATTCAGGAAATGAATTGGCTTCCAACTAATTACATTTGCATATCTCCATGAATTAGTTAGATCTGTCCGATTGCAGGACAATTTGAAAAATGTTTATCCCGCAGAATGTAATGGCAGAAATGGTGGAGTTCCAAGTCGAGTTTTCCTATACATAGATAGAGAGACAGAGAAATAGAAAAAAAATGTGGCGAAGCGTGTGGCAAAGCAAGACTGCATTTCTTTTAGATTTTTTTTTATTTTGACTTCATTTGGAGAAGTAAGGATATTTATCACGATGCCACTGCCTTACCGCACTCTGTTTGGTAGAGACTGTATTGTGGGCGAACATATGCAAAAAAAAATTAAAAAAAAAAAAAAACTGGAATAAAATACGGAACCCATAAAGACGGACTACAATGTGGTTAAAATGGAATTGAAATTAAAAATTCTAAGGAAAACCAAGGATAATTAAAACTCCCTGGTGGAAGGGAATCATGTTTTTTTGGATATTTTTTTTGCGTGGTATGGATACTTTTGGTGTAGGTATTGTACATTTTGGTTTTGTGACTTGTTAAAAACTTTGGAATTATTGTATAATAGAGTAGCCAACAGAGAGGTAGACTTGCACCAACGTGACTGATTGGAAAACTCAAAACCTGGAATAGGCCAATAGGGAAGAAAATCATTCATGATAATACCAGTAAACTATTTACAAAAATCGCCCATAAACCACTGAAGAAACCAACACCTTATTCCTACGGATATAGAATTATGAAATGTCAGTAGCTTTTGCCTATATTGGTTCCGGGCAGTGAAATTTCTTTCTGAAATCTGAGGAAGCTTCTTGAATCCAGGCATGAAGTTCTCTCAAATACCCTATTCCTCCAATTTGTACATATGTGAACTTGTAAGGGTTCAGTGAGATGCAAATAAATGTCTCCTTTTATCGTGAAAGTAAGCCAGGTCAATACCTCCCAAGCTCTACATTTCTCTGTGTCCACAGAAGATCCTGCGCAAATGAAAGAAAATTGTTTATTGTTCAATGCTCATGCTTGGGAATTGTGCTCCTCGTATCAGTGTGGTTATAAGATATGGACTGATGCTTTCAAAAACACCAGCGTAAAACTTACTACGAGCCTTTTAGTGATCAGATCTTAAAAGCCATCAGATCTCGAACTTACTACGTTACATCGCGTTAATACCAAACTGCTGCACCTTTGCTAGTTGAAGAACCAATTCATTGACCCTGAATATGACACATGGGCCTTGTTGCTGAATATAACTTTTGACTGAAATTGGGGTCAACTTTGAACTGCTCTAGGGCCATATCAGCGAATACACGGCGAATACACGTAGTTGCCTTTGTCTGAGCTCCTGGGTCAGTAGTTGAAGTTTGAACGGTTGTAGGCCCAAGTCATGAAGTTTTGGTCTGTGAAAGGCTGAGTTCTTGTACGTGGAGCTAAATTGACTGCCTCGGATTATTCACCCTAGCGGACATCGGAAGGGAGATGTCACAACGTGCAGCAGTTATAGAGGTATCACGTTGTTGAGTACCGCCTATAAGATACTCTCCTCTATCCTACAAGTCCGGATAACCCCATACGCTAAAACCATCAGCGGACAATATCAGTGTGGTTTCATTCCAGGCAAATCAACAACTGATCAGATCTTTACCCTTAGGCAGGCGATGGAAAAATGTCTAGAATTTAACATCCCAACATACCATCTGTTTATAGACTTTAAGGCCGCCTATGATAGCATAGCCAGGGTAGAACTTTACAAAGCTAATCAACATCTTTAATGGACTTCGACAAGGGGACGGTTTGGCCTGCCTCCTCTTCAACCTGGCGTTGGAGAAAGCAATCCGTGACTCTGGCACGGCAACAAGAGGGACCATCGTCAACAGGTCCAGCCAGTTACTGGCTTACGTAGACGACATTGACATCATCGGAAGAACCGAACAAGCTGTACACGATTCCTTCATCCAGATCGAGCAGGCGGCACAAAATTTGGGGCTGCACATTAGTGAAGGTAAAACAAAGTACATTGGTGGCGTCGAATGCGAGAGGAACAGTTGGTCAAACAATCAAGGTAGCGGAGCACGAATTTGAAGTGGTGCAATCCTTTAAATACCTTGGGTCAATAGTAGCAGCCGATAACACTATAGAAGAAGGGCGTCTTCTCAAATCCAACAGAGCCTACTATAGTCTGTCAAATCCAGAAATCTCACCAGAACTTTAAAACTGCTGATGTACAGTACTCACATATGGATCCGAGACTTGGGTGCTTAGCAAAAGGCACTCCGACCTCTTAGCTGCGTTCGAGAGAAAAGTCTTATGGAGAATTGTTGGCCCCATATGTGAGGAAGGACAATTCCGGAGACGGTACAATCATCAATTGTACGCAATCTACCTTGAAGGAGATATCGTGACAAAAATTAACTCCGGTTGGCAGGGCACCTAGCTCGCATGAGCGAAGAGGAACCTGCTCGGAAAGTTCCTTGTGGTACATTCTATGGTAGACGACAGCGTGGTAGACCATGCTCGCGCTGGAGATATGGCATAGACCAGGACGCCTGAAGCCTTGGGGTGCGCAACTGGATGACGTCTGCTCGAGACCGGGATAGGTGGCGAGACTTGTTGAAAGAGGCCAGGACCGGAACCCGGTTGTCAAGTCGATGATGATGATGGACATCGGAAATCTTGCTTTTCGTTGACTTAAGGGTTTTGGTGGATTGTTCACTGAACCCAGTCGTTTCGATTTTATTCACCACGTTGTGTAAAGTCCTCTCTAAAATTGACGAAATGCACGAAATGTTGCTCGAACTGAAGATCCACTTCCATAAATTTATTTAATCAAAAACACTCCATGTTAATTTGGGAAGACATACTTGACAAACGACAGCTCATTCGACAGATGTAGCTTAAAAAAATGGCCGCAACCACTTGCCAAAGTTTGTAATCCCTTTATTTCCTTAAGAGACGCTTTTACTCTTGAACTTGCTGCATTCATGTTAAAGGATGTACTTTTTTTTGTAAGAGGCTGATTTAGAAACACTGTTTTCTGTGATACCCGATTGAATAGTTCTCAGTTGTTTTGATGTTAGTAAGATTTTGGCAATTCATCACGAATAAACTTATGCCAGAATAATGTTTGCAAATTGTTCAAATTTATCTTGAAAAACATGGCTCAGTTTGGGAAACTTGGAATTTGGGCATACTTTTGATCAGTGATGAAGCACACTTGAAATCAAATGACTGTCAATAAAATTTAGAATTGCAGCATTTAGAACAAGCTTTTTTCGAAACACCATTACATCCAGAAAAAGTCACCCCTTAATGCGCTATACATATAGGCTGATGAATCATTGGCCAATTTCATCAATGATGATGGTCAAACGTTTACAGTCAACGATAAACGGAAGAGAGACATGAGTGCTAACTTTTTCCTACCTCAATAGGTCAGCATTAATGTTGCGGACATGTGAATTGAGCAGGAAGGCGCCACATGCCCCACAGCGTGCGAAGCAATAAATTTACTAAATGAAACATTTGATGAAATGGAGAAATTACCAACTCAGTCTTGCTACTAAGTTGCCATAGATTACTTTGTATAGTTTGTGGCGTTCGAAATTTAAAAACAGCTCCACCATGTATTAAGTTGCTAAACACTGAAAATATAAATATGTTACAGTTATTGATTAATGTTGTTTTATTGCTTGTAAACATCGGCAAAAAAAACACAACTCAGTTCTGCTCATCAATTATCTCTAACTAGAAAGACAATTAATGGCTGTTTCGTAGGTCAATACCATCTGCAGCTCACACCATGCCATTCGTAAATCTTAAATGGAAACAACAACTTACACACAACGCTAGCGCAACAATCTGTGTATTTATTGCGTCATAAATCTGCAACAAGAAGGCAACCATGAAATACCGCACCAAACTAAAAGACACAAAAAAAAAAAAAACTAATAACCAGAAAAACAAGTAAACAAACAAGAATGCTGATAAAATAATGTTCTGTATCATTAATTTCTAATTTAATATTGTATTATATATCCTTTGCAGGATATAAAGACTTCCAACTGTATATGTACAGGCAGACCCCAAAAACCACCATAGCCATATCGTTTCCAATATTATAGCAACTCTGAAACAAAACACCACCAACACCAACTCAGAACCAGCTAATTCGATAATTTGTTTCAGATTATAGCCGAATTAGTCGACAAAATTTATGGAGAAAACTTAAATAATCTTTTGTATGGTGATATAGCCAAGGATATTGTCCAGGATCTGTATCTTTTCTTTGCTCCGAACTGCGACTATACATATTGTATGAACGTGTCTTACATCTGTGCTTTCTATTTGGAGTAATAGAGGGAGGATAACGATAACCCTGACACTGTAGATTTATTGAGGCGTTAATAGGGATAAACTACGAAAATGGGAATACCAAAACCAATATATACCTACCTACCTACATTGGACATAGCCCATCACAGCAGCCAATTCTTCGGCTACTTTGTTCGAAACAACCACACCAACGATTACAATCGAAGCAGAAACACTGTGTCGCAAGCAAGGACCAAAAACCAAAACTGAAAATCTACCATCATTATGTTTGTTCGGTTGGTGTTTTGTTCTCTTCTTCCTTGGCTGCATAAGAAGCTTTGTCTTAGCTCTATTGTAACAGAAAGTGAGAAAAGTTCCAGACTGGGCTATTCAGAATAAAACAGATACATGGATTTTTGTGTTTCTGATAATTTGCGTGAAGTTTTATTGCCCGAGAAAAACAAAAATGATTACTTTTTTTTGTTGTTTTTTTTTTCAAAGCCTAAACATGAGACATGCTGGTTCGGTATATTGGCTTTGGATTTATTTTTATGGCCCTAAATTGATGGGTATAATGGCTTGTGATTAATGTTAAACAAGAAAAAGTGCTAAAAGTTGATGTTGGTTGAGTGACTTGCAAAGTTATTGAAGACATGTTTTTGAATTTTAAAAAGTGGAGAAGAAAGAGGGCATTACCTCAAAACCAGTTACCTAAACGGGATGTCGAACAAAATAAATTATTTTCAACTCGTCTACCATTACCACTTGCATAATTTTATCATTAAAATTGGTGAAATCGCTTTTGAAAAATTCCTTAAAACGCGTTAGACCTTTTTAAAAGTTCACATGTAGGTGATAGTTAGTGCAGTGGTTTTAAAGGACCTAGATCTTCTGAGTCTCCCAAGGTAAGGAAATTGCTTAGAATCATATTTAGAAAAGTTCCAGGTCTCAAGCAGATTCACTGAGGCAAAAATATCTGAGCAAGAATACATCATCTAACATAGATTTCTGCATACATAACTATTGGATGCAAAACATGTTGAAATCTGAACTGACAACATAAATATTTTACCAGAAATGTAGCCAGTAAATAATTTTATACAAATATTATATAAATATTTTAAGACCAAAAATAAGGGTACGTGCAAAACATTTTTTTTCTGAAATTTATCAAACTATTTCTTTTATTAGTGGTACCTCCTAAGGCAGTCTAGCTCTGTGACCCAATTAGGGCTGAATTACGCCATTTTCATACCATAACTCATGTGAACCGTGAGGATGACATTGATATGGGAAATTGTGGACATTCTCAAGGAGTCATCCAGTTTGGAATGAGTTCAAAAAAGAACCGATCTAGTGTAGGTTTTGATGTCTCTTATTGTGTGCTTGCTTTTGCACAATCATCCGGAATTTGAATCACTCACTCAACCGAACTACCACACTCATCCGGCACCATGTATGGCTTGTTAACTGGTACTGACACAGTAGCCAATCCAATTGATTGATCATCCGGGCCCCTGCACCATAAACTTCTGTCAAAACCATCAGTTCGCTAGCAAGGAATCTAAAGGTTCACACATGGCACAGAAGTAACCTCAGTTCGTTGAGAAAAGAGATCAAGTCTTTTATATTCATTTTCGAAAGTTTCCTCCTAATGATTGTACTCTAAATTTGGTCAGAGCAGGACATTTGGAGTGGAATTGGAGAACTGTTTCATTTTGCCGCTGGTCTCCACAGCTATGACAGTAAGTATTTCGATGAATGCCTAGTTTCGCTGCATACTCTACTTGGTCAGTGTCCGCCACAGGTAGCTGCGATCCTGGCTATGTCTTTTGTCGTTCCGCATATCAGATCAAATTGTTATAAATTATATGTGGGCAAAATCTTTCTAGATATAATGCCCTTAGGTAAACTGTTCCACCTACGATTTGATTCGTTAAGAAAAATTGAGGGAATATTGCCGTTTATAACTCCAAACGCAATGTTGACTCTTTCCGTTGACTCTGAAAAGCTGAACTTTGCCTGGTCAGCACTTCCGCCCATTCATTCCCATCAAAGCCACAATGACCCGAAACCCAGATAAGAGTGACATTGTGGTTAATATTGAGGCTATAAAGTACATTCCGGCATTGCTGGACCAATTGGGAGGATGAAGTACTAGAATTAATAGCTTTAACAGCTGCCTGACTGCCTGTAATAAAAGCCGTATTCCGGTTCTGGTTTGGATCTTATTTCAGCAACTTTCATGTTTCTCTGTTGGCCTGCAGTTCAGCTTGAAAAACACAGGCAAAGTCGGATAGCCTAAACGACCTAGATATATTCAGAGTATGGTACCTCCTAGAACGATTTTTTTTCGATTTTCTCAAAAATTATACAATTGATTTTGATCGGTTTTTGTATACTCAAGCTCCGTTAAAGTTTGAACAGTTTTTTTTTTATTAAAAATTTCAAAACAAATTTTTTCAAAGAAACAACCGACGAATGGAAGGCGCTTTAATTCTTCTTGCTGATAACTGTCACCGAAGTTTGCCTGATGTTCCATGGTCAATGACCGCAGATGAGCTGATGCATGCTTGAAATAGTCATATCTTTGAAATCAAGTCGAGTAATTGAAGCTATCAACGAACAAGAGTAACATTTGCTTCAAGACCCTTCTGGCCAACCATTCTTAAAACATCGGAAATGGCAGAACTCTATTTAGTCGCCCACGAATGAGTATTCGTTCCTGCCGAATTTTTGTCAAATGGAACTCAGTATTAAGACCGTTGTCGACCAGGTATTTTCAAGTCCAACAAAAAATTATAAAAATTGTGAACGTGTAATTTTGGCACCCAGAAATGATGATATCTGTAAGCTAAATGATCAAATTCAATTGAAATAGCCCGACAAGTCATCAAGCATCCGACTGAATTTTTGAATAAATTGCAACCACCCGAGAGGCCGCCGCACATATTAACATTGACGTTTAAATCATCGGTGATGTCTTTTCGCAACTTTAAAGCATCGAAGTCGTGCAAGGAAACTAGATTTATTATCAAAAAATTGTCACCTTATTTAATGGAGGCAACATTCATCGGAGCAAATTCAAAGACGGAGACGTACTGTCTCAACGAATTTTAGTGGTACCAGTTGCCTTTGATATTACCATCCACAGACCACAAGGCTAATAGTTGACTATTTCAATGTTTTTTACTGGGCGAATTGTAAGTGGCTTGCGCCCATCACCTGATTTTGACAGGGTCTTTCATGCTGGGTAACTTTATATAAGGGGTGCATGCAAAATAGTTACCTAAACCAGATCCAAATCAAAACCAGAATACGGCCATTTTTACAGACAGCCAATTGGTTGGTAAAACCATTGATTTAGCTATTTTCATTCTCTGAATTGGTCCAGCAATGCCGCGATGAACTGGCGAGCCTAACCATTAAACTCAACGTCACTATTATCTGGGTACTGGGCCAATAGTTGGATAGAGATAAATAAATGGTCTGACGAGCTAACCAGGCAAGAAACAGCCTTTCATAGCTCACTTGCGGAAAAAGTTATTCATGTCTATTACAGAATTCGCAGAATTTTACTCCCGGGGAGCTGACTCGATCCGTTGACCGTTCGCATCCGCTGTAAAACTGAATTATGAAATTCGCCGGATGAACTACATTGTCGATTCCTAAAATTAGACAGGGCATGAAGAGGGTAATTGCAAAATGCACTCGAAACTCGCCGATAGTGGAACATTCAGCGAAGCTAGGCATTTCTTACAATACTCATTGTCGTAGTTTATTTCCTGTGTAAATATCCCGCTCTGACCAGAATGAGATCCTAAAGTTTATTCCTCGACGACCCCGAGCAAGCCAACTTCAGGTAGAGGAAAGCTCATTAAATCCACAGGTCAAACGATTTAATGCTATCAAAACAGCGCCCTCCAGCGCTAATTGGGTCACTGAGCAAGACATGCTCCCTCCTGGCCACCATTTCTACATACCTTCCTTCATTTTCACTGATTTTTTTTACTGGTGGTCCATTTGTTTGACTATCTTTCAAGGTTTATACGCATTGTCATTTTTTGGAAATTAAAAAAATTAGTGTTCTGTGGGGGAGGAAAAAAGTCTTCTCTCAAATATATAATTCGTAACACCTTTGAAGTAAAAAATCTATCAAAACTCTTCATTGTTATCATCTTTCATCTACGAACTCAGCTCTTATCCCCATCCCGCTTAGTTGCCAATGTTATAGTTAATTTTAGTTAAAGTCAACATTTTAAATTCTATTTAGAGACATTTCCTCAGGAAAACTCTTTGGAAAACTTCTTCTGATGGCCTACCAAAGTGGTGTCACACATTTCTTTTGTGTCTTTGCTAATAAATTCCATCTAATCAAGATTGTCATCCTTTATATTTTCCCCCTTTCAAAAATTAGCTAAGAAATGAAAGTGTGAAGAAAAAGGACGAGATGAACCATGTGAACCGTAACCATCAAAGAGATAACCTTGTTAGGAAAAATGTTATCCTGCCGCAGAGTCTTAATATCTATGAGTTATTTTCAGTTTTTTTTTTACTCTTAGTAATTCTACCTCTTTGTATAGATTTTTCTTGTGCGATGATAAAGGCGTATCCTTGTGGGGGTTGTTGTCCATAATTTCATTATTCCCAAGTGACACAGAGTGCGGACGTCCTTTATTATTTTCTAACGTTCATTGAGTCTTCTTGTTTTTTTCTCTCTGTTTGACAATTTTGCGATGCTGGTTTCCTTTTTTTTTTCTTTGTATAAAGGCTGGTGGTTCTGGTATGCGCCCTTGATGATTATCATCCTTGAGGCCTCATTCGCATTCGCATTTGTTTTTTTTTTTTTTTTTTTGTTTTCAACATCAGGGATGATTTAGGTTGGGTTCTTTGTCTTCTTATCATCATGACATAAAGTTTATTTTTATTTAGGACCAGAGCGGCTTCTTCTGTACCCAAAAGTGTGATACTCACAAAATTGACTGCACAAGAAATAGCGAGGTCATGGACAGGCATCATTTCCCCCAAAAATTAAAAAAAAAAAAAACCGAATAGAATAGCAGAACAGAACAAACGATAAGGAAAAATGAGTAAAAGAAACCAAAAAAAGAAAACCTAAAAAAGACTCTCTATAGTCTCCTCCAGAAAACCCGAATGCCTTCGCCCTGATGATGTGCAAAATAAAGGGGTTTAATGAGCCAAGAAATAATTTGTGCTGATTATATCATCACGAAAGGAGGTTACTCATTTCTGCCTTGTTAGTAGTATCAAACGTATACAAAGCGTATTTAAGTCATTCGGTCAAAGGGTGAAGATGTTTTGATAAAGACAGAAAAATATAATACATTTATACACAAAAAAGGACTTCTAGGATGTTGTGCTGCTAATGGGGATAGGGGGCTATAAATGGAATCATCATTGCAAATTGGCAACGACATGGGTAGCTAAACATCTATTTGATATTCTGCCTTTTATTCCACCAATGGGGCTTGGTCTTGGGGCTTAATAGACACAATGATGATGAACGCAGTTTTTGTTCCGGAAGGTTGAATTGAAACGTTTTCGAAGATTTAAGTGGGAACACTTAGTTTGATTGTTTGTTATTATTTTTAATAATATCCTGCCTGGATATTAAATAACGTCCTGACCTTTTTTAAAAGTCTACGAAATTGAGCGATCGTTCATTCGATGGCATTAAATTGGGCGCCGCCGCAAGAGCTTTTCCGGATGGTATGTTTTAGAATAGTATTGAAGTTAGTGTTCTAAACAAATTGAACTTATGTTTTAAAGAATTTTCCAAGGGATACGAGGTTCTCCGGAGTAGATAATTGAATGCAAAGGTAATTTTCACTGAAAAGTGAAGCGATCAATTTTTATGAAGCCGACGATGAATAAATGCTCTCCAAACCAGATATTGTATGGTACATAGGGCTTATGAGCAATAATTTCTAGGCTTTACAAATCGTTTATATAATTTTTTCAGGAGATTAATACATTTTCTTCTCCCTAAATCACAGTTTCAATCTTACTTCGTTTAGCCGCAAATCGCGTTTAAAGATGAAAATTGTTTTTCGTTTCATGCGATACGTGGATTGAAAGGTGGCACTCCCTAGATCACGAAAATGCAATTTTTAATTCTCTAAGATGAATAGTTTAGCCAAAAATCACGTTAGTAGATGACAACTTTGAGGGGTCTACGAAGCTCCGTTTAGCCACAAATCGCCTGTGGCAATAGTTTTCTCAATCAAAATACCTGTTTTTGTTTCGTTTCTCTTTACAATCTTTTTTTTAGCTCTAAAAAGAATTTTTAATATGTAAAAGTCATTTCAACAGCGTTTTAAGCTACTTGGCAAAGAATTTCTTGAGAGTATATTGTACTTCCAGTCACTCAACCAGCTCGCCGTCCACCAAGCCAGTCATCCAACCAGCCCGTCCACCACACACACCCTACCACAACGGATTCAAGTTCCTATCTCCTCGCGAGGTCTTACCTCTACGGAGGTCTAAGAATAAGAACAACTGAAGTTTAATGCGGAACCACTACTGCTTAAATACTCTTTTTCGTTGTCCAATACATGTATTTTTACCAAAAATACGAAATATTATTTAGAAAAGTATTAAGAATTCTGCTAAATATTAGCAAATTTGCGGATTTTCGTTTTACGGGATTTCGTGATTACAATATTTTTCTGTTAAGATAACAGGCTTTTTACAGAATGTTACTTTGCGGGATTTCGTTACACGGGATTATGTTATGATTTCGTAACGCTCCCTTCATGGTACGATAAACTATTTGCACACAAGAAAAGATGAGAGGATGTGCGCATGTGTAAGAACAATTTAACCAATCGAGGTTGTATATATTGGTATCGACTCAATAGTGTGGATCTAGGCTAGCGGGCTTAGATCGCACAATATCAATATGGCCAGTTCACTAAATCAAATAACTCGTGTCGTGAGGTGTCCATTCAGCCATCAGCTGCGTGGCACATGCAGTTCTATAAACCTTTGCAAACATTCAGAAACTGAACTATAAAGTGATTTTCTCAATCTTGTTTTAGAGTAGATAGTGTGCAGGACAGGCGTCAACACTAGGTCTGAATAGCTGTGAAGTTTGGGAAATGGAAATGGAAATGCATCAGGAACCGGTAAAGAACTAAATAAGTTTTCAGCTTTCTTCTTTATGTAACCTATTGGGCTTAGGATGTCATTCCATCGAATCGCAGTAAACTGCGTACTTTGTTAGGTCAGGGAGGTATTCAATTACTTCACAAAGCTTACAACAATAAGTATCGGTGGTGAAAACTTCGTTCTTCTCCTCAGCCTGACAATCCCAGATAGCATCAGTGTTGCTTTTCAAAACCTAGTCGAAAGGTAACTGCTCTTCCTTTGTTATAGCTCATTGAGTGTATCAGTTTGCTTAAATAATTGTCGTCGCTCAATTGGAACTTTCTAGGTCTATCGGAAACTGAGATCTCCCATAAATTTCAAATATCAAAACTTTAATTCTAAAATAGGTCTTCCAGCTCTTTTTCTCAGATCAAAGAAAACTCTCCAAAGTCCGATACTTTTAAATTCATGTTAGTAAAAAGTGCCAATAAAAAAATGTTTCAAAATGGACTTCGGGAGTTTTCATTGAACCAAGTAGGCTTCCGCAGTGTTTCAACTGATTTTCTTACCTAAAAATTTAACATCAATTCAAGTTTATTACATACCTAAATAAATACCTATAAAAATGTCCAAAACCAAATCAGAAATCATGTTCACCCGGATGAATTTCCTGCACATATGGGTCACAATAATCAGTATCAAGTTTATGTCTCCATTCGTTTCCATTTGTCGCATAACCTCCATGAAATATCTACATTTCCTTTTCTTGTCTTATTTATAAAGGATAACTTTAATATGGGTAACCTTTGCCCCCTCTACAAGAAAGAAGTCTTTGTCCATTCGGTTTTCTATATCGAAGAATCAAAACAAATCTTCATCTCTTACGCTGGTTCATCTTTTCAACCCACAAATATTTTTTTACGATCCTACAAAAATCCTTTTGGCTTATCAATGTTAATGGCGTTTTTCTTATTTTATTTATCATGTCTTTTGCTGTTTTTTTTTTTGAAAACCCAGTAAAATTGCATAGCTCACCCAGAGGCGCTATAAACAACAATACTCGTACTATATGAAATTTTCATCCCAATTTTTTTTATTTTTTTTTTTTTTTTGAGTCTGAGAAAATACTGAAAATCAGATATTATTTTTTTTTTATTTTCGTGTTGTCTATAAAAAAACGACATGTACGAATATTATTACCAACGGTAAGGGCGGTGTGACCTTATTCTTCGACTTGGATGGGCGCCTTATCTATCGTCTTTTCCCTGGTAGATGGTTTTTCTTTCTGCTGACAATATTAAACTTGTTTTCTGTTTGCTAAGCTTATGTTTCACGATTTAATCCTCAATTTCGGATGTCAACAAATTTAATAAAAATGAAAAAAAAAAATATTTGATGTCCTTTTTTATGTTTCAATTTAGTGGAAATAGTAAATTTGCGACAGCTACAAACACAATGCCAAAACGAAGGAGGACATCGTCATTTTTTTTGGGTCAATATGCGGTGCAGAAAATAAAAATTCACATAAATCACCCGAAAGGACAGGATAATTTATCAGGCTTTTGCTTATGTTGGGTAAATTGATCCGAAGTCGTCAATAAGGATCCAATAGGAAAGTGCAAATTGTCTCATTTTAAGAGGAATAGTGTCTGGGAGTAATATTGTTGCAGAACTTAAATTTGGTGAAATTAAATTAACAGGGTGTCGCCTTATTCGTCAAGGATATTTTGCGATATGACTCTTGGGTATATGCTAAGCACAAAATCGGTCTACAGTATAGGTCTATCTTCAATATTGGCATCTTTTTATGCGGATTTAGGAAGAGGCTCTCTTAATACGAATGGTAAAATCCTATCCTAGATTTCCGTATCCTAGATTTCAAGAAACGGTGTCAGTTTTGAATACAAGAGCTAGCGCGGGAGCTTCAAAAGTAAGAAATATTTCGGCTGATGCAAGAATATTGGAAGCTCCTTACAACTGATCCATCAATCAGCATCAGACGTTAAGCTTTGCAATTTCGAATGTACTTCATGAAGAAAAACTGTACCAATGCCACGATACGTGTTCAAGAACAGATTCTCGATGATTTTGAAAAGAAGCGTGAGTTTTCTAACTGATTGCTGGAGCGGAGCTGATGGGATAACAACGAAATTATTAGCACAATTCCTTGGACCGACGAATCTCAGTTATCAAGAGATGAGATCACAAATGTTCACCACAATCTTTATAGGTAAATGGGCGGCAGAAAATTCACTAACAAGGAGACAGAAATCATTTGAACAAAGAATTATCGTCAGTATGTGGGCAGTTGTTGAAATTTGAAACAATTTAATCGGCGCCCTTCAATCTACTACCCAGGCTGAATTCTACAAACTGTCTATAGCTTATGCGAAACTATTTACCAGAACTATTAGAGGACATTCCAATGAGTCAATTAGCTTCATCATATTTCCAACAGGATGATGCTCCAGCCCGCTATTGTCGAGAGGTTAAGAATTGGCCAGATGAAAAATGTGGTAATCGTTGTATAGGAATAAACGGACCAGTTTACCTTTTTTAGATTTAAGGTAACATATTTTTTTTTTTTTCAAAAAATGTTCAATAGGTTTAAAAAAAAAAACTAAAAAAAAATCCGAAAAATGTTTTTTAACTGTAAACCCCCCCCCCCTAGAACCCTTTTTTTATTTTCTGAAAAGCGGTACAATCGATTGTAGTCAAAGTTAATCCATCATTGAAAAACTGCTTCAAGAGTTATAATTAACTAAACCCAGTGTTAACTCAGCACTGAAAAATTGGGCCTAAAAAGCCCTAAACGAAGTTTCTACCATTGACATCTGTCAGGGTAGACCAAAGTAGGCCTTTTCTTAAATCCACGAAAAATTATGTTCTTAGCATACCTACTTATATCCAAAAATCATATCCCAAAATATATTTTACGAATAAGGGGACATCCTATTTGCGAGTATTAAAGATAAATTGCATACTTTCCGAAACATAAAAAAACCCAAACTGAAAATAAACTCACCATTAAAAAAAATATAAATAATTAAATAATAGGTTATTTATAATTCACAGACTTTTTTATTGTCATGTGCATAAGCTAAACAAAAAAAACCCTACAAATGTATCATTTAAATCGCTACAAATGCATCTTCTGAGAGTTGAGAGTTGAGACACAAACTGATTTACTAACCAAGTACACTGAAGTTATTGAAAAGAAAGAGAACACAGTATTCATATTACAAATTTGATTTCGTGCATGAAACCACAAAATGGCGTCGGAGGCAGAGCGAGTTTTACATGTTTATGCATTCGTTTGCTTATTTTAAGAAAAAAAGCATATGTGTGAACTGTGATTCGATTGGGTTAGTAGAATTCTCATCTAAGATGGTTGCTTTGTTTTGAACAACTGAACTCATGAAAAGAAGAGGGCAACAAACTGACTGATGTGCAATGTCTCAAAAAATAAGTTAAGTGTGTTTGCGTAGAGTCTTAAAGGTTGGATGGAAACTATAGATTGTGGTAGATAAATAATAATAAATAATTTAAACCAAACCTCTATTAGTTGAAAGGCAAAACTGTTTTGTGTTTGAAGTTGTGGGGGTCCTACCTTGACATCAAGGTGTTTCCGCCACAAGTTTGACGCGGAAGGTATTTTAGTCTCCAGCCAGGATAGGAATATCTACTAAATTATCCCCAAAATAGAACTTCAATCTTTCACCATTAGAATTTTGAATTTCTTTTGTTGAGGAACCAGCTTGACGCACCTCAATTATTGTTGATGCAATGATATTTCAAAATGTAAAACCAAACATAAATAAAAGACATATAGATACCTATCGTCTTAACGTCATATAGATATCTACCTATCGTCTTACTCAACCATTTCTGTGTACGTGCAAGCCGTTTTCTTTCTTAAAGCCTGATCTTTGGTATGAAACCTACTTAGTTTATCACTCTTTCCATTCCAACGAGAACTTTATTAAATTAATTTTATTCAGAAATTTATAGATTAAAATGAAGCAGGATTTTGTTTAAAAGAACATTCAAAATTGTATCTATAGATAAAAGTCTACATTGATCAAGTTGGAAGCATATACCTTGAGTTCTAACTGTGACATCTTCTTAGGCACGGTCTTAAAATCGATCAGAAGGAAACAACATACATTTTTGTATGTTTCGCATAGATATCCCGTGCCGATTTATCTGGTTGGGTCAGTATTTGAGAAGATGGTTTTTTAATTGGAAAAGATGTGGGTGTTTGAAACCAGTGTCTAAGACGATGTCTTGGAATGCACGAAAGACTAATAATTTTTTGTTAAACCAGATTCGCGGTAACTTTGTGAGAATGTAAGTCGAATCCGCTTCATTCTACTTAATGCATTCCCTTGATATTTCACTAGTCCACTGTTAATAAAATAGCGATAAAATAAAAAAAAATCTATTTTGAATCTAAAATAATAAAAGACAGGAACCATTGTGACTTCACAAAGGCTTTTGATTAAATGTATTTTTAAGTAGGGACAGTTAGAGACATCAAAATTCTGATTACGCAACAGATTTAAGAAAAGCGAATGGGTCGTTATTCTGTATATTTAAAAATTCTGTAAATGAATTAAAAATTCTTTATGACCATAATTCTTTATTCCAAAATTCTGGTAAACAAAATTTTTATTTTTGATATTTTGATATTTTAAAAATATTGCGCACCCTTTTTCATATTTAAAACAATTATTAATTTATAATTTACAGAATTTTGAAATACAGAATTTAAAAAAATCATTATTATTAATAAAAAGTTTTTAAGAAAATAAACCTTAAAAGAAATGTATTTAATATCAAGAATTTTTTTCAGAACTTTATGATTTTAACCACTAAATTAATTTCATATTTTTTTAAATTCTATTTTCAGGTGAGTTTTCTGATGATTTTGATAAAATCTCTTAAGAGCAAGTGTCACATTATAATGTAGGTTAAAATCACAGGTAAATTGTTTCTGATTTACTTCCTAATTTATTTCTGCAATTTTTTCATGTGTATAAAGAACTTCTTATATAGAGAATCTTTGAGTCGAGATCTGTTCTGTAATTGTTCCACCTAAAACCAAAACAAAAATTTTTCAGCGATACTACCTCTTACGAGAATGTGTCAAATAGCTTCTTTTGGAGTCTACAAAAAATGTAAATCTGCCGAAAACACACACACAATTATAATAGAGAGTTATGATTCACTACACTAGTATATCACGTTCTCTACGATTCTTTGGGCTCTTTTTTTTTACTTGTGATATAGGTACATATTCGAGGGCGGCTCGATAAGTACTTAGCCTGCAAAAAAAAAAACAAAAATTTTGGAGAAGTGGCGATTTATTTCTCAACATAGTCTCCTTTTAGCTCGAAACACTTGATCCAGCGATGCTCCAACTTCTTTGACCCAACCGAAAAATAGGTTTTCTCGAAGTCTGCAAAGTATTGGCCTCCGCTCCGTGGCGGCGATGACCTCCTCATTCGACTGAAGTGATTTTTTCAAGTTTGCAAACAAAAAAAGTCGCACGGGGCCAAATCTGGAGAATACGATGGATAGGGCAGCAGTTCGTAGTGCAATTCGACCAATTTAACCACTGCTCTGAAGTGGTCTCACGGTTGCGCTTGTTGTCCGAAGTGAGCAAACGTGGCACGCATTGCGCCGACAATTTTCTCATGCCTAAAATTTCATGGAGGATATGACCCACGTGGTCTTTTGAGATGCCTACCGTTTCAGCTTTCTCGCGCACGCTCAATCGGCGGTCTGCCATTACGAGATTGTGGATTTTTGACACGTTATCCTTCTTGGTAGCCATTTTCGGAGCACCAAGCGCGATTTCCCTTCCAAAATCAAGAATCGAATCACCGACCGCTCTTTTTTCATTTTTCTAAAATTCGAGGTGAGGCTAAGTACTTATCGGACCGCCATCGTATATAGGTACTTTATTTATGGAAAGAACTTTAGATTTTGATCAGACTTACTAACTAACAATGATAGGGAAGACGACAAAAATGATATCTCGAAGTTCTATCTGTCTTTCGGTTCGATAATAGCCTAAACGGCTAGACTCATTTTCTTAAAACTTGGAAGATAGCATTTTTAAGTTTTTGAGGCGACTGGTTCTCAAAACCAAAACTACCACACCGTCTTATTTTTTTTCGAAATTTTAAAAAATATTTATTTTTTTTTCTCAAAAACTTTTAGATTGATATTAAAAAAAATATTCCATTCAGGAAATGCTAGCTAATAATTGAAAACAAATTCTGTAAATTAGATATTAATGGTATTTTTGAAAATTCGATATTTCAAAAATTGGTAAATTATTTTTTTTTAAATATAATTTTTATTTGAGCAATCATAAAAAGTTAAAGTTCGCGTACCAAAATTGTTTCTGTTTAAAAAAAAATTATATGAAAATCTTATCAGTTTTTTAACTTAGATACCTACCAACATTCTTTTAGCTGAAACTACTAAAGGACTTCATTTAGTCATTTAAGAAATGAATTTTATGCTTATGGACATATTTAACCTAGTTACATTTATTTTCAAAAACATTAGAGGAAGCCATGCTTTTTTTGTTGATTTAATATAGGTAGGTTAAAACTATCAACTGCGACTTTCGCCAAATCCTTAAATATAACTTAGCAGAATTTAAGTATTTATGGCTGTGATTAAATAAATAATCCTTTAAATTAGTATTTTGACACCAAAAAAGAAGTTAAAAGTGCAAAAATGTATTCGTTTCGATATAATCCGATTAAATAAAAATAAATCCGTGCTGTTTAGCACTTTAACTTAATTGATTACAAATTAAAATTATAGAAATATCCACACAAAAAAAAGAAACGACATATCCACAAATGTAACTGATTATTATCGCTAAAAGAGTTCACATTTCAAATACTAAAAAAAAAAATACAAAAATACATAGCTATTCCTACATAATTATATATAAAAAAAACTATTAAATGCACTTGTTTTTTTTTTTTTGTTTTGTGGATAGTTATCTTCCCACCTCTCACCTTTTGTGGAATTACAAAAATAATAATAATTAAATTAATTGATTTGCCAAGTTGATGTTTTTCCGCCTATTTGAACTCATTGATATAGTGAGTGTTTTAACGTATGAATAGTTAGTTTAATGAGTTTTTTTTTTTTTGGTTTTGTTTTTCATTCTACTGCGCTATTTAATTTGAATTTAAATAATTCATTTCGATTTTGTAAATTGTGCAACACTCCCTGCTTGCTTGTCTGTCGGTTCTGTTCGACTCACTTCGGCGTTTGCAATTTTCTCGGTTGAGTGCACTTTGAGGTACAAAAACATCGTTAAATAGGGACATTCATTCAGTTCATATTTTTATGTATAGATAGAAAATTAATTTATGCGATTTATAGATGTCAAGTGGCATAAAATTAATTAATTATACTATAAATACACATAACCGGAAACGAATGTCTCTATTGAGGAAATGAAGAGTCCCTGACATGTTGCCTGGAGGGTCAAAAATTATTCATCCCTCATATCGTATAAAATTGATTAACCATATTTCGAATAAATTAAGTCAAAGAATATACAAATAATTGTGTGTAAATACAGTGAATTCTTTATTATTCCGACACTTCCATCGGACCATCTAAGAAGTTTCCCTTTTCCAGCGTTTCTCTACAATTTTAATTTTAAAAACAGAACATAATAAACTATAGACTCAAGTTTATGTAAAAAGTAAATAAATGGGGGCCTAAATGTCTACCCTGAGGAACACTTAACTGCGAAATAATTGATGTGATCGCATTTATAAGGGCCAAAGTTCTTATCTATACTGCCTAAGACCAAGAAACTCCCAACCGTTTAGAAAGAGAAACTTGGAGTTGGTCACTTTAACACGTCGTCTGGACTGAAGTAGCCGGAGTCTACAAATAGCGAATGAGTGAGAATTTCCGATTTGACAATATCGTGTGCTTCTATTTTCTAAATACCATTGAAAATGAAATCGAATAACTCGTAGATCCCCAACAACCCGAAGGAAAGAACCCGTGGTGTGATGATGTATTTGTACATCGCAAATAGCTAATGAAAGATGCAGATGAGAATGTGCTGCAAGACAAGAGCAGGCTGGAAAAAGAATCGATAAGTCGTGAAGGGGGGAAGGAAGCATACGATCTCCCAGAAAAGTAAATGGTCTTTCCATTGAAACAATACCTGACGGTTTTGATAAAAACAAATCCAAGCAACTATGGTTGCTGGTTTCAGGAACGAAGATTATCGACTTATACTCATTGAAGCGCAAGAATAGTACTGGACATATATTTAAGAACCATTTACATAGCCAACATAATGGGAGAAAATAATAGAATAAGAAGAGACACCAGTTCCAGTCAATGAAGACCTAGGTATATCAAAAAAAAAAAAAAAACTGTAGACTTAGCTTTAAAAAACAATTCAGCTTAACTCTTCAAGGTTGAAGGTGTTCTATTGCTAGGTTGCATCCATCAAATCATCAAAACAAATATGGTTGGAAGGAATCATTTGCAATAACTGGGCCTTCTTCTTCATCTATGTGTTGCAAGAACTAAACTTAAATAAAAAGTGGAAAGTATCAATGATGCTTTCCAGTCCAGGAAATCTGCATAGACTTAATCTTTACTTTATCTTCTCATCGACATCGAAGCCGCATATGATAGCATCCATCGTCAGGAGCTCTACATGGTGATGGCTGAACTCTAGAAAATTGATACAGCTGTATCACCTGTCATTGGAAATAAAGTGCTGCAATGTGCAACTATCTAAATGCTGTTCTTAACAATTGCAAATATGCACAGGGTTTCGGAAAGGATAAACGCTATGAAATAACCAAATGAAAGCTAAAACTGGTTCGTCCAATAACTCTCGTGTGTAGATGCAAAACTCATCTATGAAGTTCGAAAAACAGATTAAACTTTTTGGTCTTGACCTAAATGAGTAAAAGGTTAAAACAATGCTATAAACAAACAACGTCACTGGTGATATCAGGAGCTGCGGTTTTGTCTAGTATACTTGGACTTAACCAATGACACAAGATTTTCCTAGCTTGTCGACTTCATTAACTCAGATACATATGGAGCGAAGGGACAAAAATTCTGTAGCCAAGAAAACCTTCGAATGCCAGCTGCCAGATCCGGGACCACCATTTAAAAGGCAAATCAAATCGCCCTTGTACCGGATGATCCTACTTGCGATCGTAGGAAATGAAAAGCTGGGAGATACTCTTTACGGGTTGGTAGGTCATTAGTTATTTAAGGCTGGTTCGACAAAGCAGCTTAATCCATCTACACGAGCCATGGGGCGAGCTGAATGCAATTCCGTCTCATTAAATAGGAGTCCATTATTTTAGTTTATTTTCTTAACTGGCCCCCTGATCCATGAGTGAGACACGTTGAGTCTATCCTCTACGATCCCGGCTTTCAGTCATCCAGATATAGCTCTCAGCCATCCGGAATGGCTTGGTGTTTATAGCGAAGTTTCGGTCTTTCATGTTGCCTCGATTTCGATGACCTTGGAAATGTTGTCTTTGTCACAGATCTTTTTTCATCCATGTCGGAAGTTGTAACCCCGCCATACCTGTCTCCAAACGCTCCTCTGACTGGTCTAAAAAACCGCTTAAATTCGAACATTCGTGAGGCTTTTGGTGGTTCAAATAACCAAGAATCTACTGTAGTCTCCTCATTATTATCCAATAATATACTAAGCTCAGTCATTGAGCACACTTAACAACATTTCAATTCTGCAAAACGACACGCCAGGCAATGCCGAATGATGTAGTTAAAATGAGCCCCATATATGGCTAAATTAATATTGAAATTCAATCAATTTAAACGGCATCCCATTTATTCAACTGCTTCAAGGATTGTTAATATACTGGATGCACACAGTTCGACTTGGTAATTTTGTGGACATAATTGAGCGATGGAATTGCAATGTATGCACCTCCATGTTATAACTACCATGGAATTATAATTAAGTGAAGTTTGCAAACCCAATTAAGTCTAAAGGCAATAATCATATCTAATAATATACGGACGGGATTCGACTGCATTCATACGAGTATAGTGTGATGATGTGTGTTTGGTTTGTGTTATAGTGATTAGATCTTGTACTGTTTAATTTGCTAAGAGGTTTTTTTTTTGTATTTATATTCGTATCTATTGACACAGTCGTCCTGATGTCAACACCTTTTTCGAACAACAGCATAACAAAAACACAAAAAAAAAAAAGTCCTTTTAGACCCGTGTGTCCCTGATGTGTGTGCCACCACCAATCCAATTATTTATTTTGCCATTTTACCCAACATGTGCACTGAAAAAGTTAATGAATTAGGTTAATTTGGCTTAATGTACGATTACACTGAGCGGATTAAAATTGATACCACTCCCTTTGACCGTATCGGAGTGCGCGCTGCCTCAACCAAAGCCGCTGCATTCAGGACATCAGCTATGCTGTGCTGCTATCCAATAATCGCTCGCTCGCGCGACAAGATAAGTAAATAATTGAACAAAACAGGAACAGCTCCACTATGATTCTGGCTTTAATACACATGCACACACTTTTATCCACAACTTGTATGTATCTTTTTTTCTCTCATTTTTTGTTTGCTCACTTTTCGTTCATTTGTCGAATGGCTTGTGGAAAAATGTGATCGCATGTGTAATTTGAAGCGACAGGATGTTTTTTTTTCCATGTTTGTTAATTTGTCTACTTTATTCGGTAGCGCCCTACCTACAGCGGTGTCAGAAGTATGTTGCCACAGAGATATCCATTTTTATTGTTGATATAATTTTTGCACGTTTTTTTGACGAACAAAAAAAAATATTACACAAAATTAATAATCTCTTCAATTGCACTCCCTCAATGTGTCCAGCGGGACATGTAATTACTATTATTATTATTACAGGATACAATTGCTGTGCACGTTTAATATCCGCACGTAACGAGCGAACCGAAACAAGGACTATGCCATCAGCACGCACCGGAGCATAAGGATTGTTTGCATTGTTGTTGTTTTGTGTTGATGAATTGTCGTGTGTGTGACGTTTTTTTTTATTCTTATGCTTCAAAAAATTAACATACCTACTTCATTGAGAAAAAAACCATATGAAGGGACATTTTTTTTTTTGGTTTTAATGTTTTTGTCGTTGTTATTGTTCGGCTGGATATATTTTTTCTTATTTACAATATGTATATAAATTCGTTGTGAAATGAGAGAAGCAATCACAGTTAAAACACATCGGGCAGTAAAATACAATATTTAAGCCCGAAGATAAATTTCAGCTGCGCATTTGCTGCCTTCGTCCTGCTAGATAGGATACACAAAAAAGGACAATGACTTTAACCTTATAGTACATCCGCACTATGACCCTTAACTATAGGTGGTACACAATATACAAATTGTATACATGTTGCATGTGCAGTGTTTCGTTGTCTGTCTGATGGGATTTTATGTTCGTTGAGCTTTCGCATGGAACAGATTTGATTTTCAGTCGTGTTTACACTGAGGTACCTGTCATGAATTGTTAAATGGATGCACAAGCCTACAGAGCCAGCATGGCCGGCATTTAAGGTCAGTATGCAAAGTTTAAAGCTACATAACTGGTAGTGAAGATTTAAACCGACAGTGGTTTCAAATGATACAAGCACCTTTTTCAGTTGTTCGTCATAATCTTCTTGGGCTCCTTCAACTCAAGCTCCCACACTTTAAGATAAGCGTAATCCTTCCTCAGCACAAGCGTAAGGTCTAAATCACACTTGTCTCGTGTGATATGTATATTGTGGAGTGGTCTGTTGATATCACTCCAATGGATTTCATGTGCTGTGCAGTGGACAGTGGTGCCACTTTGTTGCAATTGCTGTAGACTTACTTAAGTTTCCGCCAAAAATAAATCTTCTGCAACTTTTTTCAAAATAACTACTCTAAAACTTATATATAATACAAACATTGGCGCAAAGTTTTTAACAACCTAGTATTAAGGTAAAATTATGATACTACTTAACAATTTGCTAACTTAAAAGTTAAAAATATTTTTTTAATTAATTGCTTCCGAACACTTCCAAAATAATGACAAAAGTAAACAGAGCTTCTTTGACGTTTTGTGAATGCCAAAGAGTCATGTGAAGTTAGCACTATACTATAAGAAGTCAAATAGCAATATAATGATTTTGACTTAAATAAAATGCTAGAGAAAGTATGATGCTAAATTCGACTGAAATTTGCAGAATTGTCGTTTTAACTTAGTATCGTTCTAAAATAGTTGTAACATCACACTAATTCCGCTGAAATTATGTACCATTTTCCTTAAATGTTATCCTTTGTTGGGAAATGAATATTGTGGGCATTGGTCACCATCAGAGCTTTGTTTCCAATCTGCTGCGTTTTTTTAATAATCTACTGCGTAGTTTTTTTTCGAAGTGCCAACTCTCTGGTTGTGGAATGGTGTTTTGTGTCGTTCTGATTGCTCCATATCGCTGTCGTTTTCTTCTGTATGCTCAAAAGATAAGAAGTGCTCTTGGAATGAGAAAAAATTTTGTTCAATAAGGGCGTTAGGAAATAATAACAATTTGCAACACAGCAAGATTTACTAGTGTGCACTTTTCACTGTTGACGAAACACCACGTCACTCCAGGCCATTTCCCGCCACTCCACACAAAAACAGGTGAAATAAGTGGGGTTTAATCAATACTCTCTCCTCTATTCTCTTTTTCTATTAGCATTTACATATGCATTTGCCATTAAATATTTACAGACGAAATTCATATAATATACTCGTATTGTTTGTAATTATTTTTTTCAGTATTTATGAGTTAAATGTTTGATGTGTACTGTAAATTTCAACTTAAAGAATTTAAAATATTCATTAACATGACAACAATTAGAATTTTGTTTTGTTAGAGAAGAATTTTCAAATAAAAAAATGATTTAATTGCTGAAACAACATTCAAATACGGCTTTCCTTATCAAAAAATTCAAACATAATTAAATTCTCAAAAAAAAAAAATGTTTTAAACACGAAAATTAAAAGTTAAAAAGCTGAAAAAGTTCAAAGCATGCAACGTTATTAAAATAATTTGAATAAACTAAAAAAAAGTAATTTGCTTGAGAAATATCGCTTTAAATACTCAGGTGGATAGCATAGTTTATGGGGGCGGTTTGGGCGGTCGAATGGAAATATATACACCCCGCGAACTTAACAGAAAACAAACATAATAAAAGTTACTCAGAAGTGGTAACTTAATAAAATCTTCCAACCGAATCGTTGAAAATTTAGAATGAGTGCCATGAATACGGTGACCAGATGTTGTGTCTCATTAGGGAACAGTATTTTTATTTTAAGAATTTGGAATATTTTAATTTTAATAAAATATTGAATTTAATTACATAATTAAATGAAAAAGTCAAATTTTTGTGCTGTTTTTGTTTACATGCGAGAAAAATAAAAAAATAATAAACACACGGCAACACCTTTACTGACTGCACTGCGAGTTTCAACATAAAGAAATTAAATGCTAATCTTAAAAAATCTATTATTTTTAACGCGTTTTCGAGCGTTTTTTTTTTTCTTGATTTTCCAACAAACTTGCTCTCTTTAATTTCAAACAAATAGTCTCTATAATTTTTTCGGTCAGAAGCATATGGGGTCACCTTATTCAAAAGCCAAATATTCTCATTATGGTCAACATAGAGAAAGTCAGGATCATGAATGTTTTGTTTCATTATTGCCTCGTGAACAGAAAAAGAACTTCTTTTGTGCACGCAAATTTTTTCTTCATATTTTTTTCCAAAAAAAAAAGAACGTTTAAAATTCTGTGGCTATATGGTCAGGTTTGATATATGGTGTGGCGACCCTACATCGTTCCAAAAACGTATAAAAGCACAACAAAACAAGAAATAAAAAAAAAACGCAACAACATGAGTGAAAAGCCAGCGAACAATGAAAAGGACATTATTCGTAATGGGGGGGCCTATGCATATACTCGTATAAGGCCATTTAGAACGTGCAGGGATTATGTTGCATTAAGCAGAGTAAAAGTGACATACATGATGAGGGCACAAGGGAATAAATATAAATAGGTTCTCTGGAGTTCTTTTTTTCGTTTTTGTACATTTTATTGCCAAAAACGTTTATATGTGACTGTACCTAGTACATACATACGAGCATACATATATATTGTAGGGCAGTGATCAAAAATAAGGGAAGATTGTTTTATTTAATTTCAAGGTACATTCAGTAATATGTAGCGGGAGTAGTTAAAAAATCGAAAAGAAACCCCCGTTATCGATATGTCGATATAATTCTCTTTGGTAGCCTTTAGCACAGATTTACATGGTTTTGGACACGAGAAGAAACAGTCGTTGTAAGGGTTATTTTTTCGTACTGAACTTATTCGACATCCTTTTGAGGTCATCGACTCAAGTTTCCGAGATATTACTGTTAAAAAATGGGAATAACCTTATTTCGATAGTTTTGTATCAAGATAAAGAGGTGATTTTTTTTCTAAAATAAATCTGTAACGAAAAAAAAAAAAAGAACTTATCGCCATCTTCAAGAATCAAAAGTCCTTACTCTTTTCTAATAATTGTGTTACCATTGCAAATTAGCGCATTGTTATCGATAGATTGAATAGAAAAATCGAAATGGTTTTAAACATTCGAATGAAACAATTTCGAATTTGTTTTTCATTTTCGATTCCAATGCTTATGGAATGAATGAGTTTTTAGTGATGTTATAAAAAAAATACGGTGGCCTTACGCAGGACAACGTCTGTCCGGGGCCACTAGTACTATAGTATAATATCAAACATTCCTTCCTAAACCTTGCAATCTACCATAATGTATCTGTCGGTTGTTATGCATCAATCCTTAATCCGGAATGTGCCATAAAGACAATGCATTCAGAAATGTTTCACTTCAAAAATACTTGACGAATCTTTAGGCTTAACGTCTTAAGGCATGCACAAGGGCATACAATTCAAAATCGAAAGAAATTTTGTGTGAATAAATCAGCGATATAAGAGTTGTAGTGATTTTTGACGTTCCTGAATACGGTTCGGCGGGTCAGAAAGCAAGTAGTGTGGCAACAGGCAAGCGTTTCGCTTGTGTGGCGAGAGAGAGCGAAAGTTATAGGTGGCGGTATGACTGCGCAGTCCGTGTAGAAGGGGGTGTTTGGAGACTCAGAATGGAAACAATGTTGAAAAGCCCAAAAAATAAAATGCACGACTAGGTCGCGCAAACTTCATCTTATGTTTAAGAGGCTAAGAATTTTTAAAATTAACTCATTTTTTAAATTTCTTTGTGGTTCAGTCTCCATGTTGTTTTTATAACTTTGATTTTAAAGAATTAAAATATAAAATTTAAAAAATTTTTATTTTCTTTATTTCAATTTAAACTTTATTCACAACATATATTTCTTTTTATTTTTATTTATTAAGCGAGCGACGCGTTTCGGATTTCAACGAGAAAAGCCCGATGATGGATGCAAATCCGAAACGCGTCGCTTAATAAATAAAAATAAAAAGAAATATATGTTGTGAATAAAGTTAAAATTGAAATAAATAAAATAAAAATTTTTTAAATTTTACATTTTTTAAAGATTAGAAAAATTCCTTCTGTAGTTGGCAAAGGCCAGAATGCCAAGCAAATACGAATCTATGCTAATACAAATTAAAGATCGCCTTATCGGTTTCTTGAAAAGATAAAGTTTTTTATATAGGTAATATTTTTGAAACATTTTTCAGACAATCTTTTGGTACGACAACTTTAAGTTTTTTTATTAATGTACAAATATAAATAAAATTTCCATTAAAAATACTAGCCCGTTTTTGAAATTTCCAATATTTTCATCAAAAAAAATGTGTTTTTAAGTTTGGACATGACATATTAAGGGTATACCAAAAAAAAACTTTGAAAGTGTGCTAATTATAAAAAAAAAATATGTTTCACGAGCTTCGTAGACGCTTCTTCATAAAAAAAAATTTCATTCAAATCCGTTGTGTCGATAGTGAGAAAGTCAAAAATCAAAAAAATGGTTCTACGATAGATACGGTCAGTATAGCCTTAATTTCAATTTTGTTTCTCATTGAATCATAGAACGTATGTAATGCTTAATTTCTTTAAGAAGATCGCATATAGGCTCTTTAGTAGGTGTTATAACAGGACACTGTTTGATAGACCAGTACGCAAAGCGACTTAAAGTTGTTTCTAACGATTTTTGCAAAAGCTGCATGGACGAAGAAGAGGAGGAATCTACCTCTCACCTTCTCTGAACATGGCCTGCCTTATCCCAAAGACCTATTATCCATGATTTCTGTGATCTGGTAAATATAGATATAGATCATCTAGCTCACCTTAAGGTTTAACGATTCGAAAGAAAGTCTTCAGAATTCAATGTGGTATCACAATTGATTGGAATATGGCGGCTGTCATGCAAGCAGCCAAGTCAATTTTCTAGGCTCAAAATTCTAGGTGCCATTTTATACGGTTGTCGCTGTTATTTTTAGATAAAAAAAAATGTTGTTTCTATATCTTGTAGATAGCATTAAAAAACCGATCTCGGATTTGGTACATCATAAAAAATCTATGCCATCTAATGGGTCAGTAATTGGTCAAAAAGTTCAACACTATAGTTTTAGAAATTGGTCAGTCATAGAAAATTTGTAATCAAGGCTATACAAGGTCACGCGCGATTTTTTGGCACCTCATTTCTGGGATATTCGCAAAACATGTATATCACCTGAAAGGTCTGTAGGTCCATATAAAAAGTCAACTAGCTTCATTATTTGGTGAGTTAAAGATTTTCTTACTAAAGTTTTTAAGTTTCTTATTTTCAAAGTCATGAACGTTTTTTTGCCACTTTACGGTCATTAAAGGTCAGATTTTTTTTTAGCAAATTGGTCAGCCATAGATTTTTGTAGAATTTTTAAATTTTCTTCAAAAGTATAAGACAATGTATGCCGCTCATTAGTCTTGGACTCGCTTTAATATGGCAAATCCGACTTAATCTTATCACACACACATCCCTAAAACAGCTCTTTTCATTAGTTCAAGGTATTTTTATGTTTCCTTTGCGGCATCAATTGTTGTGGGCTCAAATGTGTCTTATCATTTTCTTCTCCCATTTTTTTTTCTGGGAATATATATGTTTTATAAAGCTGAAGATATTTTGTCAGTTTCGATAGAAATTTAGGATTTTCTGAACTTTTTTCTCGGGGATGATGGAGCCATGTGTCCAAGGCTTGGAGCTGAAATTCCCATCTGCTAAAGACAAAAAAGCTATGGCAAGAATTATCATCTGGTGAGTCCCCATGCTGGTAGGTTGGAATGTTTGTTTTGCCGATCTTGTGGAGGTAGGTTTTGAAAAATCCATGTCCAGTGACCTAGTAAATAACTTCAGCATCTTTCTGGTCATTCCACTTAGCCACATTCCTGATAAGTCTTGACATCCATCGACCTCTGTTTTCCCAGCTCCAACGCTCTTGCAACTTCTGTTTTTTTTTTTTTGCTTATGCCCCTTCCATTCCAAATGCCGACTTTTTGTCATAGACGCAGTTATTTGCTGCCGCTAGAGGATTCATGGGCCTCGCTCCTGCGACTACAAAATTTGCTGGTTCCGACAATGTTACATAGCAACTAGCTACGCATAGAGCTACGCGTTCATGTACTACTGCAATTTGCTTTCTGTACTTTTCTTGCCGAAGTGTCTATAGCCAAATCTCATATCCATACAGAAGAATAGCATTCGTAGTTGACATTAGGAGTCTTCTCTTGTTAGTTGTTGGCCCGCCTACGTTTGCCATAAGTATGCTCAGTGACGGGGTAGTTTCCGACGCTCGTTATGCTGCATTTTATATCTGCTGCCAGATGGTGAGCTTAGTATTGAGATTAAGTCCAAAGATTTCACAGTTTTCTTGGTTCTTATCACTTCAGGGCCAATTTGGAAATCGAATAACATAGGAATCCTTTTCTTCGTTAAAACGAATATCTCGAGTTTTTTTTTTCGCCAAACTCAGTCTCGAACTTCACTCATCGCATAACTAGGTTCAGATCCACTTTTATACTTTTTATAGCCTACGAAAAAGGTATAATTCGACTTGTACCATGCAGTGTATTCCATCGCAGGAGATACTCCAGAGGTCAGATCCCAGTATTGATCCCTGTGCTGGTCCAGAAGTGATTTTTTTTCGTTCGTGTGCTTCATAGCTCAACTTCCGCTCCTTGGGGTCTTCCTTCACCATCCGCAGCAGATAGGATGGACCGTTGATTGTTTTTTTCAAGCTCATTCAGCAGGTTTCTCCCAAATTGACAACAATCTGCCTTTAATAGTGATTTCCCTCTTGAGCGATTTGGCTGGCCTTAAATAGGTACTTCTTCAATCGCGCCCATCGTAGAGCGGCAGTTCTGCCTTTCGAACTAGTAGTCTCTTCCTCTCTGTACTGCTCAGATCTGCTTGCGAACAGGCAGAGCTCTGCAGTTCTATTTTCTTCCAGGTCAGTCGTAGCGTGCGTTTTCCATCGAGGCATACCTGGAAAAAAAGTCTACTTTTTTTCAGATATGGAAGGTATGCAGCCACACCTTATATTATATATACTCTTTAACAGATATGAATAACTTTGGAACTCAATTTTTTCCTACCACTCAATTCCTAAATTACTATCCACTTACATCAAATAATTTTCAGAGTCACAGATGGAAGTTTGCATTTTTATTATTTTTGTCCAAAACTGCAATGCACATTTTAATAAAAGCTATCACCTTATCGTTGTTTTAATCCAAACATAGTTTTTGCAGGGAAATCCAATTTTTCTAAAAACAAATTTCCTGCAAATACGAGTATTGCTGTCGAATGAAAATGAAAAAAAAATATTTCTCATATTTCCCAACTGAACCAATACACATGTCAAATGTAGACACACAGCGAAACAGAAACTATCAACAACTTTTTTGGTCAATACCGGTCATTGGTGGTCATAAATCATTTTCCCTTTTTTTTGTACAAAGATTTGATACCGATAGTTAGGGAAATCAACCTCGTACTCAAAAACTGGGTTAGCTTCTTCAAGCTCAAAAAAAAAAACACCAACAAAAATCTAGAAACAAATCTTGTTTTATGAATAACCATTATTCTTGTTTTTGTACATACAAGGGGTGGTGGCAGGCAATCTAAAAAAAATGAAAAAAATGTCTAAACAAATGGTGAAAAACCGAAATTATTTTTCACGAAGGTCATTTATTAAAAAAGAGAACCAAGAGCAAAAAAAAATACAACAAAAAAAACGTCCTTAGAACAACATTGACATTTTTGGGGCTATGGTACTCGTGTAGAGGCATTCATTTAAGTTGGACAAAAAAAGAATAAAGGCAACACATCAACCAAATGCCTGAACATTTCATACGTGAAAAATTGCACGACCAGTCAAAGTGAAATTTTTCAAAAACAAAAAATGATAAAAACACAAAACAAATAAATTAACCAATACATTTTGACTTCAAAAAAACATCTCTCTTCGACACCCCTAGAGGTGACTTAGTCATACATGTAGAGATAAAGCACCCCTTCAGGGGCTGGAAAGTACAAGTTAAAAACCAAATGTCAAACTGAAACCCCTCAGGCCGATGATGATGAGTTGTGTGTTTGCTTTTTCTGCTATTTTGGTGATGGGGTTTTTGTGTTTGAGGGATTTAGCCATCAGGGATTATAACAAAAAACTATGGGCGAAATAAATGAATTAGTGCAGATGGCAAAACGGCTCATTTTTCACCCTAAATTCCATCCGAAACACAACCAAAACTCCCAGATATACCCAAACAAGATACAAGTTTTTTTTTTTTGCTTTGTGTCGAGTTTGAGATGGGGATGTTCAGAGAAGGGTTTGCTTCAAAGAAGAACTATTTTTAGTTGGTGTGTAATTGAATTTTGTGGTCTACCTTATATTTTTGATGAACTTACCTAACTTGTGGATAGGGGTAGACGGAGCGAAAGGTGAACAAGGGTAACTTTTAATTATTGTGTAAACAGTGATTTATGACACAAGATGAATGTGAGAAGGGTTGGGTAAGTGGAGTTTGAGAAGTTAATTCTGTTGGACAGTTCAAGGAAGTTAATAAATTTGTTCAAAATAATTGATGTCCTGGAAAAACAAAACGTTCTGAAGTGTTTTATACATTTCTGTAGGAAATCAATTACAGTAAAAACAGGACGAGTGACAAACTTAGTTTGTCCCGGGATGTGCTATAAATACTCCGTGAGATGCATTACTTATTAATCGGATATTGCTCTGAGACATTTAGCTCTTTTTTTATTGTCCAAAAAGGTATACAAACAGTTAAGAAAAGGTTTTTCAAATCAGTCTGGGCCCTGAAGCACTTAGATAAGTAGACGTATTTTATCAGGATTTCTAAAAGAGGAAGTAATAGAGCATTAATGAATGATTATGGGGCTTAAGTGCACTATTGTGCTTCAGTCTAGAGTTTAATGAGACTTTTTTTTCTTGAGAATATCAAGTCGACTCGTATAGAGTGCTTCCAGAAATTGTAGTTCACTCGCTTCTATCCGGTAACGTCCCAGATACCTATGTCTTTATTTGATGATGCCATCACATCTTCCTAATACCTATGTGGTCCCGTGTTTCCTCATGAGTATTACAGAATCTGCATGTGGCTCAGTTCAACAATATTTAGGTGTATTCTCAGTTTACAGAGGCCATTAGAAAACCCGTTATTATTCAGAAGTTGTTCCTATTCAAGCCGATGTGATGCAGGTTATAAAGCGCTCTTGGTTGACGTTCCGAAGAAGCATTTTTGACTGCCTCCATTTCTGTTTTGATTGTGTATTTAATCACATTTTCTCCTATTACACTTTAATTCACTCAAGAACTAGTTCTATAAAAAAATCAAAAATAAAATACTAATACTAAGAACTATAGAGTCATAATCCCACAAAACGCCTTATAGAAAATCTTACCAACGTATTATTCGGAAGGAACAAGTGTTACTTCCAGCCTGAAAGATCTTAATACTCGTACTTAAGAAAGCTTTGGAAAAAACCGATAAATATAAAACAAGTCTAAGCATCTTTTTGTCCACGCCTTAAAGTCTCACGCTCTTAAAACGCTATGATTGAACTCAGAATCCCGAAAATACTGGTCAAGCTAAAAAGCTTGACGTTGGAAAACACTCGGTAAAATTTGCAATTAGAGATGCGTTTTAATATGAATTTTTCTATTTGGTTCTAAGCCAGACAGTGCGCAGGACAAGCGTTAGCAATTACACGACAACAATGCGTTAACCAAGAGGATATTTGAATTTCAGCATTCAGACTCGCAGTTGATCCAGCCAAGAGTGCTCGAAATTCTAAGCGTAGGCTTAATGCAATATGCTACACTGAATCTTCAATTTTTAAATGATCATCAAGCATTCCCTTATACTGGTAACCCTGTTAGTGGACAAAAGCTATTTCTTCAAGACTAGTTTGTCGATTTATTAATTTCTTCCCTATTCAATATGATCAGGGCAAATTCTGAGTATGTGGATTTGAAAACTCCTTGTAGTGTCCAAATGTCAATCAGTTATTTTTTTTTTACCCTAATCACTTTTAATTAAATCGATGAATGAAGAAATGTATGTGAAGTTGTTGAACAAAATCTGTACAACTCTATATTTTTAAAATGTTTACCCTCGTAAAATTCTAAATTTCTGTATCTTCCATCTACCAATTCATCTTATGACTCCAAAAGTTCAAACGGGATAAAGTCACACGATCTTGATGGTCAATTCACTTCGAGTCTACCTGAAACAGCCTTCAAAACGCTTGTACAGACAGAATGCCCGTTTGGGCATTAGCTGTGTGGTCTTCGCTCCGTGTTGTTGAAACCACATGACGTTCACATCCATAGAATCCAACTTGGGCCAGTTACCATCGATCAGTAGCCATCAGCAAAGAATTATGATCCGATGATATTGCCCACAATCAACTCTAAACAGTCTTTTTCAGTGAACGCATTAGCAGCTGGTGTTCGCATAAATCAACAACCGATAAAACAACATGGCCGCCATGAACTGTCAAAATCTATTGCAAAACCCTTGGTATTGTGGATGTGTCCGTCTTTATTCTTCATCAGGGCATACATTCGGTGAAAAACGAAATTGGCTTTTTGTTATATGAGAATCAATCAGGAGTTTATACGGAACAGTTCGTGGAAGGTATATATATGTATCACTTCTCCGTTGGTTCACAGTTGCCATCTATCAGGTAGTTTGATTTTTGGACTAAACGTAACCTTCTTAAGCCTCTTCGTCGTCTGAAGTTTACAAGTTTAAATTTGATTTTGATGTCCAATTGCTGGTAGAACGCATGAAGTCTTTTAAATTTCGAGTTTTTTTTTCCACTAAAATTGGTGATTTGATTTGGCCTACGTAATTGAATCATCAGCAAACAGGAAATTCAGACCATATTGAGGGTGGTCGGATGTGTGGATGTTTAATATAGAAATAGTCCTAATTTTGATTCTTCTTAAACTGCGGTTCTGATTGCCGCAATTGTTGATTGACAGTTTCCTTTCTGGATAAAGAGAGTCGTGGATAGAAGAAAGTTTCTTTTTGGGGAAGAAGTGTCAAATCCTCATAAAGTCTTTGCAATGGAAAGTGCTTCCCATCATAACCGTTCTGAAGACTGTAGGTCTCCTTCATTACGGAATTTGTATATATTGCGCACTTTTAAAGGATTCTGGCCACCCTTAAAACGTTTGATACAGAGCGAATGTTCAAGAAAGTTGGAGAGGATTTGAAAGTATAAGCGGATGAATATTAGTTTTGGCTATCTGAATATTGCAATGGAATAGAAATGCATTTTACATTCCCCGAAGTGCGAGTAGTACGATTTAGTTGTTTTATGGGGGAACTGGCAATTTCAATAGAACACTGTAAATACAAATAGCGAATTTCGATAGAGGACCCTACAAACGCTTGGTTACTTTTTAGATTGAGAGGAACATCGTGCTTGAACTTCAGTAGTAGTTGACAAAGTGTAGCTTTTCCCGGAATAAAAATCACATATCAACTAGCAGAATAGTGTATGATGTCTTGTTCCTCAAGAAAATTGCTCATGTTGCATAGAAGTATCCGCATCTGGAGATGTACATATACATAGCACCAATATAGCGCTTTTCCATTATAATCGGAAGTAACAGATATTAGATATTATAATCATGAAGATTATCATTGAATGGGGCAGTCTTTTCAGAACAAAGTGAGATATATTCTACGGTCCCATTGATTTCTTTGAAAAGCTTTTGTGCAAGATCTTAAAACTCTTCCAGATTGGTGAGCTCCTCATTGTCTTTAATTTCAGTGGACGACTCTCTGTGACTACTGTTGGCATTTTTAGACTTTTTAACGATGATACGCAATAGATTGAAGTTCTTAAAGGTGTCTTGTCCCATCTTGACTACATTGCTTTAGATCTTTTTATGAAACTGCATGTCTTTGTGATGCTTCACTGAATTCTTAAAGCACAATACTTCTTTCCCACCAAAACAGTCTGATAGTTGTTCCTGTCAGTGTTTTGCATTAGTGAATTCCGTGGAGAGAAAATTGATCCAAAGGGACTGCTATTTAACAAAGTAGAATTCCCTTAAATCAAATATTGTCAATAACTAACTAAATATTTACAAATAATTCTACTTAAATCCACTTAATTAATATATGATGCTTCAGACCATTCAATCCCTTGGTGGCTTAAATTTAATTTGCCACAAGCGAGCGAAACCCCCTTTCAATTAAAATTCAGGATGTTAGCAACTTCAGAAAGTCAAAAATAAAAAAAAATAAAAAATCCCCTATTCAAAGTTCATTGTTGTCAATTAATATCCTTCTACTCATCTCACTTTAATAATTCAATTATCAAAATTCGCCTTTCATCTTTCATCATATGTTTAAAAATGTATAACCTTTTTCTGTTCGGCTCCAAAAACCTCATTAATCTCACCCACACTCCATTAAAATATATAATAAAATTAGACGTTATAACTCTCTCAGAGTGTTATGACAAACAACAACCGAAAAAGTTAAATATCAACTTAGAAACCCTGCACAAGGACATCATCATCATCATCTCATCTCAGGCCACTCACACACACGGATACACACATCACACTGTATTTAAAGAAGAAGCAATTTTAAAATCATAAATCTGATTAATTACCGCAAAGATGAGAAGGATAAATATTTAATTAGGTCTCTCATCTTGAAGAAGCCTTTTTACACTATCTCGTTTCGTCTTCGTCCTCCAGCTCAAAAGTCTTAAGTTTTGTTTTTATCATCACCAATGTCACATACGGTGGAGCCTGAGCTTCTCCTGTTTCTGACTTCTGATTCTTGTGTAATTTTCCACTCTGGGTCTTCCACATGAGTGGGTACCTACAACACTTCAAATGAATTATTATTAAAGGATTTCTTTTTCCACTTGAGTATGTCCTTTTTTCAGCAGCTTCTTCTTGATTTTCCTGGGATGATATTGCTGCTGATGGCTCTGCCCTTACTGCTGCTGCTGCTGATGCTGCCACCATTTTCTACTCTCTTAATGTGTCGTTCTTGCACGACCACACGCTAGCATATGTTGTGTGTTCAACCACGCTAAGCATCATCATCACTCAGACTTAAAGTGCCACTTTTACATGTTCATAATTTCATTAAGCTTCCAGCTCTCTATCTCCTCTACGAAATGATGTTTTCGTATCATCTGTTCGAGTGTGTGTGTGTGTGTATTTGTGTTTGGGAATGCGATATCCTTTGAAACGGAAGATGTAGTATTTTTTTCGCGAAAAACTCACTGCGGGCAATTTTAATGGAATCCCATTTCGGTTAATTGCCACACGGATGAGATGAGTATATACTCGTACTATACGTTGGAACAGACACAGGACTATTTTATTCATGCTACACACAGCAGGTCCACACTGAAAAGTGCCCTACGGGAAATATGTTGTTCCTTTTAATACTCCTGAGGACTCCTGTGGGTAAAAATGGGCAAGATTTTAATTTCTATACCGCCGGCCGTCGCTGCCGTACTGTGATCATCCTACCTCTATAGATAATAATGGCAGTGCACAAGAGGGAGCCATTGTGCATTGTTTCTCATTTTTAACCTATACACCACCCTCTGCCGGGGAAGATAAGCAACTTAATTATTATTATTTCTTCTTTTTAACTGACGCGCTTCTGATGAGACTTCTGCCAATTATCCTGGTCCTGGGTTTCTATTCTATAGAGAGAGTCAAGTCCAGTCCTTAGGTCGTGTGTAATAGTGAAAAATGTTTTAATATTTTTCATTTTTTTTTCTCTTGGTCGTCATGCAAGCAGAAACTCACCAAAGGGGGGAAAAGAAGATATTAATTAATTTGTATAACTAAAGGATAATGCAAACAAATTACCCAGTTAATTTTCATAAACTATACAAAATGAGTCTTTACAAAAAAATTAATAAATAATATTAGCATTTAGATTTTTTTCGATAAGAACATACAAATGGAATTCAGGAGTCCAATCGGAAGTTTCGGCGCTTCCAACGATCAAGATGATTTAGTTCTTCAAAGTCTGATCTTGTAGTTGTGAAGGCCAAGATGAGTACGAAAAATTCGCATTCGATCTCCTCCGTCTTTTTTTTTATCGAGCTGATCAAGCGGGACCCCATCGACCGTGTTGTTGAACTTCGCCATGACGAAAATGTAAATCTTGACTGACTATTCGACATTGTCAAAGGTGTGTTTGTCTCTATTGAAAAACCCGATACAAAGTTGGTCCCAGAACTGATCCTTGAGGAAGACTTACTTTTGATGAGAAAGATTAGAAATGGTTCGAAAAATTCGAAAATCAAAAAAATGGTTCCATTAGAGGCACCACTAATAACCATTTGCTCGGAAAAATGGGAACTTTATCAAAAAATTTGAATTTTAAAATTTGGTTTTTATACAAATCTATTGGCAAGCTTTTAACAAAAATTAAATTTTCCTTAATTTCTAAAAAATGTTGTTTTTGGCCTTAAAAATATCATGTTTAGGTGGAAAAATACCAGGTACCAAGTTTGAAGTCTTACGGAGATACTTACATTAAATAGATCTCGATCTAATTTGATTTTCAAATATATAGAGGGTTTTCCAATAAGCGTTTCCTATCTTCACTTCATTTCACTTCACTTCACTGGGTGGCGCGCATCCGAAAAGTCCAACGGGTCATAACTTTGGCCATAAACCAGGCTGAATTTCACCAATAGCGTTGATTATGTGATGTTCAGGTAAGGGTAGTATATGGTTTATTGGCATAGTGACTTAAGGAAATTCCGCATGAAGAAATCTAACAGGTTCGAATAGCACGATCTCTGTGGCCAATTAACATCGCCTGGGAGTGGGATAACCATGTTCGGAAATCGGGTTGTGTGACACTAAGCGCCATTGTATTAAAAACACTTGTTGTCGGTGCCTATGTCATCCAATTGGGCCCAAAAGTAATTGGTGATCGTCGACTGATAGCGGTCGCCGTTGCTAGTGATGGCCTGGCCAGCGACGTTCTCAAAGGACTGATGACTCCTCTGCCAGCCCAAAGTTCACACCAAACATTGATATTTTATGAATGCATTGCAATTTGGTGGATTTTGTGTGGACTGTCGACAACCCAATTCATCTAGAAATGGGCCTCGTCAAATAATATGATATTTGCCACCCAAATTGTGGTCAACTTCAAACTTCTCGAGAGTGGAGTTAGCGACGTTGTTGTCTTTGGTCGATAACTCTAAGCTCCTAAGTTTGTACTGGGGCGTGGGCCCAAGTCATGACGCACAAACCGCCTAGTTGGGGTCTTCACAAGGCCGAGTGCTTCTACTCGTGGAGAAATTGATTGCCTCGGGTTCTCCCGCACGGACAAGGGTGATATTTCCGGCAGATCCTGCATTTTGTTGAGGTTCGGGGCAAGGCGAATTGTTCACTGAACCAGTCGACTCGTTTTCTTGGAAAGTCGATAATGGCGACCATAATTTCAACTCGTTGGGGCAACTACATATTTACTTTGTGACGATCGAGGTAATGACTCGAATCAGACCAATTTGCATGCTTCGGAACAGAAACCATATTGTCGAGGCTTAAAGATGGTGATAAAACATCAAATCTCAAAAGAATATTACTCCTTGGGGTAATGGTTAGTGCGTAAGACTGTGAAGCCAAAGGGCTAATGTTCTTCAAGGTTTACCCACTGTCATTTACGAGGGGGTAGAACATCCTCCGAAAGTACCTCCTATCATGGAAAAGTAACCGTTGAAATTCGATTGAAAATTGTAGGTCCCTTTAATTTCTGCCGACACACCTCTTGCCCACCTCTGCTTCTCCACGAGCTGTCCCAACGCCACATTTGTGTTTACTCTGAAAAATTTCCTTCCATTATTAAGAGAAAGTCATTCAGGTTGTAGGGTCGTCGTAGGGTGGAGTGGTCTCATTCAGGCAGACCTAAAGGTTTGTTTCCTTTCATGTCAGTCGCTATCATGAATTTGGCCCGTAAGTAGCCATCGAGAACTTCTTCGAAGAAGAGCTACGTGTTTGAAAAAGGAAGTTACATTAAAATCTCAAACTTTTGATTTTGGATCTTTGCCAAAATTAATTTCTGCTTTCTTAAAATCCTGTCTAACTTACGGTTCATCAACTTTACGATATTTCTTTACTTCCCAGAAGTTATTTTTACACCACTTTCTACATTCTTAAACGATTTAATATCCCTATCCCTGAAGTCGCCCAGAATCCTTATATAGTTGTGTTCTGTGCAGTGCTGTGCACCCTATGCAGTAATCCCAAAATTCCCATTGCTGGTGACATGAGTCTTACAACAATTTCCCCCAGTCTTAACAAAACAATAAAAAAGAAAAGAATTCGTCATCCTTAAAGTAGGAATATGCTCGCACACAAATACAAACACACACACATAGACATCACTAAACTATAAAGGATGATAGAGAAAATGCAAGAAACCATATGTGTTCGCATTGTTCGTTCGTATTGGGTCATGATAAATGAGTTTTATTGAAAATCGCTAAAGCGAATTGATGCGGAATACGAAAGCCACCATTTTACAACCCCTTGTTATAGCAACTATACCCCACCAGCATGCCTCATTCCCTCTATTCTTTCACTCTCATCTAAAATAAGGTTGAATAACAGATCGTTCGGGGTTTTTAGTTTATGGCTTTTCGGGTCTGGAAGTTCCATTCTTCTAATTTCACATACCTATTTGATCATGTGTATGTGTGTGTGTGTGTGTGTATTTTATGTACACATGGATGTCAAAGTATGTACATATTCATGTATATGTGCTTGACTAAATTGTCGTCAACGAAGAATAGTGCATCGTCGGTCGTGCTGGTTGCCGTTGCCGTTGTATGTCGTGGCTTGAAGACGGGAAGAAGGCTTCATACGTCAAGTGAATATGGCATCGGGTATATTATAGATGTCAGGGGCTTGGGAAGTGCATTTGTTATAGCAACGACATCTATCTTGTTTTTGTTTTTGACATTCTAAAGGAATTTCTCATTGTATATGTATGTAGGTGTATACCATCCATCCGTACGCCACAATGACGATGAATAGGTGAAGAAGTTGGAAGTGATTTATTATTTTCAACTTGAATTCGAGGATTTAGAAAGTGATGGGCGGGTTTGCGAGGAGCTTAAGCGAAAGTCCACTTTTAGTTTTTTTTTTTTGTTTAATGTCAAATGAAATTTATTGGAAGTTGGATTTTTTTTTAAAACCTAATTCGATGGAGATAGTAATTAAAAAAAGGGACCGTTTTTGCTCATACTCGTATATGTGCTTCTATTCACCATTACCACAAACTTTCCTTACTAAGTCAAAGTCGTGATACACTCTGGAGTATGGAGTCGCACAGCAAGTTGGTGGAAGTCCACTTACAATTATGACCTTCATCTACTACCAAAAATATACCGATTTGCAGAATTGGATTCATCTGCTCTTTTCATGAACCAGCCACGTATAAAATTTGTACACCTTTGCCTTGGTCGTTGTCGCTGTGCAGCCCATAGACATTGGTGTTACATATTTCCCTCCACTAACCTCTGTTGGTTGGCTCGATTGTTCTGTACTTTTTTCAAGAATGATGCTAAAGTCGCATGACAGCTTTTTACTTTGTGCAAAACCTTTTCTGATATCAATATGTCGGTAAAGTATTATCAGGAGCTCATGGATTAGAACACGTTCTCCATCATGGTCATCCTGCTCAAATGAACGAGTTTGGCTGGGATTACAAAACCAAGCTGTATAGCTTTTCTGTTTCGGTGTTGTCTTATGCCCCCGTCTTAAAATCGATGAAAGGGTGGTAAATGCCGATTTGAAGGTCCTAATTTGAAGGTCCTAAATTATCGTGCTGAAGATCTGGATTCGATTTCCAGCCTCTGCAAAAATTCATTTCAGAGGTGTATTGCATATTTGCGAAGAATTGACAAATCCTCCAAGAGTACCTATCTTTTCTGCTGAAAAGTGCTGCTCATATTAACCGTTTGGACTCAAAGATGCTCGGGATTCCTGAAACTACTGGTTGAAGGTTGTAAGGTACTAGTTTTATATTTTCCACCAGCTACACGGTTGATGTTAGCCAATCTACTACCTCATCTTCATATAGGTACCTACTCGATTGGAGTAGCCAATCTACTCGGTTGCTTAATTACTCGGTTCCTTTAGCCAACTTACTCAATATTGGAATACTCCATCTTAGCGGTTGAAGTAGTTTATCCAGTTTCTTTCTTTCAACGGAAAATAGATGAAATGCAATCAAAGGTCTTGATTGAAAACGAGTTACTTAACTTTAACCGAGCCACGCTACTTGCTATTCTGACTTACTCGTTAAAATTCATCAATAAACAATCAAGTTTAATTCAAAGAAGAAGAACTACGTGAATTTCGATCTACGAGTACTCGTATTTAGGGATTCTGAGAATACGTCGGAATTTTTCAAACCTTTCTTTCAAAAATTTAAGGAATGGCAAAATTCACTTCTTCATTTCAACAAATCATTCCTCATTCGTTCTCGTGAGCTCCAACAAAATCTAAATAATGAGAAAGAGTAATGAATTTTTTAACAGTTATTGCAGTGACAGGGTAAGAGAGTGGGTAGGATGTCTTACTGACTGCTGTCAGTGCTCGAAAGAACACTAAATGTTGATGACCCTGCCTACTTCTCGAAGCATATAGTATATCCGCCAGTAGTTTGATTGCTTAGTTTTTGCAGGATGAATATTCAATTTAGTGATACCAAGAACAACAGAATGCTTTCCTTCGGAGATATCCTGTTTGCCTTCGTCTTGCAATACCAACTCGAAGTGTGTCTATTTCATTTCCTCTGTACATTTTCCATTCCATTCAAAATCTCATTCTGCTCTTTTCAAAATTGATTTCAATTTGACACATAAAAACGATATCGTATCGTCTATGCTATGAAAGTATTAGTATTCATCAAGTACTGCACTTGATGTCCTGTTTTTTTTTTGGTACTTAGCAAGGAGAGATACACAGTTGCAAGAGAGAACATATAGGCGAATAAAAAAAGGCTTCTTCATTTCGTTATCATTTCATTTTAATGCTTCTTTAAGTGAAGCTGTTGAGGAGGTTGTGCTCTTCTTCTTCTGCTTGATGGTTTCATCCTTTTTGGAATTGTCTAAACGCCTGTCTGGCTGGCTGTTATTTTGCTTCGGAAGAAGATGACGTCCGTCGCTGACGATATTGCGTTGTCGTCGTCGTCGGTAGTCCTGTTGCAAAGAAAATATCATGGAGTTTGGGAAATCCCTCTCATGCTAGAATAAGCAAACTTATTTTACTCCACTACAGGCGTTGAGAGTGAATTTTTGATGGTTTTGTTTTGCTTTTGGTCCTGACGACCGTGTTCATCCTTACTAACTGCACATCGCTTAGTAATCAGTGAAACGCATTTTGTGAAGTTCCCTTCCGTCGACAAGTATTTTTCGTTGCATACTTATTTTTTGTTAAATTTTATTAGTTGGATAGAATCCTGCAGCAAGGATAACAGATAAAACCATAAAAATACATGAGAACTGGATTACATTGGCAACTATGTCTCGAACCCAAAGAGGCGCTGCTGCAGAATAGACATGGAGTAGAGTAGAAAACAGCCAGTTAATCTCTTACTAAATGGAAGGAATATGCTTTTCGTCCTTATTTTTTGTGTCTATCATTCTGCTGCAAATCCTTGTGCACTGTTGCAGTGTATAGTGAAATATACGGACGGCGACGGCGAACGATCGAAAATGGAGAAGGCAGAGAGGGTATTTTCAAGTTGCGGAGGACTGACATTCGCCTGGCATATGGTCTGGCTAAAGTGCTGAGTTGGACAACACGGCCGTCACGGAACTATGTGTTTTGCCTCCAGGAAAACGATTTGCTCCTATGCCATTGCTCACACATATACATTGTACACATTCAACCAAATAGCGTTCCATGGAAATCCGACTAGCCGGTGGGGGAGAGAGAAAACCTAATGAAATTTTACTATGAACCTGATTCGAATGTAGTGCTCGTAGTGTATGCACGTGGATTCTAGGAGTGAGAGTGGCTACATAGAAGGAGACAAAAAGGATATGAAATTCTTTCAAATGGTTGGATATTGTTTTGAATGGGATCATTCGGGCGTTGTTGGTTCTTGTTTTATTTTTTTTTTTTGTATTTTTATTTTTATATATATTTTGTTGAAAAGCAGTTGGGGTAATAGCTAAAGGTATATAAACTCATAGCTAGTTCCGGGAAGTATGATACAGTTTTTAGGAATGCTACCGCAATATTTGCCAACTGGTTTAATCGTTTTGTTTTAAGTGTGGATTTAAGGACTGCAGTAGTGCAGTGGAAGTAATTTTAACGAAGTGTGTTTCGTCTTTTTGTTTTCTTCTTATCCTCATTTCATTCTCTTACTTGCTCTCTGAATGTCGGAGCAGTGTCCCTTTTCGATTAAGTCTTAGTATTATTTTATTTTTATTTTGTCAGAAAGGGAGATTTTAATTTTTGATGACTTGAACGAAAGAATTGCTCCTTTATGGACTTGAATATTGAAGCCCTATTTGACAGTCGGAGGAAGTGGTACTTAAATGGCCAATTTGGGAGATTTTTTAAGTGTAATTTATCCCGGTAAGTGTGGACTGTGAATTTAGGTCTTAGTCTCCTACTTTTGAAACATTCAGATTATTATTCGATGTTATATATTCTATTCATTTAATTGCAAGATTAAAATTAGAAGCAGGTATTTGTTGGCATGTTAATTTTGATTAACAACATTTTTTAAGATCAGTAAGTACGTAGGTTCTGATAGCTTGAATGCATGAATGAAGTTGCTCGTTCAAGAGTTTTTCTAGCATATTTGTTTCTTTTAGAAACTTAAAAACTTGGAGTATTTTTAGCGAGCAAAGTTCACTCTTCTATATACTCGTAATTAGGATACATCCCGATAACCTATGTCCTCGGTGGAAAAGTGCATTACATTTACTTAATTTGTGGTATACTCATATTAAAATGATGAGACGCGTTATTGTTCTGAGGTTGTTCCCAGTAGTAATTTAAACATTCTGAGTTGTACCTCCAAAGAAGTCGTTACCTTTAGGAGCTTCGTCCATATTTTTGTGAGAGTCTTCGAATCCCGGTCCTTAGGTAAGTTTGGGGATGATAAGGAAGTTCAAAAGCCGATTAAAGTCATAAAACATCGAGGATCAGAGTGCTTCTTAACAAGAATTGAGGGGACTTTCAATTGTCTGCCGAGTGATAAGCATTTTTCATGACAGGATATACTCTTGGAGTATTTGTCATTCCTCGGACCATGTAGACTTTTGGGATTCAGTGGATTATGTCAATTTTCTATATACATATAACTTATTCTCCACCCCGCTTAACGAGTGGTGAATAAATGTACACGACACGTAGGTTTCTTTTGTTTGATTTCTTTCTTTATTTTTTCTTGTTTCCTTTTATTTGTTTAATTAAATTTTTGTTTTAACTTTTGGTTACAATTTTCTTAAGTTTTTAAGTTATAATTTTGATAAAATTCGACTATTTTCTCTTATTTTTTACGCGAGTATAAATTTGGAACTTTGTTTCTGGATGGCTATACGACTGGATGAATAATGAACGAATGAAAAACATACACGATGCAAGGCGGGGTGGACGAACATGAAAAAACCGGTGTACCAACGTGAGAATAATTAAGTACGACATGAAAAAACCGGTGTACCAATGTGAGAATAATTAAAACATAGAATTGTAAGGGTTAGTGTTAAGTTAGTGTAAGTCGACCTAAGTGTTTACACGGGCAATATTTGTGATCTTAACATTCCGCCCGCCTTGCATCCTCGCATGCAAAAGAAAGATTAGATTAGAAGATTATGTATAAAATCAATGTACATAAGTGTATACAATTTTAGTTACAAGAAATATATTCTAATTTAAATTCAAAAATTATTTTCATAAAACAAAGAGAGAGAAATGATAAAGTATAAGTAAGTGACATTATGTTTTCAATTTAAGGAATATAATAATTCAAAATCAAGAAGAAAATTTTATAATTTAAAATTCCTTATATGATAGATTTTAGTGCAAAATTTTTTTTTTTTTGATGATGATTAATCATTAATCCGAAGGCAAAATACATAGTTTGACGACAGAACGAGTTACTACTCCTTTTTGAGTTTTAACATCGACGACACGGACTCTAGTATCAGGACCACGATGAACCTTAAGGACCCTACCTAGTCGCCACTCATTAGGTGGAAGCTGTTCATCTCGTAAAACAACAAGATCTCCAACCTCCATATCCCTTTGGGGATACTTCCATTTATATCGTTTGTTTAGCTCCTTTAAATACTCTTCTTTCCAACGCAGACTAAACTGATGATGTATAACTTTAAGAGCGTTCCATCGCCGCATGAAACTAATGCTCTTGGGTGATTCGCATGGTTCTGGAATACTGAGTAAAGGACCACCTCTCAAGAAGTGTCCCGGAGTCAAAGGGAGGAGATCGTCAGGATTGTTTGACATTCGGGATAACGGACGAGAGTTCAGACAGGATTCGATTCGAGCTAGTAGTGTTGTAAATTCTTCAAACGTGTATTTTGAGTTACCACTAATCTTTTTGAAATGAATTTTAAAACTTTTCACTCCTGCTTCCCACAACCCACCCATGTGAGGGGAGCCAGGAGGAATAAATTTCCAAGTTATTTGAGAGAAATTAGGAGATGAATCACTAGTGTGACTTTGGATCGCCTTTTGAAAGTCGGAGCACAGCAACTTGGAGGCACCGACGAAGTTTGTTCCGTTATCGGTATATACTTTGTCAGGAATTCCTCTCCGAGAAACAAAACGAGTAAAAGCTGCTTAAAAGGCAGGAGTAGACAGATCAGTTACCGCCTCTAAGTGTATTGCCTTGGTTGCAAAACATACAAAAAGGCATACATAACCTTTTTCTAGACGACAGCGTCTACCATAATAATTCTGAATTGTAAAGGGGCCAGCAAAGTCTATGCCGGTATTTGTGAAGGGTAAACTTAACGTTGTTCTTTCAACGGGCAAAGAACCCATTAATTGAGATTGGACGGATTTTTTGTACAAGGTACAAGGTTTACATTTACGAATATGAGCTTTAACTAAATTTTTTAGTTTGGGTACCCAATATTCGCAACGAATTAAGCGAATAATTAGTTGGGTTTCTCCATGTAGAGATATTTGATGAACATACGCTATTAAGAGCTTAGACAAATAGGAATTATATGGAAGGAGGATTGGAATTCTTTCATTATAAGACAACGTGGAGGACGCAAGTCTACCATGGGAACGCATAATTTGATTTGAGTCTAAAACAGGGGTCAGGGAAAGAAGATTACTTTTTGACTTTAACTTTGCTCCTTGAAGGAGAGCTTCATATTCTTCGGAAAAGTGTTGTTTTTGCGTTAAGCGAATAATTTTTATTTTGGTAGATTTGATTTCTTCATGAAGAAGAAGTTTTGACTTATATTCAACTCTAATTGAATTTTTCCGAGCGGAGTTGCAAAAGCGGAATACATAACTCATAACTCGAAGAGCCTTGGGCCATGATGAAAACCGACACAAGAATTCGCTTTCGAAAGCGTCAAATTTTGACACAACGTTTGTGTGGCTTTGAACATGTTTACATTCAAGGGCAGATTCATCCAGAGGCTCAATGAGTTCAGTGGAAGGCCAATTTGACTCTAAGTCCTTCAACCAGAGTGGTCCATTCCACCATAGATGACTCGATTTTAGTTCTTGCGGAGAGATACCGCGTGTGGCTAAATCGGCAGGATTTTCTAAAGAAGAAATATGATTCCATTTTACGTCAGGAACATTTGAAAGAATTTCTGAGGTCCGGTTGGCTACATAAGTTTTCCAATCACTTGGCGGCTTGTTAAGCCAAGCTAAGACAATAGTTGAGTCTGTCCACAATTTAATGGGAACTTCAGTAAGGAAATCAAATTGATTGAGTAACAATTTGATCATTCGTGATAAAAGAACTGCGCCTTGGAGTTCCAGGCGAGGGAGAGAAATAGTGTTGACAGGTGCAACCTTTGATTTTGCCCATAATAAGTGTGAAGACGTTTTTGAGGAATTATGATGTACTCGGATGTAAATTGCGGCTGCATAAGCCTTTTCCGATGCATCAGAAACCCCATGTAGTTGCAGTGAACTCCAAGGAGAAAATTCAATCCAACGAGGAATTGTGATTTTTTGTATATCAGTGAAATCTTTCAAAAAAGATTTCCAATTTTGTTCAGATGACGGCGTAAGACGTTCATCCCATCCAGTTTTATCTTTCCATATTTGCTGCATTAATATTTTTGCTGTTATAATTATAGGGGCAAGCCAACCTGCAGGATCATATAACTTAGCGATAGTTGATAAAACTGATCGTTTTGTAACTGAAAGCATTAACAGACTTTCAGGATGAATTGAAAAGGAAAAGGTGTCGGAGGATACATTCCATTGAATGCCAAGCATTTTTGTGGAGCTATCATCTTCGATTTTTAAAAAATCTTTATTTAGGAGATGATCTTTTGGAATATGATTAAGAAGATCAGGATGATTAGCTGTCCATTTTCTGAGATTGAATCCCGCGGATTCAAGAGCAGTTATAAGTTCAGTCTGGCTTCTACGTGCCGAAAGGATATCGTGCGCACCAGAAAGAACATCATCAACATAAATTTCATTCTTCAAGATTTTTGAAGCAAGAGGATAAAGTGTTTTAATATCTGAAGATAATTGATGTAAAGTGCGTATAGCTAAATAAGGAGCGCAATTTACTCCAAACGTTACAGTGTTGAGTTTGTAATCAAATATTTTTTGATTTGGGCTAGGGCGGAACAAAATGCGTTGGAATTGTGCGTGATCGGGATGGATGTTGATCTGACGATACATCTTCTCGATGTCGCCATTAAACACATATTTGTAAAAACGCCAATTAAGGATGAGAAAAATTATGTCATTTTGGAGAGTTGGACCTGAGTATAATAGATCATTCAGACTTTTACCATTAGAGGATAACTTAGAACCGTTAAAAACTACTCGTAGTTTAGTGGTAGTACTTTGAGGTTTTAGTACCGCATGATGAGGAAGATAATATGACTGAACATTGTTCTCATCATACAATTCATATGGAGGAGTAGGCGACATATGACCCAAAGTTAAATATTCTGAAAGCACCCTTTGATATTCTTCTTTGACAGCAGGTTTAGAAAGTAAAGACTTTTCATTGCGAAGAAATTGTTGCATTGCAGTGAAGCGTGAATTACCCAGTTTGGATTCTGCGAGAGAATTTTTGAAAGGAAGCTTTACGACATATCGGCCTGTTGATGGATCTCGATAAGTCGTGTCACGGTATAAGTTTTCACAATATTGTTCAGATGGCGTACGCAAAGGAGATTGGGGTAATTCTTCAAGCTTCCAAAACTTTTCGATAGCTTTATCGATGGATAACTCATTACTATATGTCACGAAAGTAGAAAAGGTTGAAACGACGGGAACATTGTCGTAAGGTCCTAATAGAACCCAACCAAAAACTGTATTTTGAGCCATAATAGTATTCAAAACGTTTGCCTTTATACCATCTAAAATTATATGTGGATATAAATCAGCTCCGATAAGCATATCTATACGCGAACTTTTATAAAATAGTGGATCGGCCAAAGGAAGATCAAAATTGAATTGAAATTGATCAATCTCCATGGAAACCGCTGGCAAATTGCACGTAATTTTTTTTAGAACTAAAGCTTCAGCTTGTATTTGAAATTCATTCACATTGTTTGAACAAAGGGTGAAGGAACAGAGTTTGGATGATGAAGCCGTTTCGGTGGAACCCATGCCACAGATCCGGGCTTGAGTGTTTTGAGTTGGCAAACCAATAAGTTTCTGGAATTCCTCAGCTATAAAGGAAACTTCAGAACCTTGATCAATTAAAGCTCGGAGAGCAAATTCACTTCCTTGGTGACGAATCTTCACCATCGCAGTGGCTAATAACACCTGACGATAACTTTTGTTTAGAAAAACATTGTGATTTGTTGTTGTAGTGGACTGTATATTATGATGATCACGTTGAGATGAAAATGATGCTAAGGGTGATGATGAACCATGAGGTGAAGAAGAAGAGGAAACTTGAGATGAAGATGGGTTGGCGTTAGATGAGATAGTTGAAGGCTTATGATTAGTGCCATTATAAGGCACAGTTAGTTTGCGCTCAAAATGCAACAAAGTATGGTGCTTCCCCTTGCAACGAAGGCAAGTATTTGCACTTTGGCATTGACTCAGATGGTGAGTCACTGCAAGACAATTGAAACAAAATTTGTGTTTGCGTACAGTCTTATGTCTTTCATCGACAGACATTTTTAAAAAGGTAGGACAAACTCTCAAGGGATGTTGTTCACTACATACCTGACAGGCTGGAATAATTTTCGTATGGAAGTTTCTAACTGGTTTGGGTTTCGATGATTGTGTAGAAAAAGATTTAATAGCATTAAGTTTGTTTGTGGAACTTTGTTTCATTTCTGAAACATTTTCAAGGATACGATAACGATTTGTTAGGAACTGATTCATTTTTTCCCAAGATGGGATCTCAGTTGGTTCTTCCAGTGATCCTTCCCACAAACTTAGTGTGTGATCTGGAAGCCGAGAAGCGCAAAGATAAGTAATGATTGCGTTCCACGCTACTATATCGATATCGTATGAGGTGAGAGCAATCAAAGCATCATTAATACTACTTTGTAAATTTTTAAGATCTTTAGCAGATTCTGAAAGAACGGGTTTAGCATTCAATAAGATTTGAATTTGATTGTTGACCAGAATCCGCTTATTTTCATAATGTTCCTTTAAAGCGTTCCATGCTAGTTTAAAATTGCTATCAGTTAAGCTGAATTTGCTGACAATATTGAACGCTTGATCTTTCGTTTTAGATCGCAGATGAAAAAGTTTTTGTACGTCACTCAGCTTTGAATGGTTAATATATACTGCAGTGAACATATCCCGAAAGGATGGCCACTGTAAATAATTGCCATAAAAATCCTGAGTGTCGCACGGTGGAACCTTAATGTTATGTGAATTTTCATTAACTGGAGGAGTAATTGACATGAGTTCATTTAATTTAGGTTCCGTTTTGGAAATAAGAGCTTTTAAGAAATCTGATATAGCACTTGTGCATTGGAAATATGTAGAAGATGAACTTTGAAACTTTGCTTTTACTTCATTCAGAGAGCCTTGAACCTCTTCACTATTGTCTTTCATGCAACTAGTATTCGCAATTTTAACATCTTGCCATAAATTCAAAAGTTCAGCTTGATAAGCTTCTAGCAAGGAAACCGTATGAGTGGCGGCTGGTTTGGCCTTGAAGGCTGCATGATATTCGACCAATTGGTCGGAAGCAAAAATTAAATCCTCTAGACTACTCATTGTGTTATCAATACTGAGTCTATCTGACCAACGGATTAAACTTAAATTTTGTTTAAAAATGAATATAGAAACACAAATATAGGTTTATAAACCCAAAATGGATTGAAATGATATGTAATATAGAATAAGTGAAGTATAGTATAATATAATTGAAAATCTGATAAAGCACTAAAATATATCCATATAAAGTACCTTGTACAATTGCAAATTAAAGATGAATTTGTGATGATCTTGTTGATGAAAAAAAAGATAATTTTGTTGATTGACTTCGGATGGTAGTTTTGATGATACTGCCGATGATGATTTTGGTGTTGATGTAGTGAGGATGATGAAATACAGCTGATGACTTTCGTGTCTATGCAGTTGCCCACGATAAAAAGTGTAAGGATTTTGCTACTGTTAAAGGGCACGATGGATGCAGCACAACGATGAAAAATTGTAGATGCCGTTACAATGGCATGATGGATGCAGCACAACGATGAAAAATTGTAGGTGCCGTTACAATGGCATGATGGATGCAGCACAACGATGAAAAATTGTAGGTGCCGTTACAATGGCACGCCAATGAAACACAACGGTGAAAAATGTAAGTGCCGTTACAATGGCACGATGGATGCAGCAACACGATGAAAATTGTAGGTGCCGTTACGATGGCACGCCGATGCAGCACGATGAAAAACGTAGGTGCCGTTACAATGGCACGCCGATGAAACACAAGAATCTGCCTTTGCAGTGGCACGATGGATGCAGCAACACGATGAAAATTGTAGGTGCCGTTACAATGGCACGCCGATGCAGCACGATGAAAAACGTAGGTGCCGTTACAATGGCACGCCGATGAAACACAAGAATCTGCCTTTGCAGTGGCACGATGGATGCAGCAACACGATGAAAATTGTAGGTGCCGTTACAATGGCACGCCGATGCAGCACGATGAAAAACGTAGGTGCCGTTACAATGGCACGCCGATGAAACACAAGAATCTGCCTTTGCAGTGGAACGATGGATGCAGCACCACGATGAAAATGTAGGTGCCGTTGCAATGGCACGATGGATGCAGCAACAACGATGAAAATGTAGGTGCCGTTGCAATGGCACGATGGTTGCAGCGCAACGATGAAAAATGCGTAGGTGCCGTAGCAATGGCACGATGGATGCAGCAAAAACGATGAAAATGTAGGTGCCGTTGCAATGGCACGATGGTTGCAGCGCAACGATGAAAATGCGTAGGTGCCGTAGCAATGGCACGATGGATGCAGCAACGATGAAAATATAGGTGCCGTTGCAATGGCACAATGGATGAAAAATGTACGGATGACTTTGATTTTTAAGGATTGCCAAGTTGCCACGTGAACTCCTGATTATCCTCGTCTCGAAGGACCATGAATAAATGTACACGACACGTAGGTTTCTTTTGTTTGATTTCTTTCTTTATTTTTTCTTGTTTCCTTTTATTTGTTTAATTAAATTTTTGTTTTAACTTTTGGTTACAATTTTCTTAAGTTTTTAAGTTATAATTTTGATAAAATTCGACTATTTTCTCTTATTTTTTACGCGAGTATAAATTTGGAACTTTGTTTCTGGATGGCTATACGACTGGATGAATAATGAACGAATGAAAAACATACACGATGCAAGGCGGGGTGGACGAACATGAAAAAACCGGTGTACCAACGTGAGAATAATTAAAACATAGAATTGTAAGGGTTAGTGTTAAGTTAGTGTAAGTCGACCTAAGTGTTTACACGGGCAATATTTGTGATCTTAACAAGTGGTAATAAACATCTAAGCAACACCATTTCAACATTTTCTTTGTTTTGACCAAATCAAAAGCCATTTTCTAATCGCAAAACACCCTGTAAATATTTTAGTGTATCGCAGAGATTTTCGATTTTGTTCGAACCCGTCATTTTTTCATCTACAAACTTCTTAAATTTAAATTCACTTCATTCATTCATCCACCAAATATAAACGTGGCATTTGTAGGGTTTTAAATTTTGCCTACCTAATAAAGAAAAAAAACTGCGAGTTCAAAATATTTATTAAATAAAAATTACTGTGATCGTTGGCGTTTATGTATGCTATGTACCTACTTATATTCAAATTTTCAATTCAATCACTGTTATTAATAACAACCTACTTACAATTTCTATTAAGAGGGTTCACTGCTCCAAAGGGTTTAGTTGATTTAGAATTAAATCTTTAGTAAGAATACATTGTAAATTTCAAATAAATGAACCGTATGATTTGTTTTCTGTTCCGTATAATATTTTAGTAGATATTTTCAATTTACGTTTCCCTTTTGTTAAAAAAAAAAAAAAAAAAAAAAATCTGGTGAACTGGGATTCGAACCTGAATCGAATTCGGGATTGAAGATACTTTTACTACGAAAAAAATTCCGACAGAGCTGAATTTTGATAGAGAGCTTTATTTGTGTCTTAAGTATTTATTATTTGGTACCCTAAATTTGGACAGGGGCTATAGTTTTTTTTGATGGAGTGGAAAGAGGGTGAAATTCATTTTTTCTTAAAAAAATGAAAGCGTTTATTAAGAAGTATCGAATTGTTGTTTCTCTGATTTCTGAAAATAGATTTTCAATTTTCAGTTATGATAATATCTGTGAATTCTAAAAAATTCTCGCAGTTTTTTTAGCTTAGATAGGTGCCAAAAAGAATGGATAAATTGACCGCTCCTTGAATAAATACCATATTTGTATATCGAAAGCTTCAATGGACTACGCTTTGTCATATTTGACAATAAAGCTTTCTTTCTCGATGCATAGTTCTGCTTGTAGGTACCTCAACCTATAATGGCTTCACCGCGGTTTTTTAATTTCTTAGTAAAAACAATTTAGGTATAAGTATAAATAGAAGGATTTTAATACGTAACTAAGCCAGTTAAAGTTGTTTTATCCAAGCATTTAAAGAGCCCTACATTTTCTACTCAAAAATCTTCCGTCAAAATATAGATGCAAAACCACATTCCAATCACATCCAGACACTTCACTAACTACCCATACCACTATAACACTTATTTCTTATTATCCCTGTAAATGCAACATATCCCTTTGGGGCACACACACAGAACAGACTGCGCTGAGCAGATGGGTGGTCGGGATGGATGGTTGCAAATCCTTACCAATTCGACAATTTCATCCTTGCAAATTTACTGTTTGGCATTTAGGTATTGCAAAGTTACCTTCCCCCTAACAACATCCACACTAACACCCACCCACTAATAAATTTGCAACCTAAATGGCCAAACAAGATTCCCATCTTAAGCAGCTGTAAAAGCGTTCAGGATTACAAACAAATAAGGACATACTATATGACCACAAAGCCATATAGTATCAAACTACAACAACAACAACTACCACTCTCATCTCGTCTCTTTCGATCCGTATTATATCTTTGCTAATTAAAAATTCGAATAAATAATGCAGAAGAGATTTGTGCCATATCCTTTTGGATGTCTAATATTGAAGCTATAGCATAATAGGAATAGGTACCGGGAAAGAAGAGGAGAGTTGGAACTAGTTCTCGGTCAGAGGACTTTCAAAAAGAGGTAGAGCCAGAGCAGCCCTTTAAGCATGAGACTCCGTCTCTATATCTATGAAGGTAGATTCGAAATTTCTCTAGTCCAATATTATGTTGGAATTATTATTATGTGCAGTCCCATTAAGCGACTCTAACATACATATGGATAGACCTTAACAACAAAAGAGGACCACGGAGCAAGGATATTGAGAGGAGCCAAAGCAAACGCGTTCAGCACGTAGAGTCAACAACAAAATCCATGCAGCAGCGACTAAAGAAGACCAGAATATATACGAGTACAACAAGGTAAATACTTCCATTAGCCTTGTCCGGATGGTTGAGTTTTTGGCATACAACGAACGTTGTAGCAATACATATGTGTGTATGATTATAATGTCCTTAAATCGATCCTCTGACATACTCATCCAAGAATACTCGTACTAGAGACACATCTGCGTTTTCAGATACAAGATAGATAAGGAGAGGGGCGACATGTTGTACACATACATATATGCGTAAAGAAGTTAATATGATAAAAAGCCTTTTTATACTCTTGTCGGTCTTTGGGGTTTTTCTTTTTTTTTTCTTTTGAAGCTTAAGCATCCTACTTTCAGAGAATCAGGGATGAATTTCAACTTAAAAAAATCATAATGGGCCTCGTTAAAGTTGACTCTTTTAAAAAGTAACATTTTGTATTCCCTTTGCCATTTTTAATTCAGTCATCTTGAATTGCTATTTTTGATGTACCTTAGAGTAGGTAAGTCCTTAAGCTTTTCCATTGAAAAAATGTAAGTTTATCAATTGATAATATCAAAGTTAAAAATGGAAAGCTTCTTGGAAATATTCAGCGACGAATTTATATGGATTTTATTGGGATAATCACCCAAAATTAGTACTTAAAGTGCTAAAATATTGTGTGTTTGAATTTACTTAGCCAACTCTTATATTGTGTTCCTAAATGCACCTATTATTTTACTATAGATCAAGCTAAAGCCAAATATTCCGAAGTTTTTTAAATATCAAATGCAAGGAATTTAGTATTTCCAATAATTTTTTGGTTGCTATGTTCTGATATTTTCTAAAAACCTACCTATATGAAACAAATTGAGGAAAAAGGCATTTTAGTTACGAAAACATTAAAACTAAATAACAAAAATTAAGACCATTCCAAAGCTAGTACATAAAATGTTACAGTTGTATTATGTACTAAAAAAGTAACTAAAATATCAAATTCTACGTTTTTATTCTGTGTGAAGTACTAAATATAAACAACAAAGTTCAGTTCAAACGTTATTCAATACCTCAAAAATTACTAACTAAGAATTCATCTCTTGAACTGAACTTAAATAATACAAAACTAGCTGACCCGATAAACGTTGTTCTATCAAAATTTTATAAAATTTGTGAATTTGTTGGTAAAATTGAAATATCTTCTGGTATACTTAGTTATACTTTTCTAAAAGAATTGTTGTTTCATGAACATTGTTCATCAGTTGGTTGTGACATTTCTCGACATAATCAGTTCCAATTCGACTTTTTAATGAAGATTGTAAAGCGGCAGTCGATTGGAGAGTCGAAGAAATCATAATGGCTAGTAACTAAATCCATAGATTTGTACTTCAATTATTCTCAAGAAATTACACTTTGCATCTTGAAAATAAATTTGTTAATATTTTTTGCTGACAATTCATAATTAGTTGGGTCTTTGGTTTAATGAACATGCAAAAATCTGTTGGGAATGTAGCGTAGGCAGTCGAATTGTCAACTGGGATTTCGCCATTGACCAATTCAGCATTCTTTCAACATCTCCAGATTGGTCGCCCCGCAATTTGACACGCGAATTTTCGTAAAATTAGGCTCTAAATACCTTAAGTACTAAATCTCGAACTTTTGGATGAATTTGAATTTTCAGTTCAATAAAGAAAATCAAAAATGATAAAAATTGGTGTGCCAGTGGGTAGATTTTCAAAAATTGATCAATCTCTATAGAAACTTTGTGAAACATTTTCAGCTTTCTAGACGTTATGACTATAGGCAAAATTCAACCATATAAAAATTAGAGAGTGCCAGTTAGAGTATAGCTATCAACCAAAAAACTGACACTCTTAGACAATAAGTTGGTCCATTGTACCCCACTCGCTGTAACCCTTGGAGCTCCTCATAAATTGGTCCGACCCTGCTAATGTCTGGCTAAACTTACCATATCTCTATAAGATGATTATAAAAATCTCCTACAGGTATCCAACGTGCGTCGTCTGGATAGAGCAAGGCAAATGCGTAGAAAACTGGGAAAAGATTTCTCTTCTCCTTCGGCTAAAGAAAACCTAAATACATACTTTTATATGAGTATTAAGTAAGAAGAATGTTCAAATATAAAAATTAAGATTTTTAATAAAAAGTGTTGGAATTCAAAATTTGCAAAAAAGAGCGGTACGCACCATAGAAATGTTTAAAATTGATTTTCGAAAATGGCACCTATAGAATTTTGAAAAGAATTTTTGTGGTTCACTTAATTTTTACGATCTGTAATTCAATAAAACAAAAATTGAAATCAAGACATTACTGACTGTAACTACCATACAACCATTTTTCCCTATTCATGGAGGGTCTCTGCCTGAGATAATGGGGTCTTTCATCGGTTGCGATCCGCTCTTGCTTCTGTAACCGCCTGGTCCCTGTAGCAGAGGTTCGGTCTTCCTCGTCGTCTCGAACCTGGGGGCTGGGATTCGAAGATTTTCTTGGCTGGAGCGTTGTTGTACATTTGCTCGATGTGACCGAACCAGTGTAGTCGACGTGTTTTGGCTCTTTGGACTACATCCACATCTTGGTACAGCTCGTATAATTCACGATTGAATCTTCTCCTCCATTCGCTCTCTTCTCATATAGGACCAAATATCCGCCGAAGTTTTTTTCTCTCGAAAGTGCCCAGTATCAATTCCCCTTTTTTACTTATCGTCCAGCACTCGGTGCCGTAGAGTAGGACTGGTAAACTTAGTCTTTCGAGAAAAGAGTTTTGAACCCATTTGTTTAGCCAAACCGAAGTAGCAGCGGTTCGCTAGGGTAATTCTTCGTCGGATTTCCAATAAGGTTTCGTTCGTGGGATTGATGTTTGTTCCGAGGTGGGTGATCTCCTTCACTACCTCGAAATTACTTCTACCAACAGTGACGTTTTGTCATAGGTGATGGACAGCTGAGGTTTTGTTGATAGCATATACTTTGTTTTGTCCTCCTTAACTTCAAGACCAACGCGTTTCGCCTGTTCATCAATAGCTGTGAACGCTTCTAGCACAGCTCGCTTGGAGCAGTCGATGTTGTCTGCATAGCCAAGCAGTTGGGAAGACCTGTTGAAGATAGTTTGTTCCAGGTTAACACCACTCTTGCGCACTATCTGCTCCAGGACTAGGTTGAAGAAATCACATGATAGCGCATCTCCTTGTCTGAACCCTTTACATGTCTGGAATAGCTCGGACGAGCTGCTACCCATTTGCAAGTTACACTGCGTATTTTTTAACGTTATGCAGCATAGCTGGATCAGTTCCCGAGTTCCGACATCGCCGATAGAAGTTCTTGGCGACTTATGCTATCATATGCGACTTTAAAGTCGATGAAAAGGTGATGGGTCTCGACTTGAAATTCATTGGTCTTTTCCAGGATTTGCCTCAATGTGTAGATTTGGTCTATCGTTGATCTGCCTGGCCGGAAGCCTCACTGGTACGTGCTGATCATAGTGTTGCAGAAAGGTTTTAGACGCTCACACAGTACGGTGGATAACAGAAGCTTTGAAAAAGTGTGTCAAACGTTTACTATGAAAACTTAAAATAAAATATATAATTTTTTTGAAAATTCAACACATCTCAAAAGCGAGCAAATATTTGTTTGATATTTAACTTTATTTGTACATTGATAAAAACATTAAGTTGGCGTACCAAAAATTCTTATTGAAAATGTTTTAAATATTAAAAACTTATTTTTTTTTTTTTTAAATATCTACAATATTTAAGTTTTATTTTTCTGGAATGTATTCATAATTGTTTGAGAAATCTTAGCTGTTTAACGAAATCAAATTCGTCCCACCCTATGGTGCATTTTATGTCTCTTATATGTATAGTTCAAGCATTTAAGTTTTGTTTTCTATTTTTGACCTTCAAAACTTAAAAAAAAACAACAACAATTTTTCGCTTTAACTCTTAAAGCGGGTTTTTAGGTGCTAAGTTAAGTCAGAGATTTGACCAATTCGTTTTAACCATGAGTTTTCAAAATGGCTGGTTAAATCAGCAGTTACGCCCCTGTGACAAGGTGAATGGAAACCACAGCAAATATGCTGAGTGACAGGAAAGCCGTTAAAGGTCGATTTTGTTTTTAATAAAAAAAAAAAACAAAAAAACCTAAAAAGTTTAAGTTCATGAAAAAAAGTAAATTTTTTAAGTGCAAAATTTTATGAAAAAGTAAAAATGATTTCTAAAAATTTATTTCCCCAAACCTTAGTTTCTTCTTTGGAAATGTTCAAGTTTCGGGTTTTGAAGTTGTTCAATTTCCTGGTTTCCTGCTGTTCATTTCTTGAAATCAACTGATAATTTTCAAAACAGGAGCTAACCCCCCAGTTTTCAGTGCGTTTTTAAATCAGTTTAAAACTCGATGAAACGCAAACGCGTTGCTTAGAGTTACTAATAATTGAAATAGTTATTAGGCGTAAGACTCAGTGGCATGGAGTTCTCACCAAGAAACTTCCCTGGCTGGCATTCATTGTCCCGGTATGAATAGTCCAGTGTATAAGTTGTCATGTTTCAACTTGTTCAGTGTTTGAGTTGTCCTTAGTATGAGTTGCCGCAGGATATGACTGGTATACAGTTTTTCCAATGCGAGCTCAGAACTATTATAAATGTTATACATATAAATAAATCACGCCGACATGAGTAATCTGTATCCCTACCTCTTCTTCTTCTACATAAACAGTTGCGTTGAAAGACCCGTCACCTTCCAGTTGTTGTCTTACAAAGAAAAAGTCCGATGAAATGCTACTTGCATTTGGAAAAAGAAGACTTTACTACTGGGATAAATAAGAAGACTTCCTTAAGTCATCCTGGCTGATTCGGCTGAGTGGTATATATTTAAAAATTGTATTATTATTGCATAAAAAACTGAAGCCAATTTGTACCAAAAAGTTGTAAAACTGAAGTTTGCAATTTGTTTTCTCTCAGGAAACTGTGGCGTTAAGTTCCCTCATTTTCAAAATCAATTCCAAGTGCAAGCAAATACCTTTTTGTTAAATGAGTATTTTCATAGAATCCGTTCCTGGATCCATTTTATTCATGCATATTCTCTTCTCCGTCGGCAGTCATGATGTCGATTTGTGATGTATCGTATATGTGTCCTGGATACTTAGCTGTGATGCCTTACAGCTGGGGATGTACGAGTTTGTCGAAAGCTATTTTCCAGACTCACGCGCTCCTACTCTGTTTAGGAGCGATATCTAGAATTTAATAGCGCATCACACACACACATAAGAAGAAGCAATGGTACAAGCACGCGGAGGGGCACAGAGGGACACAGCGCATAACGGCAACTTGCCGACATGTTGAGAAATGGTAAATTTTTCATAATGGAGATGTGAGCATATAATCATGCGGATGGGGGTGTGGAATTGAAGTTATAGGCGGAGGAGAATATATCCGAGTGTGGATATACCGGAAGGATTTATTGAGGTGATTTGAATTTTTGAAAACACCACCATGGTGCAGATGGCTAAAATTTATAACCAAAGCCATTCCATGAAACAGTTGCTTATGGAACAATTTAAATGCTATTGCACGTTCGGCTATTGTTGATTGATAGTTGAAATCACTATTATGCTCTGGTAGAGGGAGAGCAAAAGGATCTAAAAAAGGAAGGCATCAAATTTATTATAACATTAGTTGTCTTTAATCGGTGGGTTTCTTTCTTTTGGATCAAAGGATGCTCAGTTAAGATTATGTGAAAGAATTCCATTTTGTGAAGAAAGAATTTAAAAAAAAAAAAACAGTTCGTGGAGAACCAGGTGCTGGTGACTCATAACTCCTGAGCACGAACGCCTAACGTAAGAAACACTTTTTCATGAAAAGATTTACCCTGCAGTATTTGTCACTTCGACGCAAGAGGAAAAACCCTCGAAAAAAACTTTTGTTCGGTGTCAGATCTTCGGCATGGGAGGTTAAAACACTACCCATCTCTCCAAAAGGTAATGAATTTTTAAAGGAACTGCGAATTCGCTATGAAATTAAATAAGGACATTTGATATCGAACTAAGAAAACATTACAACGGGTGTGTAAAAGGCATCAATAAGAAATTGGTCAAATAATCTTGCAAACTTAAATTTTGGCTTTCAAGCGAAACCGCTAGCCACATTGGTTATTGGTTCACAATTATAAAATATAAGAACCTGAATTGTGGCAGAGGCAGGAGGCTGTTGCAAATAAGAAATTTAAAGACAAACATTTTCCCGTGTTTAAAAATCTTCCTCATGTGTTAGGCTCTGTAGTTCCATTCTAATACACTTTGATAGAAGTTCTTCCTATACTAAACGACTCCTTACTGGCTTCGCAGTAGCACATTCTGTCACTCCAATATTCCAATACCCTGTTGATGGTTTCGGGACGTAGCTCACTAATTGCTTAGATGATATTGGCCTTAAGTGCTTGAATCGTCGTTTCCGGATTTTTGGCATAACATCGCCATCGGTCCTTCACAGTTCCCCACAAGTCAATTCGCAGCTCCGAGGCCTCAAGTCGGCTGATAGTACGATTTGGGAATTTGGTGCACAAAAGATCGGTTGTGGCATGGAGCGGTCTTCTGCATGAACCAGAGGTCGTCCTAGTCCATTCACACTCTGGGCTACAACAGCCACATTCTCGTCCGTGCGCACCGTAGACCGACTGGGACCATGTGTTGTCCACTAGCGTACCAATTTCTTTTGGTCCATAATTTTGAACATAATTACGTACAGCAGGCGCAGTGATTGCTTCATTTCGGCCAAAACCTCTTAAAAATTGCACTGTTGAAAATAAGTTTACAATATTTCCCAACGTTGTGCAAGCGTAAAGGGACTCATCGTTAGCTCATCTACCTAGAATGGATAGCTGCCACACAACAATTTCCTTATTTCTCCAATTATTTTAAAAATGAATCCCATGATTTTGATCAAACAAGTGATTGTAATGGAACTGTATAACGAAAATTAGATTTCTAAATTTCTTTTTTTTTCTTTTTTCTTTTGTAATGCGAAAATCCAGACGAGAAGTTTAACTTCTAGTACTTTTGACATTTTTACGTTTTCGCAACTAAAAAATCCAATACTTTATGCCTTCAATGATTGGCAATACTCTAGCCTTGAACCGCAAGAGCCAGGTTGGTGCAAAGTTTTTCTCCATATTTTATAGTAAATCAATTAAATTTCTGTGTAAATTATTAAAGACTTTGTTAACCAGTTCGAACAAAAAATAAAGAAACTTTATGCTCTGCATCACGATATCCTTTTCGACCTGCCAATCTTTGCATTTGACAAGGGAGACAGCTCTAAAGTCAACAAACTTCATCTAGTTTGACAGTTTAACAAATGCCAATAGGCAGGATTAATTACTCAACTGCGGCATAGCTGTAAACAGGCAGCCAGCCTATATCTTGTGTTTGTTTTTTCTTTTTCGTAAATTACTTACAAAAGTCCAAAAACATATTCTGCCCACACACACACACCTTTTTACTAAAGTTTTAAAGCCCAAAACAGTTTGAGCAGTTAAAGCCCCAAAAACCATCGCAGATACCCACTGCTAACACACACCACCACCACCGCCGCCAACTGGCTCTATTTTGTTCAACTCTTTTTGCAGTAGGAAGTCTTTCCTACACTTAATTCATCGTTTTGCCACACCCAATACAAATTTTTAAGGGAAAAACGGAAGTCTATTACATTCCGCTTAAAGGGAGGCCAACAATATGCGAACTAAAGCAAACAACAAAACCAAAAACGAAAAACCCTAAAGCCCGCTTTGAACTATCCCCTCACATTGCTTGATCATGGGGGGTGTCTTTAAGTGAACGAAAACCCGGTACCCACGCAAACTAATGTCAGTTAAATGGACTCCTAGCTTCGCCAAGTTTATAGTTTGGGGGTAAAATGGGACTAAGTGCAAAATGGGTCACACACTAGGATATCCTCTCAGCCATCATCGCCGTGCTCACCCAAAAACCCATTTCACCCCTTTGCACTAGCTTAGCTAAACCCTCTTCCATTCTTCCCCTTCCAAAAGAGAATGTAAAATTCCTGTCAAAATGAGACGACTCCCGTGAAAATGTGGGTGGCGGCGATGGTAATGGCAGGTGGCAAGCGGCAATCGGCAGGTAGACCAAAAATGTTGTGCTGTACTATACCTATGAGTAACAATGTGGGAAAATATTTTACATTACATTATACATGTTCCTTCGCTTTGCGTTTATGGCAGGACTGACATGCATCGCATACACAAGCAGGACTCTCGCAGACACGAAAAAAATCCAATTTGTTGGCTTTTAGTATCAAAAACGCAATACAAAACAACCTTGTGTGCATATAGCGCTAGCTCTTCAAGCGGTCTCAGTAAAGCAAGGCTGTGGTCTCTGCTACATATGCCAGCTTCAGATTGCTCGGTTTGAGAGGGAAATTCAAAAATTGATGTATAGGTTAGGCATATACAATATCCACCTACACGTGGGTTAAAAGGAAAATTAACATACAATACCATTTTCCGCTCAAGGGTATCGAAATGAGGATTTTTGTTGCTGTCAAAAAATCAGGTAAGCACTTCGGATGTGTCGAACAGATGTTGTGCAAGTCTCATAATAGAAGATGTGAATGTTTTGGCTTTTTTGTGGGAGAAAATATATTTTTTTTTATTTTTATCTTTGTGACTTCTCAAGTGTTGCGGTTCCATCAAGGTGAAAGGATCATTTTGTAGGGAAGAGATAAAAATTGAGTGAATTCGTGTAAGATGAGATGTGACGTGTTTAAAATTTCAATTTCATCTGTGGATTGAAATCCATATTTTTCTAAATAAGTTCAATGCTGCCGATTCATAAAAAAATAAAACACATGTGGAAGGAAGCTTGTAATCCGCAAAGAAAAAATATTCATGTCGATTACAGAATTCGCAGAATTTTACTCCCGGTGAGTTGACTCGATCCGTTGACTTTTCGCATCCGCTGTAAAACTGAATTATGAAATTCGCCGGATGAACTACATTGTCGATTCCTAAATTTACCTTATCATTTATGAACTTTCGTATCGACACTGTCAGATACAGACATTTATTCAACGGCCGAGGCATTAATAATAGCATCGCTATCGATCAACGAAATCAAGCATCGTAGCGCGTGGTTATTACTTGGATGGGGGACGGTTCAATACCAACCGTGTGCTTTGTTTTTTTTTTTTTTTTTAGATTTCTGGCTCTCCGGTTGCGTTGTTAGTTCGCCGTTTTCTATTAAAATTTGTTAAACACTTAAACATTCAGTATGATAAGCTTTTGAGTTACATGTTTGTGATTTATATTGCTTATTTTTTTTTTTGTTTAATCAAAAATTCACCTCATATTCGTCTCAAAATTGGTGCGAATGTAAAATGATAGAAATTGTATAGAGTGCGGATGGATTCCGAATTTAGTAATGCCAGATAAGTTGAACCGAATGTCGGTGGTGCAGGGCATGCGACCGACATTCGTTCAACTTTCATTCGTCGGATTCAGTAATAGCAAAAGTTTGGAAATGAATTGAAACTGTCACTTAAGCTCATTCGCCGAATTCTGTAATAGGGGTGATTATTTCATCGAAATAATCGGTTTCGAACGATAATCTACTTTGACTAGGATTTTAGCATCTACACCTCATCCCCTTCCGTCATTTATTCTGTTGTACCCTATTTTCCATGTGCGTGAAATGAACACTGCCATTTTGGATTAAAAAACAAGTTGCGCTGATTTGTTGAAAATTCGCAGATTTTGCGAAAGAATAATTTTTTCTTTTCTATTCTTTTTAAAATAATAATTTTTCATAAATGGACTCAAATTTCGCCTCCTCGTACTGAAGAAATAGAAAACTCGCATTTTCGCAACCTCTACGACCGAAAATAAAACGTGGTGACTTGACAGCTTTGACGGTGCTTTACTTCCGAAAGTCGAAGAGAGTTGATCGTCAGACTGTTGCTGATGGTTTACTCCATGTCGAAAATCATAGAAAAACATTGCACGAAAATGTTCGCGATTCAATTCATGCGAATTTTTAGAATGAACAACTTTAGCTGACTGTCAAAATATAAAAAAAAAAACAAATTCGCATATTCGCAATTTTTGCGACCGAAAAAAAATTTCCGAACCGTGAAATTTACGCCAATTTTTTATTTTCTAAGCAAGCATGTTGTGTTGTTATGTCTGCAACTTGTGTTGATTTTCTCTTCGATGTGAGCACTCCGAGGTCCTCCGCTCCGGTCACTTTTCCGTCACTATTTTTCAGCCTCTTCGAGCGAAGTGGCAAAAATCTTTCTTTTTGACCAACTGACGTCGGGAAAATCTACTAATCTAATTAATGTTACTTCAAAACTCTTTAAAATAAATTATTCTGTACAAAAACCGTTGCGATTAATCCGCTATCGTGCGTCGCATATAGAAAATATAAAACAAAACCGATAGTTGTCCCCATTTGCAAAAATTGTATCGTGCCATATTTTGAAGAGAGCTTAATTTAATATTATTTTACCACAACTGTAACCTGTCATAACCCGTGCCGTAATTTTTGATGCGTCCGAATATCGCGCTGAATGTTTGGGATCGATAACCAGACGAAGCCACACAAGAACCACATGTTTTTTGAGGAATTTTTCCAAGACCATCATTTTTTCGAGAAAGTTGCTTCTCATTTTAGCCGTTCGAATTCAGCTCAAAATTGGATTTCGCCTCCATTACTGCCAACGCCACCTCCAGAGGAATGGTTGAGAGTTGTAAATCGCTTAGACTTAGGCAGGATGTCCACGAACCGTTGTTGTGTCGTGCCTATTGGTTTCTTCCCGTCAATCGATTCTCAGTGATCATGTCCCTCACTATATTAAGGTATAAGTACCTATTAAATCTCTTTCTAGAGCAAATAAACTGTCTCCTTGATAAACCCTCAACCAATTTAGCATGTGAAACTGAAGGCTAGGACTGATTTTTTTGGAAACCATATAATATTAGCATATTCTCGACGTCTTTCCTTGGACTTTTTTTTTTAGAAAACCTATCTTCATAAAAAAAAACACTGTTTCTTTTATCAATTTCTGTTTTCGTCTACCATATTGCTCAAATACAGATTTTGTAAGCAAATAAATTTACAAACAGTCCAACGCAAGTAACCGGACATCCCAAAACTGTCCTTGAGCCACAGACCGACCACTCTATTGCTCAATTCCCTTGCCAGCATTTTTATTCCATTCTTTTCCAAGCGATTCCGTGTTCACATCCTTTTGTTTAAAGGCAATTCTGTCGCTCTCTCTCTCTATTGTCATTTGTCCTCGTCCATTTAATTTTTTGTTTAATTTCTCGTTCCTCACATAAGTACAATGTCATTCATATTCCCTTGGCACTTCAAAAAAACTAAACAAAAAAAGTGCCCATCCACAATATAATAGTCCCCGAAGACCACTCTTTCATTCTTAAGAAATTTCCTGGCCCATACAACATCAGCAAAAAAAAAAAAAATGTCATTCCTAACAAATTACCACCCAATTACCAGAAATCCACGCCACTTCAGACCGAAATTTCAAATGTGGCGCCATATCCCCATCGCCAGCGCCGCCCGTCGTCGTCGCCGCCGGCCGTCGGTAGGAAGATCCGTCCATCCCTCCTCTTTGTGCCCAGTCAGATAAACACAGTTGTAAATCCCCATTTGATGATATACCACTTTCCCGGGTACAGAGTTAGGGGGAAATTGGCCTTTTAAGTGACAACAATAACCCCAAAAGAGCCATCGACAGAGTATAGAAAAAAAAAGTTCCGACAAAAAAAAGGAAAAAAAAAAACTTCCTGATTTATCGTTGGTCCTTTACGGCGGCGCGCAGTGTGTGATGGCCTCCATCTATCTATTGCTCCCTCATTTTCTTTTATTGGGAGAACGAGTCAAGTGAATATCTTTCTCCAGGATATTCGTGCTTCAAGTGGTCCTTTGTTTTCCCTCGGCAGGTTGGTTGGTTTTTTTTGTCCTTTTGTTGCTGTCTCCTTGGTCTGAACATCGCAGCCAATGTGCTTGCAGTGCTTCCTCTTTTTTGTTTTCGATGAAAAGTGTCCCATTAACAGTGCAGTTTCATTTTTTTTTCTTGTCGTTTATTTTTTCGCTCTGCGACAACTTCTTAGTCCTTTTTATATCTCATCATTGTTATCATCTAGTCGAGTGTGTCTCTCGTTACAACTAATGAAAGGATAATACACTTCCTTATGCGAAATTATCACATTTTTAAGTTCCTCTTAAGGACCTCTAAAGACAGAAAAAAATTAAAAGAAAAAGGTCCTTATACACCCCGAAGAGGACTCCTTAAAAACATCTTCTAGCCGTTGCTTGATAGTCGCATAGTTAGAAATTATTATAATTAAATATTGTTTCATTTTTCCGTTTCAGGCGACAAGACTCCCCCAGGATTCCCAGTGATCACTCAAGGACCCAGTACTCGAGTTATTGAAGTTGGTCATACGGCTGTGATGCAGTGCAAGGCAATTGGTAATCCGCAACCGACGATATATTGGATTAAAAATCAGACAAAAGTCGACATGTCGAATCCTCGATACTCCATTAAAGATGGTAAGTGCAATCCTCTTAAGACTAAGTTGATATACGTAATTTCTGTTTCGTGGCTTACGGGTAGAAATATCGCTGCGGGGTCTCTTTCAACTGCTTAATTATTTAACGAGTCACTTTGGCGTTAGCATAATACGCCATGAAAGGAGAAGTTTAGGGCTTAGAGGAACTCCTGCTCCAGGATCACTCTTAAAGAGTTATAACCGCGCGTTAAAATTTCACTGACGAAAAATCGAGAATATTTTAGTAACTCTCATAGATTTTTGGGGGTATTTAGCAGTTTCTACGCGAGGACCGTGACAGAAAAGAAAACCCTCATTGCAATAGCAGCACTATATGTGATACACAGCACGAAGGATAATCCAGGCGATTTTCCAGTTTTAAACTAACGTTGTCAACTGCTAGGTAGTTGGTATACCACCAAACATTTCCATCGCTACCATCATCATAACCGTGGAAGCATTTATAACCACCTAAAAAAAAAGGAGATGGTATTTTTTTTTTGGTAAATTGAAATAATGCCGTTATAGACGGACGGGAAAAGGATGAGCCTGTCTGTTTTCCCACGGTACTTTGCATTTTTATTTTATAAAATGCAAAAACGGCTCTTGAAAAAGCAGAGAGGGAAGGGTTATTTGAGGGCGGGCGTTTTAAATTTTGCAATTTATGAAAAAGGAGACTTTTTTATGTCACTGAATGCTAATATATTATTATGGACTGGATACGAGACAAAAAAGTGCAGAATATTTTACCATGGAATATGAAATGTAGAGTTTTTTTTTGTTTTTTTGTGAAGTGTCTGTATTTTGAAGTAGTTGAATTTTTGAAATAAAGGATTTCTGGTGTTTTAAGGGATTTTTCAGGCGAGAAATTAAATTTAATTTCTTTAATTCACTGTTATATACCACCTGAGCTTGAAAGTCTGTAAAGAATTGAATTTTATTCAACCCGAAAAACATCGCAAGGAACTATATGATCCACCAATCTTAGACGAAAACTTAAAGAGCCGAAACTACAGTCTTTGCCTTGTCTTCTTTAAGTTCTTTTCTGTCCAGAATTAACTCTAAGGGATCTCTTCAAGGCGTTCTGGAAGAAGTCTGGTACCATCTAAAACCAGATTTTGGTTCAACACATTACTTCAAGATTGATGATGATGATATTGACATTTGAGATAAAGCTCTGCATACATAAGCAACCAGGCCTCGGCTCTAGAGTTTCCCTTCCAGTTTAGGTTTGCACTTGAACTTGAGCTCGCTATGGTGTTGATATGTCTTCTGGTGGAGCTTACTTAGATATCTGAATCCTCAATTGTAACTCCAATATTAGTAATTGAGATGATACGAAAATGTTTCCTTCGCTAGTCAAAATTATTTGGTAGTTCTCCACAAAAATATTACTCTCAACTAGATCCACTTTCGTGAGAACGTTCATATTGGTCAGGCAAATGCCAGTTTTTCAAATACCATCAATCCTGTTTTCATATTAATACACTTCCACCATTGATGAATGCTTATCCAAATAACCCAGAAATTTCAAAAAACAGTGGTAACAACTTTCAGAGATTAGACCTAAACCTACGTTACACTTCATCCTTGTAAAGACATTCTTGAGCCTCATAAACGCAATGTCCGAGTATTTTAATTATTAGAGGCATCCGGTGAAAGGATATAAAACAATACCGTCTGTCTTAAATGTTGTTGCCAACTTTTTAGTATGGGAAGCGTGGCCATCCAGTAAAAATTATTAAAAGTAGTAGCGTTAGAAGTTTTATACATTTTTTTCAACCATCTGTACAAAATTTCCCAATTTTTCGAACGAGAATCACTGACTTCTGTCCAGTGACTTCCTGGTAAGTCAACCTCAAACTGGTCCTTTTGTTTCTTGGGAAAAATAAGCAATAGAGGTACGAGGCATCTGCTGAGAAGCATACTTCAACAGTGACTGTTTCTCACTCTGCAACCGATAAATCACATATCTGTCGCTCTCCTTTAGTGGCAATAACCTTTAAAAATTGACTGGTACAATAATTATCATCCCCGTTTCATGGCAATTGTAGAATCTCGGAGCTGTAAGATTGTTTCTATCGATAACTGCTATGAAAAGGTTAAAATACTTTATAGTGTTATCCATGCGCTTTTGTATAGGTCATTGTTCTATTCGAGATAACCTCGCCAATTTCCTCCATAGACAGAGCCGACTTCATTTTCCCGCTTTAATATCAAAAAATACCATATCTGGCTTGTTAATAATAAAATAAAATTTAGAACCATGAATTTCCAAACTTTTTATAAAGAATTGATATCGCAGTTTAATGTTACAGTTTGCTGAAAAGTCTGTCGCGTTAGTTATATCTCCCTCATATACATAGTTCGTCGTACCTATCGTTAGTAAGGTTCTCCTTGCATGGCATAGGGCCTCCACTTCTTCCATGCCGCCATGCGCCATTGTTTATGGTTTCTGAAGATATATCTTAGCTCTCTCCAACTTTTTCCTAGTTGTGCTGATTTGTCTTCGAACGTTATTTGTAAAGTATTTATCTATCGGTGCACTCGTTTGTCTGTCTATCTGTGATGTGAGCTAGCCTCGCAATGCACTCATTAGCTTTTCGAAGCGTATGGCTAATCCACTGCCACTTACGTCTTCATAAAATAGAGTCAATGGATCACTGCCCCGTTCTCACATAAGCCAGAAAGTGCACTAAATATTAAGCAGAGATCTATTCCCAAATGTTTGTATAGCTTTCTTATGACAGTGGACAGCGGACAGCGGCAGTGACTCTCCAAGTACCACATCCATAGAGAAGTACCTAAGGTTTCAACATTTGAGCGAAACTGCCACAGCTTGGTCTAATAGAGTTGTTTGGCTTGATGGTTGACAATCTGTCAAGGTGGTACTTGTTATAACAACACAGTTCCAGTTTTCATTGATCTCTCTGGCACCAACTTGCATCATCTAGCATCGCTAGAAGCTCAGGAATTTATGTTTTTCTGTTGTGTGCTTTTTTAGTGGAGTGGCATGTGGCCATAGCTTTGTCCAGCGTTATATATATTCATCGTTGGAATCCCCAGTATTAGCTGGTGACACAATGTGCTTCCCAGAAGAGTTTCAAAATCACAAAATTAGCATGGATTCGCAATCTAGCAACCAGTTCATCGATAGTCAAGATTTATCGTTGCGTAGATCTGTGAAATGTATGCCTCTGCACTCTGGGTATAAAAAAGCCTTAAAAAACATCCTTAATTACGTGAAAAATAATGTTAGCTGTTGATCTGTATCCCACAGTACCTACCTTATCCTTCTCAGTACTTAAACAGAGCCCTGAAGCACATCAGCATTTATTTTATGAATATCTGACTTGAAGCCGTATAATAGAACTTGTATTCGGCGGTTCGAAAGGTAGTTTCTAATCCATCGAAGAAGAGATTCATCAAAAGCAAGTGCACGTGTTTTTGATAAGTAAGCTAAATGCCAAACAATATCAAATGCTTTTGAAAAATCAAATCGATCATGTCTATTACAGAATTCGCAGAATTTTACTCCCGGTGAGTTGACTTGATTCGCAACCGCTGTAAAACTCAATTATGAAATTCGTCGGATGAACTACATTGTCGATTTCTAAAATTACCTTATCATTTATGAACTTTCGTATCGACACTGTCAGCTACAAACATTTATTCAACTGGCCTAGGCTGTGATAATAGTATCGTTTTCGATCAACGAAATCAAGCATCGTTGAGAGTGGTTAGTACGATTCAAAACCAACCGTGTGCTCTTTTTTTTTTTTTTTTTTTTTTTTATAGATTTCTTGCTCTCTGGTTGCGTTGCTATTTGTGCGTTTTCTATTAAAATTTGATTTGTTAAACAAACACTTAAGCATTCAGTATGATAAGCTTTTAACTTACATTTTTGTACTCTCCCTTGTTTATTTTCGTTTAATCAAAAATTCACTTCAGATTCGTCTCGAAATTGGTGCGAATCTAAAATGATAGAAATTGTATGGAGTGCGAATGGATTGCGGATTTAGTAATACCAGATAAGTTGAACCGAATGTCGGTGGTGCAGGGCTTGCGACCGACATTCGTTCAACTTTCATTCGTCGGATTCAGTAATAGCAAAAGTTTGGAAATGAATTGAAACTGTCACTTTAGCTCATTCGCCGAATTCTGTAATAGGGGTGAATAATTTTTTTCCAAAAAGATGTTAAGATTTGTGCCTCTGTTCGGTAAGATAGGTCATCAGATCACAAGTGTACCAATTGCTACGAAAGTCATACCACCGATCATTAAGAAGCTTTTGTTCTTCAAGATATTTCTTGAGCTGATAATTTATCAGAGTTTCTATGACCTTGGAAAGAGGGGACGTAATTGCAATTAGACGAGGTAGTTAGAGTGGGAAGAAAATTTGCCTTTTTTAGCGACAGGCTGGACAGTTTAGGCAACAGTTTTGTCAGCGTTAAAGAACACCTCTTCAGAACAATGCGGAGGGTATACCTACTATCTGGGCCAGTGTGTGTATATCGAAAACTTTCAGTAAGCTTGCATTTTTTTGGATGCCAAGGAAGAATTATCCCATAAAATAGTTTACGCTCTTAAGTACAGGAGGAGTCAGACGCTTTTTGTCACAGCAAACTGTGACTGAATCAAATTCACGTTTTCTTGTTATCTGAAATAAGAATTGTAATTGAAGACGACCTTTGGAACCGAAAAGACGAAGTAGCATTTCTTACATTTTTTACAAATGACAGAAAATTTGGACTACCTTTGGGACATTGTACTATTTTTCGCAAAAATTTGTTTTGTCGAATATGATCATTTCACATATTTTTAGTTTGTTTGTATAACAACGCACACTTACTTTTCTGCTCTAATATCCTCTTTGCAGCTCGAATCAAATCATGAATTTTCTTTCCCTTTGATAGATTGTTCCCCATTCGAGATAAATTTTCTCATTTCGAAAAGAAGTAACTTTGTCACTGCAGTCTTCGTCACTATCGAGGAAGCATATTGACCAGTTAAAGTTCCTGAAGAAATCGCCCGTTCTACTTGGCTATCTCGTATTGCTAAATGGTTCTCTTAGGGATTTTTTTTTCTCTAACTGGGTTTTTTTCGGCCAGAAAAATTATGGTTTGATGTGCCTAGAAGCGATATTACACTTCAGTGTAGGTACTTATTTGGCAGAGTCTGATGTAAGAAGCAAGTCGAATGACCTGCAACGTCAGGATTCCTAGTAGGCTTGTCAACGACCTTAGACTTCAAACCTGTCATATCTACAGCTTCAGTTTGACAAAGAAAAACACTCTCAGAAACCATTCCTTCAGATTTCTACCAATTTAACTATTAAATAAAGATGTATCGAATACCTATGGGGTTAAACGTATATTTCAGTGACTTCGACGCGTTAATTTTCCCGACAAAAGATGCCCTTGCTTGGCTTAAAATGTCAGCATAATACGTATTTATATCTTCATCGTTTTTGGCAACACTGTCTGCTAGAAATTGTCAAGATCTTTACCATCAAATTTGTCAAGTTTCTTAACGTAATCTATGATAGTGATTTTAAGAAAACAATCCAATATTTATTTGAAAACTTATTCAAAATTATAAATGTATTCGTACCTTGATAACAAAAGACACAACATTTGATACATTCTCACAACAAAATCTAAAAAAAAAAACATACATATATATAAATCGAAATTTTAAAAAGTACTATTTTTATCGTGCAACAAAACAAACAAAATGGCACACCTACCTACCTTAACATGAATCTTATTTATACTTGCATTTGCCTTCCTTGTAGATCGTCCTTTACAATCTGCAATAAAATAAACAATTTATATATTTGAAAACCCTATACACAGCTCCTCCCACCACTTAAAGGCACTCACTTCTTACCGCCCTCCAAACAAATATATAAATATATGAATTTGTATATTATGGTGCGCACCATTGTTGTTGTTATTGTCATCATATTGCCTCCCCCATAGACATAGTCCTTACTTACTCACTTCTTGACAGGAAAGTAAAATATAGTTCCTATGCATACACTCCTTCTTGGTTCTGGCCACAAGCCTTATACATAAACACAAGCACCGCACCCGACACCAAAATAAAGGGCCAGAACACAACATCCTCGTAGTCATCGTCGTCGTCGTGTGAATTGAAATTTATTTCTCCTTGATATTCTTCCTGTCTGTCGTCCTAGGTGGTTTCCTTTCACTATGCATACATATTCATGCCTTGTACTTCCATCGTATACAGTAAGTAGTACAGAAGTAAATTTTCAAGATTTACAATGAACTGGGATGATTGAGACAGAGGAGCGAGCTGGTGCCTGTTAGCCTGATTTTGCCTTCTCTCATTCCAAAATAAGAAAAATCGCGTCAAGGGATGTGCATATGCATTAGAAATTCCTATGAACGATAGATAGAAAATCTCCTCTCTCATAGGATTCGAATTTTCCAACAGGATATTCAATTTGCAGAGTTGTTTTTTTTTTTTTTTTTTTGTCGACAAAAGGAAAATTTACTTCACGCCAATGTGCAAATTGAAAACTCAAAAGCAAATTATGTGAGGGAAAAATTTACGAAAATTGCCAACAAATTGTAAAAACACATTGTCAAATAAATTCAACTCATCCGTGTTCAGGTTCGTCCGTTGAGAGAAATATTTTTTTTTTCTTCAAAGAAATCTTTTAGTGTCTTCCAAAAGTAATGTTTTTGGCAATAAGTGGGACATTGGGTCGGATATGTATCATTTTACACTTTTTCTTCTCTATGATATCGATTACCCTTCCGAAATACAATGGGTTTTCATAAAAAGTAAAACTTTTTTCTATTTTAATTTATTTTACGCCTTTTCTACTTCATATTTTATCAATTTACACTTGGAGAAGTTTGATTTGGCTTTAAATAACAGAATTTTGAAGCGATATGCAGAGCGTTGTTTTTGGGATTGACATTTGCGTTTTTCTTACGCCCTTTCTACTAAACCTAATCTTGTAACGTGTGGAGTTCCGCAGGGAAGTCATCTCGGCCCTCTAATTTTCAATTCAACTATCAATGATTTTGATTCCTTCACATTAAGGATTCTTTAATTTGTATTTATGGCGACGATGCAAGATGTATAGATAAATTTCCTCTTCTTCTTTTGAATAGATTTTCTACATGATACCAAAAGAGCTTTTTGGAATTTAACGTAAGCAAGTGTCAAGCTATTATATACTCACGTTAACGTTCATACTAATTTAACAAGGAAGCAGTTTCCGTAGTTGATTCAATGTGTGATCTAGGAATTGTGTGTGATAATGAACTTAATTCTAGAATCCAGATCACCTCTTTTATTTATAGAGCTAGCTCTGTACTTGGTTGTGTTAAGCGGTGGTCAAAAGAATTTTCGGACCCCTACGGTACGAAGTCTGTTAACTTTACATTTACTTGGCCCTTTCTTGAATATGCAGTTAAGGTATGGTCACCCTTTTATGCTACTCACTCTCTTCGGGTCGAAGCCGTTCAACGTAGATTCCTTCGGTTTCCACTTCGCAGGCTACTTTGGCTTAATAGGTTTCACCTCCCAGCCTATGAAGATCGTCTTAAGATGAATAATTTATAGCTGGTAATATTGATTGCTAGTAGTACCCCTTGGCAAACTGATTAGTGCGTTGAACTGTCATGCGGAAGGTCTCGAGTTCGATTCTCAGCCTCTGCAAAACAGTTTTTCGGGAATGTGCTGACTCTTGCGAGGAATTGACAAATTCTCTAAGAGTATATCTCTGGGCATCGAAAGTGCTGCTCATTAGCCGTTCGGAATCGGCAGAAAATTGTAGGTCTCCTCCGTTCCTGGTAACACGCACACAGGATCGGTTAAGAGTTGTAAGTAACTAGGTCTTGGTTAACTTCGAGCTTTTGCACAACCAAATAATATTGATTGCTCTGCGCTTTTCCAAAATCTTTCATTGCAACGAACCCTAGAAATTTGAGATCGGTTCATCTCCTTCATGTCAACTTTCACAGCTGTAACTATCGATGTAATGAACTCATAAAGCGCTGGCTACGCACTTCTAACAGCATGACGAATTCTTTTGACTTCAACTCCCTTAAACACTCTCTCAAAATCTCTCTCTATACCCCATTATCTTAACATTTCTTCACTCTTGTAACTTATTCTATTTACCTATAATCCTCTTAACGTCTTAAGGCCCGTAGGCCTTACCATTTTTACTTTTCTATATGTCTTTTCTACTCCTTGTTTGGATAGTTTACACTTTCTTACCCCTTATTTTATATTCAATTGGGAATTTTTTCAAATTTTATGCAAAGAGTTTTCATAATATTCAAAATTTTCCTCTATTTTACTTTGTTTTTACATCTTTTTGACTCCGTATCTCCATATTTTTCGCTTCCAAAAATATGATTTAAGTTAAAATTTGCCAATGACTATATTCATAAGAATTAACACTTTGTTTTATTTTACCTTGCTTTACGTCTGTTCTACGTCCTTTGTTTCAAAATGTTTACCTCTAAAACATAATTTCCCTGCTTTGTAATTTTTTGTTATGATAGATTACTAAATTTTATAGACTAGTTTTTTACTTTTTACACTTGTTTTACACCTGTCTTACAAATTTATAATATTAAAAAGGTCAAGTTTGGATATATGAGTTACAATACTGCAATGACTTATTTTGTTTTTTTGCACTTGTTGTCATTTTACATGAATTTCACAAATCAAATTAACAATTAAGATCATTTTACACAAACATTTCTATTCTTTAACTATTTGGGAAATTTTCAAACTCAATTTAACTTCATTTTCAAAGAATCTCTGGGAGATACAAAAACAACAAATTGAATTTTTCATTGCAATTGCAAGTGCGAATAGTTCTCATGTAGAGTTTTCTATGAAATTTGTTTACTCATGTTGTTTACACGCCCAGCAGAAATTTAACTGGCAAATTAAAGCTCTTTTCATGTAATTATTATGAAGTAAGTATTCTTTTTTCTACCATTTTAAGAAATTTCAAATTTAACTTACATCAAATCTGCATACCGTTGTAAATTCAATGTAAACTCGTGTAGAATAACATCCTTAACTGTATACGTTTATACATACTAGCTACCAATTTTTTACTTAATTGGAATCTCCTATGTATCAAAGGCTCTCACTTCACACCGACATACGAATGGACACATATTATAACGGCAAGGTGATTGGAAAATTGTCGAACTGTAAACATTAATATGAGGTTCTTGATGTGTGTAAACCAGAACATGAAATGGTATGCAATGACTAACCAATATTGACTCTGTGCAGCAATCGTACAATACTATTTCTGTTAATGAATCAAATGCTTTTTGTGGTTTCAATTAGTGCAAATGGTTTTGCAAGTTACTTTATGGTTGTTAAATATGTACATACATATATCGAGTGAAAGGTGGTTCGAACCAAGTGAAACAGAGAACCTATTATTATATAACGTAATGTTTAAAATCGAAGATTTTCGAGAAGGACGGAAAATTGGTTAAAAATGGATTCTGTTGCCGAATCAAAAATTATCAAAATGTATTACATTGAAAGATATTCAATATAGGAGTTGTAGTTGCAAGTCAAAAATGATGAGTTAGAAGGAACTTGTGTGGAAGTAATACACTTCCAAGGGTATGATTTGGTTCTTTTTCTTTGTCAATCAACCAAATGCAAGGAGCATGAAGCTTGAACTAGACAAAGAATTTCATTCAAATTAAAAACTTGTAAAAAATTGCCATGAGTACCTTTGAATGGTTACACAAATTTGGGTAGTTTAAAATTTGTGTAGGGTTGGTAAGTGCAGTGTTCAATAATTCATGGTTTCAAATTCCACCATTACCTGCGGGCGCCGCAACCATTTTGAAGAAAAACGTTCAGTTTTTATACTTGTCTTGCGGGATTAAGTCTCATGACCTCGGTGCTCAGTTTAAGACCGTTGCATTTGCGTGAGTAACTATGAACTCAAATCCCTCTGGCTTTAGATACGTGGCTCGTAATGATGTCCTGTTGTTACCACATTCCATTCACATCTATGAGAAATTGGTTATCATCGATCGATGGCGGACTTCCTTGATGATCATGGATCGTTTTCAAAGTATTATAGCCGCCAACCCACAATGCACACAGTTAGTATAGTAACCCTTTTTGTAAGCATTGCCTCTTGGTTGACCTCACATCATCTATTGACATTATCCCGAATCTGGCCATTACGTAATCCTTCATCCAAAACTGGACTGAAATCGAGGTCTGGTGCAATCCGCTCTAGAGCCCAGTCAGTCTCTTGTAACAGAAAAAAAAAATTGGAGAATTAACAACAGAAAAAACAGCATAGTCGCCCTGTAGTCAACGGCCTAGGCTTTGATGAAAGCATCGCTTCCCATCTATCAGCCAAATCAAGCATCATTGTTCGTGGTTAGTACTTGGATGGGGGACCGTTCAATACTAAGCGTGTGCTGTTGACATGTGTTTCTTCTGTTGTTCTTTTTTTCTGTATGTCTCAATCTGTTGTAATTTTTTAGCCCATGGTCTCAGTTGCCAGTGCTTTTAGTGTCTCTACTTTGTCGCCACGTACTGTTAGACCTTACCCTGTACTGTATTGAGAAACCCTTCAAGCTTTCCAAAAATTAGTTTTTCTCAAATTTCCTCTAAAAAGAGACCGAAGATGGACAGAATAAGAAATTTAATATTTCCAGCTTAAGAGGAATTGATGGCCTCATTAAATGGGTTAAATTACCTTGCGTGCGATGGTCATCATCAAGTTTGATAAAACCTCGAAATTTTCTCTACAGTAAACCAGAAACTTGTCCTACAGGGCCAATAAATAAAATTGGTCACAAGGAATGATTTTTATTGGGGTTGAATCGAGTCTTCTTGAAACGGGACCTTTTTCTCTGTTTCCTTACCCAGATGTCTAAAATGTGTTTGAGAAAATTTATTAAAAACAAAACCCCAAAAATCATTGTTCTACTCATTTCATTTATCTTTAAGAAAGAATACAAAAAAAAACTCAATAAATCTGTTTAAATCCCATCGCGATGAATTACCAAAATACCCTATCATTCTATATTATCCTCGCATATCCATTCCATTCATTGCTATCGCACGTACAGGACATTATCATTTCATTTGCTTTGAGTCTATAAATACAACCAAAAACACAAAACACACAACTCCAGAGGCGAGTGCTTTAATGGTATCAACAAATCAAGTTGCAACCTTAACTCAGCAAAACCCCAAAGTAAATTATCGGTAAAAAATAATTCCTTTTTGTATTACGGATACCTCCCATCCTTACACACACACAACCTTTCACAAGATTGGCTTTACCTATGTAATCCACCCACAAAGTCACCCGTCAGTTTACCCAGAAGTTATTTTTTTTTCTTATTTATTTAGAACCAAAACCAAAATGACAGAACACGGCAAATGGGTAAAAAGGTACACAAATAGAGTATGGGACAATATTCCCCACAAATGCCCAGCGGTGCAATACAGAAAAACGATAATTTCCAACTTGAGATTTTTTGTTTGTTAACGATACGATAGAACATAATCCATGAAGATTAAATGAGGTTAAAACAAAAATTATAGAAAACACCAGTCAAAGGACATACGATACGTTGGAATAGATGGAAGATGAAGCGACTAAGAATGAGAATAAAGGTTAATACAATTGCGCCCGAGGACGATCTTTTTTACTCATTCTTCGTTCATTCTCTTCATCGGACATTACGATGTTTTTTTCTTATATCTGTTCAGTGTTCCATTCATTGATCCTTTGAAAGGATATTTTCCAATTGGGATTTAAAAAAGGGACTAAGCTAGCTCTCCAACCCCCAATCACACAAACAGATGGTCCTGTGTGTTGTGCATGGCATTTGGAAGTGCGCTAATTATCTTTTTTTTTTCTTGCTTTATTGAGTGGACTTTAGAATGACAAGGTAAACAGGAAATCGTATAAATCCTTTTGGTTAAGAAATAAATAAGCAAATAAAATAATAATATTTTGCTCTTGGGAATAATTACAATCATCGAATGGATAAAACTTGTTTTAATCCTTGCTTTTTTTTAATTTAATTTTTTTTTCTAAGAAAGTCCTTTTTATATATTTTTTTTAATTGTTTTTCTTGAACTGTGAACAAGCGATTGTTATGTCTTCCATTGATATCCTAGAGCGAAGATGACATACAAAAAAGGATTATGACTTTATTGAAAAATTAGTTATTATCCTCAATCTTTTTTCTTATTTTTTTTTGTCTTAACTTATATCCTGTTGAGAAGCTAAAATCTTTTTCTGCAGAAAGGATATTTGTATTTGCATCTCTAAGCTGAGATGTCACGAGTTGGATCGTAAGTCTGCTATACTATGAATTTTTAATAACTCATCAAAATAGAAAGAAAGCACAGCATGGGAGAGAGAAAAAAAAGTTTAAAAAAAAATAAAAATAAAAATAGAATTCGAAAAAAAAAAAAATGCAAGTATAAACTGAAAGCGTTGCGCGTTTCTGAATATGACAGCAGAAGGAGAAAAAAGTAGAAATACGTTTTACGTTTAATTTCGATTGCTTTTTGATTTTTCTATTAAGTTTTCAACTTATTGTTCTATTTGTTTTTGTGTAATGAAAAAGGATGTAATTAAAAATAATAATAATTTTATATTTCACATTGAAACTTTCAAATACGTTTTTGGAAATTGAAAAATCTAAGCGTAAATATTTTAATTATAATTCCGTTTATTACTGTCCTGAAAAGTACTGCTCGGACTTTTCTGAAAATTGTAGGGTCAAACTATTCCTGTAACACGCACACAGGTTGAGAATTCTGAAAGTCACTTGTGCCCTTTGAAGCAATACTCCTAAAAAATAATCATGTCGATTACAGAATTCGCAGAATTTTACTCCCGGTGAGTTGTCTCGATCCGTTGACCTTTCGCATCCGCTGTAAAACTGAATTATGAAATTCGCCGGATGAACTACATTGTCTATTCCTAAAATTACCTTATCATTTATGAACTTCCGTATCGACACTGCAGCTACAGACATTTAGCCAACCGGCCTAGGATAGATAGTAGTATCGCTATCGATCAACGAAATCAAGCAGTTTTGAGTGGTTAGTACTTGGATGGAGGACGGTTCAATACCAACCGTGTGCTCTCTCTCTCTTTTTTTTTTTTTTTTTTTTTTTTAGATTTCTGGCTCTCCGGTTGCGTTGTTAGTTCTCCGTTTTCTATTAAAATTTGTTAAACTAACACTTAAACATTCAGTATGATAAGCTTTTGAGTTACATTTTTGTGCTTTCGTTTTTTTTGGCTTAATCAAAAATTCACTTCAGATTAGTCTCGAAAACGGTACGAATGTAAAATGATAGAAATTGTATGGAGTGCGGATGGATTGCGGATTTAGTAATACCAGATAAGTTGAACCGAATGTCGGTGGTGCAGGGCATGCTACCGACATTCGTTCAACTTTCATTCGTCGGACTCAGTAATATCAAAAGTTTGGAAATTAATTGAAACTGTCACTTTAGCTCATTAGCCGAATTCTGTAATAGAGGTGAATTTTTTTTAGTTGTCAGTGGCCGGAGATCTTAGAACTCGGGCGGTGTTTAATTTGGAGACTTTTCTGACCATGGAGCTTTGGTTGAGGGTTTTCCATTGAGCGTCTTTTATCTTTAAATCTGAATTAAACAAATTGTGAGTAAGATATCATTGAAATGTTTTGTTAATTTAAAAGGCCATTCTGTATGGAATATAACATCATTCAAATGTCATTCGCTGGGTGGCACGTATCCGAAGCGTCAAATTTTTCATAACTATGGTGCATAAATCAGGCTAAATTTGACCCATGCCATTGATTTTGCTGGCTTTCACAGCAGTGCTGGTTTATTGGCATAGACCTGTGACCTAACAGAACTCCACACGAAAATGTCTAACGGAGTCGGAGTCAAATCGCACGATCTCGGTGGCCAATAAAAATCACCCCGTGCAAATCGTTCGTGCAAAATGTCCATTGTGGCACTAAGCGCCCGGCCTGTTGAAACGACTTGTCGTCAGTGTTCATATCATCCAATGCCATTAAAAATAAATTGGTTATTTTCGACAGGGCTCCCCGCTGACGGTGATGCCTGGTCAACGTCGTTCTCAAAGGTCCATGGACCGGTGATGCTGCGAGCGCAAAATTCACACCAAATAGTGGAGGCATTGCAACTTGATGGATCTCGTTTGGATTTTGATCGTTCCAAATTTGACAATTTCGCTTCCATTCATCCAGAAATCGGCCTCGTCGCTGAGGTAAATTTCCAACTTCTCGAGAGCTGAACACGTCGTTCTCTATAGTCGCTAACTCTGAGCTCCTGGGTCAGTTGAAGTTTGTGCAAGTGGAGGCCAAAGTCATGACTTGAAATTCGCCAAGTTTTGGTTTGCTAAAGGTCGAGTTCTTGTGATTGCTTCGGTTTCTCCTGCACACTTTCACAGACAACGGCGATCATCTGCTTTGTTGGAGTTGGTGGATTGTTCACTTAACCGGTCTGCCCGAATTTATGCACCACGTTGCAAAAAGTCCTTTAGGAACGAAGATTATGGCGACAGTAAAATGGGCGAAGCGAGAAGACCGGCTTTTTTCATAAGACAATTTAATCATTTGCACATGTTAAATAACTCTCCATGTTGGTTTGGCAAACTAGACTACATAAATGACAGTCAAATTGACAAATGCATCTTCAACAATATGGCTGCTCCTGCTATCACTTGTCAAAATTTAGAAGTGATATGAGAACCGCCAAAATGTTTGACGTCTTTCATTATTTATTTATCGTTAACAGTCTTCTAGTGAAATAGCGAGTTGCCTTTCTTCTTAAAGCAATTCAACTCTCAGTTAACCTTTCAGCCCAATTTTGGAATGAACTGTTAAGTTTAGTTCGGAAATTCTTTCTTTAGCCGTACTACACGAATGTGAAACGCTTAAATCGGCGCAATATTGCCCTCCGATTGTGGTATTCAGAGTTCAGACATTGAATGTGCATAGGAATGTCCCTTTTGCTCCAAACTGTGTTCAAACATTTCAATAGAAGTTAATATCCCCTTAGTGCTCGCAAATTAATAAAATAAAACATTATCATCTTGAATGTCTAACGCAGTTAAAGCTTTGAACCAGACGACCACATTTAGTGCGGTTCGGTCGAGCGTTCAATTCCATCCACAGTGGAAATTTTAAAAATGTTAAAAAACTTTTTTACATAAAACTCTTCACGATTTTGCAAAAAAAAAAAACTGGGCCCAATTAGTTTTCAGAACAAACTTTTGAAACTTCTGCTTTTTCCAAAAACAAAAAAATACCTTTAAAAGCTTTTGGAAAATTGTTCTTGTGAAATCGTTATTAGAATTTCAAGTTTAAAATTGAATCCGACAGTCACACACTTTTCAGCAGGCAATTATGACTAAATGTATTCAACGTGAAATTTTTAACAAAATGCCAGAGAACCTAAATTTGTCCCTTGCCTCTGTCCCTAAAAGGAATCTGTCAGTTTTTTTTTCTGTACATATTTCATTCGTGTTGCTCTTCTAAAACCTTCAATTTCTGCAGGGAATATCGAATCGGCGCACAGTGGGTCCCCTTCATACTAAGCAGTGCTCAAAATTCAAAATCTTGTTTAAAATGCTAAGAACTGTTATAAATAGATACTAACTGCTGACGAAAATGAAAATATTATTAATAATGAATATAGTTCTGACTGTAGTAAATATTTTCAAGGTTATTGATAGATTTATTTTAAGAAAACAATTGTTCTTCGAGTAACATGTTAATGACTTCAGGATAAAACATTTTTCGGTGAATGACTGTCGTTGTGCGCGATGTTATCAAGGGATTGGCAGAAATAAATAACCTATTTATAACATCCCACATGTTATCCTTCTTTTTTTTGTGATTTCTTCCCGCTGAATTGTTGCCGATATATGAAAATCTCTATTTCGCACCTCCTGGTCTTCTTCGCTTAACTGGCTAATTGGAAGAAGGGCATGAGTCATTATTTCACTTTCATTAATAAGGATTCAATGCAGACTTGTGGTCATGGGATACCAAGGACAGAGCTTCACGTAAAGTCGAGCTGTTTCTAGGAAAAAACACCTAAATCTTTTCGCATGTATCTGAAAACCGATCTTATATTAATCAAAAAATTAACAAAAAATTCTATATGACTCACTAAAAACCTTATATTTTAAGTTCTATCAGTCGGATGGTCAACATTCAGGTATGTTAGCTTAGGTTTAATTACAGAGCATCAAATTGCATATTTAAATTTTATATTTATATAAGTGGTTACATTCCTGGAACAAAGATAGAAAAAATAGATAGTTTTGAAATTCACCCCTTCCCCCAACCCAAGACTGAAGAAAAAACCTGCCGGAGTTTTCGGATTTAATATAATGATAAACATACCTATAAGCCCACATAATAATATTTTAGCTAAACATCCACTTCCAAAATTTTTTGTCGGCCTTTGTATTATTTATTTATTCAACCGCGAACTCAAACAATGATATTTCAAATTGGCGCACCTAACTTTTACTTCTGTCTTCGGATTTTTAATAACAAATATTTCTTCTTTTATGCTGTATACTTACATTTAAAAGTTCTCTGCGCCAGTTAAAAAAAATCATTTTAAAAATTTCATTGCCCGTGAGTAAAACCATCATCTATTTATGTATTTTATACACTAAGTAACACCTTTCAAACGAAAATAAAAATGTATTTGCAATCTACATATCTTCTTGAACAAACAACATATTTTTAATTTTTTTTTTTGTTTAACGAAGTTAACTTTTAAAATTAAAATAAAACTGCACAAAATTAAAACTTGCGCATGTCTAATAAAAATCAATGACAAAGAGTCAACTTGAATGTACCGTAACTTGACCATTAGACAGAGAAGAAAGATAATACTTACAAATGACATGTGTTATAATATGTATATTAATTATGCATTTTTATTTTTTTTTAAAGACAAAAATTGAAAACTGTATTTTGAGCACTGATGTGTATGGAGAGGACCCACTGTGCGGCGGTGAAATCAGGTCAACCCCGAAGTCTCTCCTAAAACGACAAGTGACATAGTAAAAACTTTTCTACAGTGCTTTCTCCTTTTTTGTTTGTCGTCCTGTTTCATCCTTTTTAGATTTTGACGAAACTTGCAGTTGCAGTTTTTGTTTTGTTTTGTCGTTTTCAGTTGAACTGGAGTTGTTCTATTTTTAACAGTCCCATGGAGATTAATGTCAGCATTCATTCAGTTACACGGTACATGATTTTACAATTTGTTGTTTAAGCAGCGCCATGTCAGGATATTAAGGATTTGTTTCCATTTTGTTTAGCTGTTTATTGTGTGCTGCCATTCGAGTGCAACCTGGCATTTTGTGCGAATCACCTGTGCCTATGTGTGTGTGTGTGTGTGTGCTCTGTGGGAATCAAATATCACCGGTTAATCTCTTAATTGCCACTTGCAACATCATCACTAGCATATAAATAACTTAAGGCATATGTACATAGATAACTAAGTTTATAGGTAAGGATAATAACAGACTTTTCCGCACTTAAATGGATTGAATTGTTCTCCTAGCGTGTCGGGTGGGAGAGAGAAAGTGTGTGTGTAGATATTGGTACTGGCAGAGACACAACACCTACATATGGTGTATTCATCGGCTGTCACGGACAGGATTTCTATTTATCACCTTTCTTTATCTAATCCTGAGCTCCGGGGGTTGCTGCTTTATAGCCATTGGATTTCATTGATGGCGGCGCGGCGGAATGGTCAGAGAAAATAATAATGTAGATAATTAAGACAATTTGTACCACAACTTGGAGTGGTTGTTTTATACAGGTAGTGATGGTCTTTCAGAGGCATTTGTATTAAGAACACGTGTCCCCTCTCTTTAAGGACATGAAATTAGCAAATACAGAAACCAAACAAAAACTGTCTTTTCCTATTCCATAGAGATATCATTATGTGTTGGGTAGGCTTGTTTGTTTGTGTGATAATGTTTGCCTCATAAACTGGTGTCTATCTAATAAATTATGTCGTTGACAGCCATTAGAGGAATTAGCTTTTTTTTCCTCTATATATATCCTTTAATATGTTTTCTTCCTCATGTTGCTTATCCTTTTTTTCGAAGGCTTTTGGTGAGAAAATAGAATTCTGGAACAAAGGATTCGATTTGTTTTTCGTAGGTAGGTAAATACGTTGTTGTAGAAGATAAGTTGTCAGCTAAAGATTTTTTTATTGTTGTTTTGAATTGATTTACGAAGCATGAACTCTTTTAAAATCCTGATAAATCTCCTCTATTGACAGGTGTTGAGGTAAACAGAAGGCTTTCTTAATAAATCTTAAGCTGATGGAAATCTATGAATGAAGAGAGAGTAAGGATTAGATAAAGAATGTTCCTATAAGATAGATTCCTTTTCGCACAAGCTTTAGGACTCTCTTAACACATAAGGATTGTAAATTTATCCTTTAAGTTCTTCAGAAAAGGTTTTTGAATTTTTTTTACGGAGAGGTTTAAAATATACACAGACACATTCAAATTTACTTACTTTCTTCCTAAAGGTGGCGCTACTATTTTCAAAAAGATTCTTCCTGACAGCTCAGACGATAGCTGTTTCCAGTTCTGTCCACCAAGTTTATTGAGGTCTCCTTCTACTTTCGACTCTGCATTTGAGCCGCGGTCTTATTCTATTGCGCTGTTCTTTGGGACTGGATTTAAACATTTTTCGAACGGAGGCGTTGATTTTCAGTTGCTACCTCAGTCGTTGAACTTTCACAGATCCTTGTTTTGTCTTTTCCTCACTCGGCATCACACAACACAGTATAGTAGTCGGACGATTTGTCACTCAAAATAACCTCAAACGTTCTTATCCACTTTTTACTTTGAAAAAGTATATCCATATGCGCCTTTTAATGAAGCCAGAGTTAAAATGGGTCTAAAGTTTCTCGGGAGGTGGCCTTGATGACCTTTCGAAGCGCAAATAAGTAGTTATTGGCAAGAGACAAAGTGCCTGCTCTCTGGATTTTTTTTGCTTTGGCCTTTCACCATACTGATATGGATCTATCAAGTTGTTGACTAATGTCAAAAAACGACAGAGAAGTCTTCGAGCTGATGTTAATGAGACTAATGCCTCTGTAGTACTTGGGGACCGAACAAATAATGGTAAAGTTCCAGTGATCGAATATTCTTTCCACCGGCTATATATTATAGATGAGTTAGGGCATCCTCGTAAGTCCTAAGCACAGCTAACGGTTCCAACAGTTTTATTGGTTTGAAGTTTAAAGATAGTTGTCTTCATTTACTCGAGGTTTGGGTGCACGGAATGTTTGGTAAAGTCATCTAGATGAAATATTAAAACCTGACTGGCAGAGGAATTCGATTGATCATCGCTTTTAAGTTGGAAGTGGTGTTTCCATATCGTAATTATTGACTGCGATTCTACTGAGGTGTTCTCTTGATTTTTATATCAGACTTCATTTTGGGCCGCCCTGTTAACTTGGGAGGTTCCTTGTACTTTTTTGTAAAACTTCTTTTCTGCTAAGACATCCGTCTATTTACTCGATCAGGTACTTTTCTTGCTCGTAGTTTTTTTTTCTGAGTAACCTCCCACATCTTCTACTGGAAAACCTTGCGAAAACGTCTGCTGTTTTGTGTACTAGCTCCATGTACCGCCATATTTTGTCAAACCAGGGAATTTGTTGTGGTAGTCTTGTAAAATTCAGAACGTTAGAGTGACATCTCTGATAACTTATTGATAATGTTAACACTGGTTTCTAATATACTTGATAGTGGTGGCATAGGAGTTATTTAAAGGTTATTATAGACTCGTTCGACAGAGGATCTGGCTACCCCTTATGGTTCAAGCAGTTCGTCGAATTTCCTTGGTGCTTTTTCTTGTTTTGGCTTCGATATCCATAGAAGTACCTTGGCTGCAACGGAAAGTGGGAAACTGCCTTCTGTCGATCAGCATGTTATCCATGAGTTTTGAAGATTGAGTAATCACTTGTCCCCTTCTGTATGCTACTAGCTTGCCCAATGTTTCGCTTTGTAAAAAATGTCGATCAATCTGAACTCTTTAACGGAAACGGAATCGTCGTGCAAGCTGCACTTTCCGAGAATGCCGTCAAAGATATCTTCTCTTTCTAGCTTAGCGTTAAAATTGTCTAAATCCTTAATATTTTAGCTAGGGCAAAGCTCATATGTATTTTACTGGATAATCATCATTTTTTTCAATGATGCGAATTGTTTGTTCACGTTGTTGAAGTTCAAAATTTCTTAATCTTCTTTAAACAACAATTCGATACCCAAACAGACGGTGCTTTTGTTCTCGAATAGTCCTCTCGGAAGGACGATTATTGCAATCATATAATGGGCGAAGAGTGCAAACTACTGCTTGAACAGAAGATCCACTTTTATCACTTGTAGATTTTGGTGAACGCTTTAGTTTTCCATGTTGTTTTGAAGAGACGCAGCTTTAATATTATATGACCGAAATCATCTGAACAAGTTTGACAAAGTTTAACAAAGTTCGGAAATCCATATAGCAAAGCCTTAACATATAGGTGGTGCAAAACGGCTTTAGACGCTCTCACTTGATAGATCTTTCAGAACACTATGCATGCACCTTATCAAAACATCACTTTCGTATTTCGTGATAGCCAAGACAACGTCTTTGACAAAGAATCAAGGACTGATGATACCGCCAACCAAAATCTACACCAAACAGTGACTTCATCTGGATTAATCGAAGTTTAGTGGATCTCGTGTGGATTGTGATCGTCCCAGTTTTCCTTGTTGACGAACCAATTCGTCCAAACACGAGCCCCGTCGCTGAACATGATTTTTTGACCAAATGGGAGTCAACTTCCAACTGCCCGAGAGTTCATTTAGCCCAACGACGCACGGGCCCCTTATGGTCCAATGGATATTTATGTAAATCGAAATCAATGATTCACGTGATAAGTCTAAGGCTTCTTCGAGCTCGTGTCCCCTCACTGACAGATTGTCCATTATCAAACCGTGGATCTTATCGCCCATTTTTGGTAAGGTGTTCTCAATTGGGCGAACGGAAGTTTGGCGTCACTTGTCCTGGAATGACCGCATCGAAATTGACTAAATCAATTGTGAACGGTTCCAATCGATGGTGAAGAGTCCCCTTATTATTTGTCAACTTTTGGGCTTGCGTGATGGTTTCTTGAGTTTAATAAGTACTCGAAATTCACTTCTTTCCATTTTAACAAAAATACAAGTAGCCGTCTATATAAAATGACTGCCACCACAAACCTATTTGACAGTTCTGTCTGAATATTTTGTTGCGTTCTTTTGAAGAGTGTTTCTTGCCTTCTTCTTAGCTGAATTGTAAGCCTAAAGTTTTATATAATGGGGATAAACCATTAACAGCTTTTACAAAAACACCCTTTCTTAACTCTCTTCCTAACACAAATCAATGGTGAACGCAGAAATTAATTTCGCATACTAAAAATACCACCTTACCTGCTCCCCTTTCACGACTTGTGCTACAAAAAAAAAATACCTCACATGCTCCACCCTCTACCGCGCCCTTAACAAAAGTATTTATTATGTTTCTCATAACTTTTTAATTGCATAACAAAAAAAAATATAAACTCGTATTCTCCCCAAAATGTAATTCTTTCAAAACTATTTCCCACCATATCGTCGTCGTTCTTCTTTTTGTTTTTAAAGAAAATTACGTTAAAATCAAAACCATATTTTTATATTAAGTTTGCTTACACAAGTTTTTGTCACGGATTTTCTCATTTTGGTTTTCTTATTATTATTTGTGTGGTTTTTTTTTTTGTGTTAAATTTTTCAATTAAAACTTTTTTATTATATATCCCAACAGACTTTCAATAATTCTTTGGTTGTGTTTCTACAAAGTAAGCAAACTTTATCACTATGGCAGAAGTAAAAGCATCCGCAACCTCTCTAACTGGCATAGCAGCAGACAAAAAGACAGAGAGAAAGTCTTTTGGTGATAATAATTTCTACGCTGGAGGAATTGTGTCGTATAGACAACAGGGGAGGGTTAAATTTATGGGCGAAGTGGGAAGTAATTTCGGGCGCCAGTGATGTTGGATATTAGATATTAATCAAAATAGAACCATCATGATTTAAAAGATTCTTCAGGCTCACTCATGTCAATGATATTTAAAGAATACAATTAAAAGGCCCGAGACGGTTCGTAAGACCCGATGATAATAGTTCCACTCATGGAATTTCCTGAGCAACCGCTTATCATATTTCCTTCGATCAACATACCTAGAACTTGTGAGGCCCTCTTGTTTTCATCTGGAGGCAGCACCTGTTCACTTTGGCTTCGTTTTTCTGATCACACATGAAGCCAAACAAGGGGTGATAAACCCAATACTTCTTACGCAGTGTTTCTAGCTGAAATTGGTCTTCGGGGTTCATACCAATAGTCGTGAGATTTCTCACGAGCTCAAGGGACGTGTGGTCAAAATAGGCAGTCGTGGTCATTTCATATTGTCGTAGGCGCCAAGTTTGCATTTCTTTGGCGTATTTGTTAATAGCCTAAGAGCTAACTTAGAAATTCGTACTTGATTTAGGCAACATCTAAGTCGATGTTAGTCCCTCGGAATGAACAGACTAGAAATGAAATGCTACAAATGAACTGACAAATCTGAAACTACCAAGTCACTATAGTCACTGCCAATAAGACCACATACACAATAAGTACCACCTCACATGTTCACACAGTCATCTTAAAGGATTATCCAGTATGCGTGACTCGGCGATGTTAAAAAGCAGCAAAATAAGCTTTGTGTAAGATATTACCCATATTCTCTTATATTTGACAGGCCTATGTATAGAATGTGACATTTGTCAAATGTCCTTCGTCTCTTCGCACTATGGCAATTTTCAATGCTAGATCCGGCTGAATTTGAGCAAAGAAGGCATCGATCAATTGCGACTTGTTCGCAGAGACCTGATAGCTAGTTCACGACCTTTCCACAAAGGATCACCGAACTTTCAAAACGTTCATACTGAATGTCCATTATGGCGTTCGCTTTGTTGCACAAACCGATCGCTATTGACGGTGATGGCTTCACGTACGTCGTACAATCAGCACATTTGGTGGATGCATGCCCACCTGGTAAAATGTAACCATTCATCCAAATATGAATACATGATTTTTCGGCCAAAACAGTGGTCTCCTCCCAAAATGATGTTGTCCTTGTTCATTAATTTAAAGTTCCTGTTTTATTTGAATCTTCTACGGATGCAGGTCCAAGTCGCTACGTCGAGTTCTTGTACACGGCGTTGAATCAACGGCCTCGCGTTCTTCTGCACACTTCCAGGGACGATCTCACGGCCGGTCTTGCGGTTTCTTTGAGAGACGGGATTAGCTGTTTTGAATTCGGCCACCAAACTTAAAAGAATCGACTTAACGATCCACCGCGTTTAAGTACTACAGCGTTTACACTAATGAACACTCATTCTGATAATAAAGTTTCATCCAGTTGAACGTGCTGCTCAACCGTTTACCTTGCCCTGGTGATTTTGCATTAGTGACTGAATAATAAACAACATATTTGACAGATGATGATTCAACATGGCCGCCACATATTAAGAGCGCCGTACCGTCCCTTTCGGAAAACCCTTTATAAAGGAATTTATAAAATCAAAATCGAATACTTATTTTCTATGCTCTTAAATGCAAATATACGTATTTTTTCCCGATTAACAAGTAAAGCTGGCAACCCTGCAAACATTTTGTAACTTTCATAAATTTATTAGCAGCCATTTCGTACTCCTTAAATTACATATGGAAAATGACAAATTTGAAATCACCTCTCCGCAGGGTGAAAGTGAAAACAAGGCCCGCCAAGTAACTAGTAATTCGACCCTGGTGTGTCCCCTCTGCCCTCATCATAACTTGTACTCGTACAACCACAGCATAACCTAAAAACCACTTGTTAAAAATTCTTCATTTCTTTGTATGTATTTTGTATCTGCGTGTGTTTTTATTTCTGATTTTCTAGTTTGACTTTTTAGACGAAGACGACGACGACCGAACGATGCGATGATAGCGTTGGTGGTCGTGGCAATGTTGGTCTTGAGAAGGGTTTTCAATTAAAAATTCTTGCAATAAGTCAGAATGTTAAATGTTTTAATGTAAGCTCTAACTTTTTGCTACGTATCTTTTGCTGAGCAATATGAAAAATTCACAAATAAATTTCCTTCCTGGGGAATGTTCGCTGTTCTAAGCAATACAAAAAAATCACAAATATACTTAGCACTTATTTTGGAGTCTTAAAGCTTCCTTTTGGACCTTTAGAGACGAGAAAAACAAAATCTCTTTTTTTTTTAGAAAAAAACCCATGAATTGTAAAGGAGTTTATTAAAAATAGAAGATATAACTGAAGAAGACTAAAATCTAAGAAGGGTTTTTATAGAAAACTTTAAGACTTCCTTCATGCACCCTAGTAGACACCCATGAGGCACATAAAATTAAACTTCTGGTGCAGTCATAAAAAAAATAATAAAAAAGGATATCGAATGAGATGAGATTCTTTTCACCCTTCACTTTATGCAGCTTGATAGTAAATATTTTCCATTTTTATTCGGCTCGGAGTAAATCAGAAATTGTGGAATGGAAATGGTGGCTTGGCTTGGCTTTGTTCTCCATATATTTTTTTTTCGATTTTTTTTTCTGCATTCCCTCGTAGTCTGCATCATCATATCTGCTTGTACCTACTTATTGTGCATTTAAAGTACTGAAAGGTTTGAGAAAACGAAGAAGAATTCTTACGAATGCAATGCTCTAAAATAGATCAGAGAGGAAAACCTATGTACGAGTATATACAACAAAAATATCCTTAAGTTCCGGAATAGTTCCTGAGCTGAATAGCATCACCCGAACTCGAACACTGAATAATGCCGAAGCAGTAGAAGGAAGAAATGGCAGGCAGTGATGTGGTCCTTGTATTAGAAGCAAAAATAAATAAGAACCGGAGTAAAACGACTGAGGAAAGTGAAGGATATGCTCTATGAGTAGAGGAAGTAAGATGAAATGGAGGTTTCCTTATTAATGATGGAATTATTCAAGTGAGATGGGTGGAGACCCCGAGTTTTTTTTTTTTTAATTTTATTTTGTATGGGTTTGTGCACTGAAATATGCAGTTTTAAAGTTTTCTTTAGTTAAGGTTGGTTGGTGGGAATTTTTAAATTTTGTTTAACCGAGTTTAAAAAAAATTCATCAAATTAAAGGAGGCAGGATAGCGAGTCTAAATCGAAGTCAATTTAAATACACTTAATTGAACGAAGAGGTGAGAAACGAGTTTGTAGTTCCGTTTGAGGAACAGCGGTTGAAGTTTGAATAATCTATTTTATTCTTCAATGGAAAAGGCGAATCTTCTTCACCACATTTTACCATTAGGTCGTCTTTTTAAGGTTATAGAAGGCTGGTCAATCATTAATTTAGAATTATCCTAAATAACAAAAGCTTTGTAAATACCTGACAGTATGGAATTCTTGCAAAAGTGATTTTTTCTTGATAAGAGATACTCTTGGAGGATTCTGAAAAAGAAAAATTTGTTGGTGTCAAGCGTGACAGTCTAGCGCACTAGCTATTAACTTATTACTCTGTTATTTACCAAGTAGAGACCAAAGCCGTGGCAACTGAGACCATCGGCTTAGACATTACACAAAAAAATAAAAACCAACAGAAGAAACGGTCCTCCATCCAAGTACTAACCACGCACAGTGATGCTTGATTTTGCTGATCGATGGGAATTGATGCTTTTTTTTTTTTTTTTTTTTTAATTCATTTTTATTTAATTCAAACTTATAACTATCTTAAAGCTAGACAAAAATTCATAAAACTAGCCTACTTATCAATATGGGAATTGATGCTTTCATCAAAGCCAAGGCCGTTGAAGTGCTTTTAAACCTAACACCTCTTGACATCTTCTCCAAAATGGTGGCAGCCAACTCATGCGTGAGACTTAGAGCCACCTCTCAATGGATCAGTAACAATACTGGTCATACAACCATCTTAGACAACTTCAGATCTATCCCAGATCGCTTAGACTATACCACCCCAAAAATGATATTCGATAACAACTTCCTGGTTTCCATCCCTTGAAGATCGTCTTGGGAAGAAGAGAGACCCCTGGAAGACAATGCTGTACACTTCTATACAGACGGTTCTAAGACCGATTACGGCGTTGGAAGTGGCATCTATTCAAAACAACTGAATCTCAGTCTTTCATATAGACTTCCCAATCAATGTAGTGTATTCCAGGCAGAAGTAATGGCGATTAAAGAGGCACTATCCTGGCTCAAAGAAAACGTTATATCTTGCAAGGATATACGGATCTTCTCGAACAGCCAAGCCGCCCTCAAATCTCTCGCGTCTGTCTCCACTAACTCTCAATTGGTCCACGATTGTCGATCATCTCTGAATAAGATGACAGAACAGTTTAATATTCACCTTATTTGGGTGCCGGGCCACAGAGACATTCCGGGAAATTGCAAGGCCGATGAGCTCGCCAAAAACGGAACACTTCTGCCTACTGTTAGACAAAAACATAACATAGGAACACCACTTGCACATCTTCTCAAACAATATGCTCTAGAATCAACAAATGCTAGATGGTCACAGGGTACCACCTGCCTGGCAACTAAACAAATATGGCCAAGCATAGACCTAAAACGGTCAAAAGGTTTGATCTCCCTGAGCAGACAAAATATAAGCTCTACAATAGGAGTTATAACAGGACACTGCCTCATAGGTAGACATGCTTTGAGGCTAGGAGTCTACACAAATGACTTCTGTAGAAGCTGCATGGACGAGGAGGAAGAGGAAACAGTCCAACACCTTCTATGTACATGTCCAGCACTCTCCAATAGAAGGAATAATTATCTCGGTAATCCCTTCTTCGATAATACCAGTGAACTGGCAACAATCGACACAAAATGTCTCTCTAACTTTATTAAAAGCACGAAATGGTTTGTTTAAATTCATTACTCTCCCATGAGTAACTTCTTTAGTGGTATCACAACGGACCCTTGAGGTCTAAGTGAGTCAACAACAACTAGACAGCCACTCCAACCTAACCTAACCTAAGGCCGTTGACGGAGTTAACAATAAGGTAGGTAGAATGGCGGAAACGAGCAATCTTGCTGAGTGACCCAATTAGCGCTGAATGGCACCGCCTCCGTTTTGATTTCATTAAGTCGGAAGGCCTGTGGATTAAACGGGATGGATCTCAGCTCAGAAGCTAACCTCTGTCAGAAGTTATCTGACTCGTTGTGATTAGATCGATGAGAAGTTGTAGAACATCGTCTTAGCAAGCATTTGCTCATCAGTGCAGATAGTTAGTTAAAGTCTTCAAGGAATGATTTTTCATATAATAAGGCTCTAATTTAGAACATAACAGGGTATTCACAGAAGAAATAAATAACTTCCTTTTCCGGCCAGCTCTCACAGCTACGAAAGAGAGTATTGTGTGAAATGGCAAGCTGTCTGGTGTGGATGTTTGTGTGGCAACATCATTGGTCCATACTTCTTTGAGAAGGGCATTGGCCATGCCACACCGTCACCGGCGAGCGCAATCGGTCGATGATAATCAATTTCTTTTGACGGGAATTGGATGATATGGACAACAGCGACATGGGCAAACAAGTGTGTTATGATTACTACGATTTCTAAAATCCCGCTTGAGACATACTAGGGCCCTCTTCTATCAAAAAATCTGTCTAATTAGCGTTTGAAGTCTCAAAACTTGAACAAAATTGAATTGAAATTGAACGCTCCCTCCTTCTTGAACTTGAACTTTCACAAGTAGGTAGTCAATTTAAAAAAATGGTATAATGCAGTTGTTTTTGTTCATAAGAATTCCCTTGAAATATCTGAATCATATAAGAAAATGAAACCAGCCTCAAACAAAAAACACATAAAACGTCCCAACATTGGTAGAATTATCCCAAAAGCAATCAAAACTCAAACACTCGTTTAAAATGACAATCAAACGTCATCCCGTAAGAAGCGAAGTTATTGAACAAAAGAACTCAAAAATGACGTGGAAATCCTTTTGATATTCGCTAGCTTTTCAAAATTTGTAATCACAAACACTCGATAGAAATTGCTCAAACGAAAAATAAAAACCGCATTTTGCAACGCAGTCCTTTGGTTCTTTCAAAACTCATCCCCCCCACCACCACAACATTTCGATTGAATTCACAAACATTATTTTCAATCGAAAAATATTCCATTGACCACATCACGCATAAGACAATTTTGCACCCATTCACAAAAAACTCCTCTTTCAGCAATTGATTCGGAAGCAAAAATCATTCAAATTGTTTTACAACTCCTGAACGTGCTTATTTTCTCGTTCCCAGAACGAGAACAAAAAAAAAAGACACGAAACTGACTCAGTAAAAATTCCATTGACCACAAAATCCCAGAGCGAGTTAAAGTCAAACTAAACTTAAAAATAGGAGAGAAAAAAAAAATAAAACTGTTGACGGATATGCGGAAATAAATAAGAAAAATATCAAAAGATGGATAACCAGTATATCCTTATACCGACTTCGTGCATCCTTGATTCTATAGAAGGCTCTTTCTCTCCACTAAATTGTGCAGACCGACCCTCTATTTCCTTTCCTTCGTTCTTCGAGCAAAAGAAAATAAAATCCAGCAATTTGAAGATGAAGTATTCGTAGCACGCAAAACCCAACGAAGACCCGAGAAGGATATTGTAGACGGACGACCGACGTTAAAAAAAAACACAAGAACTATTTGAAAATTTTAAAAGTGAAGAAAATACCACACTTCATATTCCTTACAGGGCACACAAGGGGTCGAGGAACCAGGAGCAAATTCCTTCCTAGTTGTTCTTGCGAAGGCATAGGAGGTACATACGAGTAGAATATTTAGAAAGTCCTTTTTAGCTCTGCTAAAAGCAATTGCATTGCAAGCAAACTATTGAGTCAATTATACTGCACTCCACCACAAAGGGATGATGTCACTCTGACGGTGGATGCTTTCGTTGAGTTTTGTGTTTTTTTTTCGCGGAAGTTTCGGTACCGCTCCGTGAAACGTTTTATTCTAAACGGAAGATGTTTTTAATTTTATTTTGAAAGTTTATGCGGTATTTTTAATGCAGTCACGTGATCTTAATGGAAACTCCTTGGCAAACATATTAATTCCTTAGGATTGGGCAATTCCCAAAAGCTTCTCAGTTTTAAGGCCAATAGAGTTTAGTAATTCTGTCATCCAATGTAGAACCAAATACGAATTTAACAGTTTACCGGCTGCGTGTGAGGCGTTCAATGCATTTTTGCTTTGAAGACGAATAATATATCTTATCATAAGTTCCGCTATTGTGTATATTATGTATAACATCATTAAATTTTCGCTGAGAATTCGCTGGGTTGAGCACATCTGAAACGTCCAATTTCTGTATAACTCTGGCTCATAAATAAGGCTGAATTTCACCAATGTGGCATTGATTATGTTGACTTTCAAAGCAGTGGGGGCTTGTTATTTATTGGGATAAACCTTTGACTTAGGAAAATCCCACAAGAAGAAATCTAACTGTGTCAAACCACATGATCTCGGTGGCCACTTCACATCACCTCCACAGGAGATAACCACGTTCGGAAATTGCTCGTACTAAAATTCCATTGTGACACGGGCTGTGTAGTGCCGTGCTGTTAAAACCCCATGTCGTCGGTGTTCATACATATCATCCAATTCGGGACAAAAGACATTGATTATCAAAGACCAATAGCGCTCGCCGGTAACGGGTATGGTGATGGCCTGGCCAACGTCTTTCTCGAAGAAGTATGAATACAACCAGCCCAGACTAAAATTCCATTCTGCCACGGGCTGTGCAGTGCCGTGCTGTTAAAACCCCATGTCGTCGGTGTTCATACATATCATTTAATTCGGGACAAAAGAAATTGATTATCAAAGACCAATAGCGCTCGCCGGTAACGGGTATGGTGATGGCCTGGCCAACGTCTTTCTCGAAGAAGTATGAATACAACCAGCCCACACCAAACAGTGGATACATTGCAATTTGGTGAAACTCTTGATACCCGCTTCACTAGGAATGCTCATCACTTCACCCTTGAGCCTAACTTTGGTCGTACCGTCAAATATAGAGATTCGTTTTTTAGTCGCACAACACGATTATGGAATAACTTACCCGACACAGTTTCCCCGCGCCATTTTAATTTGCAAACATTTAAAACCAATGTTCATCGTCGCCTCCTTTCTCTCCCTCCCTAATTTCCCCATCTCTCTTGCTGTGCTTAACATTATAAGGGTCTATAAACATACCCTTGAGCGCGAGTGAATTATAAAAAAAAAAAAAATTGTGATTGGTCCCAACGCGACAATTTTGCTTGTTCAAGAACTCATTCATCAAGAAATGGTCTGTATAAGCTGTATAAGATGATTTTTTAACCGAAATTGGGGTCAACTTCCTAGTGCTCGCGAGCCCAGTTAGCAACACAAATCGTTGTCTTTGGTCGTTAACTCGAGCTCCTGGATCAGTTGAAGTCTGTACTGGCGTAGGCCCAAGTCATTGCGAAAAATACTCCAAATTGTGGTCTTCGAAAGGCTGAGTTCTTATGCGCGGGGCAGAACTGACTGCTTCGGATGCTCCTGCTTACTCACGGACAGTTGCGATATTCTCGGCAAATCTTGCGTTTCATTGACGAACAGATGTTTCTGGATTGATCACTAAACTGCTTGACCCGAATTTATCCACCACGTTACGAATAGTCCTTTTGGAAGAACGATAATTTCGACCGTAAAATGGCCTTCAGACATTGGCACGCAAAATTTTCAAAATTCTTCGAAGAAAGATGTTCAATAACTCACCGTCAGCTTCTCAAATATCGAAACTATATTGGAATTCTTCACCGAATTCGATGGCAGATAGAAAACTTTTGGAACTCAAAGCCACGCCTGTTACATTATTAGCCATTGGCGTCAGTCACTCTCCCAATTTTTGGAAATACAAGTAGTTTTGTAAGCGGTGTTAATTCGACTCATACCTCTGGATATCATAGAGTCTCCTGTTTTTAGGAATAAGCTCGAAAATATATAAACTTCCTAAAAAAGAATTAATCAGGGTTCTTTATCGATTTTAAGGAATGATGCAGAAACTTGATGTAGGCTACAGACTCTTTCATTAAAACACAATTTTAAGTTCCATTCTTTCACGATTCGACAGCACTCCTATGTCACACGTATGTCCGTCGTCGCATAGATAAAAACGTTCACAATTTCGATTCCGAGCTTTCCCTTAACTCTAAGCCCTTCGATGATAGTTTCATTTATCTTTCTGTTCAGCATCTGTGTTAGGAGATCAAAACCACATAGAGGCAGCGACACGGTATGATGTCTTATAGGACCGCAATTTAAACGCCTTGACACACAGATTTATTCACGAATATCCTACGTGATTGTTTTTTTTTTTTTGTGTTTCATCCTTGCATTTGTTGGACGTCCTATCATCCGTACAGTTTGCTGTGAGAGAACTTTAAGATAGAATGACGACAAGCTTGAAAATATATCATCGACCATAGTTTGCATATTGCAAATGCAGCACGGTGCTGGGTACTGGTTTGCCAAGTTGCTAGTCGGAACCGGCTGCCATATGAAAGCAGGATATCCGCGGTGAATAAATTGCTACCTAAATTCTCAAATGGTGTGTCTTCCTGGCTGATGGTGTCGGTCTCGTGCTGTGCCTTTATATTTCTAACACACGGGTGACATTTTTCTTGCTTTATAACACTTTTCTCATATTATTTTTTTCTTCCCTGGTTCACACAAGCTGTGTGCGATTCATTCGAAACGTGACTACAGGATGAACTAGCGCATATCCTTGCAGAGCTATTCATTTTTCTATGACCGTATCTACCATATTTTCTAATACAGCGGACACCTCTACTCCCCAACCGTTAGTTTTACCTCTTTCGCTTTCGCCAAAGTAACAAATTATTATCGGAAAATGTATGTGTAAAGTTAATAAAACGACACAAAAAATAAAACCCTGCAGCCTACCACTGAGCCTTGAGGGAACCATTAATCACAATCAGTTGGGTTCGTTGTGTCTAGATATTTTGCTGGGCGGTTTTTAATTTGCGTAATCTCTTCTTTCTCTGCACTTCCTCTGTTTTGTTAAGCAAACTAGGAGATGACGATGGAAGGAATAAACAAACTTCCTAAGTAATAAAAAAAAAACTTTCTGGTGTCTTCTGCGCTTCCTTCATCCTTTTTGGCACTTTAAGGAATAACTTTTCTGTTTAGGAAGAATTAAGGTTTATCTATACTATTAGGGCTACATTTTTTGCTAGATGATGAGGGGCTCTTTAGAGGGAGGTTGAATTTGTTGTTTATTTCTCAACACTGTAATCCTTTGTTCAATGAAATTTGGCCTTAGTGGTCGTTTGTCTTATATTCGACAAGACCTTCGGTTGTTGTTCCTTCTCTTTTTGTTAATAGAGATTAAAGTTCCTAAGTTACCTTCTGGGGTCTTGCTTGTTGCTTGAGTCGTTTATTATTCGAAAAGTATACAAATTGTTGTTGCTCTTTGGAAAAACTTGTTGAAGCTTGATATTTGAGGAGAATTTTTTGATTGACTCTTCCCTTATGGGCTTGAGATTAAGAGGTGTTAAGGAAGAAAAAAGTTTTCACAGTCTTTTAAATGTGTTTATTGGTGCGTTAAATTGATAATACGCTTAATTATGAGAAACCGTGGCAGTTTAAACTTTGTTATTTTTATATTTGGTTTGACGTCTTCGTTATCGACGAGGGGACCTTTTTTTAAATGGATGGCATTTATTAAGAATTGTTACCCATTTCCCCCGCACTGAGATTGTTATTGCGGGCTATGTCAATGTTCATAATTATTCTTCTTGGCTTGGACATTCTAGCCACACAAGAGTCGAAAGAGGGAAGGTGGAGCACTGCTAACTTTTGAAAGAACCATTCTACCAATACGCTTGATCTGTTTCTTAAAATACACTATAAGAGTGATAGCATCTTGGGACACGCCCGCCCAGTGAATAATATCAGCATACTGCTCATTCTGTACCCACCCAGTTAAAGAAAAGAATTCAAAGAGAACCGTTTGGCAATATAAGCGGTTTCAACAATTTATTTCGGAACTTTCATTAGTCTGAATGCTTTCTTTGAGTCCTTCTGTATACTTCAGAGCAAAAATTTTGCTATGGGCAAATCTTCTTTGGCACTAGAACTGTGGACAGAGAGTCCTTACAGCTGTGAAAATACAATATCTGACTCTGACTTTAAACCCTTAGGCACTGTTGGATACCAGTTCTTTTGTAAATGGATCGGGTTGGACTATGGAGGATTCTAGACTAGACCAAAATGCGTTCGTCAGAATTGACATTATCATAACTGTATACAAACATCGAAGAAATATTTTGCGGAGAAGTCTCAATTTTTGCCAAACAGTCTAGAAGTTCCTAAGTTCTATTTCCAGGGGCCCTAGCACGTAACTTGCTACGATCGAGTTAGGTCGATAGAATCGAGAACAGGCAGTTCTTTCTTATGATCAGCCGATTGTTTTCGATTCGATTGAATCAAATAAGGAACTCCCTATACTCGATTACATCAACTAGACTCGATTGTATCAAGTTACGTGCTGGCACCCCAGCAGTTTAATTTACGATCGATTAAAAAACCAACAAATTTAGCCGTACGATTGATATGAAGTGGTCTCCCATTTAAGGTGGGTTCTATGATTTAGAATCTCTTGTCATCTTTTAAAAGAAACCAATTTTTGTCTTGGCTAACCGGGATAGGTCAAACTTAATTCTCTAAAATAAGCCACTTAAGGTCCTATTACTCCGATAGTGAATCTCGGCCTCAGTCTGCAGCTAATGACCGAGCTTCTGAACATCTAACATTCGGTGCGTTGGCCCTCTTAGAGTGTGAGACATTTTTTCGCTATGAAATTTGTCCTCATTTCAGTGCTAATTTTTCATTGAAGAGCAAATTCATGACGCAACTTCATGAAGCTTTTGGAAAGATTGTGTAATCGTTCCTTTTCTTTGAAACAAAAGCGCAAGCGGCCTTCAGTAATATTGAAAACAGTACGCAAATCGGATAACTCCATGATTTGCTGGATCCTTAACGGTTTTGCTAAACTCATTTCTCTAATTCGTCCGTAGCTGAATTCAGTCCTGTTTTTTTTTCAGATGTATCCATGATTGCCCGAATCGTCCATGTATTTAGGGATTTCTCTGTGATTTTCGGAATTTGTTCGTAATTGGCAAGTTCGTCTAATTCGTCAAGTTCGTTTGCTGGAATTGCTTATAATTTGCCTGATACGTCCATCTTTTGGCTGGGCTCGTCCGTGATTGCAGAGTTTATGCGCGACTTGCTTGACATGACTGAAGTGAGCCGGGTTCAACCCTAGTTTCTCAGATACGTCCTTATAATTAGCCAGATCCGTCGGTTTTTTCTGGATTCATCCGAGATCTTGCCGGGCTCATCCATGATTAGCCGAATTCCTTTGCAATTTTTCCGAAATCATCCGTTAAAAGCAAGACTTTTCCCTGATTAGCCGAACTTATTCTTTTCGCCGAGTTCATGCTTGATTTTTCCACACTCGTCTGGAAATAATCAGACTAGACCACGGTAATCGCTGGGTTCCTCCACAATTAGCCAAATTCGTGTACGATTTTCCAGATTCAGCTAAAAACTGTCAAAATTCTTGAATATTTCATAAATAGCCGGATTCATCCATGATTTTCTGGAATCGTCGGTGATTTGTTCGAATCCTCCATTAATAGCCGGACTATTTTAAAGTTTTCTGAACTATTTCGAGATTTTTTCCGAGTTATTCGTGTTGAGTGAGACTCGTTTGCAGATTTACTGAATGCGTGCGTATTGATCAGATTTACCACCTGCTTGCCGTATCCAGCCACTTATTGTCTGACTTATACACATCAATGTACTAATTCGAGCAGAAATAAATTTCCATATATAGAATTCATCCACATGACCCAAACCATTTTCCAAATAGTAGTCCAAGCCACCTAATCCAATGGATATTGAAAAGTCAAATTGAGCACTGTCGTTACATAAAACTAAACCTTGAAGAACTCCGTTAAAGTGAGTGGTTCAATCAAAATGCAATAATAATAAATTGCTTAATCTACGATAACATTTATTTTAATACTTCTTCACCTATTAAACAGCAAATAAAAAAGGTAGTCCCTTAAATTCTTATTGAGGCTTATTGAGACAATTTAGAGACGATTTAATTCCCACACATTCCAACGACCAGCCATAAACCCAAGTTGAAAACGTTCTCAAATCCAAACAACATGGCAGTTAAGATGCGAACATAACAAAGTGTGAAAGGGGTCATTAAATATGATCATCATCGCACAGGAGAACCACCACCATCTCACCAACAGAAAGCCCTCGGAATTACCCAATGAAACAAACATAATATTCTGTTCTGACCAAAATGTACCTTTTACTACTACGCATTCCCAATTCCAATCCCATCGCAACCCAACCACCGACCTATGCAAGGAGTCAATATTTGGTTGAATAAATATGCCAAACAACAAAAGTCATTAAAATTCACATCGAGTTCGTCAAATTCAATTAGACTTTATTATTATTTTTTTTGTTGTTGTTGTCGAAGAAACACAGAGGGCAACTTAATCAACACTGTTCCTGGTGTTAAAGAAGATCCTTTGCCATCTTATATTCTGTGGGCTTCTCAAATCCATTTTAATATTTGTGTCCCATCCACCGCGAATGCCGAACACCTAACCCAAATTATTCCTTTTTTATTAGCCATAGAGTTCGATAGCTGCTTGAAGGCAGCAGACATCCGGAATTGAAATATTTTTGTGTTATGATCAAAATGCCATCCATTCTAGGGCGGGAGCTATGTATAATATACCTTTCATTTTATGGGAATCACGAAATCCGTTTTATGGAACTCATCAAGAAGCCGAATAGAAATGAATCGAGTGGGTGGACCTGGTCGATGATATGTTCGATAGCAGGTGCTATATTGTGCCTCTGGCCAATTGTAGTCTTTTCAATTCAAAAATTAGACTTCCTATCCTGAGTTGGGTTGCTTAATACAATTTTATGAAGGCAAAAAGGTGAGCTTATTATTTTCCTTGCAAGCAATTAAGTGGTGTTTCATTTTTTTTCTCATTTTGGGTTTGAATCCTTAAGCAGGGATTAAAAATTCGTTGCTTTTCGAACAGTTTAACAAGTTTATTCAACCTTAAATTTACATTTTAGATTAAACGGGTTTGCATGCCATTTCGAAACATAGCTACTTAAGTTTAACGGACGCAGATCCAAATTCAGACAAATTGTTTTTACATTGGAACTCATCTTATTTCTATGGAAAAGACATTACATTCCGATGACTGGTTAAGGGTATAGTTTTTGAAACGGAAAACAGTATCTATAAAAATTGGAAAGTTAACTAGATTTCAATTGAACATAAACCTTGTTTGATTTGTTGTAGAGTTTAAATTAATTTTAATAATTCAATTGAAAGGTCAGATCCTTCAATTTTACAATTTCTTAATTGCCAATATTTTTTAAGTGAATTTTCTATAGCAGTGTTGTATATAGGGTCAGTAAAACGGATGGAATAAAAATTTGTACCAAATAAACTCAAGAACACAGAGAGAAAAAAAAAAACCGAACTGGAAATTAGTTTCGAGTGTTCAAAAATCCTAACCCAATTCCAGAAGTAATAGGCTCAGGATTGCTTAAACTTTTGTTATAAAAGAAAATTATGAAAGGTATTTCTAGGTAGTATTATGAATTTAAATTATTTTGTGTTCCTGCTTTAAAATCGAAAACTAGGAAGGAACGGCTATGTGGTAGCTTCCTAGTTTTATTGAATAAAGCAACTCAGTTATACTTTTATAAAGTTTTCTTATAATAGTTTAGCAACGTGGGATATCGCTTACCACACTATTTTCACGACTATTTAAATAATTCAGAGTTAGAAAATATAAGGGTTTTCCAACTGGCGCAGGTGGTTACATATGTGGACTCGGATCCTGGCCATCTTTAAAAGCCGAGGCAAGCATTTGAATGATGTCATATTCCATACATAATGGCATACAATTTTCCTAATACCTCACACGTTGTTTTATTCCATTTCAACATCCAGCCGACCTGGTTGAAAAACCCTATTAAAAAAAGGAGTTCATTAAGACTTACTAAAGCAGACGGCAATGCTATCCCCTTTTTTAAAAATCGATTGCTTTTTTATTTTCCAATACCTTTTGGTGGCAAAGTGGAAGCTTAGACAAGAAGTCTGCCTTCAAATTCAGCCCCTTCCATCTAAAATATTTTTTTTTTCGAGGGTTAGGGCCTCTTGTGAGGAAGTAACAAATCCTTCAAGAAGATAAGGGTGGTCAATAAATCTTCGAAATAATTATTAATTTTCATCTGTTATATTGTTTTGTTGTGACAGCTATTTTATATACTAAAATTTTTGTTAAAATGGCAAAAAGTGAATTTCGGTATTTTTTATGAGAAAAGACCATCACGCAAACAATACAAAAGCTTGACAAATATTAGGAAGACTCTTCACCATCGATTGGAACCATTCACCACTAGTTGACTCCATTTCGGTGCTGTGGTTTCATTCAAAAATGACGCCGAGTGTTCTGGTTGCTCAATTGAGGTCCCCACACCAGAAATGGTCGATCAAACTCAATCGGCGATTGATGGTCTGTGTCTTGAAGTGACCATAGGCTTATAACAAGGATTAGTGATTTCGTTTTGCATAAATATTTTAACATGAATACGGCTTCAGCAAGATCGATACCGAGTTTACTCACAATCGACAACAATAGCAATCGTTTGACTACTTCAAATGAGTTCGTCTTCGACCGAATTTTTTCGTGGTTTCGTTTCATGAATTCACCACAGCATACCAGATACCAAGTTGCAGTTGAAAGCAATGGAATTCTCCTGGTGAATCGAAACCGAAGAAGGCCAAGGTAATTTTGTCAGCATGGTCATGACGACGACAGTCTTTTGGAATGCGCGCGGTGTTATTAACATCAATTACCTTGAAAAGGGTAAAACGATCACCGGTGCAGAGCTACTAAGTCGTTTCCTAGCTGATTTAAAGCAAAACTGGCCGCATTTAGCGAAGAACAAAAGTTGTTTTCCACCAGCACCGATGCACAAGCCCAACCCCTTAGTCGCAATGGCAAAATTACATGAGTTAGTTAACGAACAGCTCCCTTAACCAGATTTAGCCCCCTGCGACTATTTCTTGTTTCCGAACATGAAGAATTGGCTGGCAGGTAAGATATTTGGGTCAAATGGTGAGGCCATCGTTGAAACAAACTTTTACATATTCCGAGGGCTTGAGAAAAAAGGGCTTACTGGAAAGCGTAATCCTAAATTTATTTTTCAGGGCCATCAACTTAGTCGTTAGATTTGGCCGAAAGTCTTCGGTTCCCCTTCACTCTCATAACACGGACACAAAAATGCTTGAGAGTTTGGACCAAACTAGGCCCTGGTCTTCCACGATCTGTGATCCCACAAATTTATAAGTTATCATCTATTCAGTACTGAGCTGAAATTATTGATTCAACTTTGTTTAAGACTTACAGAGTGAACCATCGACTGGTTTGTCTTACCCCGGTAACATACAAATTGATCTGTTTCGACATTATTAAAGATTGTTCGGTGTTTCAAAGGAGCTTTGTCCTTTCAAAAAACTCTTCATTCATTGCAATTATAAGTGGCTGTCTTTGGGCAATCTCCCACTTACCTTGCACACGGAATTAAAAAAAAAAATATTGTCAACTCATGGAAAAACATTCTTAATTGTATTTCTGAATTAAAATTCACTTCACGATTATTGAAAATGGAAACATTTTCTCTCTTTCACACTTTTGTGGTATTATTCCTTGATGCGTTTTATCCTGTATTGCCATTTTTAATTGGATTAATAATTCCATTTAAAAAAAAAAAAACATGATCTGTTCATTTTACTCTTAAGCCAAGTTTGTGCCAATCGCTACCTGGAAACCAACAATAAATATAAAAATTAAATTAAGGATGAAGTTACTACTCTGTTCAATTTTGTTAACAATTTTTTCGTTTTTATTTTTTACATTTTTTTATATACATATATACTCAAACATTCTCAGTTAATAATTTAATCATATATACCTATGAGACAAAGACTGGAAAACGGAACTGACAAATGCTGCACCGTTTGTGTCCTGTCCATCCTTTAGGCCACAAGGACTCTTCCTTCGGTGGCTGTCGTGGTGGGCGGTGTAAAAAAAAAAAGAAGAATGAAATGGAATTGTAGGGAATAATCCATTATGATCCACTTATGCACCTACGTTGGCGATTGTTGGTCCTTCTTTTATACAGAGGGATGAATAGAATATGGGTCGGTGAATTATCGTGATTGTCTGCGAATGGCGGTGGCAACAGCAAACAGAGCAAAGGGTCTCGGCTCAGGAATAAGATTGCCACTTTTGAAGAATTCTACACGAATTTATTGAGTTTTTTTTTTTCAATTTTAACAATTTGAAACTGAGGGTTTGAACTTCTGAGAACCCAATATTAATACTGACCCTCGAAATAAATGTCAATAATTACAATAATTAAGTTAGAAGTTCATTTGGAATCGTAAAGGATTGTGTTTTTGTCCAAAATCAAGAATTTAAATTTCATGTCAAGTTTCACGTAGGTTTCAAAAACAAAGTACTCGTAAATATGAAAAAAGTGTCGAAACACACATTTTTTAAAGAGTTACATAAAGTGGATTGATTTTGTTTGCGTTGAATATATATTATATTATTATAAACGTCAAAAAATTAAAACATTGGGTTTCTAAATAGGAATGTTAAAAAATGAAAATACAAAAATCTGGAAGCACGCTAATCGAACGTTCGACATGCGACATGAATTCAATCGATAGTCCACCGCTGCAACGCTCGAAATTTCTGATGAGCCTTACATTTGATCGACTTTTGAACGACACTGATGCGACACTGGAACTTTCGGGAAACGGAAAAAATTTAAAGCCAAATGACATGTCTTCTCCTTTATACCTTCCTCTAAGAATTGGTGTCTTGATAACGTATTTCATCAATTTCTTTACCTCAAGCAGGGTGCCATTACAAAGAGATGATTGGTTCATATGTATTTCTCAACATGGTGGCCACCCGGGCAATTCCGACACGTCTGAAAATTTTGTTGGATAGTTGGCTTTTAGGGTAGTGGTGGTTTGTGGTTTATTGGAGGTTCGACTTCAGCAAACCCCACAAGAAGAAGTCTAACGGGGTCAAATCCTACGATCTCGGTGCCCAATTCACATCGCCTTTGCATGAGGGAACCATTTGCCAAATATCCATTGTGGGACGGTCTTTGTGGCACCTAGCGCCGTCCTATTGAGGCCAAATATCAGTGTCAGTGTCAATAATATTCAATTCGGGTCAAAATAAACTGTCTGTCGCCGACCGATAGCTATCGCTGTTGATGGCCTGACCAACATCGATCTCAAGGAATTGTGGACTAATTATGCCGCCAGCCTAAAATCTAGAAAAAAACAGTGACTATCGATGGATGTCTTGCAATTTGGTGAACGTCGCTAACCCAGAGCACCTGACTCAATTGAAGTTTTTGCAGGTGAAGATCCAAGTCATGACGTCAAATTCACCAAGTTAGGCATTATGTAGACGTACGGGTGTTTCTAGATAGTTCACTGAACAAGTCGACTCGAATTTAACCACCACGTATGGCGAATGTAAAATGGCCCAAGCGTGCGAAGTGTTGCTCGAAAAGAAGACCCACTTTCATAAAACAATTTAATCATTTACACCTTTTGTTAAATACTAATACTCTTCATGTTAATTTGGCAAAACAGTTTTACTAAACTAAACCCTATTTGACAGATAAATCCTAGTCAGTTTGTCCGCAATCACCAGTCAAAAGTTCAAAAATCCCTATTGGAAAACTTTTTAGTAGCGTATTGGTAAGTGAATAGAAATTCGCTGGTTCAAATCTCCGTTTAAACAAGATTTTTTTTTTTATTAATTCATATCAATATTCATGTCTATTACAGAATTCGCAGAATTTTACTCCCGGTGAGTTGACTTGATTCGCATCCGCTGTAAAACTCAATTATGAAATTCGTCGGATGAACTACATTGTCGATTTCTAAAATTACCTTATCATTTATGAACTTTCGTATCGACACTGTCAGCAACAAACATTTATTCAACTGGCCTAGGCTGTGATAATAGTATCGTTTTCGATCAACGAAATCAAGCATCGTTGAGAGTGGTTAGTACGAAGATGGGTGACGATTCAAAACCAACCGTGTGCTCTTTTTTTTTTTTTTTTTTTAGATTTCTTGCTCTCTGGTTGCGTTGCTATTTGTGCGTTTTCTAGTAATGATAAGCTTTTGACTTAAATTTTTGTACTCTCCATTGTTTATTTTCGTTTAATCAAAAATTCACTTCAGATTCGTCTCGAAATTGGTGCGAATGTAAAATGATAGAAATTGTATGGAGTGCGAATGGATTGCGAAATCTGTAATACCATATAAGTTGAACAAAATGTCAGTGGTGCAGGGGTTGTTACAGACATTCGTTCAACTTTCATTCGTCGGATTCAGTAATAGCAAAAGTTTGGAAATGAATTGAAATTGTCACTTTAGCTCATTCGCCGAATTCTGTAATAGGGGTGATTACTATTTTAAATGTTGAACGACTTTTATCAACCAAAGATGTTAACCTTACAGTTACTGCTCAAAACATTGTTGGGACCGGAATAAATTTAATAAAATTCTGGATTAATTTGGCTTTTGAGTTTTCCAAGATTAAGACTCCACACCTTTCTTTGTGATATTACATATATGAAGACCGCAATTTCGTAGCAAACACCATCCTATCCTGCACGTGGAATAGCAGGAAAGGAAAAGACAATTATTGAAGACCATTTCTTGGGGCGTTTGTTTGAACAACTTAAATCACAATTAGTTTAAGTGTTGGCCTTTCTCAGTATTTGTTAGAGTCGTTCATTGTGGCCGTACTCCTTTCGGTGGAAGGGATGCAAAAGAGGTATTGATGTAAGACGAGGAATGATGGTTTGTGTTCTATTTAACTTTGCTTTGTTAGTCCCGATGATAAGAGGACCAAATCCGATATTTTGTGCCGTAGGGATTGGTGAATGAAAAAATAATTTAAGTCTGTTTGAGCATCTGCCGTGCATACAGTCTGTATTGAAATACGCAAGCCAGTGGTGCAAATCTCCAATGCAGATCCCACTAAAGTTAAAGCTTAACGCAGTTAATACTTAACAAAAAAAGCAGAGGCCTGAGATGACTTCCTTGCGGGACTCGTGATGTAATTTGTAATTTGTCATGCACCCAACTCTCAAATAAGTTAGGGATACATGAAAGTTTAGCAATCAGCCTCTCGTTTGATACAAAACTTGTTAAGCCTTTTTGTATGCATGCAAGATCCTTTCACTGTTTGGGCATCTTTCCGCGGGAAATAATTACTTAGCTAAAAGAGAATAGTAATTAGTGGAGCAAGTTTTGAAATGGTTTTCTTAAGAACAACAGGAAGAATCCTGTCAGGACCCGGCGAGAAATCATCTCTATGAAGCAGCCCAAATTTAAAAGCCTTTTCAAATAACTTTTAGCTCCGCTAGTCTGGGCGAGATTCGAAAGGTATATTTAAAAGCGATGAGTCAACATTTTTTTTATTGCCAAAAGAACAACTCGGCCTGATAAATAGTTTCTCGAGAGATTACCACTAAGTCTCCCGTCGGTAACTAGGATGGACATCCTTTTGATAGAAACTAAAATCTGAGGTAAAAAGTTCAAAGTGTTATGAAAGTCCTGCGTCAAAACAAAGCTTTGCTCCGAAATCCTTTTTTTTTTTTTTTTAATTCCGTAATACTTAATAAAGTTTAACCACGAGTGGCAACCTCGCAAATGAATTGTGTGCAGGGGCTAATCCGTAATAAATCCATGGAGAAGGCAGTCGGTACAGGGGTTCAATGAAATTAAAAGTATAGGTAGATAGGTAAAAAAGGCTAAATGCCAAATGAATACTAAAATGTTCATCCCCATACATTATGTATGGGATGAATGTGGTGCTCTGAGCTGGGTTAGATTAAAATTAACAAGAGATTTTATATCGTTGGAATTGAATTTTTTTTTTCAGTATCAAGCCTTTTATTCTAATCTTCAGGGATTGTTTATTATTAAATTCAATTTTTACCTTAAGGCGGTTTATTTTATGAATTATGTGTTTGGTCAGCAGATAATTTTAACCTTGGTGTTTGTTTTATGAAGGAAAAAACAAAAGAAGACAATTTATGAGAGGGCTTATACCGGTCTTAAAGATCAAGCTACAAATCATATTATCAAAGGGATTTACATTTTTTTTTGTATGAAATATGAGGCTTATTTCCATTTAAAGATAAATATTATTAAATAATAACTGTGTTGCATATAATTTTATTTAGATCCCTGTTACAAAAAACTTGCATTAATAAATTAAATGAAATAATTTAAATCTTCTGAACAGTATCAAGGTAGAATTCGGCGCTCATATTCAAACAAAAATGCCACAACCTTGAATTTTTCGGGTCTTTGATTTATCTGAGATGTTTTTAAATTATTGTATTGACTATTTTGGACTACCCAAATCAGCGAAGTACAAACTAAATGAGTTTGAGGTGTTTTTGCAGAATGAGGTACAAAGTACTGAGAACACACAAGCTAAAATTTTGATAAAATGTGAAAAATAATCTTTGATTACATTTACTCGTATATGCTTTCAAGCATTCTAGTTAGGTTTGGACCATCATTTTCCAAAAATCCTCAGCACATGTGTTGCCAAAGACACAAAACCCTGTTTTTAAAAAATTGTGAAAACGGATTTACTCGCTCGGTCGTCTTGTAAAAAGCCCCCTTTGTATGAAATCTGCTGAGATTATTGGGTTCCACGTTTTGCTCGATTGTTTCGAAGATAACATTTTTGAAGATCTTCATTGCACCATCTAACAATTGCGTTTTCAGATAGTAAACGAACACTTTTTTGTAATTTGCACCCACTCAAGGGGTTATAATGTTAGTGTGTAAGACAGTCTTGAAAGCTTGTACTTAATGAAATGGGAGACCGTAAACAAGTCTACCTACTGATTTTATTGTATTCGCATCAGAACCTGTTGTTGGTGATCATATCTGTCTACGAGGATACCTCTCACATGAACTCTTCAGTTTCTTGGAAGGTTCAGAAACCCACTGTAAGTAATTTTTTTTTCGAATTCCAACGAATCATGATTTCTTTTATCTTAAACAATTACTAACTAGAGGGCTCCGATCAATGGTGGATGATGTCTTTCCTGAATTATGGCAGTGGTATTCTATCCGCCTCGATCCCGAGCTTGTTGCTTTTAGCCATGTATAGATCACTCTGACATCCGCAATCACTTCGTCTTAAAACTGAATGTAAAGTCTTAATTTTCTCCTTGAACCTAAGGGCTAGGAAGACTTGGATGGGAAATTGTTGTTCATTCGGTTGATGTGAACAAGTTAATGCTAATGGTTTGTTTTGACTTTCGGGACTTAATTCTCACTTTGGTTCAAATTATAAAGTTATAGTTATCCTTCATTATGCCTCTTAGCACTCACGACCCAACATCGGTCGAAGGTTTTTTCCTGCGAAAAATCCCAGCCCAGAGCTCTACCTTTCTGCTAATCGTCCAAAACTCAGAGCAATAAAAAGATTTTCTAGATCATGCACTTCTTCTTACAAGTAATGGTTTTGAACCCATTTTTTCGCTTGAGACACTTCCATAGTGTATTGTCTATAGGATATTTGCGGCGCGGCGTTTAAAATGTTTCGAAAGATCTGGATAGATGTCCAGTCGTCGGGCATATTTTCTTCAGCCCATAATATGCTGATGATATAATCCATGAACCCCTTTAAAACTTCACATAGAAGATATCGAATACAGTGGCTTTGTTGATCTTAAGCTTTTTACACCTAAGCTTACCTGTTCTATGGAGTGTGCTCCATTTGTTTCTTCATCCACTGAAACAAGGTTATTTTCTTTTCCTATTTCTCACTCTAGATGACGCCCATCCAAAAGCAACTTAAAGGATCTATTATACCGTTGTTCAGTGACTTGGTTATCTTCGCTGATTCGCGTTATTAATATCTCAGGATGTTGTTTTTTGATCGCCGGATGAATGCTTGACCTCCTTCAGCTGAAAAACTTGCTCGTCACGCCTTTACTTGATGTTCTTGTTTCATACAGCATATATAATACTGAAATACTGCTTCGAACATTTTCGCTAAATTTCAAACTGTAAACAATTTAGTTTGGGTTAAAACATAATGTAATTCCAAGCATCGCATAAAACCATGTCTTCCATCGGTCCAGTTGACTATGGACTCCCTGGATCTATTTTCTGTTCTTATTTCTATGAAGTAAATGTAAGCTGCTAAATCGTGTTTTTTTTTTTTACTTAAAAACAAAGTCTTGCAGGATTTCTAATTTATCTAGTGAAACAAACACAAATCCGTTTTTATGGATCTCATTTAACATTTTTCAATGATTGATCCTTGTACACTTGTCTAACACAGAAAGGTTTCCCATTTGCTGTTGAGTTTAAATCGACCAGAAATAAATGCTAGATAGATTTGAACATTTACCATTTTGTCCATTTTAACAAAATGGAGAGTAAATACGAAAAGAAAAAAAATAGTTTGAACCGCATAACGCCATCAACTGTAACCGTAACTTGCCGTAAAAAGGGGATGACCAGAACAGACCAAAGCAAACGAAAAACCCGAGAAGGAACCTTCTTCACCCTTCTCCACCATTCCAAAAAAAAAACGTAAACAAAATGTAAAACAAAAAAAAAAGAATACAGAAATATCATATCACCCTGTGTTATGCCATACATAGACCTAGCCCTACACCTAGCATATTTTGTACAAGGATTCGCCATTAAAATGATTTAGTACTGTCGATGGACTATTAATTTTTTATGGTTGGCCATTTATCCTTCTTTATTTTTGTGTCCGTTGGTATTTAATTCTTGTTTTTTAAATAGTTGCTGTATATTGTGGAGGTATTGTATTTGGTTCGTTCTGTTTCTCTCGCTGTAGAGCCGGTCAAGCTATTCATATTTAACAATAACAAAAAAATGAGGACGCAGTATTGCACTCAGGATATGTTTTATCATTTTGTTGTACGGTTGTAGCTGTTGGGTTCGAATTTAACATCACAGCAAGCACACAATGAGGAGGATATATTACAAAGGTCAGCAGCGCGGCGTTTTTTCAAGAGCTTTTTAACTAGCTAGCCTTGGAATTATATAATATTATCGAGGCAATGTAATGCCTTACAGATACTGTGGACTATTTTGACAAAAGAGTTAATTTAAAAATATTTTTTTTGTAAGCAATTATTATTGGTTGCGATGTACTATGTAAGTACTTAAGGACAAGTTTTGGACTCGGAAAAAAAATAAAACTCGAACTTGACCTTACGATGATAAAGAAGATGATAATTATCGTTCGTCTCGTCTTCGTTCGTTGTCCATCCGTCTTAACGTATAAGCACAGGATGGCGCACATAACTTCCTTTCTAACGGTTGTAGATTGTTTGATGTAGAGGAATTTTGTTAGCACTTACTTTTTCTGCCAAAATAGATTGGACCATCAACAGCGTGTTTTCGTGTGCAAGCCTGTTTTTTAAACGCCCACTCTATCGTTCGAGTGCAGCGTGCTTTCCGTTCACAAATTTCAATATCACTCGAGATCAAGATTTCCTGCGAAATTGAAATCTTATGTGGGTTATTGCTTCTATAATACTGAAAATGAGTCTTCAATAAGAACTTGACTTCAGAGAATGGTCTATACCCAAGAAAATATCGAGAGGATACAAACTGCGTTTAAACCATTTCCAAGGTATTCACTTCGTAAACAGGCGGGTGGCCTTGGCGTTTCGAGACGTTCCATTTAACGAATCATTAAAGAACATCTTCACTTACACCCTTACAAAATGGTTGTCGTCCAAGAAGTTTCACCAAGTTTTGAACCCAGATAATTCCCTAACGAAAACATGCTCGAGATCCTATCGTCTTCTTCCCCGACAAGGTACATTTTCACCTTAGTGGATGCGTTAATACGCAAAATATGAATTACTGGAGTTAGACGAACCCCATTACCAAGAAAAGAGAGGTAGGAGAGAAGAAAGAGTTCAGCTTGAAATTTTGAACCTTACTTATTCTTGATAGAATAGAAAGAGAGCAGCAAAATAATTAAGGAAAACGAACTACGAATTTATGTATTGAGTACATGTTGAAATCTGTACAGATTAATTACATTTTTTTATAGATTACATTACACAAAAATGTTCCTATTAAAATATTCTATGAACTCATACAAAAATATAAATATGTAACCAATGCAGAATTCTATGGAGTCATTGAATAAATTTGTAGGGAGTACATAAACCCTGAACTCAACGCAATGAGATGTAATGAGTACAGTTTCCTAATTTCAGATGTTTTCCTTTCCGTTCTAAACGAATGAAAATTTATTTTATTTCTTCTTCTATATAAATAGAGGCTTTTGAATATTAATGTAGGCATTACATATTTCACTGTATTTAGTAATAGTTATGTATTCACTACAGTTCGAACATGAGAGGTGCTTGTTCTTTATGGATCCGCAATTATTCATTTATTGAGTACAAGTTTTATTCAGTACTTAAATTCAAATGTAACCACTACAAGTCAACTGTATTCCGTACATAGAGCTCTTGTTGCATAAAAGTCTCTGGTATACGTATTGAAAAAAGTTCGACATTATACAAGAAAAGTTCATAATTTCATGTTTTGATTTTGGAAAAAAGGGAAGTTGAGATCTATTGATGTTTATACTTAACATATTAATACGAAGTGAAATCAAAATCAAAATAAAACGTACATAATATGTAAATCTCACGTTTTAATTTAAAAAAAATATTTTTACAAGAAGTTGAATTTTTGACCCAAAATGTATGTAAATTGAATATTCAAATCTTTAAATGTAACACAAAATCTTTTTAGTGGAACAATATTGCCGGTTTGCGGGCCAATCGGTAAAAAATCAATGAATGGGGAATTAAAATGACCCCGTAAAATAGAAAAAACTGATATAATTAAGCAGAAGTTCAGTGTGCAATTTGCTGTCTAAGCCGCGTCCCGAATAGATACTCAAAAACTCCCTATTTATTACACGAAAGTGACGATATTGCTTTAATAAAAAAAACCAAAAGCGCCACTGTGCGCCATTTACACACACACAAAATGTTGAAAGAGCAAAGAGTCAGTTGTGTGTTTTTTTTATGTTCGTTTTGTCTATCCATGACTCAGTGACACCATATAGTCTCCGTTGGACGACACTATAATGTTGTGTGGAATATGCTTAACCGCGTATAATTTATCGCTTGACGTTCTTCTTTCCATTTATGTGTTATCATACTTTTGCACTCTGTTTTTCTCTCTGTCTACAGATGGCGCTAGAGTCGATATTCGAAAGTACAAGTCAACTTTCACCCTCGGCCATCATTTATCGGCTCAGGTTATGAAAATGGAAGGGGAGGTATACGTGAAGCAAGCTAAACGGTAAAGGCGGCAATAATTATAGCTGGTCAGGATACGGCAATGATGTCGCACAGGACACATATGTGGCAGCCCTTTGTTATAAGTTTCCTATTTGCGCCACCCCGGGGTGTGGTATGGACGTGCGAGTGGGATATAGTATGTGTGTCTTGTATAGCCTTCAGCTCATTATTAGTGAAAATAAGCGCGGGGTTACCGGCGACGGTGGCGGCAGCAAGCCTGACGCTTCATTACTTTTATTATTTGTGTCACTAAAGGATTCCTTCCACCTGTCACTGCAGGATTTTTATGACTTACTCCAGCTCCTGCCGCTGCTTCCTGCTGCTTGCTTTAATAGCCGCAAGCATTAAATTTACGACCTGATCTTAATTTTTTTCCTGTTTAAGGATAGCTTCATTGTTGTTTGTTATGGGAATGTTGTTGTTGTTTATGTTTACCGAACGCAACCCCGAAAAAGCTGTATGTGTCATTGACAAAGTGTAAGGATTATTATCATTTCTTGCACATTGATGGCGGTCCTTTTTACCTTTTTTTGTATTCCTTGGTTTTTGTGAGAGTGCGGTGCTTAACGATTCTTCTTTTAATGTACAACAAAGGACACACAAAAAGTTCATATCATAACAATTTAAGAGACAAAACCTTTTAAGGATTATATCTGAAAAGGTGGGCATTCTCTTTTGATTGGACATTCAAAAGGAATCTATATAATTTTACGATAAGTACAATTTAAATGGCAAAATCAAGTTCTCATCCCTGGGGAAGTGTGGTATTACTTCCAGGACCTATCGTCACTCCAGATCAATAAATTGTTAAGGGTCTTTAAAGCTGAATATAAAATAAAAGCCAATGCCAAGGATTGTTAATGCATGAGGTATGGGTTTTAGAAAGAAACGTGTGCATGAAATGCATGTTTTGATGGGAATATAAACGTTCATCTTTTTATATGTTCTAAAAATTATTTAAGAGGAAATTCATGAATATTAATAAAATTTGATTAGAGATTTAAAATAATGTCCAAAGATGGAAATTTATTAGGGCAGATATACATCATATGAAAATCGTTTGGATGGAACTTTTAGCTTTTAACACAAATTGCCAAAGTGAATCTTTTTTTTTACTGTACAAATAAACCGAAAAGAAACAAAAAAATAACTTTGAACCTGACATTCTTTCCAGGAGGTCTTCAAATTGAAAACAGCCGAGAAGAAGACCAAGGCAAATACGAGTGTGTTGCTGAGAATTCCGTTGGCACCGAACACTCCAAGGCGACAAATTTGTACGTGAAAGTACGCCGCGTTCCACCCACATTCTCAAGACCACCAGAGCAAATCAACGAAGTGATGCTAGGTGCCAATTTAAATTTGTCCTGCATTGCTGTAGGCTCACCAATGCCTCATGTCAAATGGATGAATGGTTAGTGCCAGCTTTTAATTTCGTCGAAATTTAATAAATTTTTGTGTGTACTTTGAATTTTAAGGACCCCAAGATCTAACACCAGAAAACGAAATCCCTATCGGCAGAAATGTCCTTCAATTGACTAACATTCAACAAAGTTCAAATTATACCTGCATAGCAGCATCGTCCTTGGGCCAAATTGAAGCTGTTGCTGTTGTTAAAGTGCAATGTAAGTCTTAATACCATTTTGTCAGTAATTTACTGAACACAAAAAATAATTACTAACTCTTGTTCTCTCTCTTTTAGCCCTTCCAACCGCACCAACCGATGTACAAATTTCCGAAGTTACAGCGACATCTGTTCGGCTAGAGTGGTCATACAAGGGTCCAGAGGATCTACAATATTACGTTATACAGTACAAACCCAAAAATGCTAATCAGGTAAGGACACAATACAAAGTTTTTTTTTTTTTTTCATAAAAAGGACACAATAAAAATAGAATACGAAAAAGGACGAAAAAAAAAACGTAAAACTATAAAAGATTTTTAATTAGTTTCTGTTTCGTTCGTCCTCTGATGACAAAAAAAAATCAGGACTTGTTCCATCTGGTTGAATAAATTAAATGTGGCAGGCGAAAATGTTAATTTTTTTGTTTCGTTGATACAATTTTCGTCCTGTCTAGAAATTTTAATATTTTTTTTTTCTTATTCCTATTTCAATTTCATTTTTTTTTTTTGTTTTCTGTTATAGGCATTCAGCGAAATCAGTGGAATTATTACAATGTTTTATGTTGTTCGAGCGCTGAGTCCTTACACGGAATACGAATTTTATGTGATTGCTGTGAATAATATTGGACGGGGACCGCCATCAATTCCAGCGACATGTACCACCGGTGAGACTGGTGGGTATACAATTCTTCGGTTTTTTAAATTTTTATGAAATGGAAATTTACAAGAAAAAATATTCTCTCTTCCTCTTTTTTTCTTCATGTCTGACGTTGTTTTTGGATTTTGGTTTGGTAACGAAAAACTAACAGGAATTTTTGACAATATTTTCGATTTACCTGTTTTTTTTTTTTTTTTTAAGTTTGGTTAATTTTTTTTTTTGTTGTTAAGTTGTGATCGATGAGACTTTGGAGCAATTATCAGTTCTTTGTTTCAGTATACCATGTTATAGTATTAATTATCAGACAAGTGTAAACCTTAAGCCCATCAAAAAGTTCGAACATTGACTTGATATACTCTTAGAAGTTTAAAGGAAATTTACGTATTCCGCGTCCAAATCATGAAGGCTCACATGTTGGGACATCTCACGATCCCGAACACGCGACTTCCCGTCGTCGAAATCAAGTGCTGTGGCGTCTTACTTTTAGTCTCCAACTTATAGCTGGGATTTTAATATTTTGATTGAAGCATTGATGTTGCCGAGCCAAATTAGTCGATATGCTTCTACTTTTTGGACTGTAGTACACCTCTTGATACAGCTTAACGAATTTGCGATTGTGAAATATGTTCTCCATTATGTTTCCTTCCAAAGGATCATATTTAAGATGCGGAAGTGTCCTCCGAAAGAGCCCAATATTAGCTCTCTTTATTTGATGATCTTCCAACATTCGAGTTGCAAAGCAGAACCGACCGTGTAGAGCCTTCATCTTAATCGTGATGAGCCTTGAACTTATTTATTTCGTCAAACCGAGGTAGGATTGGTTTCCTAGTGTTTTTCTTCGCCGGAACTCAATTAGGAATGTGACTTCGATTGCGTTAGTATTTGCTCCGATATAGATGAACTTCTTAACTACCTCAAAGTTTGTACTTGATATTTTGCCCTTAGCGGTAGACCAGATATTTGCTTGTCCTAGTTTACTTAAAGACAAATAAGTTTCTCATGTTCTTCAAAAATATGCTCAAGGCAGCTTATGATATTGATGTCGTCCACAAGCACTAGAAGCTGAACAAGTCTGCTGAATATAATGCCCTCATTATTAACGTCGGCACTGCGAGCTTTTTGCTCCAGAACAAGATGAAAGAAGTCTTGCATGATAGTGCATCTTCTTGTTTAAACGCCGTGCAAGTTTGGAATAGTTGGGGTGCGGTATACCCTAGTTGCTCGTTCCACTTGAATTTTCTCCAATTTCACGGGACACACCTATTTGCATTTCTTTTAAAAATGTTTGACCGATTGTTACTAGATTTTTCTCTACTGTTCAGCATTCTTTTCTAGTAAAGGGTAATCCGAAGACACCGCCCTACGGACGCTTATAGGAACGGTCGAATGGGTCGGTGGGTCTATTGCAAGAAGATCTAACAGTTTTCTACGTCGTCTTCTTTATGACTTGGTTGCTGTTCAAATCCCTGGAAGTTCAGAGCTACAAAGTGAATGTCTATCCAGATTATGTTGCTAATATCGTATCAGGAATGAACCATAAAAACTTTAAGAATGTTTTCAAATTTATTTAAACAAGCTGACCAGATTGTAGTAGAATGGTTGTCAGGCCCTTAAAAAATCTTATCTTAACCTCTTCTCCAGGAAAATACTAATTCCCAAGACAGAGACCCTCTTTCTATTCACTAACATTGCGTAAAAAATAATTGGAGGAAACTGGAACTTCCAAGCCTGGTTTTTACTTTAATAACCAGACCAATCTTTCGCTGTGACGGTATAGTTGATCACTTTAGAATTCGCGATAACTCGGCATAAATTAAACGTTCGGTTTAACTGGGCATAAGCTGGCTCCTTACACCGCACCAGCGTTGCCGAAATGGCACTATCGTGCACTTTTGGCACTTTTTAATTTAAATGGCACTGTGGCACTCAAACGCTTTAAATGGCACTCTACGAAAATGCAATGTTAAAAATAAAATATAAAATATTTCATAGGACGTGTAAACAACATTTACCTTTATAGGCACTGAACGCATTGAATTGTAACAACCTGGAACAAATGTCAAAATATCCACAACGTGTACTGTTTTCAATTTGTTTGTTGTTTTGTTTGCGAATTTAGGTAATTCCCCGATTGTTTTTGTTCCTACAATTGTGTCTGTGCTATAGTATTCTGTGTTACAAATTACAATACAAGATGGATAAGTAAGTAGTATATCTATTTGTTTAATAAGGTATACAATATATTTAAATATTTTTGTTGAAGGCACCCAGGGGCCCAAAATGGCACTTTCTGTTGTCAGCATTGGCACTTTCAAATTTATTTTTCCGGCAACGCTGCACCGCACTGGACAGTCCATCTGACTTCCTCCATTCAGCAGAGCCCGTATCGCGTAACAGTCAAATGTTCACTCAATTAATTGATGGTCGTTTTGACAATCGCTCTCTCTATATTTCTTTATTGATATGATAGAGACAGCAAGTCAAAACGACAATCAAAAAATTGACAATCAACTATCACCTTAGCCGATTGCACCCCAGTAATTCAGCAAGAAAAAAAAAACTTGACACTCCTTTTATATCTTCTTCAGGTTGAATCAATATTGACATTGGCCATTTCGTAATTCGGAACTCATTACGTTCATTATAATAAATTTTGTTTTTTTTTTTGTTTAATTAAAAATTCACTTCAGATTCGTCTCGAAATTGGCACGAATGGAGTGGGGATTTATTAATACCAGATAAGTTGAACAGAATGTCGGTGGTTCAGGGATTGTTATCGACATTCGTTCAACTTTCTTTCGTCGGATTCAGTAATAACAAAATTTTGGAAATTAGTTAAATTAGTTGAAACTGTCACTTTAGCTCATTTGCCGAATTCTGAGTACCTTTGCTGTATATTCGGTCTAACCAACGCTGGTCAAAATGTTCGATATCGATATAGTTTGCACATTAGCTCCGGACCGTCCCTATGAAGTGACGAATTCTCCAAGAGTACCTCTTGTCATGAAAAGTGCCCCTCTTCTTTATCGATCGGATTAAGCCAACAATTGTCGGTCGCCTTAATATATATATTAATATTAATATTAATATATAATATCAATGTAATAATTGAGACTTCTAAGCCCGTAAATAGTATCTGCCCCTTGGCTTAGCGGTTAGTTCTAGAAGTATCATGCCTGAAGTCTTGGCATAATTTTCAGTATTTTTCAGGGCTATTGCCTGCGTCTGGCAAGATTTTAGAAAATTGTCCTTGTCATGAAAATTCCTTCTCATCTTATCCGTTCGGGCTCGGGAGAAAATTATAGGACCCCTCCATTCATTCCAACTCAATATGCCCACTGTAAAGCTTGAATCTTCCAATTCACTAGGTCCTGGCTTGCAACTAGCAGTATAAAATTTATGTTAAACAATTTTAAATGTCAAACGATTTTTGGAAAACCTCAAACTCAAGAGCCTATAAGTCTATATACAACTCGTATTTGCTAAGAGAACTTAAACTTGGTATCACAAATGTGTTTTTTTTTTATTTACGATCACAACTTATAATTTTTAATTTTTCTTCTTTAACAATATTTCGTGAATTTGCTTTAAAAAAATTGTCTATATTTTATCTTCTTCTTTTCTTACCATTTTCAATGCTGCATACCCTTAGGTGACTTTACATTTGGAGGTGCAAGTAAGTAAAGTTAAAAAAAAACTAAATTCACAAATATTTCAGCATCGAACTCATGCATGTTTCCCACGTATCTTCCGTTCGATTCCATTGGTACGTGACACCTTTAGTCATTTACAGAACGTGCTGGTGCCACCTTGTGGCAGGAATGTATTTAACCAATGTTCTCAAGGACTTCAAATTGGTCGTTTTTTTTTGTCTGTTGTTGTTGGCGCCTTCCACTCTCATCCTGTGTGTCTGAAGTCTGACTCTGTGTGTGGTGTTGCTGCAAAATCGAAAGCGATAAGGATAATTGGCTCAATAAAAGTTTTCAAGCAAACGTTTACACACATAACAATACGAAACGAACGAGCGTCAGTCTTCTACAGAAAGATACGTTCCACACAGGAAAAAAAAACACAACGAGATAATAGCTATAGAGAACATCTCCTCTGATGCTGTAGGTACACCTGTGTATGGTGCTCTTATTTTCGACTATATCAACACAGGAATGGAGGTTTGTGTGTTTGTGCGTGTAAGTTTGATGGTTTGCCACAAGAATGCAGGTCAGCTTCTCGTCTTATAGGGAGGAATCCTTGCATTCGGTTCCAGAAGCAGAGAAACACGAGCAATGTATTACACAACCTCCTGCCACTATACCTATACTTGAAAACAGAAGCCATGCGAATCAAATCCAATAGCCGAAGAAAACAATGGTAAAACGATCCTTGAAATTGTTAGATATGCGGGGCCATCATTATTAATTCGGGGTCCTTCTTCGTTTGTTGTTGTTTGGACTGGGCGTTGTGTGAGTGTGTGTGGGATCCTTAATATTAGCAACATTATTCGATATTTTCCAAAATACTACCCTTAGATGTTCCTTTTGGCTTGATGGTTGTCGTCTTCTTTTTGGGAAATTCGAAATTCAACTTCGGAGCACGTTTTTGCTTTGAAAACGCTGATGACTTGCATTTGGTGAATTCTTTTGCGGTAATTTGAAGCAATGAGATGGTTTTGTGTTGTCGAACGAGAATTCACTGTATCCACATTTTGGCTATAGAAAAGCGTCAATAAAACGTTTAAAATAATTGGCGGTAATATAATAAAGGGATTTCTTTACTCGTTCGCTTTTTCTTGATCCAACGATGAAATAGATAAAGACTTTCTGAATGGCACACAAATGCACAGCTCCGCCGGTTAGAAACATTTCAGTTTAGTCGAAAATTAAGTTGGGAATTTAACTCGAATAGAAGATAAGTCAACAGTTGTTTTTCAGGTGATTTCGATAGAATTTTTATAAAGGAGCACGTTTAAGCCATAATAAAAATTGAAAACGTTTGAGTTCATTGATAATAATAGGAGATAATAAAAGAAACAAGGTGTTCCTAAATGGCTAAGAGTTGGCAACAGAATTTGGAACATATTTGCTGGGGTAGGAGGAAACACCTTCGCTTTGTAAGTATCAAAGATTTTCAATAAAACCTATCAATGAAATCGATGTAAGGCTCATAATCATAACCATTAGAGTGTGTGAAGTTCCCCATGGTTAGTGCGTCGGGCTTTCATGCATTAAATCTAACTCTAGTTCACTCGCCATTACTGCCACCTAAAAATGAAAAAAACAACAAATGTTTTGCATGGGTAGTGCCTTGGGTGAGAAAGTGACAAATCCTCCAAGCGCATCTCCTGTGAAACTGCTGAAACTGCATGAAAACTGCTTCTCATCGAAACCATTCACACTCAGAAAGTTGTAGGTTGTAAGTCACTAAGTTAAGGCTCTCTACGAGGCTGTGGTCTCTTTTTAATCGTATTTATTTTAAGCATTCACAAAAAACTTGGTCTCGATGGTCATTACTTATGACGATAGTAAAATAAATAAATGTGAGGCCATTACGTCTCGTAGAGAGCCTAAACCTAGTTACTTACAACTCTCAACCATTCCTGTTTTGGTGCTGTTGAAAATGTTGTTATTTTTATTACTGACTAAAATTTGGAGAGTTCACGATACGTGTCAAGTTTTCATAACCTTTTAAAGTGTGAGAAATAAAAGAAAGTTTGCCAAGTAAACTCTGCATATTAGACAAGAAAAAGAATTTTCGTGAAAGTGGGAGCAAGATGCCACGCCCCCTAAATGAAAAATTCAAAATATTTTCCTTTGCATGTACAACAAGACCTACCTTTTTGCGAAATCACAAAGTTCTACGGAGTCGGGAAGTGATTCATAATTTCGATCATCTCTCTAATCCACTTCATTGTTTTGCAGACGACTCTACTCTCAGCTTTTCATACACGTTTCCAAATTCACGTCCATCTCCTTCGTAAGTGGAATTGCAACGGTATCATATGATAAGCTCATTAAACTCCGATCTTTACAGCATTGTTAAATGGGGTATAAAAAACCGTGTGGAGTTTAATGCTTCGAAAACTCAATGCTGTCTATTGTCGTTGAAGCAAAATGTCCCCCTAATACCATTGCCGCTGAATGGCACTTGCATCGAAGAAACCGAAAAGCTCTCAGTACTCGGTATGTGTGTTAACGACGATCTTCGTTGAAATGATCACATTCTCGAGACCGCTAAGAATGCTGCTAAATGCTTGGGATTTCAATATCTTTGTAAGAAATTTTTCACCCCTTCTGATCTGGCTACCATTCATAACATTCATTCATACGTTCAAAACTCGAGTATAACTCACACCTTTGAAAAATTGTTGGTCGTTTGTAAAAAACGTACGAAACACTACGTCATCCTCAGTTCCAACGCTCGTCTTCAATGACATTCCTGTTGTAAGTTCGATAGACAAAGCCAATTTACTTGCAGCACAGTTTGCTGTTCATTCGACGCTACCTGAGAGTGACATGACTCCTCCTATACGAGTAATTGAGAGCGTAAACGATTTTATGAGACGAATCTTCTTTCGCACTCATGCAGTTGCTAGAGTACTAAAAGATCTTGACATTCACAAATCCGCTGGCCCGGATAGTGTCCCTGCTATTGTTCTGAAGAGGTGTTTTTCAACGTTGGCAAGCAAAACCTCTTCGTAAGCTTTTGCATCTGTCCTACTCTTCAGGTCTCTTTCCGAGTAGATGGAAAACAGCATTTGTCCAGCCAGGCGAATCTTCTTCCCCCTCTAACTCCCATCCAATTGCACTTACGTCCCTTCTTTCCAATGTCATGGAAATTATCAGCTCAAAAATATCTAGAAGAACGAAAGCTTCTAAATGACCGGCAGTATGGCTTTCGTAGCAATAGGTCCACTGGTGATCTGATGGTATATCTCACCGAAGAGTGGAACAAATCTTTACATCGTTTTGGAGAAAGTAACATTATTGCACTTGATATTTCAAAGGCATTTGATAAAGTTTGGCATCAAGCTCTGTTATCGAAAATGCGTGAATTTGGTATCGATGAATTTCTTTTTCGTTGGATTAGAAATTAGCTTTCGGACAGTTCACTATAATATCCACTAAATAAATGCTGGTGTGCCCTAGGGCTCCGTTTTGTCTCCGACACTCTTCCTTATATTCATAAATGATCTTTTATCTGAAACTTCTAATCCACTTAATTCTTTCGCTATTGTTTCGACAGTGCCCTCAGCTTTTCATATTCGTTTTTAGATTCACATCCCTGTCCGTCGGATGTGGACTTCCAACGGCAGCGTATGATAAACTCATTAAATTCTGATATTGACAGCATTGTCCAATGGGCAATCAAAAACCGTGTAGAATTTAATGCCCCGAAAACTCAATGCTGTTTACTGTCGCTAAAACATAACCCTCCCTCAATGCCACTATCCATGGATGGCACTTGCATCGAGGAAACTGAACAGCTTTCAATACTTGGCACGTGTATCACAGACCACCTTTAGTGGAACGATCACATATATGATGTCGCCAAAAACGCTGCTAAGTGTTTAGGTTTTCTCCGCCGATGCAAAAAGCTTTTTACCCCTTCCGATCTGGCTGTAATCAATAAGGCCTATATTCGTCCAAATCTCGAGTACAATTCCCATATCTGGACAGGTGCTCCGAAAACCTACTTGAGTCTCTTGGACAAAATTCAAAAGAGAGCTCTTAAAATGATAGGCGACCCTCGTCTAACTCAATCATTTGAGTCTCTCGAGCACCGCCGCAATGTTTCATGCATATAATTATTTTATTGGCATTTTCATAAACAGTGCTCTTTTGAAATAACCAGTTGCATTCCTCCCCTCAAACAATTCAGCCGTAATACTAGTACTTCTAGGAATGCTCATCAGTTTACCCTTGAGTCCAATTTCGGACGTACTGTCAAATACAGAGATTCTTCTCTTAGCCGCACTACACGAATGTGGAATGCTTCACCCGGCTCAATGTTTCCCACTCATTGCAATGTGCAGACATTCAAAATCAATCGGTATCTCCTTTCTCATCCTATCCTACTTTCCTGATTTCTCGTACTGTCTTTAACATTATAAGGGTATTCATAACCCCTTGAGTGCGCGTATAATATAAAAAAAAAATTGTTTCATTTTCGAAGTTAAAGAAGTGATATAGGATTCATCTGATTTTATTTATTTCTCAAAAAATCTAACAATCATTATCATTAGGTTAGTCAGGGAAATATGAACAAAAAGTGCGGGAAGTATTTTTTGAAAATAGGGGTGCAGTCTGAACCATCTTGAATTCAAAATGATTTTGGGATTTGCCATAGTGACAAAATCGAGATGTCCAATTAGACGGAAAATTATGATCCGAAGGTTTGGTTCTTTGTTGGGCTATATTGGTAGTAATATGTGCATTCAGTTGTAGATATATTGTTGCTTATTCAACTCGTGTAGGTTCCAATCGAATTGTCGCATTTAACCCCTGCTTAGCCTCTTTTTTCTGCGGCCGTAAACTACTCGAAAATCCTTCACGCTTCAATTGTTGACCATTTGTTGGTTGCAGCTTTAAGCCAACTTTGATTCTGATCTCGTGACATATGTTACCAAGGATTCGGCTTGGCTCGGATAAAAGGATGACCCGATTTTGATCAATTCATCTACCATTTCGTTCCCATTATCAGATCTCAGCTGGAAATGAACAATCTATTGCAATTTGGGATTCAGTGACTCAATTTGACACTACGTAGGTAAGTCCGCATCTCAAACGACTATTAGTCAAATACTTTATTTTGCTACTTTTTCTAGATGCTAGAGCAGGCCACTGGCTGATGGTCCAAGTTTACACCGTAGGTACTCTTCCACCAAATAAGCTGGCTTAGAAAGAAAAAATGGAAATTGATAAACTGGTGTAACTTGTAGTGGCAAAATTTTCCCCATCACGGTTTGACCAACTCATTGCTGTGTCAGGCCACTAGCCTAGACGACTTTGTGTTGATTGAGCAAACGACTTTAATTCCTGCCTGACTGTCTGTGAAGGTATCAATATTTCTATTATATAATCCACGTCTTCACAAACTGCACTTGGAAGCCATATTTATCGAAAGAAGTTTCGGATTTCGGGATTCTTCAATATCTCATTTAAAATTAAATAATTCCCAATATTCTTTTCTCCTCCAAGCTTAAATCCGTTCGAATAATTTTCAAGTTCACTCGTCTCTGTAAAAGTGGTTTTCCAATATTTTATCGTCAGCGATTATGTTAAACTGCAGCTTAATGATTTAATTTTGCGAAAATGTACTCGCAAAACTTTTCTTCTTCGTCTTTTCATCATACAAAAGTTAATAGCTCGTACGATTTCAATTGCACTTTCCCGCCAAAACCATCGCGACCATACCCATTAACGTCTGCCACTAAATACGCTCGTGGAATTTAGAAAGTTTCGCTGTTTGTTTTCCGTTCATTCTGTTGCATCCTCTCATCATAATCATAATCATCATCATCATCATCCACTTGAGTTGATAGTAGTAGTTTAATTCTCAAAAATGTTTAAAAAATTAAAACTTTCGTGTAATATTTTCCGTCATCGAAACTTTTCTTCTAAAATACGAGTATACTAAGGAAGTTCGTCAATTTCCTCATCGTCCTCAGCCCTACCCATAAATCGTAAGGACTCAACACAGTTTAAACTTCTTCTGTTTTTGACTCTGTCCTTTTCTCTTCGAATCCTTGTTGTACCTACCTCAATAATAGCCTTAACCATGCAATCAAGAAATAAGCTTTGGTAAGAGTTTCACAAACTTATCTCACAAATTTTGCCTAGCGTGTAAATCGAAAGCAAATTCCACTCATACCAATAATATAATATAATCAAGACTTAGGTGCAGCAGCAGGATACATCTAATGGTTTTATAGTTATGTTTAGGTATCTTATCGATGCCGAAGCAAATTCGAATAGTCCCATTGCACTTAGGGTATTTAAATGGATTCTCAAAGTTCAGCAGTTCCATATCTACGAGCTTAATGTTCTTAATCTAAATCCTCCATCAGTTCTTAGAATAATTTATTCAGAGCGGAAACAAAAGCTTAGGTACACCAACCGGGTCATATAGAATCAAAACAAGGATAAAGCTTGCAATATGTAGGTATCTAATTAGTACGAAAGTCGTGTAATAATCTGGTCGAAGATTTTCATGTTTCGATAAATGTACCCAATGTAAGTTCGAGACACATGGTTTGCCCAGGATGTGGACCTCCGGATTGTAACATAGCCCATTTTGTAAGGTGATTACAACGCCCAAACATTTAATCTTGACGAAATAGGGCGAACGATATGCTGTCTATTGTCATTCAAGCAAAATGTACCCCTTAGGCAGTTGAACTATGTTATATTCCAATGGTTGGTTCCATAGATTCACCGGTTCTTCTAGAACAAATTCGTTTTAAAGCTAGAAGCCACAGTTCTCGGAACTCTCCCACCGTGCCAATTATGGTCTCAATGAGCCTTTGACACGTATGAAACATGAGGCTAATGTAAACCATGATGTTTTCGATTTGAGTTACTCAAAGCTTACCCTTAAGCACAGGTTGTATGGATGTTCTCATTAAGTATTCCAAACTCACGCATTATAAGTTTTTGTAAAAAAGAAGTTGTTTAATACCTAATAATTTATTGTTTTTATAGCAAGTAGTATTTGACTTGTACACTGCAGGCCAAAAGTTTGAGTCCACTCTCATTTGTCGAGGGAAAACCAAATTCTAGCACAGAAAAAAACTTTTTAGTAAAAAATTAGTATGTAGAATTTATTTAAAAAAAAAGAAAAAATGATTTAACCGATTTTTTGTCGAAAAAGCCTCCTTTACACTCGATTACTTTTTTTACAATTCTTGGCAATCTACCTATAAGTTTTTGAATTTTTTCATTTTGTATATTGTGCCAGCAATCCTTTAATGTATTCCACAACGCAGATTCCGATGAAGGGCATTGATTCCGGACCCTTCTATCCAGCTCCTCCCACAATAACTCTAGTGGGTTTATATCCGGTGATTGCGGCGGCCACGTCATGACTTTTAAAATTTCTACGTCTTCTCTCTGCTTTAGGTAATCCTGGCAAAGTCTCGACGTGTGTTTAGAGTCATTTTCCTGTTGGAATACGAATCCTTCACTAATCAATCTCAGTCCAGAGATCAAAGCGTTTTTTTCAAGTATCTTCTTATACGCCTCCTTGTTCATTTTTCCAACAATTCGAGTCAAATCTTCCACTCCACTTCAAGAGAAACATCCCCAGACCATCATAGAACCACCTCCTATACAATCGTTTAGCATCTTTTGTTCAGCGCTGCGTCGAACGAAAACCCTCCGTTTTGTGCCAAATACCTCGAAATTGGATTCATCGCTCCATAAAACTCTATCTAACCGTTTCAGCTTGTTTTGTGGTCGAAGAAGGGGTTTCCGAACAGCAACTCGTCCAAATATAGTCCAGCATTTCTTAGCCTCCGCTTGACAGTTGTCAAGGACAGAGGCTTATTTCCGGTGTTGTTTTTCGCCTATTTAATTAGCTTGTTGTTACTATTAGCAGATCCTCTTGTTTAGTTGTACTCGTAGATCTAGGCCGTCCTGACCGTGGTTTATTCTCAAGAAGTCCAGTTTGAGCGTGCCGCTCAATGGCACGTTGAACGCAGCCCTTCGATATCTTCAACTGCGAAGCAACTTCCAGCTGCGATTTGCCTTCTTTAATAAGAAGTTGTTTCCGCAACTTTTCCCATTTTAAACTAGTTGTTTACTCAAAAGATGAAGAATCTCAAATAAATGCTTATGACTTCAAAACGTGGGTTTTATATAAAAAACTTGCAATCCAGGCCTTAAATTTTTCGGTTTTGAAAACCTTTTTTATGTTCGGCGTCATAAAAAAGTGCTGAATCAACAACCAAAAGTCATAAAAATTTATAATTATGAAAAACCCAAATATACATCTCAATAATCCATATAATCGGTTTTTCCATTTATTAAAAAAACGCCTTTTTTAAAAAAAATCTGGATTGAAAATCCAACTTTTACTACATAAAGGTGTTGCGTATTGTTGAGATAAAAAAATTAGGTAAAAAACCCAATCTTTAATTCAAAAAATCAACCCCCAGGCAAGACAGTTGACTATGTTGGACTCAAACTTTTGGCCTGCAGTGTAGTTATTTTTGTAGCTACAGATAGTAGATTATTATTTCTTATTTCTTTGTTTGTCATATTTGTTCGTTTTTTTTAGTAGAGTGTTAGGCTATATGTATGTATATTTAATTACTAACAACTAACACCACGCCAAATGATGACTGTGACAAGCTTATGTTTCCCAGTATCTAAAGGTTTAAAAACCCGAAGAGAAAAGAAATATTGTAACAAATGCTTGCATTAAGCAGTACTGATGGCGTTAAAATGGCATACATTTGCCATAAGAAATAAAAACTTGGCATTACTTCACAGAGATCTTGTTTTATTCCATTTCAACATCGGCCAGCCTTTATTGGAAAATGAGTTATCAAAAAAATACTCGTGCATAAAAATTTCGTCTTAGGTTTTCGAACAATTGACTTTTGCAGTTTGCAATTTTAAGACCATCTTACAATTTGCATTTTTGCCGCAAATGATGTTTGCAAAAACAGCATATTTCGACGTAACATTCTAACTGCAATGTTGGATGACTTGAAACAGACCGTCTAAAGCGATGTGTAAAATATTATGTCAATATAATCATAACTGCCTTAAAAACCTCACAGCGGCGCTTTAGACACGCTCTCTGCTTGGCAAAGTTCTAACAGAGATTCCCATATTTTTAAGTATTTTAGAATACATGCCATTTGCTGGAACGAAACTTAAGTAGCTTAAGTTTAACATAAGCTCTTTATGTGACAGTTTACGTAGAGGAAAAAGTAGAACATAAGCGTGTTTAAGTTGAACATAAATATTTAAGTTTCGTTTCAGCAAATGGCCCTTAATAACTTCAAATACAAAATTAAGCTTGATTTTTTAACTTTTAGGTACATAACAAATCGAAGAATCGAACTCGAAAGTCTCCTAATTAAAATCGCCACATTATGCACATCGCTACATGACCATTTGTTAGTCAAATTCCATTCGATCTGCCAATTTGCCAACACCCAAAATGTCAAATAAACGGAACATCTGCCGAAAATATCTCAGCTGTACGTGGAGGCACTCAATTCCACGCCACTCACAAGACTTCGGCCTTTCGAAATCATTAACTTGTCGAATTTTGCTTCAGAACTTAGACTACATCTAAATCCAACTGACCCAGGAGCTGAAGAAAAACGACCGTAGACAAAGCCATTTGTACGCTTTCTGGGTTCTGGAGTAGTTGGAACCCCCTTTGACCTCAACCTCCTCTGAAAATGTCATCAAAATCGGAAGACTGGTTCAGGTTTTATTGAATTAATATCAGCCTTCCATGAAAATTATCTTAAAGCACTATTACTTACAACGGAACTATGGGCAACAACCAACAATATATGTACAACTGTAAATGCTAAAAAGATCGATTTACAAAAATACATATACACAGCCTCTTAGTTTGTCTTACTTACTGTTAAAAAAAAAAAACAACAACATGAGCAGCGCAGGCCGCTCTGTCAAAGTTAATGCAGCTGCAGTCTCCGCCTAGATGTTACCAAAATTTAATTGAACACAAAAGAACCGCGGCCGCGCTGCCGCTGCGCCATTGGACGCGCATTTTCATGCCTTTCTATTGTGTTCAGATAATAAATTTAATTGATGAATTCAATATTTTGAATTTTGAAATTATAGCTTATTTTAACAGAATTTCAAAATCTAGCAACTAACCCTAGCCAACCCACCCACACACATACATACATACCAAGTTTGAAATCCAAATTTCCAATATTAAAATTTCTTTAAAATACCAGGCGCACATAAATGACAGCAAGCAAATTTAAATTTCAGCTGGCAGAATGTATAGTATACGTTCAGGCGTTATATTTAGCCGAGACACATATTTGTTAGTTATCCGAGACACATTCTGTTAGATATTTTTTGTATTGCATACTTTGAGGCGTTCGGATTTTCGATATTTTCTTAGTTTTTATTGCATACTTTTGTGCGTTTGATATTTATTATTGCATGTTTGCCCCTTATTGCATACTTCAAGGCGTTTTTTCTTTTCATCTGGGCTGCAGATACCTACTAATAAATTATGATCGCCTGGTATTTCATGAAATTTTTTGGCAGAATTTTAATGAAAAATGGCAGTTGGTGGGCGGGAATTTTTAAATATTTGAAAATTCACCAAGCGGATTTTGGTAGCTTTTGTCTACCATTTTGGAATTGTGGAAATTAAATTCAAGTTATGATTAAATTTAATCCCTAGATTGATTTTTGACAGTTTAAGGTTACCAGTAGTGTCAAAAAAAATTTCACTAGGGATTAAATTAAATACTTACCTTTTTACTTACCTTAGATTTAAAGGTGTATATAAGGAAGTTCTTTTAATAAATAAAAAAACAGAAACCATTGAATTTTCATTAATATTTATTTATTTCATTAATATTTTTATTTATTACATACAAATCAAAAATACATGTATTTCAATTTTGTATCGATATAATTATAAATCAAATGCTGTTTCATTTTAAACTAACAATTTGTTTATAAATAAATAACAAAAAGGATCACAAGAAAACTAAATATTTTGTTTACATTTAAGCATACATACATAACATAAATTTTATTGTTTTTCTTATAATTTTAGTGTTTTTTTTTTCATTTTTTGTTAAATAAAAATTATACATTATAAATAATACATTTAATAACAGACTAGAGAGAATAAAAACTCCTCGAGAATGTTAGAAAGCGCATTTTTCATGTAATTGCGACAAGGGTTGTTTTTTCCAATATGAAACAGGAAACTATAAAGACAAATAAGAAAAATGATAAACAAAACAAATACCTACATATATAAATAAACCTACAAAAGCTCAACGTTATGAAGCCGATATAATTTGCGGTTATTGCCAGGAATCCATTCTTGTCGATGGTTGACTTGAACATCGGAAGGAAGACGTCTTGAATTCTTAAAGTCTATTTCTCATCATCTATGAGAATACTGAAGCCCACTACTAGCTCATGATGCCTGAAGAATTCAGACTTTTCCATCGAAGTTCTCATTGTGCGCAGCCGCTTGATCAGCTCTTTTGTAATAGTCTTATTTGAGCTGAGGTACTGTAGGATTATCGGTTTTTAGGTCTTTGATAGGACTGGCACCACGACCCCGAAGGACTTTAATGCGAAAAGGTAGTTGTAGTTTTGTGATGGCTTGCATTTTATGCTCTTCGACAGTAGAGGGGCGTGTTTGTCGAGAGCGATCATTTTCTGATATAAATCGGGCTGCAGTGTCTTATTTGTGACTTCAGACTCGAGTAAAATTCGGCAACCCATTGCTGTAGAGCAGATCTTGCAATTCAATGTAAGCATCGCCATTATGTCCATTATGTATTCCTCCATAGTATTTAGGAAGAAGATTCGTGATAAGTGGGGCTGGAATGATGACGCGTTTGCGGACACTACCAGTTGTTGTTGGTACAATACTGCAATTAAAAGAAAAGAAAAATTAGTTTTGGAATGTCAAAAATTTAGTGTGAGAGGTGGAAAAAGTTAAAAAATAAATGGTTTTCAAAACTCAAGGGGGCTATCGTGAGCTAAATTTTCCTCGGAATTTTTCCCATCTTCGAAAATCGGAAACGACAATACTTCTGCACTGGTCATTGTAAGTTGGCAGTCGGCGTTTTGAAATGAACACCAAAGTCCCTATGAAACTTAATTCACGATATCAATGAATTCGAAGGGCAACTTTCGACATTATTCAAGTTGACAATTTTTAATTGGGGAAAAATTCCGAGGGAAATTTTATTCATGATAGCTCCCAATAAGAAAAATGTAGATTTCATGGTATGTTCAGATTTTTGACATTTATGCTGTAAGCTAGGTGATTAGCCCAGTGAATTTCTTAGAATGACGGTTCTTCTTCTGAAGAAGGAGCAATGCTTTTTGAGCAGATTTCATATTAGTTTTATTGAAAAAAAAAAAAACATTTTATCTGAAAATAAATGCGCTTTGTCCAATTTTGGAGATTTCAGGTGCTCCAAATTATGTTTTCGGATCTTTTTCTGTTTCCGATTTCCAGAATAGTAGAAATAGCAGGAAAAGATACATTCAGAATATTTCATCGGATTATTTGTCAAAAGTGAAAAATGTCCATCTTTTTATGGCGAATGGAATTACGAATTTGAATATTCCATTGAAATAGAAAAAGAAATAAAATGTTCCGAAGAACAAATGGAAAATGAAATTAAAGAAATGAAATACGGGAGAAATGCTGTCTTTGAAGACTTTTTGATATTTCAAAAATAAGCCAAATAATTCAACAATGATTTATGTGTCAAAAAATGACACATTTCAGACATTTTATATCCATCCTTCCAGCCAGATTAATGAGATGTTTATAACTTTTATTTTAAAAGCATTTTCTTGATGCTTACCTCTCTGGATGTCCTGACAACTGCATCCAACCTTTTGGTTTACATGCTGCAGCTGCAACCTCAGCTGTATGCTGCTGATGTTGTTGTTGTACGAGTAATAAAATCAGCAAAGTAGGGGCACTATATTCCAGGGCAATCTATAAAGATAAAACAAAGAAAAAAAATTAAACTTAGAACGTGTTCACAAAACGTTACTATCGTTAAAATATTTGAAAAGAGGTAAAAATGTTGGCGTGTTTCTAAAGTTTGCAATAATCAGATTAACATTACGATGCAGCAGATTTAAATTTTAAAATTTTGGTTGGGGCAAAACCCCCATTTATTCGGCTTAATTACAAGCTAATGCTTAATCTAACTTAAGAACTAAGAAACTTATAGCTAAGTTTTATGGTGCGTGGAGAAGGGGAGGGCGTTGATTCAGGAGAAGGAATTTTAGGCGAGGGATTCTGAGGTAAAAGTCGAAGTTGCTATTGTTTGAGTTAGCTTTCTAAAGCATACGAGAGACTGGTTCATTAGAGCTATAAGACGTCCCATGGGTGGGGTATATAAAAGAGAGATGGATTATGTATGTTTCGAAGGTTGGTATTAAAGAAGATAGAGTTGTAGAGAGTAATGCTGTCAACTGAACCTGTAAGTAGACGATGAATGAAGAGTGAATTTAGGTTGATTAGTTTAAGGCGGTCTTGATAGGGAGGTAGAAAAATGGGATTATTCCAGGGAAGACCTCGAAGAGCAAAACGAAGGAATCTACGTTGAATACTCTCGATTCTAGCGATGTAAATTTGTTAGTAAGGGGACCATATGTGACAGGCGTATTAGAGCAGAGGACGAACAAAAGTTATATAGAGGGATCGGGTTACGTATGGGTTGGAGAATTCCTGGGACCATCGTTTAACGAAGCCAAGTGCTGAATTGGCCTTAAGAATTATATCGTCATAATGGGAGATGAAGTTAAGTTCCTGATCACACAATATACCAAGGTCATGTATCTAATCGACGATAGATAGGGGCTGATCATAAAGAAAATAAGGACGGGGAGAAGATTTGAAACGTTTTTGTGAGAAAGTAAGTAAATGGCACTTAGCAATATTTAAAACTAAATTGTTTTTGAGACACCAAACTGAATATTTATCGAAATCGAGTTGGATGAGAGCAGAGCCCTGTGTAGAAGAAATGGTCTTGAAGAATTTGGTATCGTTAATAGCAAGAACAAAAAGGTGAGGGCCTAAGTGGCTGCCTGGAGGGACTCCGGATGTTGCTAAGAAGAAATCCATCTCAATAGAATGGGTTCAAAACCGAAGGTGGATAGTTTGAAAAGTATAAGTCTATGGGAGGTTTTATCGAAGGTCTTACTAAAATCGGTGGATATGACATCGACTTCATTGCCATGCTCGAATGCCGACAGGATGAAAGACACAAATTCAACAAGATAAGTGGTTGTTGATCTATACTTGAGAAAGCCATCTTGTATAGAGGAAATAAGAGACTTACAGTGAAAGCTCAGAAAACTTAGTCTTAGTTTTAGTCGATTATACCAAGGGGGGGAGGTAGTCGAATTTGTATGACGAGCATACATTTCAAAATATAAAGCATGAATTTCTTGTAAGACCGCCTTAGTTTTAGAACGAAGATCTTTTACATTCTGACAATAGAAGGTAAGAGGGAGATTTTGAGGAAGGTGTAGGGGAGAAACCTTTTTAAGGTAGATAAAAAAGGAAAACGACGAGACAGAGGTAGATTAATAAGGAACTTAAGTAGATGGAAATTCAATTCTGAACAGCTTGCATTCATACATTAAAAGCCATAGGTACTAAAATCGCAAAGTGTATTGCTCTAAAGGTAGATCTTCACAAGCAAATCGAAATTCCCATTGCTCAGCGATCTTGATCAAAGAAGAGAAAATAATAAAAAGGGTGTTAAAGGAGGAGAGTTGCTAGAGAAAAATCAGAGTCAAGCCCGAAATAGAGAAGTTGCAGCCAGATTAGTAAGAATGGAAGGCATCTCAAATTCGAGCTTGCGAGGGTGATTTTTTTTTTTATAATTTTCACGCTCTAAAGGGATTAAGATATGACTACCCTTAAAATGTTTTAGCACGGTGTGAGCGTTTAAGGAAAATAGGAGAGAATTTAAGGGGAGATACCGATGCACATTAGTTTTAAATTTTTGAATATTAAATGGGAACAAAATAGAGCTGGGTAGAGCATTCCACATTCATGTAGTGCGGCTAAAGAAAAAATCTCTGTATTTCGCAGTACGTCCGAAGTTGGACTCAAGGGTAAACTAAACTGATGAGCATTCCTAAAAGCCCGAGTATTACGGTTAATTTGTTTAAGGGGAGGAATACAGCTGTCTATTTCACTAGAACGGTAAAATAGTGAAAGACAAGAAACATTGCTACGGTGCTTGAGAGTTTCAAATATTTCTGTTATACTTTTATCCCCTATCACTTTTAAAGCTCTTTTTTTGGATTCTATCCAAGAGACTCAAGTGAGTTATTGGAGCACCTGCCTAAATATGTGAATTGTATTCGAGCTTTGGACGAATATAAGCCTTATAGATTATAGCCATATCAGAAGGGGTAAAAAACTTCTTACAACGTCGAAGGACAGCTAAACAGTTAGCAGCGTTTTTGGCGATGTCGAATATGTGATCATGCCACACAAGGTGGTCTCTGATGCACATACCGAGAACTGAGAGCTGTTCAGTTTCCTCAGTGCAAAATTGATAATGATCAATTAAGGATCGGTGCCTGAGGCATGGCAGCTTTCCACTGTATACGGTCTCGAGCATCCCGTTTCCAGTCCAGACCATCCCAATTATTCTATTTCGTCTTCTTTAATGTCCTAACATAGGTTATTTATCTTTCGCAAGTAGATATTTTTTTTGCACTAAGGACTGAATTATATACATCTTGACCACCTGAGGTCATTGAGCCAATGTAGTTAAGTTGATTGAGTTCTTGTGGTACATTAGATTCAATCTTTCTAATTTACCAACGCCCTTGATCCTACCATCATCTTATAGGTCGAGCCGCAATAGAAAATGTCAGTACTTCGTTCTACTGCTTGGGGAGATCGCTATTCAGTTTGTTCTCACCTCCTAACTCTCAAACCTTACCTTAGGCTTGATGTTAATCTGACTGGGAATTCTATGAGTAGAGTACATCATTTTACTGCATACAGATTGACTTGACTGTTTCCGCCAAGAACTCTGCGATAAACAGGTACTAGAAGTTTAATCATAACCACTTAGGGTGTTCGACTTCTGCATGGCGGGTGGCTTATCAGGATTCGAAAATCATCATCAATCTGTGGCAGAGCGTGCAACCTTGGGGTTGTTTTAAGTGGTGGTGGTGCACGGAAGTTTTCTTCAAATATTGTGCAATCCCCACATATTCCGTAAACGAAGGTACCCAAAACATCGATACTTATTGGTGGGTGGCGTCAACGGGCGTTAGACCCTCGCAACACATTATGCAATGATGATTTTAATTTTCTTGGCTTTTCAGAACATCCATAAGGTAGCTGGAATTCTTCATCTCCTAGCTGATGCTAGCTGAAACCATCATCGTTGGTGGTGTGTACAACACTTTTATTCAAGTGTTTTATACACAATTAATTTAATGAAGTCAAGCCAAAGTCTACGCTGCTCTGGTAGTGTGGGCGTAGAGTGGGCCTGTTAGGGAGAGGTTGAGTAGCTGAAATTAACTTTAACTTGATTGAAGTGTGTGCGTGACGGCGGAGTTCACATTGTTTTCGTCGTCATGCAATATAATTCGAAATACAACGGGGATGATAGGTTATTTTAATAAAAAAAAAGGTAACGGAAGCAAAAAAAAGTTTTTATTTTTTCTGAGGTTGCAATGTATGTTTTTGTGAATTTTGCAACACAATAGCGAATTTAAGTGCACGTCTCATTCAGACAGTGATAGACGTTTATTCAAGTTGTGATAATAGTGCACTAACATACAAATTATCAATTTTTCATTCTTGAATGGGAAGAGGGGGTAAATGTTTTGGGGAGTACGAAAATTAACTCTTTTGGCAGTTGGTTGTTGTTGAAATTTTTAAAGCACACACCTGTCGCCGGCGGTCGGTGTCGTTGGAGAAATGAATGCATTTTAGATTTGATTTTTTTTTGCCAAAAGGTGTTAAGGCGGGAAGGGCAGATTTGTTGCTAAAGTTTTCATGAACAATTTAATTTTGAAGGATCGTGGCTCGAATGTTAACCACATAAATCATAGGATTTCGAATCATAGATGTAACTTATTGTAGAGTTCGGCTGGAAGGCCTTTAACCGGGTTTGTCGAGAAAGCATATTTAGATCTCTTCTTAGAAATGAAATTCTCCGAAAATAGTTGCTTTTATTGAGCAGTCATTCAGTACTCGTTCTACACACGGTACACCTCACAGACTCGGAATAGAGACGAAAATTGAGAAAAGAGGATATTCTTTCATCTTTTCTCTTTTGACTTGTGTAAGACATTGTGCTGATTGCTTCGGTAACTACCTCTCAGAGGCGTATGTCTAGTGTACTCGGACTATATTGTCTCCAAGTCTTTTCGGCTACCTGGTTTTTCCAGTGTGGCTTTCAAGCTGAATTACTTGCAATAAGGGAAGCATGCAAAGTAATTAAACTACATCCAAATCAAAACCGGAAATTGGCCAGTTTTATACATACAGTAAGGCGGACATTAAAGAAATTGTTTCGGCTTTTTCATCCCCTAAATTGGTCCAGAAATGCCAGGATGAACTTGAGAGCTTGAACACTAACCTCAATGTCACTTTTATCTGAATTCCGATTCACAGTCGAATAGATGGAAAGAATGGAATAACAAACTAAGCAGGCAAGAAACATCCCTTCATAGCTCACTTGTAAAAGAAGTAAACATTCATATTGGTGTTATAAAGGGCAAAATCTTCTCCATTTTCCTCACAGAATCCAACCGTAGATAGAGCAGTTGAACCAACTTCCTTATGCCTAGAAAGATGTGGCCCCACATATCATAAGTCCCTAACATGCAGACCCAAACAATACAGGAGAGTTGCAAAGTGCAATTGACACTAGCTCATAGCAGAACATGCAGTGAAGCTGGGCATTTTTTATATTTTAATTTAATTTAATTTTAGCTTAATTCAAGCTTTAAGTATAACTTAAAAACTAACTTAAATCTAAAGTTATAACTATGAGTGGGGGTGGGACAAAAGGAGTTTGAGGTTGTAGGTGCTGATGTCGAAATCAAACGAATTTGGATTCAAATTGACCAACCGGAGCATACGGTTCAGAGGTTCATTAAGGCCATAGGAGATGTGGTGTGTTGGTAAATAGAAGAAGCGATGGTTTCTCAGGTTACGGGTGTTAGTGTTGAAAGAAATCGAGTTGTAGAGAGAGGAGCACTCAACTGAACCAGAGAGAAGCCGATATATGAAAAGTATGTTAGCAATTTCTTTACGTTCCTGTAATGAGTTGAGGTTTTACAGTTGGAGAAGGTCACGATAAGGGGGTAAGATCAAATGATGTTCCCAGGAAAGGCATCGTCGTTTGGTGCCTTTAATTCTTGATATTCATATGTATATCTTGATATGAAGACTTAAAGACGCATACTCAAGTAAAGGTCGGACAAACAATACGTAATGCTATAGGGTCACGTAAGGATTGGACAATTCTTTAGACCATCATTTTACAAAACCTAATGCTGAGTTGGCCTTATGGACTTTTTCATCAATATGAAGTAGGAATTTAAGTTGACGGTCAAATATAAGGCTAAGATGCCTTATCTTTTCTATTATTTGAATGGGTGGATTATGAAGATATTAAAGACAGGGAGTTGTTTTATTACGTGAAAAGGTCATTGTCTTGCATTTGCTAATGTTGAGTTCTAAGCAATTGTTGGTATAGTAGGTTCAGGTTAAGAAACTGTCAAGATCTGTTTGGAGGAGAGATATGTCTTTAATTGCTACGATGATTTTGAAAAATTTCGTATCGTCAGCGTAAAGGGATATTTAACAATGTTAATGACCATGTAAATGTCGTTAATTGTAAGGATAAATAGGAGAGGGCCTAACTGAATACCTTGGGGGACACCAGAAGTGGCTTGAATAGGATTGGAAAGTGCGCATTTGAACCGCACACAATATTCACGATTCTCTAGGTAAGAAAAGAGATTCAAAACCTAAAGAGAGGGGAGTTTAAAGACTATTAGACTGTGAGAGAATTTGTCGAAAGCTTTGCTAAAGTCATATCAACTTCACAACCATTTTCTAAGGCTCTTAGAGTGAATGAAAGGAAATCTTCAAGCTTGTGGTGGTGAATCTGTTTCTTAAGAAACCATGTCGTGCTGTCAGAGGCGGATCGTGAATTTGTGGGGCCCTGGGCTGAAACTATTTAGTGGCCTACCTAAGTACTCAACTAATAGCCATGTCAAAAAACTGTGTCTATAATGATATATTATTATTATATATTCTTTATTGCACAAAAAAACATAAATGTTATTTAAATCTACACAAGCATTAATTGTGCAAACGGTGACCTTATTGCTTTGGTAGCAATCTCTTCCAAGCAATTTAATTAATTATTTTAATTTTTCAGCTCAGAAAGTTAAAAATTTAAAATTTTTAATAAGTCTTTTGCCATTTATGGCAAAATTTAATGAGTTCTAAAAACTTGAGATAAAAAGTGACTTTCAGAATCATATTTTGGCAAAACTAAAAAAAAAATAGGAACAAAAAAACAAAAAACTAACATTAGTAATAAAATAAGCAGCTTTTCTGCACTAATTCGTTTTCTTTGTTTTGTTAATATTGGCCGAACGTTTTCCAACAGAAAATCAAAAGATTCTATTGACACACGACAATGTTGCCAAAATCAGTATAAATGTCTGCAAAGATTCAACATAATTTCCCCTTTCACCATTAATGGGGTGCATATAAGATCTTCGTTTTCTCGATCTTACAAAAGCTCTATAAATATGAACGCGACTTTCCACTAAATACTACGACGAAGTGCACCTGCACTTGACACTGACTTATCGCTCAGCGATGAAGCTCTGTAAAAGGCCACCCATCGCTCAGGCTCGTCACTCTATCGCTCAATCGCTCAGTCGCTCGTCGCTCAGTGCGCGGCCGAAGTCTTAATTAAAGTTTTCTTTTCACTTCTTAATGGCGTCTTGCTTTTCTGTCTCCTTATCGATCAGCTTTTTTTTCCAGACAGCGCATCGTTTTGTTTACTAAACACTAAACTGGAAACTTGTGGATGTGATTTGTGATTGCGGTTTTTCGTCTGTGCATTTTTAAGATATTTAATTTGTGAATTTTAGTTTTATATTTAATTTGTTTTTGTATAAGCTGGTGCCGCATAAATGGACAAGTAAAAGATTTAGTTTCGTCATTACAATACAATACAATAGTTATGCATATACTTTTAAAATAAAAATACGAGTATTATTTTTGTCTGTGCAGCTATTTACATATATACATACATATATTTATATTTTTTATAAGAAGACAAACTGATCATTTCTGCTTTGGTTTTTTTAAATAAAATACTTGGAAAACTTTTAAATAGTTGAATAATTATTGATTTTGTTTTTTTTTTATACAAAATTCGTTTTCGGAACAATTGACATCATTTCAGTACAATTGAAAAATTTAATTTTCCATCCCTGACATACACTATTCGGCATCAAACTTAGCACGATTTTAGAGAGAGAGAAAGAGTAAGTTCGCGCAGCGCTTTTTCCAGGTAAAAGCGACGCGTGAATTTACTCTCTCTCTCTCTAAAATAGTGCCATCTAGCTTGCCGGTGTCTATATATTAGTTGTTTGATCTCAGAGTTGCCACTGCCAACCTTATGGTAGCTTTTTTAATTTTAGATTTTTTTTTAATTCAAATTATCGCCTATTGTTTTCAGCGGGGTCTGGGGGCCCCTTGTGACCTCGGGGCCCTGGGCTGCAGCCCATACAGCCCTTAGGTAGATCCGGCCCTGCGTGCTGTGGTAATTAAGAACCTGCAACGGAAACTGAGAAGTTCATATAAAATGCTTTCAAGATTTTTTTTTTGGATATGTGAAAGTTTAGAAATTCGGACCTTTCTTGTGAATTGGTGTTATGAAAGATGTTTTCCATATCTTGGGAAATGTTCCTTGAGATAAGAATAAATGAAAAATTTTTGTTAGAGGATTTGAAAAAGAAGAACATTTTTTTTAGGAAAATGGGGAAGACCATCAGGGCCCGGAGTGGACTCATCATTAAGTTGAGAAAATTTGTTTCCACCCAGCGAAAAATTCGGTAAATAATCAAAATAGGTCCAATCTGGTTTGAAAGAAGCCTTGATGCAAAGTAATAAGCTATAGTTAGATTATCATTGGAGGTTTCATTATTGAAAGACAAAGAAGACTAATACTCATCTTACTTTCTTTTGTAATTAACGGACTGAAAGAAGGATTTGGTATTGTTAATAAGGTTAGATTGGGTTTTATGGAAATATTGTTGGTAGAGTAAATTGTATAGTTCGTCGAATTGGACATAAATACCAAGGTACTCTGAGTAGTCAGTTGGGCATTGATAGTGTAGGAAAATTTCCCAAAGCTTGTTCCTTTGGTTACGCAGTGAACGTAGTCTATGATTATACCGAGGCGGGGATGAAGGAGAAACTCTACGTCTTTCGGTAGGAAGGCACATGTAACGAAATTGAATAGTGTTATTCATTATAAAAAAAGGTTACTGGCTTCTTCACCAGACATATTTTCAAAATTAAATGGAACTCGGTTAATATAATCGTTAATTTTAGAAAATTGGGATTTATGAAAATCATACAAAATAGGATGTGAAGTGGAAACAATTTCTAGGTTGGAGTAAGGATGGAACGTTAGTAACAAGGGAGGATGATAAAATTAACTATAGCCGTAAGAATTTGGGGGCAGAGTTAAGTTGTCTGGATCGGTTAAGAAAATAATTTCAAGTTGTCGGTCCACATTATTTTGAACGCCACTCACTTGACAGAGGCTTTAATTAGTTAAATGATCGACAAAAAGAAACTCTCTTGCCGGGCGGGGATAACAAATGTAATGTGATCCGTGGTTCGACACTGTCCATTAAAGGTGAGGAAGAATGAAATCGCCACAGATTACAACTCCATCTTGGGGGTCGCATTGTTTTATTATATGATCGATCGCGCGAACAGCTTATTGTCGTAGTTTTGATGATTATCAAAAAAAGGGAACAGTCATTGATTTTCTCTGCCAAAGTCCTGTTTTGGCCAAAATGAGAACCCAAAGTAATTCCTCGATGAGCACGACCTTAACTAACTATCTGAACTGAAGCCTTGGTCTCTTTTCTTTACACGACGAAATGGATCTCAGACGAAACTCTCGAATTCTGTAACGGGTACTCTTCGTTCTGAAGAAAGTGAGCTAGCGAAAGTAGTGGGGAGCTTATGAATCCCTCCATCATATAGGTTGAAGGCTAATTGGGTCACTGAGAAAGGCATGCTCCGAAAGCAGCAATACGTCAAAACACAAACTTTTAACATTTGAATCAGAAAGACAACTATATGTACATCAATCACCCGAATAATTCCCTAACAAAAACAGCTTTAAAAACTATTGAAATTTAAATGATGGAATGCATCCACAAAGCATAATAAATTCTAAATCACCATATTTGTGTTTCAACTTCTGATACCATGTAATAGTATAGTTTAGATAGGTATATTTATTAATTTTAATTATTTGTCTGTAAATGTTTCACATTTCCATTGAACAAATATCAAAAATAATACCCTCGAGGGCGTGCTTATAATTGTTAATAAAACTGAATTGTTTTAGCTAAGTTCACAGTTCCAGGTGTTTCAGTATGGAAATAGCTTTGAAATTAACCTTTAGCAATCTAGTATGGGGTAATTATATTTATTTAAAATAACTACAAAATGCAAAATGAACTTTTATCCAAGGGAAAAATATTGGTTTCAAGAAAAATTTAAATTTTTTGTACAAAATTTTATTTAAAATTTCTTTGATTTAAAATTCTCTATTTAAAGTTCCTATTGATCCAACAAGAAGTAATCAATTGCAGAGCTTTTTAAAATATATGAAAAAAAACAAACAAGTATGACTGGATGAAATGAATTTGCGATTAAAAACTACCGCCTTTGTGGAAAATTAAGATACAATTAGTCAAGCTAATAATTTCGTTCAAAAATGTCAAAAAGATATTTCTGTTATGTGCATTCTTCGCCAAAAAAGAATATGATTCAAAATTGTTAGAAAAGTCTTAAAGAAAATTTGGGAAAACTGAAATTGTTGTGTGCAAGCTTAGAACGGTTAGATGATCAACAACAAAAATTCAAACTTCTAACATGCTAAGTACTAAATTTGCACCTGACATGAAATATGGACTAACAGACGCGAAAACATACAGATGTGACGGCTCTTCGATCATCGTTGTGTTCTTCTTTGTAACAGAGTTGCTCATTTTTTCCTACAATCTAACAGTCACTCCAGCTTTCACAATACATCAGGCACCATCAAGACCACCTAATTGCTGCTTCCAATATTTTCAAAGAAATTTAAATGGCTGATGTCAGCCAACCATCGGGATTGCAGAGTATTGTCATTGTCTCAAGCTATGAACACACCAATGCAAATAGGAAGATGATATGTTTGACGGTTCTGCCCTTTTCAATTTTTCATACAAATTAGAAGGAAAGGTAAAATTCGTCTGAAAACTCGTCTTCTGCCTTTGTCGTTGCCCGTTCCAACTTTGTGGGGGAACAAAGGAACACACTGCTGATTGCGTGGAGCACTTGATGGCGAGGGCCGAGTATTTATTTTTACCGAAAATGTGCTTTACTTTTGACCAGGGACTCTTTCCCAACCGTGTGTTTTAGTTTTAACCAGACCGTGTTTGTTTGACTCAGTTTTGGCCAGAACCCGGGGCTACATCTAAATCGTGTTTGTGTCTCAACTTCCACCAGGATCGGGTACTCTTTCCCAAAAGTGAGTTTTGACCAGAACAATTGGCTCTATTTCAATGGGCTTTGTCCTTATTGTTCGATCAGGACCGGGTACTCTTTGCCAACCGCGTTTGTTTGGCTCAGTTTTGACCAGAACAGGGGTTATATCTGAATCGTTGTTGTGTCTTAGATTGCACCTCTTTGCCAACCCTGTTCTTGGTCCTTAATTTTGACCAGAACAAAGGGCTCTATAGCCCGGTCAAAATAGACATTCAAGGTTACATTAATTCGCACAAAGCTGAAAATTGGCATGAATGTTGAGAACACTATTACAAACAATTTGTCAAAAGTCCCCATCGATCCGACGTGTGCAAAAAAAATTATTCAAGGTCAAATGTTGAAAATTTCCGTTTTTTGCATTTTTCAGCTGAACGGCAAGTTTTATCATAAGATAGGTGAGACAAAAATTATTCATCATGCAATTATCTAAAGAAATTGTCTTAACACTTTTTCTTCTAAGAATCACCATTTTGGAGATATAGCGAATCAAAAAGTTGAAAAAAAATTATTCAAGGTCAAATGTTGCAAAAATCGTTTTTTTGCATTTTTCAGCTGAACGGCAAGTTTTATCATAAGATAGGTGAGACAAAAATTATTCATCATGCAATTATCTATAGAAATCGTCTTAACACAACGGTAATACAAGTAAAAATATTAGTTTTCGTGGCGTATAGATACATATTATACAATTCTAAAGCCAGATATACACTGTTCAAATGCATGACAAGCACGCGCAAGTGTATTGGTGAAAAAATCACACGTATAGATTGGATTTAGGATTAAAGCAAAATGAAAATCTTTTGAGTGATTGACCATGCATTTATTGGTTCATTTGCGTATAGTTCGTTGAAGAGATGAGAACACAGTACAACATAAGCACTGATTGAAATATTAAAATAGTAAACAAAAAATGTATGATGAAATGGACAGACAAAATAAAACAAATTACCTACTCGGATAAAATTGAAAAAATCTCAAAGACGTTCTTATATTCACAATTTCGCCGAAAAAAAACTCACAAAGCGCAACGTCCTCTCACCACACCGTCCATGTTAAAATAAAAGATTGAAGACTCATGCTTGGTGTGTGTATATGCAACTTTAATCCGAATTTTCGAATACACTTGCACAATGTATATTTGGCTTAAGAATATAAACTCGAAAGAAAACTCAGTCCCTCATTTTATGTGACCGTACGGCCTTGAGCAGCATCTGTCTGCGACGCTCGTATACCAGCTCCGTTTCTAAGGGCCCAAACAAAATAGTATTAGTCCCAAGCGTTCCTTCGTAGTAAGAACAAGTAGTTATTGCAAACAGAATTTGTGCAGTTTCTTGTTTGTAAGAGAAATGTATCAATTTTGCTTTATTTGTAGTAAACATTTGGCGGAAAAAGTACACTCGGAAGAGTACCTTTACCGTAGTTAAAAGACGTCACGAACAAGAACAAGCTGGTACATCAAAAATAAGTCCTCCTCGTACTAGAGCACGCGTAAATGAATCAGTTTTTTGTTTAGGTTACGTTACCTTAGGTTAAGGTGGCTGCTGACCGGAAAAGCCAACGCACTTAGACCAATATTTGGTCCGTTGTGATACTACAGGATTTCAAAAATCAATCTTACTCGTTAAACCATTAACAATGAAGCATTTGAGACAGTGAATGTCAGAATTGTTTTTTGTTTAAAAGAGTGCTGTTTATTCTGTGGCAATGAATTGAATAAAGCGTTTGAAATGAAAAAAAGCACTGCAATATCGGCGTCAAATTTGTAATGTAATTAGGTGCTTAGATAAGTTTTGGTACTTATCTTTTGTAAAAAATACTCATAATCGCTTTCGTCATTTCCAATAGTAGTATTTTTCAATTAGATACAAAATTTTCAACTCAATAGGACCACAATAGATCGTTGAATAGGCCTACCGGGAAAGCCACCTTTAAAAAAACGCGCCAAGTGTACTACTTCACAGGTGGCGCGGAACCGTGTGCATATCATGAAGAATACAACTTTTTCAACTTTTTGCTTCGCTATATCTCCAAAATGGTGATTCTTAGGAGAAAAAGTGTTAAGACAATTTCTATAGATAATTGCATGATGAATAATTTTTGTCTCACCTATTTTATGATGAAACTTGCCGATCAGCTGAAAAATGCAAAAAACCGATTTTTGCAACATTTGACCTTGAATAATTTTTTTTCAACTTTTTGCTTCGCTATATCTCCAAAATGGTGATTCTTAGGAGAAAAAGTGTTAAGACAATTTCTTTAGATAATTGCATGATGAATAACTTTTGTCTCACCTATCTTATGATAAAACTTGCCGTTCAGCTGAAAAATGCAAAAAACCGATTTTTGCAACATTTGACCTTGAATATTTTTTTTTGCACACGTCGGATCGATGGGGACTTTTGACAAATTGTTTGTAATAGTGTTCTCAACATTCATGCCAATTTTCAGCTTTGTGCGAATTAATGTAACCTTACCCTTATTTTTGAAGCTAATTTGACCGGGCTACTATCTCAATCGTGTTTATGTCTCAGTTGCGACCAGGGCCTCGTATTTGTACTTCAGTATCAACCAAGGCAATAGACTCCGTGTCTGTGCCTTTATTTCGATCAGACGACTCTATCCCAACCAACCCTTTTCCTGCCTTTCTTCAAACCAGGGTCGGTGACTACACCCCAATTTACTTTGTGTCTTAGCTTCTGCGAAGACTAGGACCTATATTTTAATTTATATTTTTCTTAAGTTACTAAAATTAATTATTTAATTATGTAAAGATTCATAAATCTCCCTAACATCTTCAATGTCATACTATAATTATAAGCTATTTAAAAAAATTATAATAAAATTAAAAATATTATTAAAATAATAAATCATAAAATAAAAATTATTAGAAAAAAAAACTGACCCTCAATTGGAGGTCTGAACTCTGCATAAAACCGCTGCTTTCTTCGGTCTTACGCTATATCCAATCCACTGAACCAATTTTCAGGAGAATGCATGCATTTTCATTTATTGTATTCTTATTTATAATTTGGATTCTTCAAATTCCATTGTCCTCCACAAACCATGAAATAGCCGCATTTAACTAGGAAACAAGGGGGGATAAAAGAATGCAAAAGTATGCAAGGAATGCATTCTTCAAGAAGATTTTTTTAATCTCAAAAGAATGGTGATTCCAGGATTTGGACTCGAAGTCGAAAGAATTTTTTTATTTGTAATCTTTTAAGATTGCATTCGCAAAAGATTACATTCTTGCGCTTAAATACTTAACATCACAAAACTCGATGTACATATTTCTTTTTACATGAAGTCATTTTTTTTTATAGATTTTTTGCAAAATTAATTTTTTCTTAATTTATACAAATTCTATCAAAAAAAAGTCAGTAAGTACGTGGGACTCCCGGTAGATCTTTTTCTAATTTCTAATTTTACGTACGAGTATACAACAATTTTTTTTTAAATCAACTAGTACGAACCTAGTTGCATTTACATGTTGATCCTTTATTATTCATGTACATATTTTTTTGTTTTAAATTGAAATAGAAATTTATAAAATACCTTTTACGAATTTTTGCCCAAAATAAAAAAAACAACAACAAAATAATCATAATGTATAAATTAATAAGCTCATTCGTACATTTTGTTTGCACAATAGCTATTCTACAAACATTATGAAAACCAGCGCAATATTTAATTAGTAGTGGAAGAGTGCTTGCAGTTCTAATATCAAGAATTCACCACAATAGTTGATTTTGACTCTTTGCTTGGCATATTTTGTATTTAGTTTTCTAATTAAGTTATTAGTTTACATTCGAGTTCTGATCACAACATGCAGAGGGAGAATGCGTTTGGTCGAATATCGAAAACAAAAATGTATTGGTTTTGTTGTGATGTGAGTGGGTTTTTGAAATTGTTGGTATTGACGGATTTAGTTATTTTGCAGTCCAAACAAAAAGACATACATACATACATACCATGCATACATTTCTCTATCTACATATTATTTGTTTAGTATGTGAAAGAAGTATTTTGGGAGACGGGACGCCATCGACGCCCTGGAAGAACCCGCCATAGATATCTTGAAAAATAAATTCGTTTTAGAGGAAAAGTCGTTTTATACACAGAACAAGGTAGAAGCTTAGCGATTGGATGTGTTTTGGTGCGGCTCCTAATTGTATATTATTGCAAATTCATAAGCAACTTATTGAAGTGTTAAATTTTAAATATAAAGTGATTTGGAAACGATTGTTTATATTTTCATCTGGTTTGCCGTCCGTAAATCCTGTGATTTACGAATCAAAAAAGAATATTAATTTTGAATTTTCCTATTTGACAAATATAATTGGCATTTGAGTGATTTCATTGTTTGTGCACATCAACCAAAATTCACATCTTCTCTGAAAAAGTGCAGCTCCATACACCATACACCCTCAAAATCTAAAGCGGGACTGAACACAATACAAATTGTCATTTAATTGTGAACGTGAGTACAGACAACTTAAGTATAAAATCATTATACAGTACTCCTACACATAAGCGTATTTGTCCACAAAAATGCTCTCAATCCTAAAGGCTCTCTATCAGAACAACATTTCAACAGTATGGAATGGAACAAACATCAGCGACTTCTTTCCTATCGGGTTGGGTACGAAATCCCGCATCACAAAATCCCGATTCACAAAATCCCGATTCACGAAATCCTGAATCACGAAATCCCGCCGTTTTAATACTAAATTGACAGCACAGTATGGATTTTCATTTCCATAGTAATGGCGAATCAATGAGAAGCAACGAGAACGAAGTTTCCTACTATTGTACTGGAATGTTCAATACGAAGAAGACCGCTATGATTTCGTTAAATTTTAACGAGCTCTGATTGGCTTAAAGCTGAAGACAAGTCAAAAAATTATAAAAGTATGTTGGTTGTGGGTTTGGGTGGGGTGTGGGTTGGTGGGTAGGTTTTATTTTTTGGGAGGGGGGGATGCGATACGTGGATTGAAAGGTTGCACTCCCTAGATCACGACGAATATACAATTTTTAACTCGCTAAGATGCCTAGTTTAGACAGAAATCACGTTTGAAAATGTCAACTTTGGGGGGTCTACGGTGCTCCGTTTAGCCGCAAATCGCATTTAAAGATAAACATTTGTTTTTCGTTACATGTGATACGTGGATTGAAAGGTGGCACTCTCTAGACCACGAATATGCAATTTTTAATTGTCTAAGATGCCTAGTTTAGCCAGAAATCAAGTTTAAAGTACATTGGGTGAGTCGCTCCGCGGGACTTTAGGAATTTAACTCCCTTTTTCGGGGACATACCCGCTCACGCGACTCCGTCGCCGTCGCTCCGCTTAGGGTATGTTAAGTCGCCTGGCAGGCGCCAATGTAAACAATGTATGAAAAATCAAAATTTCTTCAAAAAAAAAAATATTGAAAAAAAAAATTCTTAAAAAAAAAATCTGTTTGTTTGTTAAAAAAATATTTTTGACAAAATGTCCAAAAATATTTTTGGCAAAAGTCCAAAAATATTTTGGTCAAATGTCCAAAGATAAATTGGCCAAACCATTGAAATTTGAAAATCATCTTATCTCTTTAAAGATGGAGGAGGTCTTAACTCCTCGGAGTTCTACCAAGAACTGAAATTTTCCCGATCCAACAGTTCCTTAAATACTTTTCATTTGTTTAAAAATTAATCAAAATAAAATATTTTATTAATAGTACTAAAATCACGCAAAATATTTCCAAAAATTCTGTCGGCGGGATTTTTATTTTTATTTTCGGCGGGATTTCGTGATTCGGGATTTTGTGCGGCGGGATTTCGTTACTCTCCCAAACAGATTACCAAGAAGACTTTCAGATGTCATCGTAAGAAAGCAGATTTACTGGGCAAAGAGGTCAATACTGAGTTTAACAAAGTCTGAGTGCAAAGCATTGCATATAGAAACTTTCATAAAACTTATAGAAAGACATTGGAAGGAACACACAAACAGAGGAGCGCTTCAATCACGGTTTCACGACGAGTATTGTAACCTGAACTATGCCGAGGCGCCAAACTACTTCAAAGACAGTAACTCAAGCAAGATTATTAGCATGGTGTTAAATTCCAGGTGCGGATTGCTCAATCTCAATGCAAGAGCATTTAGAAGAGATTCAGCAGGCATCTGAACGATCTGTAACCTTGATGCTACTGAAAATATATATCACTTTGTTGAAGTGTGCCCTGTTTTCGGACATATATAAGACAATTCCTTGGCTGTTAAAGCCTTAACCGCGACCAATTGCTCGAAATTCTTAACGGACAAAACTATAGTCAACTTTACAATGCTCTAAGATATCGAGGTCTAATTATAAATGAATATTCTTAAAAGAATAAATCAATCGCTAAGTTTTAATAAATTTATTACAACTTAAAAAGTTATTCATGTCGATTGCAGAATTCACAGAATTTAACTCCCGGTGTGTTGTCTCGATCCGTTGACCTTTCGCATCCGCTGTAAAATTGAATTATGAAATTCGCCGGATGAACTACATTGTCGATTCCTAAAATTACCTTATCATTTATGAACTTTCGTATCGACACTGTCAGCTACAGACATTATAGTTAACCGGCCTAGGCTTTGATAATAGTATCGCTATCGAACAACGAAATCAAGCATCGTTTTGAGTGGTTAGTACTTGGATGGGGGACGGTTCAATACCAACCGTGTGCTCTTTTTTTTTTTTTAGATTTCTGTGTTGTGCGTTTTCTATAAAAATTTGTTAAACAAACGCTTTTTCATTCAGTACGATAAGCTTTTGACTTATATTTGTCTGCTTTTCATTGTTTATTTTCGTTTTTTTTTTTCGTTTAATCAAAAATTTACTTAAGATTCGTCTCGAAATTGGTGCGAATGTAAAATGATAGAAATTCTATGGAGTGCGAATGGATTTCGAATTCAGTAATACCATATAAGTTGAACAAAATGTCGGTGGTGCAGGGGTTGTTACCGACATTCGTTCAACTGTCACGAAAATATTTTTCATTATTAAAAAAATGTGATCACAGATTACCAAACATTTTGATACATTTTTGAAAATGGGGCAATATCTTAGTCCAATGTAATAGCTCTTGGAAGCTTCCGTGTGTTCGAATTATTGTTGTTGGAATTTTACCCAAGGTTCTGGGAGTTTTAAGAATTGATTTTACATAAAAACGAAACGTGTCAAATGATTTCGCAATGCAATATACTCAATACCGATATGTCTCTTGACACTATAGCGATCGGATAAATTCTTCTTCTTTTGAATGATTAAAAACTGAATATGTATTGCAGCGGTATCGATTGTGTGAATTTACTCATTGTTTCTTTTGTAAGAATATTTTATCGTAAATAAGGGATAATCTTACACATTTTGTGTAGGTACTTTATTTTATTAGTTAAGACATTTTCGTAGACATGAAGCTTCTCGCACTACAAATTTGCCATCTTGCAGCAAGTGTTGAGGAATTACAGATGCCAATCGGTCGAAGCAAATGGTCACGAACATAGTTTAAAACGACCAAGATATGTTTACAAATCGCATGGAAGAGATTTTTGACCTTTTAGAATAGAGCATCTCGAAAACCTGAGTGAGTAATAAAACCATTGAAAGACTGGATTCGAAATTTCAGTAGTCCCCTGTGATAAGGGACGCGACGTGTGAAGTAGTCTTGGAAAGAATTAATTTTCAAATGGCTCCTTCCAAAACTTCTATTCACCAGTTCTAAGAGTCAAAAGTGTTTTTGTTTCAACAATACCTTGACCATTCTAACAAAACCAAGTATCTGACTATATCTCCACCGACCACTACAAACCTGATGGACTGATTTTTTTTTTTTTTGATGATTGATAGCGAAGGAAAAGAAACCCTAAAATGGAGTAGTGCCTGGATTTATGATGATCTATTGTGCAAGCTAATTTATTGGACATTTTTCAACAGAAAGTCTCGAATACTTAGTATCAGGGCAGGATCTTGCTGATTTAGCTAATTTTGTACCCGCAATGAAAGGTAACTTCGATGTAATGGGTATTAAAGGGTAGATTTCTTTTGGTGGATCATATCCCGGATCTCTAGATGCATTTGCTCGAAGAAAGTATCCGGAATTAATACATGGTTCTATTAGCTCAAGTAGAGATTTGTTGGATGAAATTGGCGTCATATTGGGAAGATTGTTTGATAGCAATGCGAAGGTCATTTGTCCAATTGGAGACGATTAGACAACGAGAAATCTGTAAGGAATTTCAACTTTGTGATTCAATTAAGAATAGACAAAGAACTATATATTGCTGGAAACTTAGCTGGTGTTTCACAATACAACAAAAAAAATTGAACTCATGTGAATAGAACAAAAGATGATGTCTGTTATTCTTTCCGGTTGTCAAAAAGTTATAAGACGACATAAATAGCTAAAAATGGCCGACGTTCATTTAGATATTCCCTTGCAAGAGATTTTGAAGAAATCCTTGATTGCCGATGGCTTGGTTTATGGAATTCACCATCAAGCGTGCAAATCTCTCGACAAGCTTCAAGCTGTACTTGCTATCTTCGCTGAATCTTTCGAAGAGCCTTTACAAGAAATAGTTCACGGCCCTCTGTCACGAACATAAAATCCCATTGATCCGCGTCGATTCACACAAGAAACTCGGCGAATGGTCTAGTCTTTGCAAGATCGGCAAAGATGGCAAACCACTTAAGGTTTGCGGTTGCTCTGTCGTCGTCATTAAGGATTTCGGCGAGGAATCCCCAGCACTTGATGCTTTTAGTGTCTCTACTTCGTAGATTTATCTGGAGTAGTGTAATATGTAATGTAATGTAAAATTATTGTTCAGGACATCGAAAACTTACATAAACACAAAAATATATAAACTCTAGTTTAAGAAACAAAAATTAAGTTGGCTTGTTTGCCTATTCGTAAGCACTTGAGCATTTGCTTTAATGATACTTTGAATAATGTTCATATTCTAATTGGTGTCACCTTAGATTAGAAGCAGTTTTCGCCTAACCCAAAGGCATTGACTTTAAAATTCCCCTATTTGTTTTAACTCGCATTTAACAATTTTTTTATTAACTTGACCTAAATTTGTCAATCCTCTGTCCTCTAATTGACATGCACCCCTATAGACTTTGCATCACTTCGCACTAAAAGCAATTAACAACAAACCTACGCAGGAGAGAAAAACAAAAAAAAAAAAAACAAAAAAACAATAGTTAAAACACCAAAAAAACTTAACCTATAAAAATTCATTCAACCGAAGAAGAGTTTATACCCTACACGCCTAAGATTTTGAAAATCGGGTTAAATTACAACTCTAATCCTTGGTTGAGAGGATTATCCTTCACTTCATGACAACGACGAGGACTACGACGCCATTTCACTTAACAACAACTCAACCGGTTAGAAGAAGCGATATATGTGCATGTACTGAATATAAAGTAAAAAAGGGAGGCACGTATTACACAACACAGCCCCCCCCCCCCCCTCACATCGCATGAGCTAAACGTAAATGTATAACTGTGTCATGTGAGCATATACTCCTCTGCTGCAACCACTTCATCTGAGAACAGCAAAAGTTCTTGGTTTATGCGATGAGCGTTTTAAACTCACACACACGACCACTGCCAGTATTCGCATCAGTTATACAAATGCAAGCGGTCCTTTAATGGCCAATCGATAATTGCATTTCGTTTAAATATACGAACGATATTTAGATCGCAAGTAAAACCATCATCCTAGTGCTCTCTCCTTCTTGGAGTTTAAGTTCGCTTCTCTCAAAGACTTCCTGCTGCATCCGGATTTTGTGGGAATGGAGAAAGTTTTAGGGTTTGCTGTGCAAAGGATAAAGCGCAGAGATTATGCGAAGCTTTATGCATGATTATATGAACGAACGTTTAATGGGGTTGTGTAACCGTTATTGTGGAGTTGCAATGGCACATCAGCAGCACTATCAATGGATGGTTTGGTTCTTGTTCTTGTTCTATCCCTGATGGACATGAATTGAAATCGAAACTTTGGTTTGGTTGGACGGGAAACTTTGTTAAGAACTATTGGTTACGCGCCATGATGCGAGTAATTTATATCAAGACAGAGAGTACAGACACACAGAATTCCTTGGGTGCGCTTCGAAATTTGATTAAAGCTTTTCGTTTTCAGTTTACAAATAGAAGTTCCATCGACAAATGGACGGTTTCGAGATGAATTTTCGAAATAAAAGAAGAGAAATATTTTCAAAATAGTTTTTCAAATGTTAATTAAAAATAATTCAATTTCAAATGTTTTCAGCTTGGGTAGGTTGGGTTTTTGGTTTCAGAAAGATGTGCCTAAATTTCCATTAATACATAGTTAGTCATATGGAGGACAAAAGTATACACAAAGTTTTTTATAAATGCTAAAATACTACTCACCTGTGTTGTCCGCCATTATTTAAGAACTCAATTATCAACATTGGCTTAATTTCAATGAAATACATCGATGATTTTGTCTCACGTTCACACCTGCGTCTCTGGTGTGGTAGCTATTTTTTTTTTCCTAAAATGAAAGGAAACAGTAAACACGTTAATATATATGTTTGTACATACATTAGGTCATATAATTGGATTAAATGAGGAAAAATGTTCCGTTATAAAAAATCAAATTTACTGGCATTGAATTTAAATTGAAGAAATTCGTTCTTAACCTTTGAGCTCCTCAAGCTTTTGGCGTTCTGAAACATTCCTATTTCCCTAACTCTAAGCTTTTATAAAGCTTCTCGAACCTTCCAAATAAAAACCCTTTTCGGATGAAAAACCTTAACCCAAGTAACTCTTACATTCATTCTCATTTCGGCCCTTCCCAAACATCGATAGGGCTTCTCAAAGTTTGGGAATCTGCTTAAAGTTTGAAAATTCAAAAGTTCCATTGATTTTCTTAGAAATTTCAATAAAAATGAATCTTACTTATCCATAAAGTAAGGTAGACACACCGTTTGAGAAGCTCTCCACAGTTCTCTACAGTTTAAAAAGCTGACCAAATAATTGTCCAATAAAACTTCTAAATTCTAAAACTACCTTTTCTACCCTCTGAACATAACTTTAAGTAAGGGTTTTATCGGTTTTCTTATACAAAATTCGTTAAATTGATAGAACTCATAGTTAAAGTTACGGATTTGTTCCATTTTTGTTTTTTGCACGCCATCCTGTTGAAACCAGATGTCGTCGTCGGTGTCCATATCATCCAATTGGAGTAAAAATAAATTGGTTATCATCGACCGATAGCGCCCGCCGCCGTGAATGTTGAGGGCCTGACTTGACGTACGTCGATCTCAAAGAACCAGCCCAAAATCCACACCAAACTGTGTCTTTCTTTGGATGTATTACTATTTGGTGGATCTCGTGTGGATTGTGATCGTCCAGATTCGACAAATTTACTTGTTGATATTTTTCTCATCCTGAAATGAGTCTCATCACTAGGCTTCGGATTCTCATGCACTTAAAATCTGAAAATATGCGCTTAAAATATGCGCTTAAAAATGTAAAATATGCATTTAAAATATGCACTTAAAACCAATTCAACTTAATTTCTATTCAATATAAAAACACATTTTCTTCATCTTTTAAAATAAGTTAAAAATAAGACTCAAAAAACAAGGTGCATGAGTGCATCAGTCAACATTTTTCAGTTTATATGTAGTGGTTTATGTGTAGTCGCAAACGAAAACAGTTGACTGTTGTACATGAAACGTGTTAAGCTTTATGCGCGAAACAGATTAAACCAGCAACAGCAATAGCAAACAGCAGGCTGGCCGGCAAATACTTTTGAAACACATTAAACCAGAATCGTGTTGTAATTTTTTGACATTTATACGTCTTATTGTTGTTGCATTTTGTGTTATTGTAACCAGCAACAGCAAATTTTGGATTTTGACCAAACGACGCTGTTGACGTTGCTGGTCTATTTTAAACAGCTTATTATTAAGGTATTAGTAAGATACTACTTAACAATTTGCTAACTTTAAAGTAGTTTACTAACTCATTCTTAATTTTAAACATTTTCTAACTAGTATCGTACTAAGAGAATTTTCTTAATAAATTGCTTCTGAACACACCTAAAACAATGACATTTCGTGTAAAAAAGTAAGTACACGAACCTTCTTTGATGTTTGCAATTGTCAAAGAGTCATATGAAGCTAGCACGATACTAAACAAATAAAGTAGGTATTCGATGATTTTAACTTAAATAAAAGGATAGAGAAAGTATGATGCTATATTCGATTGAAATTTACAAATTTACAAATAACCTAGTATTATACTAAAACAGTTTTAGCATCGTTTTAATTCAATTAAAATTTTGCTTTCATTTTTGATAGATGATCGTTTAAATTTTTATCTCATTTATACAGTTTCAAACACACAGACTTGTTTTTTTTTTCATTTCAATGTTTTGCCGGCACAATCTATTCAAGTTCATACTTATATGCACCTTTGTTTATATATGTAATGCTTTATATTGTGGTGTTTGAAATAGATAATAGTCTTAAGGTTCGTTTGCACTGATATAAAATTTGTTTTCTTTTTACTATCTACTCTAGTTTTTTAAAAATATAGGTAGGTACTCTAAAAATATAAATTTATTATAAAAAATATGCATTTATAGTAAAATATGCACAAAAAAATGCAAAATATGCATTTATAGTAAAATATGCAAAAATATGCACTAACGGTTAAATGCCATTTTAAAGGAAATTTCTTGATTCGTATACATAATTAGTTGTTTTGCTTCCAAGGTGTTCCTAAAAAAATATGCATTTGCATGGAAATCCGAACCCTACTCATCACATAATATGATTTTTCGACCGAAATTGGTCTCAACCTCCAAGTACTCACGACACCAGTTGATGAACACTCGTCGTTGTCTATGTGGAAGTTTGTGTAGGTCCAAGTCATCACGCGAAATTCGCCACGTTGTGCTCTGCGAGAGCCCGAGTTCTTATGCGCTATGTTGAACTGACTGCATTGGATTCTCCTGCTCTATCCGCTCTTACGGACAGCGGCGATATTTTCGGCAGATCTTGCGTTTCGTTGACATACGGGTGGTGGTGGATTATTCACTGAACCTCTTCACTCGAATTTAGCCACTACGTAGAATGGTAGAGGTGTGAGAAATGTTGATCCAACCGCAATCACCTGTCAAACCCTTATGGAAACTCTTTATATTATTCCCACCCCCCGAGGCCTATCTGATATCTACTTCACTGGAAGGCATCATTCGCTTAAAGCTTACTAAAATAAACCTGCGATTTGTAAAAATCCCACAAAAAAAGTCAAACTAGGTCAAATTGAACGATTTCCGTGGCACATCCCCAGTACGTGAGATAGCCATGTCCTTAAAACTCGTTTCTTGTGTTGACAATGACATCACCGTTTTCCTCGCTGAATTTCTTCCAACTGCTCCAGATAATAAAGTTTTATAGTTTTCTCTAAGATATACAAATAAATTACTATCGAATTCTACAATCCTCCCTCAGTAAGGTATAGTTTTTCAGAGAAATAGTTAAGGATTTAAAAAATTAAAGTCCGGGATGGACTGGCCTCAACTAATAAGCTTGTTCAGCTAGGAATTCAATCCTCTCCCACTTGTTTGCACTGCACCACCTGAGTCTCTGTCTGCCTCTACTGAGTCATGCCTCGGGATTAAGTTCGAAGACAGACTTTCCGGGCCGGAGCATTAGGGTCCTAGTCATCACAGTAGTTGAAATTTAATTCGACTGACTAGGTCAGTTTCGCTCTACAGTCCGTACAGTTTGTGGTTATATTTTCTCCTCCACCCTCCATCTATGCAGACGGTTGACGGGACCAAAGATCATACGGAGAACTTTCCTCTCGAAACAACCTAAAGCGTTCTTGTCCACTTTCGACAAGTTCCATGTCGCTAGACTGGGATGATGACAGTTTTATAGAGGGACACATAAGTTGCCCGAGAGAGGACTTTGCTTCTTAGTCCAAAAAAGCAAGTATTGGCAAGAGTTATTTTCCATTTGATTTCAGCGCTGGTCTTAGCCCCCACCTCGACAGAGTCCTTTAAAACCTCAAAATTATAGCTGTCTTTGGTGACGTTTTATCTAAGACGTCGTCGGTGACCGCTTAACCCATCTTCTTAGCTTCCTTCTAAATGCTCACAAGCTTGTCCTGACATCACCTTTTGTTCTTGCAATTATGTCAATATCGTTGACGTATCCGAATAATAGGATGGACTTTTTGTAAAATTGTTCCTCAAGTTTTGATGCGTGAGTTTTGCACTATTCTTTCAAAAATGATATTGAAGAAGTCACACGACAGACCATCGCCTTGCCTTAAACGTTTTTTGACATCAAATGCATGTGTGAGTTATTTTCCGACCTTGAAAGAGCAGCGTGCGTTCTCCATCTTCATCATGCACAAACAGACAATTTTGTCAAGGATGCCAAAACTAGACATTGCTCTTAACGACTGGGGCGCAAAATTTTAAACAGCTTAGTATTTAGGTATTAGTGTGATACTAAAGGGTGATTAAATTTTAAGGGCCGATGTTGAATGTGAACCACACTTAAACGTCAAGTTTTTTTCTGCATTTCATTTGACATTTCTCAACTTCAGACTAACTCAATTGTAACCATGGAAAGATACACAATCGAGTAACGCATTAAAGTTATTCAGGCTTATTTTAATTTGAGCAAACCGGTTCTGTAGGAGATGTGAAAACACCAGTGCATGCTCGTACAGCTCATACTGCAGAAAATATTGTTGCTGTTCGTGATAGTGTGGCTGAAGAGCCGTCCACCTCAACTCGTCGTCGTGCCCAACAATTGCACCTCACGCTCGTCGTTGATGAACATTATGTATAAAGACTTGCATTTACACGCTTACAAGGTGCAATTGACTCAAGAACTAAAGCCAATAGAACATTTCAAGCGTCGTCAATGGTCAGAATGGTGGTAAGAAATGGCAACAGTGGATGATCAATTTTCGAAGAAAATCATCTTCAGTGATGAGGCATATTTTCAACTCAGTTCATTCGTCAATAAGCAGAATTGCCGCATTTGGGCGAATGATAATCCAAGAGTGATTGTCGAAAAACAAATGCACCCACAAAGAGTGACTGTTTGGTGCGGTTTATGGGCTGGCGGCATCATCGGGCCGTATTTTTTCCAAAATGAGGCCGGTCAGGCAGTTACTTTGAATGGTGTTCGCTATCGTGAGATGATAACGAACTTTTTACGGCCCGAATTGGAAGATATGGATGTGGACGATATGTGGTTTTAACAGGACGGTGCCACTTGCCACACAGCTAACGAAACAATGTCTCTTATGAGCGACAAATTCAATGGCCGTGTTATCTCACGTGGTGGCGATGTCAATTGGTCGCCAAGATCATGTGATTTGACACCGTTGGACTTCTTTCTTTGGGGTTATTTGAAAGAAAAGGTGTACGTCGATAAGCCAGCAACAATTCAAGAGCTAAAGAATGAGATAATTCGGCACATTAACGGCATGCATAGAACCCTAATTATGCCTAAGCGTCATTGAAAATTTGGACGTTCCATACATAATTGAACCATACCAATATTATCATAATAAAAAGAAATTCAACATCGGCTCTTAAAATTTAACCACTCTTTACTTAAAAATTTGCTAACTTTCAAGTAGATTACTAACTCATTCTCAATTTCAAACATTGGGGCCTATCGTGAATAAAATTTCCCTCGAAATTGTTCCCAACTTTCAAAATTGTCATCTCGAATAATGTCAAAAGTTTCCCTTGGAATTTATTGATATTGGGAATTAAATTTCATAGTGACTTTGGCTTTCATTTAAAAAGGCCAGTCGCCAACTTACAATGAACAGTGCAGAAGTATTGACCTATCCAATTTTCAAAGATGGGGAAAATTCCGAGAGAAATTTTGTTCACGATAGTCCCCATTTTCTAACTAGTATCGTACTAAAGTCATTTTCTTAACAAATTGCTTCTGAACACATCTAAAACAATGACAGTTCGTGCGAAAAACTAAGTAAAAAGAACTTTTTTGACGTCGTATAAAGTTAGCACTATACTAAAATATTAAAATAGGTATTCGGTGATTTTAACTTTAATAAAAGGTTAGAGAAAGTATGATGCTGTCATTCGATTAAAATTTGCAAAATCGTTGTTTCAACCTAGTTCCATACTAAAACAGCTTTAACATCGTACCAATTCAAATAAATTTTGTGCAAAGGATATTAAATACCCGAAAGTTTAATGTTTCTCGTTGTATTACTTAAACAACACTATTCTTCTTTCTCTAGAAATTTAATTAAATAAATTTATTCGAGTAGTATTTTCGAGTGAAGAAAATGTCAAGTACATTGAGAAAACCAATCAACACTAGAATATTTTCATAAACCAATAATGTATTCCTACCGACTATACAACCTTTGTTCCCCCATCAGTAATTCGATATCAACCAAATTGCCTCAAGAATATCTTGAAAATAATAATATTTATATTCAATTACTGCAACAATCTAACCAATATGTCTACTTCAGTTTTGTCATTGTCTCCATGTCCATCACATATCACAAAAACCTCCTACCATCGAGATATTTATATCTTTTCAAAGAAGTAAATTGTCTCGAACAATAATACGGAATGTAAACGTTTTTGGAAAAGTGAATTTTATTATATCTGAAATTGAATTTGAAACAAAAATGAATATCCCACAAATTGTTCTTCCTATGTTTTCCTATTAAATTATTGGAATGAACACAATTCTAAATTTAATTTTCCAACTTCACAAAAGTACTATAACTCTGTAGAACATCATCTAAGCCCTGGTATTTGATATTCCAATTGCAAAAACTGTCTTGATACCCATTTGTCTAACACTCCCACAAAAAACATATAACAATTTAGCAATAAAATTTGTTCGATAGATCTTTGTTCGATTACACTGCACATTACTTGATTGAATTCTTGTGTTTTATTATTTTTATAGGTCATGGTTCTGCCCAGTGCCATAATTATTTACAATGTATTTCTATTATTTGTTTTATTTTTATATCATCTACTGGGGTAGTCTAATAGCAGCAAATGCAAAGCTGTAAGTTTAAGCTACTGAGAGGTAGTTATGGTTCTTTTGTTGAAAGTTGAGTGAAAACAGTTAATTAGAAAAAATATTGTCCTGCATAGTTGTTGATTAAAAATGAATTTTGTTATTGCCAAAATTGTCCCTTTGCACACATGCCCACATAAATTCGCCAGATGGGTTAATTTAGCTTTTGGCGGTCCATTTAAATTCATAGAAAAACTCATTTGTCTACCCTCAGAAATAAAAATATCAAAAATTTCGTTTTTATAGCAAAGAAATCATACAAAATTGGGTTTGTATGTTGCAGCTTGTAATTTCGTCTAAAGCTCGTTCGTTCGTTTATCCATGGCCTGTCCATGAAAAAATTGCTTGTCCACCCTCGGGAACAAAAAAAAATACTAAAAAATTCGTTTTTATAGCAAATACAACATGAAAGATAATGGGACCGTTTTGGCTCTTTAGCTCATCATCTGCCCATGTTCACCCATAAATAATCATGGAAAAACTGTGGGCAAAGCAACCCAAACACCGTTCCCGTTTTTCTAAATTTTTATTTCCATAAGCGCTGGATGACACAAAAGTTGTTACATTGTTAGAAGTTGCTATAAAAAAATATGTACGAGTATATATAATTTTATTTCCTGATGATTGGCGAATGAATTTTTAGTGGATACACATTGATAAAAAATATACCCAATTATATGTACCTTCTTCACTAAGATTTCGTTTAGGCCTGCTTGACGACATTTTATGGTTTTTTGATATTTCCAATAAAAAGTTCTAATCTTAAATATGTCATCTTCTTGAGAATTAAAAAAAATATTTTATGGCTACACATAGGCAGTTGTTAAAATCCAACCTAATTTACACGACTTTCGTGTTAGGTATTTGAAAGTTGTCATACAAATAAAATGTCGAACTTTTTTCTAACGATTTTTTGTTAATAGATATTTTTGGGTAGCTAATAGACAAACGAACCCAAATAATTCCGTTTTTCTAAGTTTTCGTTTGGGTAAGCGCTAGCAGACTTTGAATTCGTTGCAAGTTCCTATAAAAGTAAAAATGTTTTATAATTTTTGCTCGAAGATGCACATAGACAGCTGGTTAAAAAAACAAGTCGAGTCGACCCATCCTAGTAACATTTTTTATTTTGGAGGTGCACGAAAGGCTTTAATGTTCTGTGAAAGTTGCTATAAAAAAATGTTCATATTTTTAATATTCCAGAAAGTTAAAAACGATTTTTTCTTAGTGGATAGTATATGCACAATCGAACAAACGAACCTCTAAAACTAAATTTGGAATACTGGACGAATTTTTAGATTTTTTTATATTTGCTAAAAATCGTGAGGATGATTTTAACGGTGAAAAAAAAGTGGTCAAATGATAGAAAAATGAGCGTGATATAGTCGTACATACGAGTACTTCAAACAATGCCCTCTCGCAATAATTCATTTTTCATGTTTACGTATTAAAGCGCTGAAAATATCTTAAGGAAAAGTTCAGACCAAGCTAAGGGCCATAGGGAAACATATCGAAGCTCGTCATTGCTTACTTACAAAGGTGACGCCGTAGTTCCAGTGAGTGAACTGCCTCCAGTTGTGTAGTTGTCCAACTTGCAAGTGCTCTCATTTCACTAAGTCGTGCCACATGCGGCTCCTCTACTGCATTGTACTTCCGAGTTACATTCGAAAACTTAACGGGCCGGAGTATTGTCCTTCATGCCTCAGACATCTGAGCCGATGAATTCGTATTCGCTAGACTATTCTTATACGGCTGTACTGTTCCTATAGGATTTTTCGTTAGATCTTCTTCTCATACCGTCTTTAACGAAAAATAGGTCGAATAAAGAATATTTCTCTAGAAGAGGTAACGATTGGTACAGGATATTCTTCGCTTGATTTCTACACTGGTGTTGTTATCAGAATTTACAGCGGAGCCAAGGTATTCCTTTGGTAACTCAAAATTATAGCTGCCCTCTGCGACATTTTTGTCGATATGATCATGTTGAGTGTCTGTCCTGGTTGACAGCCCTTATTAATCGCTTTATCTATTTTTGCGGCTTCTTTTTAATAAGCTCACCGAGTTCTGTCAATGATGTCAATATCTTCTGCGAATGAAAGGAGTTGTAAGGTTTGTGGAAAGATCGTACCGCTGATGTTGGGCTATGAGTTCGCAGAGTGCGTTGTTGGCCAACGAACAATCAGAGTATTTGTTTTCTATTTTGATATTGATTTCCTGAACTCTTCCTTTGTGTCACAGACATGGATGTAACTTATGTTACAATTCTACCTTATGGTTTGGTTTTTCTATATTTTATTCTCCTTTATCAACAGGCTTCACTTTAAAAAGGGCATTTTTATTTAAAGACAAAAATCAGCATCAATCAATTGACACGCAGTGTTCATATTGAAAATAATCTTAAATTGCTTATATCCTTTTTGTATACAAATTTACTTATATTTATTTTTTTATTTATTTTATTTTCGTCTAGAAATGGAAAGCGCACCGAGAAATGTACAAGTCAGACCATTAAGCTCATCAACAATGGTCATTACATGGGAACCACCAGAGACACCCAATGGACAAGTGACTGTAAGTATAACTACCCTTCCTTCCACATGACTCGGCTGTAATCCCAAATAAACAAAAATTCCAACATAAACCAACCACCCATATACATATATCTGTGTAATACGTTCAAAGGAACTTTACTGACCCAAACCGACCAAATTATAAAAGGTATCCCATTTTATTTGGTCCTGTCAATCTACGAATGTGTCGGCTCTGTTTCTCTACTTGAGGTTGAGTTTCATTTGAAATTTATACAATGATACAGTTAAATCTCTATTCATATTGTTATTGTTATTATTTTTTTTTGTATTTGTTGCCATCGAGAACGACTCTCGTCCTTGTGAATGCCTTTGCCTGTGAATGGGAGAGATTGGCTGGTATGTAGGAGCCGCCTTCCTTTCCAGATGATTATACAATATTGTCCTCTTCTTCTATCTATGCTGAGGTCTTCTCTTGAACTTTCTATATCGCTCAAATACATAACCGACACACAAATCTGCAAAAGGTGAATTGAGTTTCAATTGTGTTGTGTGATCCAAAAGGATTCTCCATGAAATACCAGGATTCGTTTGGGACTGTCAATATTGGGCGGCAAGAGATTGCCGGCCCGCCTGATTGCCTTCAGTGCCTTCTTGTTAGGAATTCTATTTTCTTTTATTTATATTTTTTCGCAATTTGTTACGTTTTTCAATGTTATTCCTCCTTTTTTCATTATTTCTTTGTTCTATTGTTTTCGAAAGTGTATTATTGAATTTCAATTGATCGGCAATTGTTGAAGATACAAATCGTATAAGTTGCGAAATATATTTAAGGTCGTTTTGTTGTTGTTGACTTGTACAATAAATAGAAAGGAAGAATAAAAGAAAACTTGTGGCACTTTGTTATTTAAGTGAATAAACTGATAATATTGATGGTAACAATAATAATGACTTGTTATATTGTAATGGGTGATTTTTTTGCTATTTTCTTTTTGGCAACACTGGTTTTGACAGTTCACGCACGTTTCGTGTTTTGTGTCACTGTCAAGCATCATTAGTTTGGTCTATAATTTACCCATGAACCGTCTTACAAACGAACAACGCTTGCAAATTATTAAATTTTATTATCAAAATGCGTGCTCTGTTAAAATTGATAGTTCATAGCGCGCTTCTTCCATTTTATGGTCAGTTTAATTGACCTACTGAGGTGACTATTGTGATATTATTTCGCACCTTACATTGTTTAACATTAAACCACCAACACGCTTACGTAGAGTTCGATCTGAGGAAAATGTCGGAGCTGTATCGGCCAGTGTTCCCGTGAATTATCGATTCGGCGCCGTTCGCAGCAATTGGTTACTCCACTACGTGGAAAATTTTACGGATTTAGGTGTGAAGCCTTTCAAAATACAGCTGGCGCAAGAATTAAATCCGAACGACCTACCACAACGCCGAATTCAAACCACAATTTGATGAATGGGCTCTTGAAAAGTTGGCCGAAGATCCACTTTTTTATCGAAAAATCGTGTTCAGCGACGAAGCTCATTTCTTGTTGAATGGATACGTTAACAAGCCAAACTGCCGTATTTGGAGTGAAGAGCAGCCAGAAGCATTGCAAGAGTTACCAATGCATCAGGAAAAAGTCACTATTTGATGCGGATTATGGGCTGGCGGAATCATTGGACCGTATTTATTCAAAGATGATGCGAATCGCATCGTTACTGTGAATTGTGAGCGCTACCGTGCGATGATAACAAACTTTTTTTGTGCAAAATGGAAGAGCTTGACTTGCGTGACATGTGGTTTCAATAAGACGGTGCCACATGCCACACATCACGCTTAACAATGGACCAATTGAGAGGCGAGTTCGGTGAACAGTTTATTTCACGTTTGGGGTCGGTCAATTGGCCGTCTAGATCGTGTGATTTAACGCCTCTAGATAATTTTTTGTGTTGCTATGTTAAGGCCCTTTCTACATACAGCGCCAAGCAGGCTTCAATTGACCCACTGGAAGCCAACATTCAAGCATTTATTCGTGAGATACCGGCCGAAATGTTAGAAAGAGTATGCCAAAATTGCACTAAGCGGATGGTGCATTTGAGGCACAGCCGCAGCCAACATATGCATGAAATAATCATCAAATATTAAATTATATCGACCGTACTATCGATTCAAATAAAGATTTCATGCATTTTTCTGAATTTTATGTTTTTTTTTTAATTTCCGATAGCCCTTAAAAAAATCAGTGGATATTTCTGTCATACAATTTTCCAGAAATTTTAAATCTTCTTCTATACTGAAAATAAAATTTGATTGGTTCAACGAAAAAATGCGTTCGATTCATGAATGATTTCATTAAAACAATTTTCTTTGTTTGATGAAGCTTTCAGTGTCTCGATGAAAGAGCATTCAGTCACTCAGTTTCTTTTGATGAAAGCCTTAAAGATGTTATGAAAAAAATTAATAAAAATATTCATATTCGTAAAAAGTATCATTTTTGAATATAAACTTACGACATGTACCAAGTTTAATGAAAATCGGCCAAACCGTTTAGGTTGTAGGTAAACAGAGTTGCGAGAACTACTTTTTTCGTCTTCGCTATCATGGAAATGTCAACTTTGATCAAAATCAGGAGTTTTTCTTACGAATGCTTAACTTGCCTTATAGCACCTATAAGTCGCAAGTAAAAATTCGTACACCACAATAAAAATTGAATTTTGTGCCCATTTTATTCTGATAATAAAATCTAGATTTCCCTTAGATACCTTAGGAGTCAATTGATCTTTCTAAATTGCCTGTACTGAATCATAACTTCTTGACTTTTAAGGGCTTTTATCCACACGTTCTTCTTATCTTATTTTTTTTCACTCATTTATGGATTTTGTGACAAGAATCAAGTATGAACTATTCTTCTGGAATGAACACGTCAAAACATCTGTTGGGAAAGCCTCAAAAGCCATTTTGATATGCATAAGAGACTAGCAAGAAAATCATGGGGTTGCAAACCAAACATCCTAGGTTGATGATGGTAAGACCTATCAGTACCTATGGTGCATTTGCGACAAATAGGTTCGTGGAGCAGTGAGCACTTGCCCTTAGGCTGCTAAGCTATGTTAAAAATACTTAGCGAAGGTACTGGAAACGCCAAATATGTGGGAACTAGAGAAAGAGGCTCCATATCTTTCTTCAGTATTGAGTTTACTTGAAAGGTGTTTAAGTTAGAGAAAAACTTCAGAATGAAGTTTCGTAGGTAGAAAAAGCGAAACTGTCGACATTCTCACGGAGTCATCCAGTTTGGATTGAGTTCAAAATAAAATCTAGTTTGTTTTGAAGACTCTTATTGTGTGTTTGCTCTTGCACAATCATCCGCAACTTGGATCACTCACTCAAGCGGAACCATCTGACACCATCTACACTGTGCCAAGCTGGGCAGCTTGTTGACTGGTTCTGAAACACTAGCCCCCCTCTTTTCGACAATTTCTCGATTTTGAACTCTATTCTGAAAAACCAGAACAAATATGTATATAAACCTTCAGATGTCCCCATTTTCATTTCATTTGTATCCCTTCGGCAAAAAATACACACAAAGTTTCTAACAAAGAATTATAGATATAGTTTTCCCTATGAAAAGCTGTCATATATTGAACAAGATTACCTTAAGTATTTTGTTGTTTGTTTTGTTTGTCTGTCTTGTCAACATGAAAATTGTATTAAAAGAAATGTCAATTTCAATGACACCTAATTCCTTTTTGAAAACACAACACAATTCCTATATCTAAGTACATAACTTTTAGTCATGCTTCCATATTTATTATCATCATATCTTGATTCATCATCGTCACGAAGGAATAATCCACCCATCACAAAATGTGTACTCTGCCAACAACATCATCCACCTTTCATTTCTATCAAATGAGCTAGATAATATTCCTTGTGGCTGGCAAATTCCTTGTAGAATAAATGTCACTCAGGACATCTTGGTTTTCAATCAATATGTCAATTTCATTACACACATCAACCTTATTCCTCCCTTTCTATATCGTCTTGTCTGGGGGTCAGGTCATAGTCAGTTACGTAATTCGTATAAAACAGGTATGATGTAATTTTGCCTTCTAATTTTTTTAAGTATTTTTTTTTCAGTTTCGACTTTTAAAAAATATTATTTAACAAAAAAGAATATGTATTCATGTCGATTACAGAATTCGCAGAATTTTACTCCCAGTGAGTTGACTCGATCCGTTGACCTTTCGCATCCGCTGTAAAACTGAATTATGAAATTCGCCGGATGAACTACATTGTCGATTCCTAAAATTACCTTATCATTTATGAACTTTCGTATCGACACTGTCAGATACAGACATTTATTTAACGGCCTAGGCATTAATAATAGCATCGCTATCGATCAACGAAATCAAGCATCGTAGCGCGTGGTTATTACTTGGATGGGGGACGGTTCAATACCAACCGTGTGCTTTGTTTTTTTTTTTTTTTTTTAGATTTCTGGCTCTCCGGTTGCGTTGTTAGTTCGCCGTTTTCTATTAAAATTTGTTAAACACTTAAACATTCAGTACGATAAGCTTTTGACTTACATGTTTGTGCTTTCCATTGCTTATTTTCTTTTCGTTTCGAAATTGGTGCGAATGTAAATGTTGAAATTGTATGGAGTGCGAATGGATTGCGGATTTAGTAATACCAGATAAGTTGAACCGAATGTCGGTGGTGCAGGGCATGCGACCGACATTCGTTCAACTTTCATTCGTCGGATTCAGTAATAGCAAAAGTTTGGAAATGAATTGAAACTGTCACTTTAGCTCATTCGTTGAATTCTGTAATAGGGGTGATTTTTTGGATTGAAAATTTTATTTTTGAAAAATCAAAGTTTAAAATGAAATTGGTTTTTGGCTCTACACAACGAAATTTCAACTATATAATTTAAAAAATTACTCACCGAATTTAAAAATAGGTTTTCTACTCCTCTTTGTTAAAAATCATATATTTCCTATGGCTTCTTTGCACATTTACCCTTGTTTACCCTATTTAAAATGTGTTGGAGCCACAGAACATCTCCATTTTCGAATCTACGTATATGTTATTTATATTTGAAATCGCCTTTGTATGTCTTTTCGTTTATTCACATTTTGGTGAGTGAAACGTTTAAACTTTGGAGACACAAATTGCTCACAATAGTTCGGTATCATGTAGGGCAAGCACATACTTATTCCCCCTAAAACAGAAGGGCATTGTGTTAATGCCTAAAATGAGTGGTTTTTATCTTTCGAGCTGTAGTTAGCTCCTTTTGAAACATTTACTGCTGGTAGGCGGACATTTTTTTGACTTAGAAGTCTTCCAAAGCAGTCTTTCGTAAACTTTTGATGAATTTTTAATTCCTTTCTGACAACAATTGAGGTAAGTAGGGTAACATCATCATCAAAGCTGATTTGAGAGCAATACATTACATTTGGGAGATGGTTTCTCTTTGAATGAAAGATTTCTGACGCCTTGTCTTTATTTCCGAGCATAAACTCGGCCATTTGCTTTCATCATACATATATATTCTTCGACGTTGAAGATTTCAAGTCAATGAACAAAATTTCCCTGTTAGCGTACTGACTTCTTAAAGCTTTTGATTTTTGCTTACGTTTATGCTTCAACTATTGGCAAGTTTCCCCGAGTCTCTTCCGATAAATCCTCTGTGATGAAACAAAACCTGAAGATTTGAGGAATAATATTCATTTCCCGCGATAAGACTTTCGTCTGATTCAAGCATCCATCACGGTTTGATGCCACTCGGGATTCACAGAAGTGATTGGACGGATTTATATTTAGCTGTCAAATACTCCATCACTATTCTCAAATAACTTCACCGTATATTTAAAAAAAAAATAAGAGTGATTCCAATCTGTCAGGACAACCGAATGATATCAATCCCATGTTACCCCTGTGAATACGTATCACAACTCAACGTTACCGGATTACTCGATTGTAAATGACCAAAAGCGGCTAAGTTTCGTATGACTACTCAACTGTCAAGATTTTCCAGATCTATCGATCGCACGAATTATGCATTATTTTTCAATTCAAAGTGTTCTTCACTAAAATTTGTCCACGAAAATACTCGCACAGCACTGTCGAAAAGTCGATACTGCAGAATTTAAATTGTATTCCTTTCATGAATCTATATTGAATTTGACAGTTACCTTTGCATATACTGGTGTATGATATTCTAACATAAAATTTCACGAAGCATAAGAAGGTCTAACCTGGATTACCCTATCGTCTCCATCTCTTTGCTTTATCTGTAAATAATTTATTCATAATTGACTTTCCTCTCTCTCATACACACACATTCAATCTCTTCTCATACAGGGCTACAAAGTATATTACACAACCAATTCTAATCAACCCGAGGCATCTTGGGACTCGCAAATGGTTGACAATAGCGAATTAACAACAATATCTGAATTGACACCGCATGCTATTTACACGGTACGTGTACAAGCATATACATCAATGGGTGCCGGTCCGATGTCCACTCCGGTTCAGGTGAAAACACAACAAGGTAAGGATGCACGTTATGAGTATATCGAAGTTTTTCTTTTTCAGTTTTTTTTAATTCAAAATACATTTTTGGGGCAAAAACATATCCACATCTTATATTCGTAGTCAGATTTTTAAGGAAAGACAAACTTTAAAGCATAAATAGGGAGTTTTTGTGACTTGAACTATGAGAACGTGACTGAGTATTATTCTTCGAGATTTGGATTTTTGAAAGTGGTTCTAAATTATCTTTTTTGACATTAGCTTGAACTTATTTTCAAAGTTTTGCATTTGAAATCTATTTTACAAAATAACAATTTCTTATCACGTTTTGCTCAAGTTTTGGATGTGATAAAATTTAAAGAATATTTATGTTTTTAACTTATTCACCTCTAATTTATGTATATTTTAAAATAAAGCCCCGGAGAAATATGCAAAAGACTTATACGTAGACGAAAGCAAAACGAACTTTTTAGACATCATTTGTTACGTGAGCTGATAACTATAGACTTAATGCTCACTTCTTAATGTTGGTTCTCAGAATGTGCAAGTTGACTGAATTTTCTTCGATGTTAGCCAATGATTGTTCCTCTTCATAGCCTTCTTCCTTATGTAAATCCATTTTAGCCAATTCAATATTCAGCTGCAGAAATTCTTTTTTAAGTCCCACTGCCCGAATTTTGAATGTTCTTTTTCTTTCTAGCTCTATTTTACCTTCCAATTTTTATTTTTTTTCAAAGCAGATTTTAGAAGATTAAAATTTTTCCAATCTCCAAAGGTCTCTTTCTGACGAAGAATCTCAATACATAGTCATAAATTCCACATCGAACAAGGAAATCCTTTTTTACGACCCAATAAGTTGCGATAGAAAAATTAAGATTGTCTACTCGATAACATTTTTTCTTTGAAGTTAAACTACTGTTATATCTCAGCAATTGAGCATCAACTGTGTTTATTATACTATTACCGCAGTCCATCTTTCCCTGGAGTCTCATACGACTTCTTCTATAACTGATTCCCTATTGTTAAACTCTTTTTTCAAAGAATTATCTAATGCACTATCCGGTTTCACAGTAACCAAATCATGTCTTTTTACCAAAATGGCTTCATGATCAATAACCACCAATTTCTTGAATTTTACTCCGGAACGGAATGTTATCTTGAGTTAAGTTGAGTATGTATTTGCAACTTATTTAAAGGACAGCTTTCATTAAAATATTTTTTGATCCAATTAATCTGATCATATCCAAGAAACTTCTGGTGTTCCACAGGGCACATATGTTGGTCCTCTGATATTTATTTTCTAAAAAAATGACGTTGAGTGTTTCATCAGGGACACTTTAAAATCAAGTTATACTGACTTTAGACCAATCTGTAGACGAATGTGATTTCCTGACGATCCTTAACTTCTTCCACCTCCACCTGGTGCCGAAAAAAGTTCCTGGAAATAAGTGTCAACAAGTTTCAAACTACTACTACGCATTTCAAATTATTCTAGGACTTGTCTCTTATCAACAATTATTATCGGATCCAGATAGATTTGTGAATAATAAAACGCACCTAATGAGAAGCAACGAGAACGAAGTTCCTTGCTATTGTACTGGAATATTCAATACGAAGAAGACCGCTCTGATTTCGTTAATTTTTAACGAGCTCTGATTGGATTAAAGCTGAAGGCAAGTCCAAAAAAAGCACAAGTATGAATTCTTGAAAGTATCTTGAGTCAAAAAAATGTCCAAAAATAAAAAAATTACAAAAAAAAATGTCCAAAAAAGTTAAAAAAAAAAACATGTGATAAATCACTCCCTACATCACGAATATGCAGTTTTCAACTCGCTAAGATGCCTAGTTAAGCCAGAAATCACGTTTGAAAATGTCAACTTTACGGGGTCTACGAAGCTCCGTTTAGCCGCAAATCGCGTTTAAAGATCAAAATTTGTTTTTCGTTTCATGCGATACGTGGATTGAAAGGTGGCACTCTCTAGAGCACGAATATGTATTTTTTAATTCTCTAAGATGCTTGGTTTAGCCACAAATCATATTAATAAAACAAAGTGTCAACTTTAATAGGTCTACGGCAATTAGTTTGCCAGAAAATCGACTTTAGAGATATAAAAATTTGTTTTATATGATTTCAATAATTGGTGTGCTTGCAGTTTATGTTTAATAAACAAACAGTACATTGGGTGGATTTTAACTCACTTTTTCGGGGACACACCCGCTCACGCGACTCTATCGCTCCGCTTAGGGTATGTTAACGTTAAGTCGCCTGGCAGGCACCAATGTAAACAGTTTTTTTGATTAAAAGTACCTTGGGTGGCAAATTTTTGTCAAGAAATATTTTTGAAAATAAATAAAAAAAACGGCTTAGAGAATGACAACATCAATATCCAAAAAAAAAACAACAAATTGCGTTTTCATCTACAGAAGAGAAGATGAAATTTAGATAGAAGAATCTCTGCGAGGCCTCTATTTTTTTTTAAGTATGCACTCCAAGTTACTGGGACTGCGCTTCACTAAATCACGTCTCCTTAGGTGGAGTCTTCCTGCTTATTGGAATGAATATCACTATGCTCTGTTCAACAAAATTTGTCAATGCAAGGTTTATGAGAAACCGTTTTTTAAAACTGTTCAGTATCATGATACTGAATCAAGAAAATGTTAACTTGAAAAAAATCAAAGCCACTAAGATTCCTTTAGTTCAGAGTTATAAAAGAATTCAATCCTTTGTGAATGCAATCTTAAGAAATCACTCATTGAGTAAAATTCATTCACTTGACTCTTTTTTGGAATAACAATACAATTGCCGATTTCTTGCCATACAACCCTTATGAAGAAAAATATTTCGTTCGAAACCAGCTTCAAAGAGTAGTTAATACTTGAGATACTATAAACCAAATAATAAACGTGAAATGCACGGAAGAAAAACATTTAATCCTAGCAAATTTCTTGTACACTGATTCGTTTTTGAAATATTTGGTTAAAACGCTTTCCAATCCAACTACCTATTTTAATAACATAAATCAAAATCTTTTTCGTCTCTTTGGGCTGTCCTGCAAGCAAAAATTGTTCTCCCTGAATATATCACTCCTTTACAAACTTAATGCATTTGTTTCCACGTAATTTAAATTTCACAAAATAAAAAAAAAATTAAATATATCCGTTTCCTCATAATCAATTTTAATGTAAATTCCCAAACAATTCCTCGTTATCACTCGCTGAACCATACTTACCAAGTTGCTGACATTACAATACATTGTTTCCGTAATACAGGATATGTATAAATTAAATTTAAACAAAAAAACCTTAACGTAAACGTAAAGTACCATCGTGATCAATATGACAATTAAAACGAATCGCCTCACACAAGAATCGAGGACATTTTACAAGGAGAAAGTTTTCATCTCGCGCTCTTGAATAGCATTAATTACGTTCGGAAAATTTTATATCCATTTTACAATCAAAAAAAAAAAAAATAATAATAAAAAAGTTAAATTTAAAGCGGAAATATAACCTTTACTTTGCGTATGCGTTCAGCGCGATTGGGAGCGGGATAGAGTGGAGATAATCATTGGACGTTGCGTTTAAGTGACACAATTAAAAAAATTACATTTCTTGCTTGGGTCTGTAGTATAAGTTTAAGCTGTGATTATATTTCGTTCTATATATAATACAGTGGGGTAGAATATTACGAAAGTAGGACAAATTATTTGAATAGTTTTTAATGATAAAATCAAACATCTTGGCTCTTCGAATTCGGTATAAAGTTGTATTTCCTCACAATTCTTGTCAACTAACTGGAACTATCGCAATACCATTTGTTTTTAATTTGTTTAGCCATAAGACTTATTGACTTGTACATGTACATCACTGTACAACGGATGAGGTGGCAGTGAATTGTTGGCCTGTCCAATTCTTACAGAATTGCTGATGCTGGTATGGTGATAGCCATTTTTATGGTCCAATAAACAAGAAAATGATGTGGTTTGATGCGCTATTGTCACGCCACTTCAGTACAACGAATGGCGCCGCATATTAAATGTTATTACTTTAGTTGGTTTTGTCTGCATCGAAGAAAGAACTATGAAATGTCTTCTCGCTGGCATTTATGTCTATGCGAGACTATCAAATGAATCGGTCACATTGCATAACGAATCTAAGCTTGCATCAAACCATCACCATATGCCATTTCTGTTCGAACTAGGATTAAGGTGTCCATGTCACTAAGGTGTCACTTAAGGTGTCAGTGAACTACGTGGGATATTTAATTGGACCAGAATACCTTATTGTAACGTCTCTGTTAGCATCCGAGTGATTGCGGTGGGTACCTTCCAAGTGCTGCACCCAAACAGTAGTAGAGACTGACTTTAAGTTTGAGCAAAACAGACAAACCTCTTTGTTAGTCCGGGAACCAAAGATTTTCTACAGCTTTCTCGATATCAGATTTTGACAGCTTAGTGAAAGTTGCCGTGCTGTGATATCAGACGAAATGATCCTTCACAAATAAATATTTTCTCGACTTTTTGGAACAACAATTTTTATTCGGGAGCGTTCGAAAAATGAGAGATATATTCCATCTTCGCTGAATTTATTTTGAGCCCCATTCCTTCTACTAGATTAAACTTTAAGGTTTGGACCTAAACCTATGATTTTTGATCGCGCTGATTATCTCTGCGTTTTACCACCTTGCAAAAACTGAGTTATAAAATAAAACCCATTTGAACTCTTTTCTGGACTTAGAGGATTTTGAAAACGCTGATTACGCTCCTGTAGTACATTAAGAGTATAGTCTTTATGATATAATAAATTGGTTTGGTGACATATGATGGAGACCCAGATTATTTTTGTATAATCCGAGCGCAATTGAAGGATTTAGACTACCTTAAAAATAATCATCACAGCTTTAGGAATATAGAAAAGGATTTAAAATTATACACCGACCTACAGTAAATTTGAAGTTCTGAATATAGAAATTGGAGGTACAATGATAGCCAGAGCAAGGAATTTCACCACATTCGTGCAGTACGCTTGAAGAAGGGAAATCTGTACTTGACAGTTCGTCTGAAGTTGGTCTCAATAAATCCAGAGCGAAAACATGATTGTGTGACACAATAAATAGGAGCTCATCTTTGGCCTTTTGTAGGATTTTTTTTGCTTTTATTGTGTACTCTGCTGGCAGCGCACATATCTTCAGTCAATTTCTGCATAAGCATCTCTTTGATTCCAGTCGTGCGGAAAACGTTAAATAGAATTGTCAACTTATTAAATGTCTAACATTATTGTTCTTTTATATATTATTATATTTATTTTTATATCGAAGTTGCAATTGCTCTAGAATGTCCAGTGCGAATTCAGGATTTTGTTTGTTTCCATATGAGTAAACAGATATTTCGTCAAACTTTTTAAATAGTGTTTTTTGGAGCTGCATCTCTAGTTCCTAGTAAATTACAGGGCCCAACCGTCTTCGTGTTGTTTGAACGCAGAAACATCAGTGGCCTATCAGTGGCTTGCCACCTCTTAAGCTTGTGGCAGCATTGATTTGATGGTTGCAGTTATCGGGTTTTACTTACCAACTCAAGGTGGCTCTGAGTCAGCCAGCTCACTCCCTCCAGAAGAACCCTGTTGCTGTTATGACTAGTTCCTTCAAATGTTACGTCGGATATCAGTATTCGATTTTCAGGGGTACTCCATCTTGCGAGGAGTTTTCAAATCCTCCAAAAATATTTCAAAAATTGCTTCTTATTTCAGATGTTTCGATTCTATAGACAACACGCACGCAGAAATGGTTGAGAGTTATAACTCGCCAAACACTGGTTCTCTACGAAATATTTATTTGTATGGTTCTACTGCGCCATTCCTCGGGGTTGGACTCGAGGATTTTCCGCACCGAAGCAGTACTGTCCATTCAATTTAAAGGCCCATCTCATTCATTGGATCGTAATTCTTTTTACCAAGTTGGTCCGGCCCGTACAGCTCGTTGTTTAGTATCGTCCTCCAACTTATCCCGCCTTACATAAATATGTATATGTAGGTGACCAAATAGGATCAATAGGATAGGAAATTAAAATAAAACAAGTATGGTGGCCAAGTTGAAATTGATTCTGGCTTTATTTTGAAGCTACTTTCAAGCCATTATCCATGGAATAGCACATCATTCAAATGGCCGACTTTGCTTTGCTGGCGGTGCTTCAAGCGGTTCGTCTAATTTTTGATGAATTGGCGTTATTCGGGCAATAGCGTCTCAAGACTTGGCCTAAAGTTGGTTCAATCAGGTTGGCTTCTTAGAATAAACAAAGGACTGAATTTAGCCCCAAAGAAAATAATCGAGTGGTGTCAATTGCAATTGGCATGATCGCAGCGACCAATTTATAGCTAGTAGCGCTCTCTTCTTCGACCTACAACTCATACATATTGATGTTGTAGAACTCTGGCCAAAAGAAGTTGGTTAAAGTCGCTGTCCATCCGAAACCACTTCGAAATCAATAATGTTAGATGATGCCGTCATGCCTGCAATAAGCTACACTAAACAGTCAATCTTTGTGGGTGCGTTGAAGCTTGGTCGAACAAGCTGAACGAAAAATGGGCCTTGTCCGAGAAGATGAGTATTTGGCCGAAATCCGGATCACCGGCCGATATTTTCAGCGCCCAACTATGAAACTCTCGCTTTGTCTATGGTCGTCCTAAAAAAATAGAAAAACCTTACTAAATAAATTTCGACAGATGGATTTCAGCGGCAACTTTGACAGCTGCTGAAATATACTTCCTTTGCTTTCACGTCCAACTGCAATAATAGTTTCCTTAAAAGAATTTGTGCTTTGAGTAAAAACATCGTCTTCGATTCGTCTTCGGATACCCAATTTCTCTTTCTCTTGTTTTTACCGACAAATCTCTGTACACCTTCTGTAATAAATTTTTCAAAAAGAGTGCGTTTCTACAGAACGACAATATCGTGATTGAATTTAGGACCAAAAATGCAACAATTACAGATAATAATAAGTCTAAGTCTTCACCAAATGTGGGTCCCGGTATGAACTCAAGTACACACCGGAAAACCCTCGAAATGGGGCCTAATTTTAAGTTGCCGATGCTTGGATCAGGATTTGAAAATTCTACATTTAAGGCATACGTGGTTATACATATATCATGCATTCTTCTTGATTGATTTGACGAAAATAATTCGTGAAGAAAAATAAATTTAAAGCCCTGCTGTGTAAAACCCCCACACGAGGAAGTAAATTACATTAATTAAGGTTGATTCGTAGCTATAAATCTGCCAGAGATATTTTTTTTTATCTCAACCGTGTGAAAATGAAAAGTGCATATAAGAAGCCTCTGCAGATAGAGCCTAGCCTCCATATTAAAAAAATGTATGGTATGGAAAATTATTGATTACACTTTTATGTAAACGCCAGCGTGTTTATGCGCCAAAAAAATCTGTATGCGAAAAGATAAATATACACATACGAGTAAATATGCATACTTGTATTCAGATAAGCATGGTTGGCGTATTTTTTTTGTTGTATTTAAAAACTATACTAAAGGAGGAAAATAATTTAATTTCCTATATTTGTATGCACACTGAGCCACTGAATTGAATTTATTTTGTTTCGTTTTTTTATGATTATTAATTTTTCTTCGATTTCTATTCAATTTCCGGAATCATGGCACACATTTTGAACGACGGACTCCATCATCATAATATTAACATTTCAATCAACACACCAACAAACCAACGACGAATGACAACTCCGATGATGATGATGATGAAATGAAAATCACCAGGTGTCCCATCTCAGCCCAGTAATTTCCGGGCGACCGATATCGGCGAGACCGCAGTTACCCTGCAATGGTCGAAACCGACACATTCCAGTGAAAATATTGTACATTATGAACTTTACTGGAATGATACGTATGCAAATCAGGATCATCATAAGTGAGTATTATATTTATTTTTGTATTCGCTTTTTTTTATGAATAATTTTTTAACAGTTAAACGGAAAGGGTAGGGTTAACAAAAAACTGTTAAAATCTGATTTGAATTTTTTAGCTTGAGGGTAAATTGAACTGTCATTCAAATTTATCAGAACTTGAGTTTCTGTGATTGGATTATATGTACTCGTACTGGAATTTTTAAAATAGGGGAAGTTGCTCTTTAAATACATGCAGAGGGTTGTGGGGTTTTTGGTTCCTTTATCAAAGGGTCAGTAGTGAACGCGTAGAGGGGAGGTGTGGGTGTTGAAACATCACTACTTTTAATCACTCAAGTTCACCTAAGGCTAAGAAAAAATCCTGGCAGACCCTTGTGTTCAATATCAAGACGCTTATAAGTACCCATAAACCCTCATACTCATATTTTGGTTAAGCAGTGCGGTCCGATTTTCAAAATGCAATATTTTATGAATCAGATTTTTTTTTTTGTAACGTGGTTACATAATTGGAAAATTTTGTTTTATGCAGTTTCGAAAATGATGTCAGGTACGTGGCGCCCCCATCGCTCATACCCTGAATGAACCGATTTCAGGGCTTATCATGATGCCTTATAGAATAGCAGTGGTTATGTTTCCAATTTTTGTCCAGGTATTGGCTTTAGATCTTTGACTTAAATGGGGTATTTAAACAAAACAACGTAAAAAATAAAAAGAAGACAAACTGGGAAAGCGAAGTGGCTTCAAATCGCATTGTGCCTAAAAACAGTAATACATGTCCTTGAGGTGTGAGTCCTATTATAACCAAATATCCTTCAAGTCTAATTCATCAAGTTGTGGAAAAAAATCGCCAACATGATCACATACCGCTCCGAGCTCACTACCATTCTAGCCTTTAAAAACCCCTCCGAGAATTGAAGTCGCATTTGGAGGGTTTCTGCAGAATATCGCGACCTTGTATGGATTCAAATGAAGTCACCAGGAAGACTTCATCTCATTGCACAAGGGGATGGCAAAATTCGAGGTTTATCTAAACGTAGAGGCTCATGTACAAATTTATATTTATTTTTTGTCCTGGTCAGAACCCAGCGACGATATAATGAAGCGATTTAGGACTGCGAGGTGGAGTGTGCTCACAGTTCGAAAACTGGTCCTCGATAGCTAATGCGTGCTCCTCACTGCTTAATGCTGCATGGCCAAAAAAAAGGAAAAGGAACCAAAACTGAAAAACCACGGTAATTTTGATTGCCTATGGCCATAGTGAAGGCTTGATTTGAGAGATCGCACAGATTATATTGACTTTGAAGGCAGCTGTCGTTTGTGGGGGCCTATTCGCCAAGGATTGACTTAAGGAAACTACACAAACAAAATTTAAATCGCCCATTTTTGGGGGCTAGGACACGTGAACTAACCCTGGCCTTAAGTCGCTAAAGCAGAATGTTCATTAAAACATCAAATGTATGGCGGGTATCATCGATATTATCCAGTTTGGGCAGAAGGAATTGGTTATCGTCGGCGGGTAACACTCTCCGTTGATGGTGATGGCAATTCCTTTGGTGATTCTCTTGGGCCATTTTTTTTTTTTGCTAAAATCGGGCTTCGCTTTTTTGAATTATTGTAGAACCCAATTAGCCATTGAGTTTCACCCTCAATTTAATTTTAGATTTTTAAAATGCAGAAGTTGATGAAAAATTTTAGAATTCGATAAAATAATATATGACAGTTTTATCGTTTCAATCTTCTTTTGCAAAAATGTTAGCAGTTGTGTGTCGATAAAAACAACAGGAGAAGCGATAGGAGTCTCCAATTTGATTTTTCACCTAAAAAATTGATTTTATTTTTTAATTGAAAAAAAGCTCTTTTTATTAGCCTTCAACGAATTACAACTTAGCTTCTAATAGTCTTGTATTCAAGATTCTTCTTCTTTGACCGAAGATTGTTGGCATCTTGCTGGGACCAAAACTCTCCCGCTTCACTGCTTTTACCCTAAGACTCTACATGTGAGATTGTTTGACCTCAAAAAACGTCATCGGAAAGCTTCCCGGTTTTATTTATTCCATCTTTGAGGCCAACTCGATTCATTTTGTTGCATTCGTTTGATCCAGGAGTTCTTGAATCTGCCTTTATTACGTGATAGTGTTGGAACTTCGTATGCTATTGCCTTTTGAACTGGGTTATCAGGGTTTCTTATTTGTACCAGCTAATGTGGAGGTTTCCTCGGATTTCTTAATAATAACACTGGAGCCCTCATTTCAGGTTAGGAGTCATTTATGTCAATTATGATCACAGAAGATAGCAGAGTTTTTTCGCCACTTCATTCACCCTAACCTTACGTAGTGCTTAATGTCGTCATCACAAGATCCTCCGCTGTTGATCATAGATCCACGATATTCAAACTTTTCACACTTGGAAAGCACTTTTCAATTCCAGTAAATGTCCAAAGGCCTGTTTGCATCAAAAAATATGAAACATAGGTACTATGTTGGTATCCATCACTCCATCATCCATCCCCTCAAGGCCATCCCATGTTTGATCATCATTTTTTATCATAGCTGACATAACTAAGAAAAGAATAACTGGTTGACTTTCGAGTCCGTAACCTTACTCTCAAGCTGAAACTCAAGGATTTTTATAAAGACTAAGGGACTCAAGACGTTACCCTGGTGGACACCAAATTTGATTGGGAACTCTCAGGTGACTCCAGCAATATTTCCGTTCCCTTTGTAGATTGGGAGAAAAGTAACTTTTCCTAAACTAATTTGCCATGATACTCGTAAGCTTGGAAATAAGAATCGTGAGCCATCTAGACCTGGGGCCAAATTACCGCTTCGGTGACCGAGTGAGTGAGTCCCATCAGTGATCGAATGAAAATGTCAAATTAGAGTAATCGATTGCTGGATGACGTAGGCGGTAATGCCAAACTCGCATAAATTAGTGACGTATTAATCGAAAACTGATGCGGTAATTTGGCCCTTGATGTCTCCCATCTTTTTCCAGAGCTCCGAAAGTATGTGGTATGGCCTAATAGCTTTTATTTTTTTTTTTTTTGAATTTTTCACGGCAGCACTTACTTTTTCGACTGAGATGTTCTTCGTGAGTAGGTGCAGCCATTGGGCTCTAGTTTTATCAATGAACTTTCGGGAACGAATCTACGGATTTTCTAGTATCGCTTTTGTTCATGTTAGCATGTGACATTTCCCGAATAGCTAGTTTGCATCAGCAATCAGGGCTCATATTTCTTCCAGCTCCCAATACTTGATCTCCGTACTCTCTGCTTGAATTTGGTGAGACTTTTTCTTTACTTCTTGTAATGTCTCTAAATCAAACCGAGACGGTGTCATCTATATATGCGAGGGGCACATTGACCAAGCTTGGTTATCACTGCCTTGGCATCATCACCATGCTTCCTTATCGCTTTGGTAGTATTCTTTGCGAGTTCCTAACATTTATTTTGCTTTCTGTAGGTAAGTTCGTTCCATGTCTGTCGATGGTTTAAACGACATTTCCGTGTAAAATCATTCAACAGTGACAAATAACTCCTCGACATCATACCTTTATTATTTTCTAAAACTCTTTTATCTTCTCATCCTAGACGTATATCAAACACAGAATCGTATACGCTTGATGGTTTATATCCTGACACATTGTATTATATATGGCTAGCAGCACGCTCTCAACGTGGAGAAGGAGCAACCACACCCCCAATACCCGTCCGAACGAAACAATATGGTAAGGAATTTAATAAATTTTATTAATAAATTTCATACAAATATACATACTATACTATATGCTATGCATAAATATAATAAATGTATATCCTTTCGCTTAGTATACTTAGTTATAAATTAAGAATATTACAAACAAACAAAAATCGATATTCCTTTACCCTTACTATTTAAAAAAAAAAACAAAAAAATAGCTGTTCAAACATAAACAACAACAAATAATATACACACCAATATTTTTTTATAATATAAATAGAGTTAAAGTAGTTGCGTAGATTTTGTTAAACGAAAAAAAAATGAAAAACATAATGTCCTTCCCAAACAATTTGTCCGTCCATTCAAATTGGTGTGCTTCTATATGTCCTTTTGTAACCCCCCCCCATCCACCAACCACCCTACTGCCACATCCTTTTTATAGACAAACCAAAAAAAGCTGCGTGGAAACAGGTAATCAACTATCGTTCTCCTTTCATAATCCTTTGATTCCTGGGCTTCTTGAAAAAAAAAAAAACAACAAAATAAATCACGAAATTACCCAAAATAATTTAAGTCCAACATAAAGGACGAAAATTGAAACAAACAAAATCCAAAGAGTATGAGTCGATTGAAAAGAAACACTCGCCTCATAAATACATACATATATACTCACACTCTCGCAGGTTGAATTCTAGAGAGTCCTTTTTTTCTAATTTCTAAATGAAAAGGAGGACTAAAAGTCATCGTTACAAATGTGGAAATGTGTAGCGTTTTTGTTCTCTTTCATTTTATATTTTTTTTTTTTTGAGTGTAATGAAATTATGTGTCCCGTTGAGGCAGTGTTTTTATTATTTTTTGAAATAAAATTCAACGAATAATCCCATAAAAAAAGAAAACAAACAAAAATATCTACACTTGTTTTTTGTTTTGCATAATTTTATTTTTCGCAATTTTACATTTGAAAAAAAAAAAAATAAAAATGCTTTTCCAAAAACAAAAATAAGATTTGTTATGCAACGAATATTCATTCTATAGAAAGGTAGTAAATCAATTAGGTAGCATTCATTTTATTTCAATTCAATTCGTTTATTTGATATGTACAGGTAAAACCGAGTCTTTAATAGAATTAACTAACATCAAGTCAATGAGAAGAAAATTATTTAGACAGTTAGAGACAGTAGATCAAATTAAACATTCAATTTCGTTAATAAATTAATTTTTTGTTATCTTTGTTTGAACCTTTACCATTTTTTCTGTTAAGTGTCTGCCGCCAGTGTTGTTTAACATTTGTACCCGTTTTATCGCATTTTCCATGACTTTCTAGATTCGAATATTTTTCTTAAAGGCTGTCTGAGGCTGAGCTTCTAAGAAAGAAGTTTGGGACAGTTAAAGCAGGCGATCTTGTTGGCCATACCAAATCGCCAACACGCGAGATTACGCGACGGAAAACGCTTCTTTTACAATATCCATTGTGGCTCGTGCTGTGTGTGCGTATGCACCGTCTTGTTGAAACCAAATGCAGTAAGAAGTCGATTATCATGCAGCTTTAGCACGTTCGCCAGTAACAGTGACCATATTGCCGATGGCGTCCTCAACAAAATACGACACAATCACTCCTCCCGCGGAAACGCCTCACCACAGAATAGCTTTGAATGCATGCAATGTCTCTTCGTGCTTCTCACGCGGCTTTTCAGTGCCTTAGAAAGGAAGATTTTGCTTATTGACGTAACCGCTTAAGTGCAAATGCGGCTCGTCGTTCATGAAGATTTTCGATACAAAATTGCCCCCTTTGTTGTTGAGATTGAGCATGGCACACGTGACGTACGGTCAGCAGTCATTAACTGATGCACTGTTTGCACTTTGTACGGGAACATTTGTAAGTCTTTCACCAAAATTTGCTGTACGGTCCGTCTAGTGATCCCCAATTTCGTTGCCCGTGCGTCGTCTGGTTGATGTTTCTTCGTTCTCAGCGACATCGGCAGCCACAGCCGCGATATTCTTGGCCGGACGATCAGTCCGGTGGCAGCCAGTCCCTGCATGGTTTCTTGTGGTTCCAGTCTGCTCGAGTTGAGTAGCTAAGCGCTGGAATGTTAACCCAGTTGGCGCTACACGAACACGAAATAGACGTCAAAATTCACGCTGCACTAACACCACCGTCCGAGAATTGGTCAAAAAAATCGACACAATTATTCCACGCTCTTGCGGAGTATAGACCTCCATTGCTTGTCTGTTTGTATACTGCAGCTGTCTAGTTCAAAAATGTCAAATATGTTTGACGTACGACGCCATTTGCAAAAATTATAAGACATCTTCCGATAGGGTGACTAATTTTGCGCCATCTTGTAGATATAAAAAGAAAGTAGAACTAAATATCGATGAAGAGAAAGTTGGCAAAGTTAAGATATAGGCGCAAAATTTTAATTGAATTAGTGCGATGTCAAAGCTGTTTTAGTATAAAACTAGGCTAAGACGACCATTTTGCTAATTTTAATGGAATATAAAATCATCAAATGTCTATTTTATTTTTTTAGAAACGTGGGGGTGGCCGTGGCGCGATGGTTGTATGCTCGCCTGTCAACCTCATGATCACAGGTTCGATCCCTGCTGTCGTTTATGTATTCTTAATTCCATTAAAAATCTTATAAAGTTGTCATCAATGGGTTGCTGGTTTGTTCATTGCATGTTGTTCAGGCATAACACTAACAACATGTAATTGAGTAAAACTAGTATGCCCATCAAATATGAAAAACGAATAAAATAATGCGAATTATAAGGGACATAAAAATAAGACACAGCATTTTCTCCGCAGTAGTTCAGCCGCCATCCCTGGAGATAAAAAAATCTGAGACAACCACCTTCAGTCTCAGAACATCGTGCCACACATCTTTCCTATCCTTCTTTCTCTTCCTTAAATTCACGCCCGCGCTGTGTTGATACATTTAAAGGATAATCAAAATCCCTTGAGCGCGTGTAGATTATAAAAAAAAAAAAAAATTCTAATTTCACATAACTCTTTGACATTAACAAACTATTTAATTTAAACCCAAGAGTCGTGACACTGTCTGCAAATGTCAGTCTGTTTTCAGATTAGAATATTAGTGGTATTATTTATAGACCAAGATCGCTTTTAGAAATTGGTAATAACTGAGTTAAAGCGGCATTAATTAAAAGTCTTGTTGGCTTGGGACCAGTTATATGCAGCTGAAAGTTTCTTATTAACACTAGACTTACAGCCTTATTTATTATTTTTCACTAATACTGGGTTTAACCTCGGAATACTTAAACCGAGCCGAAGCACTTACTTCGGGTTTACGCCACGTCAAAAAAATCCTTATTTATAATATATTTTCTTAGCCGTTTTAGCTACGCCTTCCTTATGTCAAATATTCTGGGAAAAAAAGTCACCAATCTATTATACACCTAAAGCAAACCCCAGCTGATTTCCATAATTATTCATTTTATTATCATTGTATGAATATTGGAAATTGGATACATTTAAAATTGGATTGTATAAAGTTCAAATCCAATAAATGAATGTACCAAGCACATTGCGTTCCCAATACCGTACAACTGTTTTGGAAAATATAAATAATTTGTTAATGCAAAATGTCTATCCTTTTTGTCTTAGTAACAAACGAAAAAAAATTGCTTACGCTCCTCTTTGTAAATTTCACAAGGTGTCATCTCAAAATGACATTTAGATACTACGAGTAAAACGTCCTCAAACCTCCTATGAACCAGTTTTAGCTTATTCCACCGCTATTCCTCGTAAATTTTCATTGGGCCTTACCAACAACCAAATTAAGAGACGACTTTAATATTTGAGCGAAATGAAGTATTATTTAATGGGCTTTATATAACATGACCTTATATGCTGCATTTTATTTTTTAGGTTCCGTACAATAAATGGTTCATAATTTAGAGTTCACATAAATATTAAGTTCATAACATGTATGGTTAACTTTATAGAGCTCTTTAAATAATGGTCCATTTCACTCAAATATTAAAGTCGTCTCTTAATTTGATTGTTGGTACGGCCCATTATAAATAAGGTTTTCAGGATTAGAGCCGTTGTAAAGTCGAAGTAACTTTACTCCGTCGCTAAAACGAGTTAGTAAATAAGGCTGTTAGTGTTCAACTAAACCAGGTGGTTGGCACATACTCTTGACAAGTCATTAATACATAATGCAGAATAGAACAGGCCCCAAGATAGATCCTTATGGTGCGCCTGAGTTAATTTGTTTAAGACCAGATTACTTCCCACTACTATTTGCCATCTATGACTCAGGTAATCTTTTATTAAATTAAGAGCCCTCTAGGTGGATCCTAACTAACTTACTGCATAATATATTTTGGTCAACCCTGTCAAAGGCCTTTCAAAAATCTAGAATACAATTTATGGTTAAATCACCCTAATCAAACTTTAGTCTTATGTCATCCATAGCAGTATAACAGCTGTGGTTTGCTCTAAAACCTGATTGAAATGGATAAAGAAGACTGTTCCGATGAAGACAGTTGATAAGTTGATTTACCGTGACTTTCTCAAAGATCTTTGACAAGCATGATGGGATGCGAAACTGGGCGAAAGACATTAGGCAAGCATGCTCGTGGCTTCTTAGCCACATGTTATAATCTTCTATCCACTTTCCAGTTTTTGGGAAAAAATGAAGAAGTTATACAGAAATTGATAACCTATGTTTAATGAATGAATAAACTGGGGTATAAAACACTGCGACCTAAAGATCTATTGTGCTTCCCATCAAGAACTGAATGATGTTAGCTCAATACTACAGTTCTTGCTCCAAGTTTGTTCCTTTGAGGAATCAAAGTATTTGGAGTATTTTAAGGAAGGATAATTCACTCTCTTTTATGTGGTGCTTGCCCAGATATCTATGCCTTTGATGCACAGTGCATCACATTTCCCCAGTATGTGGTCAGGTGTCTCTTCGTGAATGTTGCAGAATCTGCAAGACGCGTTGTTCACCAGGCCAAGGATGTTGAGGTGTCTTCTCAACTTACATACAGTGGCCTGTGAGAAGCCCTGTGATTTTCATGAGGTTGTTCCTGCTTAAGCTAATGCAGGTTAGAAGACGCTCTCGGTTGTAGTCCCCGAGTAGAAGTTTTGCCTGTCTCAACTTAGGGAGTTTTTTCCAGATTTTTGATCTTCTTGCCTCCTCTTCTGTTTTGAACCTATGTTAGGGAGCTAATGAAATATGGCATTTTTATGGGATAGCCATCCTCACATATATAGCATTTGACTTTAAAGCTTAAGTAGCTTACGTTACTGTTTCAAAGTCATTATTTTGTTCCTGGTTGTGGTTGAGTTAGTTTCAATATCTGTGATAAAAAAAAAATACCCGAGGACATTAGGATCTATAGAGCAATTAAAATTTGCAAGACTTATCTATTCCAATGTTACGCAAATTGTTCCCACCAAATTGCTTGAACCAAATTTTGGATTAACTTTTGAAGAGCAGTAGTACTTCTTAGCTCTCTCTCCTCGTTACCCATTTATATTAATTTCGAGCTTGACAACAGATGAACCCCTGTTACAACTGAGTCGTTTCTATGCTAAAAACTTTTTTCTTCGGGGTTGAATTGTTGCAAAGACTTCTATTGTAAGCCAAGCCCCGCTTCTCAACGACCCGATGCCCCTCAAATACATATTTTTTTCCTTCGAATATAATTTCATACTACCAATCATGTAACCGGACTCCAATTAAAATTCCACTGCTTTTTTAAACTCTTATTAATTAATTTTCTGCACAACTCAATTTTATCAATTTAAATGTTTTTGATTTAATCAATAAATAGTAAAAATGAAATATTCACATAATATACATATATATTTTTATTGGAAAAGCATTTTTAACAAACATTTTGAAATTCAATTTTTTTTTAATTATATTTATACATTATTATACCCTATCAAACAATTTATCAATTAACATTTAAAACAACAACAAATAAATAATGTAGTTAATGTATACAACAACACCACATCACATCACAATTTATAAAAACCAATCAAACAAAAATCGAAACAATTCACTCACATAAAATAAAATTGAAAAAAAAAAAATAAAAAACAGAACAAAATGCTAAGATAGGTATGTACATAAATATGCATTGAAAAAAATGCACAAAAATAAATCAAACATAAAATATACAACCCATTAACTCAGTCATTACTTATGCAAACAAGAAGAGAACACATACATAATATTTGTCATTAAGTTAAAACATTAAAACAATTAATTTTACAGCGAAGTTTTCAAGGACATACCCAAGTTGTTCATGTAAAATTAAAACAAATCAGTCACCTCACATGTTTTACTATAAGAAAGGAAAACATACATTTTAAAACAGAAACCCTTAAGCAAAAATATACTCCACCTAAAATACACCTCAAATACATTTAACCCTTTTCGCAATTACAAATTAATCAGAAGTGGGATAGCACTCTGGTTGTTCTCTTTGTTTTTTCTTCACAAGCATTTTTTTTTGTTGTAAACACGAACATGTTTTAATTGTAATAAATGACTAACACAAACCAAAACCCATCAACCGAACATTAAAAGAATTTTTTTAATTTAATACACCAGATGTCAGTTGGGACTCACTCTTTCCCTTAGCAATGAGACACAATTTTAATTTCTCTTATTTATGTGTTTAAAAATGTCTGCATTTTTTATGGATTAATAAAAGTACTTTGCAAAGCAAGTGATTGGCACACGTTTTGCAAATTATTATTATATACACACACACGCAAAAGTGAGAGTATTTTTTTGTTGTTGTATCACCATCAAAGATACACAAATAACTGTTTGGTGTTGTACAAACTCCGAAGCACAGAATACAAACAGTCTTTTTTTTCTTGGACTGCTCCTACATTAAAAAGGATATTATTGAAAATTTAAACTGTAATCTGTTGATTGTGAAATTTTTGTTGTTTGTGTGTCAACAAAAGTGTGTTTGGAGCGTGTTTGTATTTTATATTTTTTTTTATTTTTGTATAATCATTCAGTGTGTGATCAAGTGCGATAAATCCTGCGTTATATCGATGAAAAAGGACTTTAATAGGATTTTATAATACATATATGTATATCTACAAGCCAAATATAAGGATTTGAATTGCTTTTTTTTTGAATGAACACAGGCGAATTTATATGAATTTACTTCTTAAATGGCACCCAACTGAAAAGCTAAAATCTCATTAAATGGCGCCCAACATTCAGATTTAATTGTGTTTTGTCTATATTTCTATATTCGCTCGCCTGTGGTCACAAAAAAAAACAAAAACAATTCAAATTTTAATTTCTTTTTAATAATTTTTCTTGTTAAATTGCATGTCTGTCGATTTCACAGAGAAAAGAGAAAGAGATAAAAATAATTAAAAATATTTGCACCTTGCACCTTGCACCATGCACACACCTGCACTGTTTTTTTTTTGGAATATTATATATTTGCTTATTATAATTTAATTATTTCGTTGCCTTTTTATACTCTCCTCCCTATGAGGACGTGTAATTAAATTTTAAATGGAGCATGGAAATTGAAAACAAAGAAAAAACTATTTTTAAAAAATGCAAGATATAAAAAAACCCCTTGAATGAGATTTAATTAATAAATATTGCATGTGTGGCTTGAAGAGAGAAGAGAGACAACGGCATCGATGGGAAAGCCTCTTTATTAATGTGCTTATTTTTTAGCTGTGTTTTTTTTTTTTATTTTTTTAAATGGAGTTTTTAAATTTATTTGAGTGTTTTCCATGTATTAAATTTATTTGTTGCACTAAAACTCGATTTGTAAGATATCTCGAGGTATTTATTTAAAATGTGATTGTTTTTATTTATTTTTTTTTACAACGAAATATATGTATTTAAGTGCACTTGTTTGTTATTAATCATTATAATTAAATATTTTTTCTTTAAACTTGAATTATTTATTTTTAATTAAAAATGCATTTTTGCTTCAGATTCAATTTCAATTTTTTTGATATATCGTATAAATTGGTATTTTATAGAAAGTAAATCGCCTATAGCTCGTCGTGGTGCAGCTTTTGTGAATTGTTTACTTTTTTTTAATTACTTGATTGCATATATTTTTTTTTTTATAGGGAGTGTTGTTTTAATATTAAAAAAAATGGTGGTTTATTTCTGTTTCTGTTTCAATTTTACCCAGTTAATTAAGATTTACTTTTAAAAATACATTTAATGTTTTTTTTTTTTATTTTGTGTTATGTTTTTGTTTACCTTTTGAGTGTGTGATATGTTGAGAGATGTGACATACATCCTGTTGAAAGCCTACCCTTTTCAATCTTTTTTGATAGCAATTATTCGTTTTTATTTCTTCTTTGATTTGTTTGTTTGTAGTTTATAATCGATTTTTATTTTTGTATCGATGTGATTTAGGTCTATATATTTTATTCTTTATTGAAGACAATTAAAATATATTGAATATTACCCAATGAAGTATTTTTTATTTTAATGTTTATATTCTAAATCTTTATAGAATTTTTATTTTTGGCGAAAATTTAATAATTCAATAAAAATCAATTGGCTTTGAATAAAAAAATATTAATTTTATATATATTTTCGATTGAACTAGGTGGAATTCACAAGTAGCGAAAGTTATAAGATATACCGGGAGAACGTTCGTTTTGTATCTCCTCCGGACTAAAAATTCTGTTTTATTTTTTTAAGTTGTAAAATTATCAATTGTATGAAAATTTCTTAAAAATTTTGTCAATCTTTTGTCTATTCGATTCATAAACTGTTTCACAAAAAAAAATTAATTTTAATTGCTGAACTATTATTTTTTTGGTTCCTTTCAAACTGACTAAACGTCAAGATATTTTCATAATTTGTATTTAGATTGAAAGGTAAAGACGGTTCCTTTACTACATACAGTAAAAGTGTTTAGCTTAAATGTAGCCGTCAAGTCAGATGGACATAGGTCACAAGAATAAAGCATTTAATTCTAAAAAAAAAATCACAGAGCGAATTCTTGCTTTAGAAATAAACAAAGGAATCTGACAGGTCCGTGTAATTATTTCCCTAGATTGGGAATGTCTCAGGTTTTGTTGGTCAAATTTTGGAAACTGAACGGTACTAGCAGATTAAAATACTGAACCGTTCGATTTAGAACTCTTTTTTTTTTATTCATGCGGTACTAATCACCCCTATTACAGAATTCGGCGAATGAGCTAAAGTGACAGTTTCAATTCATTTCCAAACTTTTGCTATTACTGAATCCGACGAATGAAAGTTGAACGAATGTCGGTAACAATTCCTGCACCACTGACATTTTGTTCAACTTATATGGTATTATTGAATTCGTAATCCATTCGCAATCCATACAATTTCTATCATTTTACATTCGCTCCAATTTCGAGACGAATCTGAAGTGAATTTTGGATTAAACGAAAATAAACAATGGAGAGTACAAAAATGTAAGTCAAAAGCTTATCATTTGTTTGTTTAACAAATTTTAATAGAAAACAAATAGCAATGCAACCAGAGAGCAAGAAATCTTAAAAAAAAAAAGAGCACACGTTTGGTTTTGAACCGTCCTTCATCTTCGTACTAACTACACTCAACGATGCTTGATATCGTTGATCGAAAACGATACTATTATCACAGACTAAGCCACTTGAATAAATGTTTGTAGCTGACAGTGTCGATACGAAAGTTCATAAATGATAAGGTAATTTTAGGAATCGACAATGTAGTTCATCCGACGAATTTCATAATTGTGTTTTACAGCGGATGCGAATCGAGTCAACTCACCGGGAGTAAAATTCTGCGAATTCTGTAATAGACTTGAATATTGTCTTCTTAAAAAAAAAATATAGGAAATTAAGGTGCAGTAGTTCTCTTCCCTTTACAGCTCCAAGAGATATAACTATAGGTTACACGAAAAATTTACTTAAACAAAAAAATATTTCCTGTCTTATTTAGGTAGTTAATAAACACTTATTTCTTGAAAAATTGAATTGAACAACGGTTGGATCTAATTTATTTTCATAAGGTTTGGTTTTCCCTTTATGGCTATAAACCCGTAAAATTGTATTCGATGACGACTATTTTGAAAATTTTAAACAAATACTTTCTTAAAAAATGTATTAAAGTTAAAATCATCAAATATCTAGTTTATTTTTTTAGCATCGTGCTAACTTCACGACACTTTAGAAAATGTTTAAAATTAAGTTTTATACTTATACCTTAACACTAGGCTGTTAAGAATTTTGCGCCTTTATGTTTCGTTGATTAAAATTCTTTGAGTTACTCGGAATAAAAGTACAAAACTAAAGGGTTTGAATAAAGATTGAAAATTATTTCGAGCTTTTTAGCCATTAATACAATGAATGTAACCAGCTAACCGAAGAAACAGCCATGTTTGTTTTTTTTCTTGTAAAGAGATCCGTCTTTGAAGAAACTCTGTCACTTCGCCAAATATTACTAAGCCAAAAACTCCATAAATGTTATTATTTTCGATTTTGTCAGAAAAATATTTTCAAAAGTTTACAAAATTCATATTTTTTATAAAGATCTGAAGATCTTCTTTTGAAGAATTCCATATCGACGCACTTACTCCCAAAATAAGTCCCTAAGTTAATTTCTCGTCACACGTACATAAATACCCGAGACTTTATCAAAGATCAAAACCTATATTTTAGGAAAAATTACTCTTTATCTAAAATACACATGTGTTGTTGATTGATGTGTTGTGTCATTTGGTCGACTGAACACACTGCTGTGGTTCAAACTGTCCGTATCTGCTTTCGCAGAGTGAGTTCTTTCTCCGCGAATAGTTTAATATTTTTCTCCTTAATGCAGAAGGAAATCTCTGTGACACATCGTGGTATGGCCCAATCAAAATGGACATAATGCATTACACGAGCCAAATATGGTATATGAATCATTTGAAGATACAGCGAATCACGACAACACAACACTCGAAACAAGTGTGATTCCAGATGGAGTCGCTGCCAGCATGAAAACTGCCACACTTAGACCGTAAGTTGGTACCAATTTTGCTACCACATTGTGAGTCGAATGTTGCTCAAAACTTTTGAGTTTTTGACGATAATACAAAACGTGTCAATATGATTCAGCTTCAGCTTCAATTAACCGGGTTTTCTATAAATTAAATCTCCGAGCTGGAATAGTCGAAAATGATTAGGGACCAACAACAAAAGAAACGTTTTCACAAGAATTGAAAATAATAGCAACAGGCCTCTGTCAGGTTTCTGGCAAAAGCACAATCAGGTCAAAGTGGTGAAGTGGAATTAAAATCAAAAAGTATGCATTCAAATATTGCTCACTGTTATTACATTTTTCTGTTAGATTTGTGTATGCACAAGGTGGTTTCTTTTTAAATCATAAGTTATTTTGACACTGACAGCTGTTTCCCGCTCAAAATCTTGACAGAAAATCAGTATCATACCTCCGTGGAACAAAATGAGTCGCTTTACGCTTGAACAACGTTGGGAAATATTGAAAACTTATTTCCAAAGTGAGTGCCGTGTACCTCGAACAGTGCTGTGTAGCCCAAACAGTGCTGTTTTTGAAAACAAATTTGTGCAAAAAGTAAGTTCGTAAGACTGGTATGCTAGTGGACAACACTCATGGTCCCCGTCGTCGTACGGTGCGCACAGTTGAGAATGTGGCTGCTGTAGCTGAGAGTTTGAAACTCAATTAACGAGCATCAACTGTGTGCGGCCATATTTGAATTATTTTGTTTGTTAAGACACAGTTAAAACATTTTCTATCTTAGGAGAAAATACAAAAGTAAAACAAATCGAACGGTTTTGCTGAAATGCATGGCTTAATATACGGCCAGTCTAGCAATGAAATTCAAAGCCACAGTCTCTGTCGATTATACGACACTTCTTTATGGCGAAGCGGAGAGCATATGATTTAAAAAAAAAAAAAAACAAAGATAAAACATAAAATCGCTTTGTTGTCGGTAGCTGCAACTGTGTTTTTTTAAGAAACAAAAAACGTTTGTGTTTTGTTTTTGTCTTAAGTTTTATGGGCACAATATACTCTGAAATTTTTAGTTGAAACTGTCTTTTGAAAGTAATAGTTACATTTTATCTGAAAAAGAAAATAAACAACTTTAATCGTACTTTTATGGGAATTTAAAAAAAAATGTTTAAAGTCCACTTTTTTTTTAAACTTTAAAGTCTTAGAGTTAGACCGTTTTAACGCAGAATACTTAAAAACCTAAAACTGAGATACTATCAGTCAAAGATTCGTTCATTGTTAAATAATTATTTGTTTTTTATTTTTGATAAATGAGGGAATACCGCAGGAATCAATTCATGGACCTATTCTATTCGAATTCGAATCGAATTCTTTATTAATATACTCGTAAGAACTCAAACTCGTACTTTGTGAAACCGTAGGTGTATGATTATACTTATTTTTTTACGTAGGCACTTTGAAAAATAATTTAAATCTTTTAATTTTCAAAATATAAATTAAAATATTAACTCATTTTTTTATAAGAAAAACTTCTTAATCATAAATTATATAGAATTTATTCAAAATGAACATAGTTTTTATTCTATATACTTTATTTTAATTTATTGCAAGTCGTTTCTTATTTTAACATATTTTTTTCTTTTTTTGTTTAATATTTGAAATGGTTTATGCAAGGACTGTCACATGAAATGTACATAGCAATTTAAACAAAAAAAAATAAAGTAAATAAATGTATATTTGATTAAATTTTATATAAATGTTAAAATATCGTTTTGTCTAATTAGATTTTTTTTTATTTGAATTATTGTTGTGATTAAAATAAAAATACAATGTTCAAATTGAAAAAAATACAATCTGTCTTTAAAAATGCCTACATATATGTTTTTGCATGTTTTGCATTCTTTTGATTATATTATCTTACTTAAAGAAAATAAAAAATAAAAACAATTCATTCTACAAAAAACAATTTCTGTTTTTTCGTTCGCGATCAGGTACACTAGGCCTAGATTTATTTTATTAGTTTTGTTTTTTATTTAATTTAACAAAATTCTTGCATAAACCATTGGGAAATTATTTAAAAATACAAATTTAATTTATATTAATTTTTTAATGTATATTTTAATTCCATTAATTAATTTTGGTTTCATTTTTTTTTTCATTTTCGTTTCGTTTTTTCCCCCGATTCGGCATTTTTGGTTTAAAATTGAAAAAAAAAAAAAATAATCAACATCATTTGTCTCCTATTAAAATATTCATATAAAAAAATTGAAAATTTTTGGAACCAATCAAAAATATTTCGATTCCAAAAACAACCAAAAAAACAAAACAAATTCGAATATTGTAGTGCCAGGTGCTCCACCCAGAAATATAACTGCCGAAGCAACCAGTCCAACGACAATCGCTGTATCTTGGTTACCACCGCCCATTGAACGATCCAACGGTCGAATTGTCTATTATAAAGTGTTCTTTGTCGAAGTTGGCCGGTCGGATAGTGAAGCCACAATAACAACCCTGAACGCTAGCAGCATTGTTCTGGACGAATTGAAACGATGGACCGAATACAAGATATGGGTTCTAGCTGGGACATCTGTCGGTGATGGGCCAAGATCGCCTCCAGTTGTTTTACGAACTCACGAAGATGGTATGTATTTTGTAGAATTTTAATAAAAAAAATATATTTATTTACTTTTATATATGAAACACATTATTTATAAACTTTACTAACCACTCTTGTTTTTTTTATATTTTTTTTTTATTTTAATTTTAATTTTAATTTTAATTAATATTTTTATTTTTATATTTTTATTTTCTTCAAATTTATCTATATACAAAAACATATATTGTTTTGAATTTTGTTAAATTCTTCTTAGCAGGCTGCTGGATGCCTCAATTTTTGGATAAGGAATTACAAAATTTTTTAAACTAGTTTTTAAGGTTTTATTAAAAAAAAAATTACCAAAACCATTTGGCTAATGACATTTTTGAAGTCCAATTGGTTTTGAAAAAGAGTGTATTTACATTCTTTTTAATATTTCGTTTTTTGAAATATTCAAATTAGATGTTGTGTTTTTTTTTTATTAATTATATTGATTTATTTATAATATGTTTAAGAATGACATTTAGTTTGAATTATGCTCGAATTTCTTTCTTTTATATTTTCGTACAAGCAACTTCGCTATAGTGTCGAAAACTAGGAAATAAAAATATTAAATGTTTCTAAAATGTGTTTTTTTTTTTAAAACAATGTTCACTGTGGCGTATGTGGAACCCAAATTTTAGTTAGCATTCAAACATTTGGAAGAAACTATGGGAGAATACTAAAGACTAAAATATATATTGCCCTTCTAATCCCTCATCAGCTTTTAGCTAGCCAAGACTTCTGTCACGCTTTTTTTTTGAAGTGGAAAACTGGCTCAATTTTTAAAGAGGATTTTCACTGTTAATGAACAAATTTAACTTTAAAGTGTTTTTTAAAACATATCCAATACATATTCTCAAAAGGACAGAGATTGATGATTAAATGCTAAAACCAAACTTTATAAGCATTTTCAGTCATTTTTACTTCGGAAAATGTGATCCTTATTTTTCGAGACTCATTTTATAGCCCTAAGAAATCCCGAAGAAAAAGACTAGAGTGACAAATTTATAGTTACATCTCTGGTATTGCATTTAAATCAAAGGTTTTCGGTTATGCCACAATATTCTTTAACAGGAAGTGAACCAGGGACAAAACCGTCAGGAATCTGATTCCAGGCCAAGTTTTGCCTAAGGGAAAATTTCTTCCTTTAAATCTCACTTACAACAATTAGAGCAGGCGTTGCAACGATAAGAATTTAATTTCAGCTCAAGGGTAATCCAAGGGCAAAGAAAAGGTTTGGCTTTACGAAAAAATCAAATAAGGTAAGTCCATCAAAGCATCTATGCGTCTTTTCGTCCGTGCATCCTTTCAATTCACATTGAGATTGACCTTAAACGGTTGCAATGATTTTCTTCAAACTTGTTACAGAGCATTTTTGTATGATTTCTTGTTTTCCTTTTCTTTATTTTTCAATTTTCTTGAAAACGGTTCTAGAGATTTTGATTAAACCTGTGGAATTTTGATTGTTATAAGACTTTCAAGTATTTGGTTACAAAATGCAAATAACAGAAATAGAATATTGATGTTTTTGACAAAATTGTTAATTTTTCTTTTTTATATTTACTGTCAATTATTCGACCAATTTTGTCCAAATCTTACAGACATGTAGTAATTTTACTTTTCCTACTTGGGTTCAACTCTGTCATGCTCTAAAGTTCTTAACAATGACCCAATTTAAAAAAAAAGATGATTCCAATATTTCTATATACTTCTTTTTTTTTTAAATCATTATAAATGAATTAAAACAATTTAAAAATTGTTCATATGAAGTGTCTTTCATTGTGGGTTCTCCATTTTTGAAAATAAGCTGTCTGTGAGATATTCACTTGTTTTTTTTTTTTTGAATTTTAAAGAACGTTTTATGGAAAATAGATTCAAATTTTCAGAATGGCGGTCGTTATATTGACTTCGAGAGCAAACTATTTGTGATGTATTTGCATTGACCTTGCGATTGAAGACAGTCCCAAAATTTGACAGTTGACAGTTAGCGTTTGGTGTTTGAAATAACCATGGCCTCAATTAGCTCGTCCAGAATGTGACATGCACTTAGAGGAATTCGATTGGTACCACATTGTATCGGTATCACTCCAACTAGGTCAAAAGAAGTTTGAGTACAAAAATGTTTTTCTATACTTTTAAAAAATGAGCCGATGCTCCCGACAAACAAAAATTAGTCCGATATAGTGACATTTGATGAGGTATTTTCCTAGCGTCTCTAACTCCACGTCCATTCATCCAAAAATGTTAACATTATTTTTTGTGACGTGATTGGCGCAATGTTCTCGAACGGAAAAATTCGAAAATAGAATTTGATGACTTGCAGTAGTTGTTCAATTCTCCAATCTTTAATGGCGCTTAACACTGTTCAAAAATTTACAAACAATTCATATAATTTTATCATCTAGCTGACATTTTTTTTTATAATCGGCTCACACTCAAGGGGTTTTTTGTATACCCTTAATATGCCAGAGACACAGTGTGAGCATTAAATATAATAATTTTGGGATCCAATTGAAGTAGATGGCATGCTTGGAAACGAAAATGTTGCGGATCTTAACCAGAAGGCTGGAATTCAAAAACGATGTTTGATGGATCATTTTTGTACACTCACTCTATGTGGCAGAGCCAGTGAACTACACCAACATCTTGGTTCAGCTTATAGAGTTCGAGGATATGTCTTCTTCTCCATTTGCCGTACTCACAAACAGCATCAAACATCCGTTAAAGAAGATATTCTTTGAACCTAAGTTATTTGAACTCATTCTTTCCCCAGGTAATTCTTCGTCGAATCTTTTCTAAGGCATTGTGCCTGGAGTCAATATTTACTCCGAAACAGATGACTTCTCCTTAACTACTTCTATCTATCAATAATAACGTTTTAATAACATTTGCTTAGTTCTGTCCCAGTGTGCTTCAATACCGACAAGTTTCTCTTGTTCTTCAATCTCTACGGCCGGAGCGGCGATGTGAAAGTTAGGATTTTGTCCGTATATCGTAAAAGTTGAAGAGATTTGTTGAAGAAATTGCCCTTGTTGTTAACGCCTGTCATCGGTACTATCTGATCCAATAAGAGTTTGAAGGAATCACATGATTGAGCATTTTCTTGCGCGAAGTTCTGTAAATGTTTGTAATAGTTTGGATAACCTATTCCCAAGGTGTACTTTTAATTGCGTTTTTTTTTTCAACCTTATGCTGTCCAGTTGGATCAGAGCTTCGAATTCTACAGTCCCAGGATCGCTTTTTGATGGATGGGGCATATTCACACTTGGTGTATGATTTAATACAGGCTCTATACTAAAACATCAACGCCGGATTTGAAGAACACCGCTGGAAAGCCATCAGATCGTTTCGCCTTGTTGTTCGTAGCTTTCTTATAGCTAAACCACCTCTTATATACTGAGTGGTGGGAATAGTTTTTTATTGAATAAAAATGGGTTGTCCTTGTCTTCTTCCCTTATTACAAGCTCTACATGATACCCAGGTGCTAAAAATGCTGCTCGAAAATATCTACTATTTATTCTTTGTGATTCTGATTAGGTTACTTTGGTTATTTGGAAAAACCATTGTTCGGTTCTTTAAACTAGCAATCCGTTGTTGGGCTATTTTAGAAAACCTTCGGAAGTGAAATTCTTCGTTCTTCTTCTGCTTGTTCGAAAACTCTGCTCTTGCTGTGCTGTTCTCATGAACATCTGCTCTGAGTTTTGTCAGTTGAACACATTCATTATCATACCACGAGTTCTTTCTCTGTTGTGATTTATAGCCTACCATGCTTTTTCCAACCTCTTTGATAATAACGCGTAACTGGGACCATATATTGTTTGTACCTGTGGTAAATAAATTTAAAGCGAATAGCTTTTTGCTTATGTGCTCTATGTAAGCCCTAGGACCTAAAGGCATGCAATAGATTAAGTGTCGAATTTCTCACTTTATTTTCGTTTCACATTCGATTTTTGAATTTTTCACAACCGAGAAATCATCAGAATTTACTTTTTCCACTTAAAATGTTCTGACGTCTAAGATATCTGGTATGTCTTTTGCGTCGATAATCTAGTGCTTCTTACATATCACTGTATTTTGAGCTGCTGCAAAGTCTTATAATCTTAAGCTGTTCCCGCTTTCATCGAAGATGTTTACCTCTCCGATTGTTTCATTTATATCGTTCTCCAGACAGGCTCAGTACAGTAATTCTTAAGTGTTTCAGGTTCATAGTTGATCTTGCTACCTTCACACTTAGATCATTGTAAATCCGTTGTGATTCCCATATTTTGAAACATATGATAAATCCTGTGTCATTCATGCTCGTTAAGGGTGTTGATGAGTTCCAGCAAGATATATTCTGAAATCTCGGAGAGTATTTCTAAGTCATTGAAAAAAATGTCTGACTTCACAATATCACCTGGTTGATGCGAGGTAGATGCCTTTTAAGAATGTGATCATTTCCTTTATCCCCACTTGAGAAATCATCCCTCCACCAGACCAGTAGGAGCATATTGCTCATTGCAACGTCTGGTAGACGAATTTTATAGGCCAGTGGTTGGTGAATATTTCCGTTTGATTGGTCAAGATTGCTGAATAAGTCAAAAGGGCTGTCCCTTTCCTCAAAAGGAATTTACCAATTTTAGGGATTGGTGGCCCCATCAACTCACTAACGCTCGTGTTAGACGTCGGAGTGGCAATCGCTGGTGTATAGGCGAGGTGCCCATTCTCCTCTTATACCAGAAAGACGCGCATCGTTCAGTCGTTTTCGCTCCTTCTATCAGTGTCTTCCTGGTCCCTTTGTATGTGCTTTGATTGTAGTTGAAGTTGACTTCCAATCTCTTGATCGGCTGGTTGATAGAGCTTACGAATTTTCAAAACCATTTGGTAGCATTAATTAATTTCAACATGTTTCTACTTGAAAAATCAAATAGTTCATTCAATTCGTTAAAGAAGTGTGTCCCTAGGTGCCTGTTTCTCAGATGATATCCTCAAGCATCTGCTCGTCACTGCATCATCCCTACTGAGTTTCATTTTTTTCTTGTGGTAACCGATGGTAATGCTCACGAGAAGAGAATAGAGACTTTCACTCAGTTGGATGATAATTTCGATCTTTTGTTTGTAGAAACTAGGCCATAGTTTTCTGGTTATAAGACAGGTATCGAGCAAGCTTCATATCTTGTTTGCTGAAGCTATAACTTTGCTGTCGATTACCTGTTCAGGATTACAGTTGGGACCTGAACTGTTGTCTCTGCCAGATTGGGAACCCAACAGAGCTCTATGTTATGCTGTACCACTGTGTACACTTTGCTCTTCGCGACAGCCAGTTTCAAGCTTCCATTTGATTTCAATGGCAGTTTCATACTCTTATGTCGTTATTCTCTGTTTTAACTAGAATTTGAGGGTAATCATTCTTTAGAAATGTACAAAAAATACTATCTTATTTTGTCTCGAATGTGGAAGAATCATCATTAATGCTGCTTTAAAGAAGAGAAAGCCAATTTTCAACCAAAATAACACGGAAATTTTCCTAATAAAAAAGCGAAGTTGCCAGTTTTAATTTCATTATTTTTTTCTTTAATAACTAATTTTATTTGGCATTTATTTTTTAGTGTTTAATATCTTAATTTTCATATACAAATAATCCTTTTTGTTATATATAAATATAAATATTTATTACAAAACATAATAACTAAATATTTTTGAATGTTTAATGTTTCGGGCAATAAAAACCACTCGCACTTAATTTCATTTTTTTATAGTCTACAAAATTTTATTGCATTCGTATAAACTATTATTTTTCTTTTAAAAACCATTTTGACATTTTTGTAAAAGAAAAACATTCGTTTTTTGTTTAGTCTTTATTTTCAACTGCAACTTGTATATTTTATTAATTTGTCCCCACCTTTATTAAAATTTAAACAAAAAAAATATTGGCACAATATGCACTTTTTAATCAAAGAAAACGAAAACAATATAGAACAAATTATTTTTGATGAAAAATTTAATATTTTTTCAACTGTTCAATGTATTTCAAATATCAATTAAAAAATTATCTAAAATAATATATACTCCGAATTTTTGGAAATGCACTATTTTTGTGGTATTTTGTAAAGAGAGCACATAACTATTATATTCATGGATATATTTTAGAATTTTTTTTTTGTTTTATTTTTTTTTTCTTATTTACTGCACACCATATATATATAATTAAATATATATCTCTATATATTTTGATTTTTGAAGCACTTCAACAATTTTTGTAAAGCTGTGCGATTTGCCCGATATACTTTAAAGGAAAAAAAACATCGAAATATATTTTATAATTATTATTTTTAGTTTTTGAAAAAATATTGCATACTTTTTCCAAATATTTATTTTTTGTGTTTAATCAACCACTTTTTATACTCGACACAATAATATCTGCATGTTTATCCATTTTTTGTGGCAATAATTCTTTTTTCTTAAAGAATTATACCTACCTATCTATATAAATATTTTTTTTACCAAATCGATATTTTGACTTCGTTTTATCAAAACAAAAGTGAACGAAAAAACAGAAAATGTTATATAAATTTTTATAAATCTCTACACATTTTTTTTTTGAGAATTGTTTTTGAAAGAACGCTTTAAGGATGCGTTTAGATTGTGTTGTTATTTTTGTTTTTCTCTTAATTTTATGTTCTTTATTAAGATCATAAACTTTAAATTTTTGTAGATGTTTTTTGAACTTTTTTTTAAATATATGTTGAAAAAAATTCAACAAGAGTTTTGCTCGTTTTGAGTTAATAATTTTTGTTTTTAAAAATTTATTTTAATTTTTATTTTCAATGGAACTATGAATGTAGTTTTCAGTTTTGTATGCATATTGAGTTTGTTGGAAAACTATTTTATTTTTATTTTAAAACGAAAAAAAAAAATATAAATTTATGGTTTATAGTTTTAAGCCACAGCTCGTATGTTTCGCACACCTTTAAGTCTATGTTTATTTTATATGTGTGAACAAAAAAAATTACTTAACATCAAAGCAAATGTTTATAAAATTTGCACAAGAAGATATAATTATTTTAAAACACTTTTTCTTGAGCACTGCACATTAGAGTGAGGAGATATTATAAGGGAACATAGCTTCTTAAAATTAAAAAAAAAATTAAAAAAAAATAAAAAATTAAAACAAGTTAAAAGTTAAAAAAAAAATAAAACAAGTTTTTGTTGAGTTAAAAAAAAAACAACACGTTCAAAAGAGTGTGCTTGTGTAGGGCTGGACTGCGAACCAGTTTTATAATCTAAACAGTGTTTTTCTTTTAAAATAACTAATTGTTTATAATAACACTATGGCAAGCCTATAACAGACCGACCGTTGGTCAGGTATAGTAAATTAATTTTCTATCCATTTTAGCTATCAAGACCTAATAATAGTAATAAAGTGTTTAATTATATTATTATGCAAACTATTTGCTACCCTCTTATATGAAGCTTTAAAGTAAGTTGAGGTATGTTTTCTTCTTCAAAAGTCTTTAACCAGCTCAGCAATATTGTGCAAAATAATAAAGTATTAATATTCACTTTATTATTTGTATACTAGTAATAAAATATTTATACCTAATTTAGGCTTTGTAAATAACACCTTGTCTGATTGTCTCTTATCAATTGCTAATTGATCAAAACATAGGCGCATAAGGCTCTAAAGAGAAAGAAGAGTCCTACTTTGAAGGATTTTCTTTATTTTATAATATTTTGTTCCGAATCCAGTATTATTGACATCTGTTAGACATATGAAGTCCACAGACTTTTGACACCTTTTAATAGGAATGCACGTCCAAGCTTTTTGTGTCAATTGCCACAATTCTTCTTTTGGATTATGTTTTGTATATGACCAAGGGCACTCTTGACATTAACCCACTGTGTTTCTATTAAATTTAAACCGCAACCTTTAAAGAGTGTTTTGGATCTTTCTTCATCGGTTGGGCACTCCTTCATCGAAAAATGATAACAAGGAGTTGTTCAATAAAGATTCTTTAGTCCAATGGGACCAAGACCAAACCAGGAGAAACATCACCAGGTCGAACAACCCAACGTGTTCACTGTTCAGCCCTCACAGCATATCTCATTTGAATGTTGGATCTTTAATCATTATTTTTGTGTTGTTTTTATTTCAGGAAAAAAGTTTGAACTATATATATTTTTAGCATAAAAACTATGTAAGACATTTGTCTATGCTAGGTTATGTATTTTTGAGAATTTTATAATTAAAGTGGCGCCCAACGTTTTCATATAACATTTGCTTCAAAGATATAACTATAGTAATCATCCTAAAAGTGAAGTAGGTTATATTTTATTTTTGTTTAATTTAAAGAAATCTCCAATTAAGCACTATTTTTACAGTATCAGCACCTGTCTCTATCAGCAGTAGACAAGCTCTATGATAAAACAAAAAAAAAATAAAACGGCACAGAAATCGTATAAGCACGCTTTGATATAATTTTATTTAACCAAAGTTTATATTTTATTTATGTAAATTTTAATTATAATTTCCTCACCAGCACACAATTGCACAAAATTTTATACTCAATTCACACTTTCAATAGAGCACCATCTATATATCTCAATAAGTTATTGTTTTTGAGTAAAAATATTTAAAATCACTAAAAACAAAAGAGCACCTTGTGTATTTTATTATATTACTGGTTTATAATTTTACTATATAGCGCACATTATGTATTTTATTATCATATAGATCCCTTTTCTACCACCCACCCTCTCCATTGTATTGTGATAGACCCTTATACATATGAATTTGTGTGTAAATACATCTTTAGTTGCACCATTTTGTAGACCTCTTTTCATTCCAAAAAAAAAAAGTCATAATTACATTCGCCAGGAAATAATAACACAAGGGTTAAAAACCCAAAGAAATCCCAGCTAAATAAGAAAATTCTATCTGCATTCATATTTATGTGCATTTTATTTGTTTCCTAATTCTTTTTTTTTTTTCTCATGTCGTAAACTTGAGAATTTTCTATTCTCCACTTACATCCATCATCACCATCTTAACTACCACATCACAGTTCGTGTAAAATAAAGTCATCTTTTTCATCTCATCTTGCAACTCTCAAGTGTGTAACTTGCACAATTTTGTTATTTAAATTACAAGGATCAAGCACATACCCACGTAGATACATATACATGAACTCCCCACTTCTCATCCTTAATTACAATCTCATGTACCCCCTATATGTACGAGTATATGTATTAAGTATAGGTGTCCTTTTTTGCACATGTCTACACATTTCATGATGTACTATATCTATTTATTGCGCACTTATTACTTGCACAAGTACAAGTATTGTAAAGAGTCCTGTCTAGAGAATGTGTATAGAATTGTATAACAACATACAAAAAAAAAATAATGAAAAAAAGGACGAAAGTATTGTGTGGATGGATATAATGATGTCGGGGAGAGAGTCACCATTATAGAAAGCAAACAAAAAAATGAAGAACCTTAACGATGTGTGTACCGCATCGCAATTAAGTCCTTTTTCAAGAGAACTGTCTTCGCATACAACCTCAAAGTGCAATCATAGAAAAGAGGCTGCAAATATTTCACAAAGGATTCTAGTTTTTTTTTTATTCTATTTTTCCCTGGCTGGTTTGTATATAGGATGTTTCACGAACCTAATAATATACAGTCTGTGTTACAAGAAAGTGAACACGATTTTTTGTATAGTAAAAATTAAGAACAAACTATTTCGTGTAACTAGCTCTGCGGTCTTAAGTCTTTCTCAGCTTAAAAATATGTTAAGTCTTCAGGCAGGTGGCTATGTCCACAGTGTTCTTGATCACGAGTTCTAGGTGGGCCGTTTGGTGGGTTCAAAGAACTTTATAAATCCTTCTTCGTAGTCAGTCCCAATCATGCTATTTTGCTGCTCCACTTAAGGTTTGTGCCAAGTCGGCTAGCAGACATCTTTTTCAATAGTTCTCTTTATCAACAATTCACCAGATGATATAATTTGAAAAGAAAAAAAGACATTCGGGGCGTAACACCTCGCTCCTAGTGGTTAAAAGTTCTCAACCATCCCTGTATGTTCCCTATCGGCATTGATGGAGGGGAACTACAATTTTCTGCCGAATCCGAACGGCTAATATGAAGAATACTCTTATTGACAAGAGAATTTTTCAATTCCTCCCCTTACAGCTGCTGGAAATCAAACACAGACCGTCTGTCGACGTGACAGCCCAACGTATAACCATTGCAATAGGGGCAACTACGATATTTATTAAGACCGAGTTCAAAAATCGAGACTAGAACGTGTGGTCTTATTTCATTTCAATAACGCCGTCCTATTTCATTTTTAAAATACATCCAAAACCCCAAAAAAAAAACTCATCTATGAGCAAATGTCACGCGAGGTAGTTTTCATCCATCTTTTTTGCATTATAAAAGTGATGTCCAACTTTATGTACCACGAACCGATTTTGATGAAATGTGAAAGACAAATGCTTGGAAATTGAAAGTCTTGGTTTAGCGGGGCCAAGACTGAGCAACGTACTAAGGCGATTTTAGTTTAAGATATAGAAGAGATGATAACACGAAGAGTTTATCACCTAACTCGGATCTCAATAGATTTATTGTAGTCCCCAGTGAGATAAGTAAGAATAGATTATACGGAATTGGAGTATATCAAATTAGATTCGGGGAGCCTCCCAAAACTATCCTGAATCTAAATAAATATCAGAATATTCCTTAATGTCTCGTTTAAGATGTACCGTCCAGTTCATCGAAAAAATATTCTCCGACGGCAGATTTTCTAGTCTGGGATAAGCTGGGACATTTACAAACGAGGTAAGATGGGCTTTCGCCTGCATTTACCTTTCAAGTAAGTCAAACATGCTGATCTCCATTCTGCGCATGTAGTTTCCCATTAAGAAGTTACCCTTAAGGGTTCCAACCAAAATAGACAGTAGAGTTCTAGTTAGCTAAAGTAAGATTTTTTAGATTCCTCAAAACCCGTCTAGTTAATTGACTCTTTTGGGAAATTTCGTTTGAATTCTACTCTTTATCTTCTCTATACTCTGTCCAACAAAAATTGTCAGTACAGGCCTTATGGGAGAGCTTTTTCTAAAGCAGTGGCGCCTGATGCACACTCACTTCAATGCGTTAGGAAAAATGCCACTAAAAAAAGAGCGAGCCACTGACTTTTCTTAAGGAATTGTTGTTGTAATTCTTCGCAAAAAGTTGTACACCCCAACACGACCGTCGTATCCCACTGCTGATGAGATACTGACAAGAGTGTCAAGTGTCACTCAATACGATCGTGCGCTCTTTATCTACATCAAAACAGAGTTACCATTATCATTCTCAATTACAAGCAAGGAGCTTTTTCAGTGGTTTTTATTAAGGAGCTTTTGAGAACACATTTTAAGAAGATGAGTATGTTGAGTGTTGCCGTATTGCTTTTCAACTTAAAAAAAAAAAACCGCCTATTATCTTACCGCTTGGTGTTGTGGGAAAAGGTAAATTGAATATTGTTTTCAATCGTTTTGAATCGGCAGACGGTAGCCCTACGCGTTTCTTACTCTCATTTGCGGTGATTTATAATGTAAACTACGGAATCCCTGTGAGAGCTTTAAAAGGCGACATATGCATGGAAATTCAACCAGAATGAGAGACAAACGTCCTATCTTCCCTGTACTGACAATTTTTGTTGGACAGAGTATAGTGGCATAAGCACCTTAGAAATGGTCTGACTCGGTTCAAGTGATGATCTGTTTTGACCTGTTCATCTGTTATTTCGTTTCTGTAAATGCCGCGTTAATCTAGGACCTGTCAAAGATTAACTGAATTTGTTTCCTCGACTAATCTCAAACAGCTGCAGCAAAATCAGACAGTTTTGATTTTATGACGATTAAGGAAATGACTTTGAATGCCGTATAAAAGTCTAATTCACGTATAAGGAAATATTTTGTGGCCTAACAAGTTTCAAACACTTCACTTGGAAAACAATATAAAAGTCTTAAGGCTTTACTAATTTATGCCTGGCCTAACACGTCTTTAAAGACTCAAAGATGATTTAAGTTCATGATATCGAAGAGCATCTCTTGTTGGGATATCTGTTAATCCAGTGGGTCAAAATCTATGTACGGTGAAATATAGTCTCTTTGAATGGCTATGTAAGTGAAGTTTATGATAATTCTATGACCATACTGGAAGAGCACTCTTGGCCACTAACTTTTTCGTAAATATTTATTTTACGGAATATTTTAATGTTTGGTGTCCTGGTGGTTGGTGTCGTTTGTCTTCCACATAACACTAGTTGATTGTAAGAATACATACCCGGAATATTTGGCATCACTTTAGGATTGGTTTCCTTTTCCAAATACACAATCACTTAATTAAAGATGAATTTGCGATTCATTAAGTCTTTCTAAGATCTTGAGAAGAAAGGAGGAAAAGCTAAGTGGTCTGAAGTGTTACGATTCAGTATGGTAGGTCCTGCCGACTTTCGAACCATTTCGAAAAATGGTATTTTATCTCTCCAACTCGATGTGATAAGTAATATTTGCTTATCCTCGGGTATAATTATTTTTTAAGGGACTTAGAGCATAATTGGATTTCTTCAGGTAAATCCGACACGAGTGATGCAACTGTGGACTCGTCTCAGTCTCGCGGCCAGTCCCTTTTTTAACTTTTCACCAATTAAAACAAAAAGAACCATTCGGTTAAGAAAAAATTTCTTAAATTATGGCCATATTTTGCTTGAAAAGAGCGAAGGTAAAGTTCATAAAATTTGGAGTGCAAAATGTAAATAAATACAAAATTAGAGGCCATGACGGCTCATACACAGCCTAAGCCTAAACCTGACTTAAAACTCTCAACCATTTCCTTTGTGTGTGGGCACCTACAATTTTTTACGATTCCGAGCGACACTGTTCATGACAAGAGATACTATTGAAGGCTTTTAACAGTTCCTCGCAAGAGGTAGTACACTTTTTTGCAGCGGCTGAGAATTGAATCCAAGACCCTCTGCATGACAGTCCAACGCACTAACCATTATGCCAAAAGGTACTACTGTGCAAAAATTGTTTGTTAAAATCTGCCTTTGCAAATAAAAAAAAGGTGATCCTCAAGTTCAATAGCTGCATTGTCAAAATTTAAAAATTTTACAAGTTACATTAGATAGATCAGATAGATAGATCATCGGTGTTTGTCCACCCTTAAAATACTGCACACAGAACACCGCAGTGTTCTCACGCATCATGAGAAATAGAATAATTTCTTTTAATATCAAAGAGATATCGTGGACACTTTCTTCTGCCACAGACTGTTTGCCTTCATTTGCCAGTTGCATGCAGGAGCACATTGCACATTACTTGCAACACAATCACGATTGAAAGTTTTCGGACACATGCTCGAGTTCTTTGGAACAGCTCTGAGGTTGTTGTCCTTTAATTGCATAGAATTCCAACACACTGCAATGTGTCTGTGTGGGATATATATTATTCCATAGTAATTATGCTTTTTTTTTAATTTTTTACCACCGACACACACTTAATTGCAGGATGCCTCCCCTGCCATTTTTTTTTTTACTATCCGCCATTGTTTTGGTTCATACTGTCATCAGTACATGTCATCATCGCAATGGTACTCGTATATCTATTTTTTTTGTCGTTAGTTTTATTGACATAACTAACAAGGTTTTGATAGTGTTATTCTGACGGTAAGGATGCTACCGTACTCCTGTGTTCTTTTTGTGTGTGAAAAGCGACCTCAGGGGAGGTTTTTAAAATTACAAAAAAAAAAAATGAAAATTTGTGCATTTTGATGACTTTTCCTTTTAGATTTGTATATATTTTTTGTTGTCAGTGAAATAACTGTTGTGTAGGAAGGTATATACATAGATACGGATACTATTCATAAATTTGATTTTACCCTTTTTTTTTCAAACACCAACTTTAGAGGTTGCTATCACCTTGTTTGGAGTGTCATATACAATTCGTAGAGATTTGAAAGCAATTTAAAAAAAATTAAAAATGACAGTGTCAAACCTAACAAAATGTCAGGTACCTACACTACAAGTGACTTAATTTTTTTTTTGGCCATGGTGACATCCTCCCAAAATGTTTGAATGGTCTTATAAATGTACATAGTATGTACGAGATTGTATGGTTGTGATGAATTTTATTAAATGCGAATAATTTGAACTCTGGAGTGAGAATTTTGAGTGAGACAGTTGAATGAATGCTATTTTATGAGATGCAGTCAGTGGAAAGGTGCTCTTTCATAAGAAAAAACATAGTTTTTTATTTATTTAAAACAAATAACACACATCATATTATGAAATTTTTATTTTGATTTAAAAAAAAAGTTGTATCTTGAGTTTTGAATTTTATTTTCTTAAATTATAAGTTTCTGTGAAATATCATGTTGAACTGTCTTATGCAAACTACCACCGTTTTAAAATGTAATTTTTAAGAAGGAATTAGTAGACACTGCGAGGATTACTCTTGTGTGTATATTAAACAAGTTTGATTGGAATTTAAGAAAGTTTTACGATTTATAGAGCCTTCAACTAATAGTTTTTGAATTTATAGGACTTTCTATTTAAGAAGGACAGTTTGATTGGTGGGAATTGATTTCAAAGAAATCTCAATATATAAAAACTGTGTGCGAACGCGAAACCGCCCCACCGATTTCAGTGAAATAAATATACATGGTTGATTAGATCTTGGAAGATAGAATAGTTTTGAATATTATAAAAATTAAAAATATTCTAAGGTCAAATAAATTCTCAATCAATAATTTTCAATTTTTGATATTCATTTTCATTATGTGAAGTTGTGAAAAACTTGAGTCAAAATGTATAAAAAAAGTATTAATATTCATCAAAATGTTGCTCTATGGGTCAATGTTGAACAATAATAGTTCATTCTCTGCCTATTCAATTTTAATTTGCGGGTACAGTCCCAAAAACAATGTGACCAATTGTCAAAGTGGCATCTAATATCATCAATTCCCTATAGGTAGTTATAATCCTTAAGTGTGCCCCAAGTTTCATAATGATACAAATAACTTCTCATTTAAAGCTTTAATACTAACTCATCAAGGCTTTTTTCGTAATTGATAGATCAAGAGATAATTTTTAACTCATCGAAGCAGAGAAACTTAGAAATCGCTAACTCTAAGCTTTGTGAAATGCTTGGGAAATACCAACGAAACATTGACTGCAGATTTTGATGAGACTCCAATCAATAGTGGAATGTTGGTGTGAAAATAGTATTAGGGGTCATTAAAAGCATTTGCCGAGTTACTCAAGATGTGATTTACACCGAAACTTATTAGTTCAATAACCAATTAAACGATGAAAGCAAACATGAGCAACTACACAATCAGTAAACAAAAGCTTACAAGCACACAGATGATATTTCGTCATCGTTCAATAAAAACATCATCAATCCACTTTTACAAACCTGCCATACTTAGCCGACTCCCTGGTCTATAAAAGGTATATAAGAAACAGTGACTTTCCATCTGGATGGCTGCTTTCAGTTATCCAGATCAAATCGTCTGCCATCTGTGATGACTTTGTCTGTCTCGCTCCTCCTTGTCTCCTCAAAGATTTTTTTGGCAGACATATTGTTGTCCATCCGCAAAAACATATTTTGGAGAATCTCACCGAGTTCGTGGTTATGTCTTCTACTCCATTTATCGTTCGTGCCGAGAACCAAACTCTGTCAATAAATGTTTCTTTCAAAAGAGCCCAGTATCAACTCTCTTTTTTTACTTACAGGAAAACGGTAACGTTTTACACGTCATCCATTTTAAATTATATAGAAGAACTCCTCGGTTTGCTCGAAGTTTCTGCTTTTAACAGTGACGTTTTATCCTTGACGATGGCAGATGCGTGCTTATTTGTTGATACTCGTAACATTGATTGGTCTCATCTTCGTTCACTTTAACAAATGTTGCCTATTCTTCAATGTGAAGGATTCTATAAAGGCATGTTAGAAGCGGTCTATGATGCAGATATCACCATCATACCCTAATAGTTGGACACATTAGTTGAAAACAGTACCTTCGGTGTTACCTCTAGCTTTACGCACTATCAGGTTCGGGACGATATTGAAGAAACAACATGACACATTACCTTGCCGAAAGCCTGTCAATAATTGGAAAACTTCAAAAGACCTATTCCCTTGATGCACGTTGCAGCGAATATATTCCAAAGTCACACGAAACAGCTAGATCAGTTTTCCTGGGATCCCGAGTTCGGCCATCGCCGTACATTAATCTTAGGATTAATGCTATCATAGGCGGAGTTGATGAAAAGATAGTTAGTCTCGACTTGAAATTCTTTGGTCTTTTTTATGTTTTAGGTCAGTGTGAAGTGTATGGGCGATCTTCCGGGCTGAAAACCACAAGTTTACTTGCCGATTATAGTAGTGCAGAACGGCTTATAGCACTCAGACAGCACGTTGAACAGGATCTTATATGTGATGTGTTGCAGGGATTAGCATGGGTAGCTCTTCCAAATATATATATTCACCACTTTTGTAGATGGGACATAAATAGTAGAGCTGATCGACTAATCATAGAAACTTCCATCATTACTTGGCTGATGAATGCACCGTACCAAATACATCGGCTCTGTATTTGAAGGACTCTGCTGGCAAGTCATCAAATCCTGCGGTCTTGTCGTTCTAAAGCTTTCTTATAGCTAGACTTACATCTTCTCTAGACTTGGTGCAACTTCTTCGTTATTGACTAGAAGAGGGTTATCTTCTAGCCCTATTATTCGCTCTACATGTTACAGCTATGTTCTGCTTGAATATATTTTCATGTGGTTTATTGATTACGTTGCCTTCGCTGTTTCGAGGAGACTGCATTTAGGTCTTTAAACCAGCTGCTTTTTTTTATTAAAATCTCCGATCAATAGACGGGATCGTCTTCTGTTTTCTTCTTCTTACTTTTAACTTGTCTCTTATTTTTCGCTGCATCAAGGCTACCTTGTATCACTTGTCAGTTAATCTCATTTATCACCCTGAGTTCCTTCTCCGGAGTGATCGGTACGCTACGATGGTTTTGGTTACGTCTTTCGTGATAACGCGATACTTGGAACACGAATTATTAGCGACTGTGGTTCGCGGAGAGCTTGTCGCTCAGGTACTCTGTGTAGACTGTAGAGTAGACTGTCGAATTTCATCTTCTGGGTGGTTCTTCATTTCTTCTTGTTTAAAAGTCGAGCTCTTTTTCCGTAAGTAGGAATTACCATAGAAAAAACAGAAGATATCTAATACCTGTATTGTGTCGATTGGCAAATGGTCGATTTGGTTATTGGTTGGACCGTCTGGAATGTGTCAGACTGCTTTGGGCATCCATAGCCTTAGTGTTATTTATGACCATATTACGATCTGCTGCAATGTGGGAAACCGTTTTCTGTCATCGTTTCGCTGTTCTTACCAACTAATCCTTGCCGACTTCACCATAGACGTCTCCGAGCAAGACTTTGACATCGTTCGAAACATCCATGAGTTCTATGACTTTCAGTATTTCACACTCGTACTCTACAAATTAGGCTATTAGATTAATAAAAATTCAGAACTATAAATGAAACACATATGAATGTTTGTGAATTTCGTGGAAGAAACTTATTAAACAGGTTTCACAATTTGTGTCTATTGGTGGTGAAATTTTTAAAAAGTGGTTCAAGTAAAATACACAATCTGCCACGCCCACTTGCTTACATTTGAGTTTTCTCCTATTTCATTTTGATTTTACGAGTATTGGCATACCGTAGGGCACTTACAGCACCTAAGGACTCCTTGCAGTGTTTGCTTCCTTCCAAATATTCAGTATTCCTTATTCTACAATAAAGTCAATACCGTGCCAAATTTTAAATTTTCACCCAAATTCTGTTTTTGTTTGATTATTTGTTTTTTTTTTTTAATTTTTACTGCGAGTGGGCCATTAAAAAAAAACCTAAAAAAGTCACCAAAATACAGCAACATTAATCTATTTTATACAAAAAAAAATCTTCACCGAATATTTTTTTCTCTTTTCTATATTTTTATTCTCGGTATTAAAATTGATTGATTCGTTAATGGCCACTCAAATAAACCGAAAATATTTACTGATAATCAATATCTGTCTCCTCTACCTGATTTATTTAACGAACAAACAAATAAAAAAAAATGAAATTTTTGAATTTTGCGAAAAATAATATTATACGAAACATTTTTGAACAAACTCAAAAACGGGGATTTACTTAAAATCGTCAAATATAGAAAAAAAGAGTGAGTACCTTAGTAGAAAAAAAAAACAATAAAAAAATACAATTTAAAAAAAAAAATAAGTAAATTGTTGTGTGAATTGTATTTTTGTTAATTTTTCTTTTTGGATTTTGTAAAACAGAAAATTTAGTTTACATTTGTTTAATTTTGTTTATAAACTAAACTTAAACAATTAAAATACTCTTATAATGCATACGACTTATGACTGATTATGCATCTGTAAAATTATTGATAAAAAAAAAAACAGAATACATACTTTTGCGTGTACCTAAATTATTTTTGAAATTTTTGTTTTCTGTTGTGGTGTGCGTGCAAGTTTTAATAGTAATAAGTTTTTTTTTAAACAAAAACTATATTATTATTGTTTTGTTTTTAATTTTGACTTTGCCATGTTTGTTCTTATATACTTTTTTGGGAACAACGGTGTAGAAGTCAGACCCTTAACTGGGATTTTTTGAGAATGTTATATTTATTGTTTTTGGAACATATTTCTTATAATTTGGACTTTACCCGAAAATTTGATAAAAGCAAAATTTGAACGTGTTTCATTTGAAAGATCCCTAAATCATGATTTGTCTTTTTTAAAAAAGAGACCAAAACGCTTTTAAGTTCTTTTGACAAAATTTTATAAAATTTTTCGAAAAAATAATATTATTTTATTTATTCGTCGAAATTTGGCACACGAAATGAGCTTGCAAGTTCGCGCTAATTAAGATATTGTTCTTAATTTTTTTTGTAATAATTTAGTTTAATAGTTGAATTTTTTTTAAATATTGGTTTAGAACAATTTTAAAAACAAATTTGGTACATTTTTTTTAAACAATTTTCTTTTTTCTGATTTTGAAAAAATATTCAAAATATTTAGGATTTATTAGAAAAAAAAAACAAGTTCCAATAGTATCATATTTTCTTTCAAAATTAGTACCTACCTACATTTTTCTTAAAATGAAGTATGTTCCAAAATGTGTTTTTTTGAAAATCAAATTTTTTGTAGTTTGCTTTTATACCAACGTTAAAAAAAGCAAGAAAGGTCTTGCAACTATAAAATAAATACATATTTTTGCTAACTAAAATATTCCTATTTATAAATATTTTTTTTTGAATTTTTGAACAATATTATGATACAGGATGTTTTTTGTCTCTATATATATCATGAAAATTTTTTGTATTTCTGCAATGCGCTCCCAAGAAATGGATATATTATTTTTGTTTTTCATTTCTATTGAATTAATAATAATAATCTGATCCAATTTTTTGCATCTATGGATTTTAATATTTTTGAACAAATTTTTGATACAAAAATAAGGAATAATCTATTTTTGAATGCATTCCAATTTTTTGAAAAAAAAAAAACAAGAAAACCTACATATATATGGACGTGGATTTTTTTGTATCTTTCTTCCCTCCATATTTTTTTATTCCGTTATTTTGTTGTGTATTTGCTAGTCTTTCAAGTTAAAAAAAAGGAGACAGGTATGTTCTCTGTTAAATTGATAAAAAAAGAGAGATGTTCGAAGACAGGAAACAATTATATAAATAATAAAAAATCATTTCATTCGTGTTTTTGCATCGTTATGAGATGTGGTGATGTTGTTTTTGAATAATTTAATACTCTTTTGAATCGGTATTGTTACTCCATAGAACAGAAAATATAAATATTTTCTTTTTCTTTTAGTTAAGTATTAAAAATAAAACTCTAGGTATCTTAAATTTCCCCTCTAAAATGCCTCGCCCCCAATTGTAAGCTATAAAGTGTATACCTAAGCTAGAAACAACCTACCTACTTAAGTTTATATGTGAAAATCAAACAGGATAAGCCATAAAAAACATACGAGATTGAAAAAATAATGAAAACAGCTTTCATGCTACATAATAATTTTTATAGGAAAAAAATAAACAGATGCTATAATAGATAAATTCAAATTTTTAAGCTTAGTGTAATTTTTCTATGTGTAGAGCTTTTAAAATCGAAATTGCAAATATATATATATATTTCAATATTATTTTACTAATGTCATGTTTTATTTTTTTAATAAAATTATAAATAGTGCCTGGAGATCCTCAAGATGTTAAAGCTGCTCAAATAAATTCAACGTCGATACATGTTAGTTGGAAGCCTCCATTGGAAAAGGATCGCAATGGCATAATTCGTGGTTATCACATACACGTGCAAGAATTGAGAGAAGAGGTAATATAATTCAAAATTTTTTTTGTTACAAAAATCCCAAAATCCAGAAAACCCAATATCCCAGAAACGGAAAATCCCGAAACCCAAAAATACGAGGAATGAATGAATGAATATTGAAAGGGCGTTTGCACTGTAGCCCAGAATCTATTGTGTCCCATCCAGAGCTAGATGAGTTGCTAACCCTACAGCTCTTCCTCCAAGTTTATCCTTTTGATGAGTTTGATTATTTGGAGTTATTTCAGATAGGATTAATCACTCTCTTCTACCTGGTAGTGTCCTAGATACTTCTTTTATTGATTCATTACTGTTTCGCATCCGCTAGTAAGGGCGTTTCGTCATGAGTATTGCAGAATCTGCATGTTGGCCAAAAATACTCAAGCATCTTCTTAGTTCACAATGTCCCGTTACTATTCGTAGATTGTTCTTTCTTAAGCTGATCCAGTTCTTGAAATGATCTTGTTATAGTTAACTTCCAAGAAGTATATTGGCCTGCCTAAGTTTTGGAAGTTCTTTCCAGTTTTTGGATCTTTTGGCCTACTCCTCTATTTTGATTTCGTTTTTAATCCTGTTTTCTCCTATTCCGCAGCAGGGCTCTGGTCCCATTAGGGGAGTATTTGGGCCTATTTTTGCTAGGGAGCTTGCACATAAACTGGGCCAACAGTGCGTTTATTCAAATACGACTTTTATCTAATGTGGGCGACCACCTATCCTGATTCAATAAGTGCTAAACTCATTCTTTGAATATTCAGTCTTTGTTATGTCTTCTACTTCAAATTAAGATGGCTTTCCTCAGAAGTGCTAGTTTTTGGACGTCCCAAACGTTCATATTGTCTCCAAAGCTTGCACGACTTTGTTTAAGCTAAGCTATTCAAAAATCCTCCTATAGATATTTCGTCAAACTCGTCTTTGAATTGTATTGGTGTATTGCCTTTCCATGAAAAATATTTAATGAAGTATAAACTTATAAAACATCCACTATTATCAATACATTTTTTTCAAAAGAACTTTCTTACTTAATCGTCCTCAGATCCGTGAAGGGTCGCTGCCTGAGGCACGGTGGCTTTTGATGCCCCACAATCCAAGGTCTCTGGAATCCACAGTAACTCCGTCCTTAAACCGAAGTTTCGGTCTTCCTAGTCGCTTTGGACCTGGTTGTTGTGATTCGAAAACCCTCTTCACTGAAGCATTGTTGGCTGTTCGTTCGATGTGTCCGAGCCAATGTAGTCTTAGTGGGTTGATTTTCTGGTCTACATACAGTCACATCTTGGTAGCTCATAAATTTCGCGGTTGTATCATCCACTCATCATTTGCCTTTCTGACTTAAAGTCACTAACTTTTCTTCTTCAATTGTGAACTCCCTCAACTCACAAATTACTTCAATTATTCTATAGGCTCCTTTAAAAAAAAAAATGTTTGATCTACCCTCGTTTAAAACTTAACCTATCTTTTTTGCATCATTAAAATTAATTTGTTCGTTTTATTTTTAAGGGCAAGGGCTTCCTAAACGAACCATTAAAATTCGATGTTGTCGATGCCTTAGAATACAATGTGACTGGCTTACAACCAGACACCAAGTACTCCATACAAGTTGCCGCACTTACCCGCAAAGGTGACGGTGATCGAAGCAATGCAGTGATAGTTAAAACACCAGGAGGTGTACCGGTTAGACCTACGGTAAGTTTGAAAATTCTTGAACGTGACCCAACGGTATCGATAGAACTGGAATGGGAGCGTCCAGCTCAGACATATGGTGAATTGCGAGGTTATCGTCTGAAATGGGGGATCAAAGATCAACCACTGAGAGAAGATATCCTTCAGGGTCCCGGAATAACTCGCAAAAAATTCCAAGATCTTGAGCGTGGTGTTGAGTATGAATTCAGAGTGGCAGGAAGTAATCACATTGGAATTGGACAGGAAACTGTGAAAATACTACAAACCCCAGAAGGTGTTCCGGCGGGACCTCCGGCAAATATATCAGTACGGTTTCAAACACCTGATATTGTGTGTATAACATGGGATCCTCCAACCAGGGAACATAGAAATGGTCAGATTACTAGATTCGATGTTCAATTTCATAAGAAGATCGACCATGGTCTTGGATCGGAGCGCAATATGACAGTTCGCAAAGCTGTTTTCACGAATCTGGAAGAAAACACGGAGTACATCTTCAGAGTTCGAGCCTACACGAAGCAGGGAGCGGGACCGTTTAGCGAAAAAATCCTTGTTGAAACTGAGCGAGATATGGGTCGAGCACCAATGTCTGTTCAAGCAGTAGCAACTTCCGAACAAACAGCCGAGATCTGGTGGGAACCAGTTCCATCAAGGCCCCAACTCTTGGGTTACAAAATATTCTACACCATGACCGCCGTGGAGGACCTTGACGAATGGCAAACCAAGACCGTGGGTCTGACAGCTTCTGCCGATCTAGTAAATCTGGAGAAGTTTGCCCAGTACGCAGTTGCTATAGCTGCCCGTTTTAAGACTGGCCTGGGAAGACTGAGTGAGAAAGTTACTGTAAAGATAAAGCCCGAAGATGTGCCACTTAATCTGCGAGCCCATGACGTCAGCACGCATTCTATGACTTTGAGTTGGTCTCCGCCAATCCGTTTGAATCCAGTCAACTACAAAGTATCATTTGATGCAATGAAGGTCTTTGTAGACTCTCAGGGCTTTTCTCAGACTCAAATTGTAACAAAGAGGGAGATTATTCTAAAGCAAACTATCCGGACTCACACAATCAATGAACTGTCACCATTTACGACGTACAACGTTAACGTGAGTGCACTACCGGCTGACTATTCATACAAGCCGCCCACAAAGATAACAGTGACAACTCAAATGGCTGCTCCACAGCCTATGGTGAAGCCGGATTTCTATGGAGTTGTGAATGGCGAAGAAATTTTAGTGATCCTACCTCAAGCTTCCGAAGAATATGGTCCTATTTCTCATTACTACTTAGTGGTGGTTCCAGAGGATAAATCCAACCTTCACAAGAACCCTGATCAGTTCCTTACGGAAGACCTTCTTCCCGGTAGAAATAAGCCCGAACGTCCTAATTCACCATACATAGCTGCTAAGTTTCCACAACGATCTATACCCTTTACTTTCCACCTTGGATCTGGTGATGACTATCACAACTTTACGAATCGAAAACTTGAACGTGACAAGCGTTATCGGATTTTTGTTCGTGCAGTCGTCGACACTCCACAGAAGCATCTTTATACCTCAAGCCCATTTTCTGAATTTCTCTCGTTGGACATGAGAGAAGCACCGCCTGGAGAAAGACCTCACAGACCCGATCCAAATTGGCCCTCTGAGCCGGAAGTGTCAGTTAATCGAAACAGCGATGAACCAGGAATGCTGTGGGTTGTTCTACCGGTGCTTGCTGCCCTCCTTCTATCTATGTCCTTTGTGGTTGTGTACATAATTAAACGTCGTCGTCAACCGTGCAAGACTCCAGATCAAGCAGCTGTAACTAGGCCACTAATGGCCGCTGATCTTGGTGCTGGACCAGCGCCGAGTGATCCAGTTGATATGCGACGTTTGAACTTCCAGACCCCTGGTATGATAAGCCATCCACCAATTCCGATTTCGGAATTCGCCAATCACATTGAGCGCCTCAAAGCCAATGACAATCAGAAATTCTCCCAGGAGTACGAAAGCATCGAGCCTGGCCAACAGTTTACCTGGGATAATTCAAATTACGAGTACAATAAGAGTAAAAACCGTTACGCTAATGTTACCGCCTACGATCATAGTCGAGTTCAATTGCCCTTATTCGAGGGAGTTCTTGGATCCGATTACATCAACGCAAACTACTGTGACGGCTATCGGAAGCATAATGCATATGTGGCAACTCAGGGACCTCTGCAGGAGACTTTCGCAGACTTCTGGAGAATGTGTTGGGAACTTAAGACAACCACTATAGTTATGATGACACGCCTCGAAGAACGTACCCGTATTAAGTGCGATCAGTACTGGCCATCACGGGGTACCGAAACCTACGGGCAGATGTTTATCACAATCACCGAGACCCAAGAGTTAGCCACTTATAGTATTCGGACATTCCAGATCTGCCGTCAGGGCTTCAACGATCGTCGTGAAATCAAGCAATTGCAATTTACCGCCTGGCCAGATCATGGAGTTCCCGATCATCCAGCTCCATTCTTACAGTTCCTACGCCGATGTCGCTCACTCACTCCACCCGATTCGGGTCCTGTTGTTGTTCATTGCTCCGCCGGAGTGGGTCGCACCGGTTGCTATATTGTGATCGATTCCATGTTGGAACGTATGAAGCACGAGAAGATCATTGACATCTATGGTCATGTAACATGTCTGCGCGCTCAACGTAACTACATGGTTCAGACCGAGGATCAATACATATTTATCCACGATGCCATTATCGAAGCCGTCATCTGTGGGAATACCGAAGTTCCGGCTAGAAATCTTCACACCCACTTGCAAAAATTGGTTCTCACCGAATCGGGTGAGAATATCACTGGCATGGAAATTGAATTCAAAAAGCTCTCAAACGTTAAAGTTGATTCGTCTAAATTCGTTACCGCTAACTTGCCATGCAACAAACATAAAAATCGTTTGGTGCATATTCTTCCATATGAATCTAGTAGGGTTTACTTGACTCCGATTCATGGCATCGAGGGCAGTGATTATGTTAATGCTAGTTTCATCGATGGCTATCGTTATCGATCGGCTTATATAGCTGCTCAGGGACCGTTGCAAGATACGGCGGAGGACTTTTGGCGAATGTTGTGGGAGCATAATTCGACAATTGTTGTGATGTTGACCAAGCTCAAAGAGATGGGAAGGGTAAGTTTTTTTTATACATAATGTAGATTAATTTAAATTGAATAAAAAAAATGACAATTTTTATATATTTGCAGGAAAAATGCTTCCAGTATTGGCCGCATGAGAGATCAGTACGATATCAGTATTACGTTGTGGATCCTATTGCCGAATACAATATGCCACAATATAAGTTGCGTGAATTTAAGGTAAGTTATTTGGTTTGAAAGAAAGAAAATAACGAAAAAGGGGAGGGGCTGTAAGTGGTGTACATCAGCTGCTATTTTGAGAAACGCGTATTAACCAATATCTTGAGATATACATTAGCGCCCCCTTTTTATTACTTAGGAACATCCTACTTATAAATTTCAATTATAAAATTGATCGATTCCAGTCGTTTTAGAGTGAACAATTCATGGGTGGAAGACAGTCTAACTTGTCTAGCGACGGAACATAAAATACTGTAATAAGTGTCAAAACTAATGTTTATAGACAAGCCCGCAACTAGGCCTTGAATGTATTCAAATGATTTTTATGGATGGTGAAAAAACGATTACTCCTGCTCTTTGACTTAGAGAAGTTAAAAGAAAGCTTCAAATGTTTAAATGAGTATGAAAGAAAGCCCTTAGATATGGTTATCCCAATAGACCAACAATTGGTTTAAATACACCTGCATTCTTTCAAGCAGCCATTTTAACCTAACGTAACCTCACCTCGGTTTTTTATAAATTTTCTTCATCAATGCTAATCGCATTTCCTTCTTGAAAACTTAACTTGAGACTTTTTCCAAAGCTCTTGGGTTCTTCATATTTTTTCTTCGGATAACCTAGGCAACAACCGACACTGTTACCATCGGTAAACGAAAAAGCCAGTTGCATTGCTCCCCTAAGCCCGTTCAACCGTAATATTCGCGCTTCAAGTAATACCTAACTTCGAACGTACTATTAAGTTTAGGGAATGATTTAGCAAGCTCAATATTTCTCTCGCATTGCGAAATTAAGATGATCGAAATCAAGGTACCTCTTTTAAAAAGCTCCAACTTTCCTTCACTCTTAAACTGCACAAACTGCACCCTTTGGTGCACGCCAAATTAAATAAAAGTTGACCAGGCTTGAACTGAGCCTGTTTCAATCTATAAAAACTTTAATTTGTAGAAACTACAAAAGATAGTTATTGTGTTGGCCTCTCACTCTAAGTATCGGGGATTAATTCCAGCCGCTGCCCACTAAAAATAAAAATATTTTTTTCAGGGGTACTGCCTCTCGACAGAAAGTGTAAAATACTGCAAGAATATTTCTTGTCATAAAAAGTGCTTCTCGTCTTAGACGTTCGGACTCTTCAATCAATACTTACAGCCGTGTTAATAACAAAATTATACGCACCTCAACACACGTGTTAGTTGACACACAGCTAATATCTATTCTTATCAGTTATTTTTGCCATATAATATATTTCCGGTCTTTTTCGATCTCACTATCATGTTTCAAAACGTATTATACCTTTGCTAATAGAAATAACAAGTTAACAGATGCTTCAATGCTATCTCGTGGTTAATTGTTGTTTATTAATAGGAAGATTAATTAATTTAAAATATATACATAGATATCAAAAAAATCTTTTTTAATACCTTCCCATTAAATTTTCTAGGTAACAGACGCTCGTGATGGTTCCTCACGCACTGTGCGCCAATTCCAGTTCATTGACTGGCCTGAACAAGGAGTACCAAAGTCTGGTGAAGGCTTCATCGACTTTATCGGACAGGTGCACAAAACCAAGGAACAATTCGGTCAAGATGGTCCCATTACGGTGCACTGTAGTGCCGGAGTTGGTCGAACAGGTGTGTTCATAACCCTAAGTATTGTCTTGGAGCGCATGCAGTATGAGGGTGTGTTAGATGTTTTCCAAACGGTGCGAATTCTAAGAGCACAACGGCCTGCAATGGTGCAAACAGAAGTAAGTTTTTTTTTTTTTTTTCTATCTAAAAACTATTTTTAATAAAATATTTTTATTTGTTTTGCAGGATCAATATCACTTCTGTTATCGTGCAGCGCTGGAGTATTTGGGATCATTTGACAACTACACAAACTAAAGTTTATTTTTTCATGTGTTAGAAAAATTTTACCGTTATATTAATTTTTACATATGTAACGCTTCTGTGCTTCGTTCCGGGACTATATTGTGAACATCATAAAAAATATCAGAAAACTGCCTGTGGATGACATTATTATTATTTAAGATTATATTAGATTTTTTTTTAATACAAAAAAAAAGAAATTTAGAACAATTTATCAGAATCTCAAAATGAAAACTAGGCAGCCTCTATTAAAAAGAAAAAAAATTAGAAATAAAAAAATCATTATAATATCCTTTATGTGCTCTTGAAACAACAAACACACAACACAACAATTTTAGAACAAACGTCTAGGAATGTCTTTTATGTTTTAACGTACTAAAAGACTGTTATACATTAATTTAAGATCTAAATATATATTAGAGAAAAAAAAATTATTTAATGATAAGTCTTAGCGATTAGTTGTTAAAGTTGATTTTATAATTCTTAAGTTCATAGGATTAGTGATTGGGGATAATTTAGTTGAATGTGCTAATAATTGGTTTTATGTTGATCTAAATTTTAGTAATTTTTTCAAAATGTATTTCTGAAATGAAAAAAATATTTCAACTCAAAGGTTTTATACATTCGTATTACCTTTCGACTTGCCACTTGGTGTGAAATACATTATATTCGTCCGTTTTTATTCGGGATCTCATTTGAAGGCTTTTATACTATTCTAGTTTTTCTTCCTCTACAAAAACTCTCAAAATTGCTTTGCCTGCTTCGTCTAAGTTAAATTAAATCTAAGAGTAAAGAGTGATCTCCTAAGAAAAGGAGTTAAACAATTTTGTTTTTATTTTTGAAGACAAAATTTTGTATAATTTTTTTTTAATTACAAATATGAACACATATCACCTAATTCGGCTTAAATGTAATTTTTTCATGCATTAGCAATATTAGATTTTATTGAAAAAAAAAATATGAACAATTATTGTCAATTGTATTAAATTTAAATCATTCCACTATGTTTATTTTTGTTTTTAATTTGTCATTTAGGATTAATAAATTTAATATTAAGTTATATAAATATAAGATTTTGTTTTAAATTCAACTAAATTATCCGTTTTATAATTTTAACGAAAATGATTGTGAAGAGTTTGATAAGAAAATCAAAAAGAACAAAAGATAATGGGCAACTTGCGATTTTTTTACATTTTTTTTTATATGCATACATATATATTTTAAGTATTTAAATTGTTTCACAAATATGCGCATATACATTATGTATACACATAGTTTTGTATTAATTTCAATGACTGGTAACTATTTTTGTACTTAGATAAATTTTTTGTTTACATTTTTTTAGTTTTGCTTTTTAAATACAACAAACAAAACATATTTTATATTCTTAATTAAAATAAATTAATTAAAACTAATAAAACAAAAATTACCAATAAAAGAAAAACATGTAAATTAAATACAAAACTGTAAAAACACACCAATGTTGTAAATTAAACAATATACCTATACCTAAACTCTGTAAAAAGCTATGTTGTTACATACAAGAAATCTATATATAAAAAAAGCATTTACTAGATATTAATTTTTATACAAAAAGAAATATGGTAGAAGTTTAAGAGTTGCAATCTATTGAAGATTGATGAATATTTAGAGAGGAATATTTGGCATCTAATGAAGCAATATAGTATGTTGATTTATAACAAACACTTTAATTTTACATACACAGCATCACGGAATCAGTCAGTGATGAGTGTAAATATAAAATTTATAATTTGGCGCTTATATAGGCCTATAAGTGCATATAATTGTGTGCTTTAAGTTACATTCAATATGTCATTTTGTCAGACTATGTTACTTTTGTTAGTTTACATTGGGTCACATAAGGGACTTCATATGCGACAGCTGCATTCATTGAACGCAAATTTCACAATATTATTTTGAAGGCAATCTGGGGCTAGAAACTTGAGTTAAATCTGAGTCCTTTACGACTACGTCCTCTGAACGTGTCCATTTTTATTAGGTACTATTTCGATGTGGTAGTACTACTTCGCGAAATGGTTAATGGAGGATTTTGGGTTTAATTCTCAGCCGCTACAAACATTTTGTCAGGGGTGTGCTGCTTCTTGCGAAGTAGTTACAAATTCTCTAAGAAAGAGTATCTCTTGTCATCAAGAGACTCATTAGCAGTTCGCAATCGGCCGAGAAATGTAGGTGCTGACTGACTATTCCTGCTGCTACGCTCACAGGAATGGTTGAGAGTTATTGGTCACCAGCCTTAGCCTTTCTTTGAGCCCTAATTTTTTTTTACAATTTGATTGATTAATATCAATTCTAATAGTCAGTTTTCGACATAATACTTAGTACTTTGGACTGCCTTGCAGAACGTCTGGGTTCGATTCCCAGCCGCTGCAAAAATGTTCTTCACGGTCTTATTGCGTCTTGCGAAGAAGTGACAAATGCTCCAATAGTATCTCTCCATTCCTGGTAATACGCACACAGAAATGGTTGAGAGTTTTTAAGACCTGGCTTCTAATTTATATTATTATTACAAAAATCTTGAAAACCAAAATATCGAAAACATAATAATTTAGCTCTACAAAAAGCTCCAAAGTCAAAATTTATAACAACAAATCTCTATATGAGAAAACCGTTCACTGTCTTACAGGGCATTAAGAAAAAACCTGTCTAAGAAAAGTATAAAGGCCTATTACTGAATCCGAAACATTCTATTTTCGGTGATAGAGAGACTTCTAACATTTCTTTTAAGACACTTGCGGAATACTAAACAAATGTAATGTTTTCAAGTTGCACTACCTTTTGTGCGAATTTGAAAAGAACATTTTCAGTAACAGGCACATTTTCGGTGAAGGTAATATGGCAAAAATGAGTTTCCCACCAAATAGTGTCGAAAAAAAAACTATTCATTTAGTATTTTTTACGAAAATTCCAACAGTAACAATAGTTTTTGGGTACAAAATTTTTCTTTCGGTGAATTATGGGTTTAAATCAGAAATTTTGAAAGCTGATACCTTAAAGTAATTTTTGGGGTAATTCCTTCACCTCATGAATTATTTTTAAAAACTGGTCATTCAATGAGTTATATTAGTATGTACTTACTAAATAATATAAAATCTTCTGTTTCATTTAGAACGTTGGATTAAATTTCAATTTGGGGAATCCCTATTCTCTGTGAGCCGGTCACATTGCTGACTAGACTTGGAGTACAAGAAACCTTCACTTTTGTAGGGTCTAGCTTAGTATTTTGTATTATAGTTCCTTATAAGTATGAAGTTCTTGTTAGCATATAACATAATTATGTTAAAAAATTTTATCTGTTAATCCAGAGTTAACTCATCAAATTTGTTGCGTTAAAATTAAAATGGCTCATGATGGACTGAATAAAGGTTTCCACCAATATGTTAACTCTTTCGAGTTTAATCCCGAAAAGATAACAGTGCGATATCGAATCAATGCCACAGAGGGTATATAACATATCCCTTATAAATAAATGTAAGTTCTTATTCATAAATTTGAAATAGTCTGTGACATGTGAAATTGAGGGAATAACTTTTATTCAAGAAAAGAATAACTTCTTCATATACCTACATATCAAACATCAAAGCAGAGCATGAAAGTGACATACTCGTATGTATTTGAAGTTTCAGTGCACCAATGATAAAGATTGGAAAGCTATCATAAAGCGGAAATATTTATATTAATAGAACAAAGTTACCAAAGAACAAGTTCTATGTTAATGTGTCAGCTAATACATAAATATGCTAAGGAGTGAATAGGTTTTTTTTATAAATACAGCCGATAATGTACAGAATTATGACATTTACGTACTAACGTAGGTTTACTTATTCGTACTAAGGTTGGTGTTATATGAGGTATGGGTTTGTTGTTTTCTACGGCTAATTTCATTTGTTTTGTTTGTTTGTATTGTATTACATTGGGATTAGACACAAGCGAAATTATACATCATTACCCACACACAATACCACCCCTCTACCTCGTTGAGATGGTTTACTTTAGTCATATATTCGATAACGTCATTTGGAGTTGACGACAAAGACATTGATAAGCTAGAGAGCGAGCTTGTAAACTTCAAATGCGTTTGCATGAAAATTGATTGACGTTGATCAAACAGATTTTGAGTAAGCAGGGCGATTGCATACTTGAGGGTAACAATATCTGAGTCAAAAAATGTCAGTAATCAAATGGTAGATCCGACGTTTTCGTATTGTTGTGTTTCGATAGTTTTGAATTCGAGATTTTTTCCCTTCAAGATCAATATAGAACTTTAAAAAAGAAATTAAGTTATTGACCAATTTTGATATACATATATGATGTATACGCTGATTGAAAAAGGTTTTCCTTCAGCTGTTTCTTAAACACCATTGCTGTCCTTGTTAAGGATTATATGTAGACGATTTGCTTGCGATTATGGACAAACGAAATATTGATGATGTTTTGCTCATCCTTAACGGATTCAACCCAAAATTACAGTTCACATGCACACGCATTAAGAGGCAAAATTTTGACCATTGACTATTAACGTTTACCGTCTAATCGTAAATTAATATTTCTTCTTCTTCCTTTGTTTCGGCGCTGTTATGATCTCGATGTCGAGGGGATCATAACTCTCCCACGTATCTGCTTCACACTAGTGATCCGCCTGTGGGGTTCGCCGGGTTGACCTCAGAAATCGGCGGCAAGCCTCCCGGTTTTGTATTGTTCCATTTCTGAGGCCAACTGAATGCAGGTGTTTTTGCATTTGTTTGTACCAGGAGTGTTTAGGCCTACCTTTCTTTTTATTCCGTAAATTAATATTTCAAACCACATAATTTTGCTCTTGTGAGATTTTACCATAAAATGAACAAATATCACCGAACACATTCTCGAATAATCAAAATCTGTCAACCTAACGAAAAATAAAACTTTTGCAACCAATTTGAGTGCCTGTAATCCAGATGCTCCAAAACTTTATCAGCACTATTATGTGCACTCTTATTACTGCCTAGTTTATACGCACTATTCCTTTGTTATTGTTTACTGTGTAAAATTTTACTGCGCTGCCTATACATTTCCCAATAAAAAACGACTATTGGCTATTCTCCAGATTTTGAAGGTGTCCAAATTCTTCAAATTGAGAAACATACTTCTAGGTGTTATACTATTGAAACACTTCATATATGTATGTATAATGAAAGTAACTTCCCGCTAGCCATCTTTTTAGTTTTATTTTAAGACTAACTTCTTCATTAGAAGTTCTTGACTTATTTGTTTCGCAAATAATGGATGTAATAAAAAGTTCTCCCTGAAAAAGACAGCAATCTCCATCGAAATATCGATAAAAGTAAATGAAATAAATTTTGTTTCTTTGTTACAACTACTGTGACCAAAACAGCCGAAGGAAAACTATTTCTTATCAACTTAGAACTATAAGGCTTCTAAAAAAATTAATTTTGAAATCTACAAAAGTCAAAAAAATATTTTTTTTTAATAAACCTAACATCAAAATCATAGTTTGCAAGTGCATAATATTATGAAAATTCTTAGGAATATTCCCAATTCCCCTCTGTAAACACTTCTCAAACTCAATTATAAATAGATTGCAATTTCAATTCATCTACCATAAAGTTAAAGCATGCAATAGTTGATGAATACACAAACCAGAACAAAAAATAAAATAAATAAAACAAATCCATTAAATTAAGTGTTAATTTTTAAGATATTTAGTTATAAGCATAGTAATGATAAATATTATTTAAAATGTGCGCAAATTTTTCTTATTTTTTTTACCAATTTAGATTAAAATATTTTTAATATTTTAAAATTATTGTACACACAGTAAAAATTTAAATAAAGATGCCATTTTAATATTAAAATTCATTTTTCTTTTTTAATTTTTATTTTTATATTTTTTTTTATATTTTTTTCTAGCCCACAACGAATTATCATATCAGTTTTTTTTACATGATAGGTATATTTAGGTATTTGAAAAAATGGAGAGACATCGTTTTATATTTTCTAGAATTGGAATTATATAAATAGAAAACGAAATTTTAGAGGTGCTGTGGACATATTCGCTCAGCTAATTTGTAAATCATGTTTCTTTTTTTTTCTTCATTTAATGTATTTTTTGTAGATTTTTTGTGTTGAGAATATTTGAGTCTTTTGAATGAACTAGTCTGATCTAGAGCTCGTATTGAAATAAAGTAATTTACAAATCGCATAAATTTGACTTAAACCTTAGCCTTAGGGTAAATTAGATATTCATATAAAGATGCTAGTGGAAATTTGTAACGTATGCTTAGCTCATTAGATTCCGATCTCGACAGCATTATACAATGATGTATGTACTAACAACTGCGTGGAATTTAATGCTTCGAAAACATCTGAGATTAAAGCAGGAGATAAATACGCAGTTAAATTTAAAATCATTGAAGTATTTATTTTATCACTTTCAGTCTTATCCTATCTATATAGATTTATTAAAGTTTTCTTAGATTTCAAGACTGTTCTGAGTTTATATGATTAGTCCCACCTAAGTGATAGTTTGCTAAGTCTTTGATAATAAGGCATTGTAATAGTCCTTTTTGTGGAGCGTATATAACTTTCTTATTAGAGAAGTGTTTATTTAACTTCGACAACATATTTGAAAGCTTAACGGTCTTGTCTAGTGCAAAAGCAATTAATTAAAAGGGACTAAAACTCATTGACTTCTGTGGCATTGAGGATTCTTTAAGCATGCTGGCCAATGTATGCTAAGAAAGCACCTCAACGTTCATGGCCTGCTTAGCAGTGCAATATGTAGTTTATGTAGTTATCATGAGGAAGCATGAGTCGGAACATACTCGTACCTTGGGCAAATGTTGGCACCAAATGCCAGAATACATGGCAGAGGACTTTACCAGGCTGAATGAGGCAATCTTCTCTCAAGGTTTTTTTTTAATTCCAAGGGGTTATGACTACCCTTATATTGTTATGATGTAACCCAGTGCGAGCGTTAAGGAAAAGTGGAGAGGATTTAATAGGAGATGTTAATGCACATTGGTTTTCAAAGCTTGTACATCTCTCAAGGTACTCCAAAGTACTCTCAAGGTCCAAAAATTTGTCAGTAGAATATATTTGGAGAAGGTACTTTAGACAAGCAGTAACACTAGATCCATGGGTTGCTGTACAATTATTCCAATATGATGAGACGGACTTGGAAGCCACAATATTTCGGACAAATTTGAACAACATGATATTATTTCAAAGCTTAATTTTATACACGTTTTGTTGCGATGTTGATTTGAAACACCGCTAAGATCCAGAACTCCTATTACACGATGACTCTGTACCTGGCAGGAAATTCAATGGGTTCAAAAGTGAAATCAGATCTCCCCACACTTATTTAATTTCGAAATAGATAGACTCAAGGAATTGTCATATTATAAGAGAACTTAGCCTAGATTTTTGTTTTACAAAATGTGGACATCAACCTTGAAGCAAATGGTCGCCGGTTTTTTTTCGGAATAATTGGACATGCTGCCACCGTGTAGTAAGATTGTAGTAGAACGGCCAATTCTGAATCATCATTTTCCAGAATTTTTCAGAAGAAAAAATGGAAACATTACAGAAAACGAATCATTCTCCATCACAATTATGTAAGCTATTACACATTGGCTGAAATAAGTGCATTTTTGAGCATTTAAAATATCGAATCCATTAGCCATCCGCCATGATTGGCCATGATTCCTTAATCATTCAACATAAAATTCGTGGTTAATATTTTCCCACGGCCGAGGAAGCAATTGATTCATTAAAAATGCATGTTTTGGAAGTAACTGAATCAGAGTGGAAAAAATGATTTGAAAATTAGTTCAAATGCGTGTCGAAGTGCACTGATCTTCATGGAGAATATTTAAAAAAAAAAGCCATTTTCGATTATGAATGTAATTATTTTTAGGTTTTCTTAACCCTTTTGCTTAAATCAGGTGTAAAGAAATTGAAAAAAAAAGTTCTTATATCTAGATACACACTCAAGTAGCCCAGCACAAGGAACAAGAACCAACTTAATTCCATTTCGGTACATGCAAAAAGCTGGCATTAGTTTTACATAGCCAATCGACGAGATTTAGTGCAGGAAAGTTCTGTTAATTATTAACAATACGAGTAGGACTTAAGCAAATGAATCTTATATAATCTGCAAGTCAGGTTCTGTACGAGCTGTTCTGTCCCTAATTTATAAATTTTAGATTTCATTGAGAAAAATATATATTCATAGGCATATTTGTGGACATATGGCCAACAAAATCATCCTAATATATTTGTCCTCAAAAGGCGTTGTCCTTTTTTAGCTCCGAGTAAAGCACCGAGCGCAGATACGTCAGATAAGAATATCCACCTTGTATTCTTTTTAATAGGAGCTAGGTTGAGAGGGCTCAGAATTAAATGAACAAACAGTTGTATAAAAAATCTGAGGGCTCTAATTTGACAATTTTTAGATATACAATGAAAATTAAATGCCCAAGTCTTTTTCTTAATTAAAATGAAGAACTCTGTTACTCTTTTTATAGCTAACTAAATTCGCTCAGACTCTGCTTAGAGCTGAACAAATATGCCAAGAAACGTATTCGAAATTTCAAAAACACATTTACAATTTCAAAAATTTACCCAATATATGAAATAATTTGGAATTAAATTTTATAAAATATATTAATTATAACATGATTTAAGTTAAAACAAGTCACTCACCAATAGGTTTATAATATATCCATCAAAAGACTTACCTAGAATAAAAAAGAAGTGAAATCAATGTTGGAAAATATACTTCGAAGAAAATTAAATAACCTACACTAAACAAAATTCTAGGTTTTAGTGCAGAAAAGTTCTGTTAAGTAAAAATAGGCTTGAAGTTACTGAGTTATTTGCCTGACTTGAGCAAACTAATCTTATATATTCGTTCTAAAATTGTTAAGGTCTTTAAAATGAAGATAAATGTGAAGATTCATTTGAGGAACGACAACGAATTTCATACTAGAGGGATTGAGATTGAGTCTCCCAACAATTTAATGGTTTGCCTTTCAAAATGCAAGCCTGCACATCGGTTTTCCTTGAGGGGTACATTGTTAGACAAATATGACTAACAACAACGATGGCCTCCCAGATGCTGAGCTCTCTGAGCTTTAAGGTCAGCTGAGATTACAACAAAAAATCTACAAAACATAAACTTCTCGGCAAAGTTAATTATTTTTTAACACCGTTACTTTATTTTTTAATTTTATTCCATATTTTACTAATTTTTTTTCTTATTTAAATTGATTTTTTATTTAACAATAGCAAATTGCTTGAACTGTAACTCCAGTTCAAATGTATACTTTGAAACCGAAGTAAAGTCTAACAAAACTACTTAATATGAGTACTTTAATCTATAGAAAATCTATAAAACAAAAATGCCTCTCGTGTTAAACAAAAAAGAAAAAAAAATAATTAATAAATAATAAAGAAACTTTTTTTCTTTATCCAGAACAAGGAAAACTAATCATTTTATTTAGTGTAAAGTAAATTTTTATACTTCTTCTATAAAAATATAAATAAATTATATATAAAAATCATAGGAATAAAACTATCTTTATAGTTAAATGAAAGTAAATTGTAAATTATAAACGGTGGCGCTTATATAAAATTAAATATATAAAATTTAAAATATATAGTTTAACATACCATAAGCATACCAATTAAAATTATAAAATACAAAAAAAAAAAAAACAAGTAAAAATATAAATTATACACTTGATATAGAAAGCTTTATGAAAAGACAAAGAAAGATTAAAAAAAAAAATAAACAAAAAAAATAGTAAAAACAAATTATCCAATTGATTAATATCTAAAAATTAAATTTATTGGATACGAAAAAAAAAATTAATTCACAAATCCTAGATGAAACAATTAAATTAAATAAAAACATGTGTAGATATATTATATAGAAGGGAAATCAATATTCTAATCAAATTAAATTAAACAAAAAATTTAATAATCATATAAAGTACATGCATATAATAATAATAATAAACTATATATATATACACTATATTTGAAAAAAAATATTTAACACAAGCTAGAAACACATAATATAGTTGCATAAATAGAAAATATATATTTTAAGAAGTTGCACGTAATGGATAATATAAAATAAAATATAAAAAGGTAAAAACTTGTTTCTAGGCGTTAAGATAATTAACTTAAAGAAAAATTAAAAATAAGATTAATAATAATTTTTTAATTTAGTTTTAGTTTTGTGTAAGAGAAATTATATTGTAATGATGATGGTCATTATACAAATATTTTGATTTAAAACATTTAAGACAAAGATGAAATATATAAAACAAAAATAGATTGAATCAGTTTTATTTGGTTCCGGAAATACAAAATATGATAGTATGGGAAGTGCTTTTTGGCAGGGCTCTAACGGAACTGACCTTTCCGTTTACAGAGGATGAACTTTTGGCCTCCATCCAGGAGAACATTGGAGGGAGTTCAATTAGCAATTACACGAACTAACCGGCAAGTGCCCTTCTGAAGAAACAGTTCAAGACAGCTTTTGTTATTCTTGGCAAGATTGCCAGGAATGAGAAAGTCAGAACAGTTAAGCAGAGGGACGCGCGCTGCTGATAAAATAAAATACCAGAAGATCGTTGAAGAGCACAACAATCTTCTGGAAATTTAAGAAAAATATGTTAAGATGTACGGCTATTATCGCAGACAGTCAGGCGGCTATTGAAGCCATTAATTCTAGTACATCACCCTGCAAATTGGCTCAGCAATGCCGGGATGAACTTGTTAGCCTCAATATTAACCACAATGTTACTCTTAACTGGTTTCCGGGTCATTGTGGCTTGGATGGGAATGAATGGACGGACGAATTGGCTAGGCAAGGAGATCAGCCCTTCATAACTCACTTGCGGAAAGAGTCAACATTCCGTTTTGATTTATGAAGGGCAATATTCTCCCAATTTTTCATAGCTAATATAAAACCGAAGGCGGAGTAGTTTAATTACCTGCATTATATCTAGAAAGATTTGGCCCACCTATAAAAAATCCCGAATACTTGATCTTATATGCAGACCCAGGGAAGACATAGCCAGGATCCTAGCTACCTGTAGCGGACACTTCACAACAGGAGAACATGCAACGAACCAAGGCACTCCTCACAACATTTACTTTTATAGTTGTGGAGACCAGCGGGAAAATGGAACGGTCCTCCATTTCCTCTAAAAATGCCCTGCTCTGGCCAAATTTAGGAAGAGTATTTTTCGACTACATTGATGAACTTTCGGAAATGAAGATCAAAGACTTGATCTCTTTTCTCGACGCGACGAATTGGCTCTAAGGCAGCCTTCGGTTACTTCTGTGCCGTGCCCTACGTTTGACTACTTATATCCCGAGCTAGCGGAGTGAGGGCTTTGACAGAAGTTTACGGTGCGGGGGGCCGGCCGGATGATCACTCAATCGCATTCGCTAATGCTTCAGCACCAGTCAATAAGCTGCCTAGCTTGGAACATTGTAGGTTGTGTCGGATAAGTGTGTTGGTCCGGTTGAGTGAGTGATGCAAATTCCGAATGATTGTGCAAAAGTCAACACACAATAAGAGACATCGAAAACCTACTAGATCCTTGCATATTTTTGAACTTATTCGAAACTGGAAGACTCCGTGAGAATGTCCACAATTTTCCATATTAATTCTATTGACAGCTTCATAAGAGTTATGGTATCAAAATGACGAAACTTCAGCTCCAATTCGCCTACAGGGCTTGACTGTTAGTGTAACATGCCATTTTGTGGAAAACGACTCAGAATACAAATTGGGAAAAAGTGTTAAATATTTACTGACAGTAACTTGCTTAACCAGCTCTTGATCCATGAACAATCGATCCAAAGATACGGAGGTTCCCATCGACTACTATCCTGAGCATTCATTTTCCAGACATTCAGAAAAGGTTCCAGGTACGAGTATGCAAGATGGTTTGGTCTTTGACAATTCTGTCTCCCCTATCGCTTCAAATCTGAGGGCTGGAGTTCGAAGGCTTTCTTGCGAACCTGTTAAAATTATCTACCTATCAAAGTTTGAAATGCTCACACAGTTTAAGAAGCTCTCACAGTTTGGGAAGTCGTTACATAAAAAGAAGCAAAAAAAAACAGGCAACATTTTTTAAAACGATCTTTCAATTTGAAAAGCTCCAAACAGTTGGAGAAACTCTTACAGTTTGAGAAGCATTAACAGTTTAAAAGGCTCTGACAGTTTGAGAAGCTTTAATAATTTGAAAAGCCATGTTTCTTAGCAAATGGATACGATGAATCCAACGCATGTCTTTAGTTCATCGTGGGGCCATTTTAGCGAGCACCACTTGGAAGCGATTTCAAAACTTCATAATCTTTTTATTGACGAAGTGGCATAATTTTTTAACCGTTAATTTAGAAAAAAATGATTCAAAGCTAGGTGCATTATGAATTCAACTGGGTGTTTTTCAAAAATTCAAAAAAATATTTTTTCTTATTTTTTAAATCCTGTGAAACAGTTTTTGGAAACAAAAAATATTTTCCTAAATTTCAAAGAAATTTATATGACGGACCGTTATTTTTTGTTGAAAAAAAAAATGTGTCAGGGAAATTACTAAAAAAATCCTATCTAAGAAGTTTGAAGAAATGGACCGAGCTGTTAAGGGCTGCAGTCGAACAAACAGGCAGACAGAATTCAGACAAAGACTTAAGTTAGGACAGTTTATACAGCATACATACTTTAAGATAAGTGCAACCAATTGGTTAGATCATCCTTAGATCCTACGAGCAGTGCGAGGCTATGCATCAGAAAAAAAACCCAGCAAATCCTTAGAATGCTCTTTATTCTCTTCTCTAAAAACTAAATTAATTTTTTTTATTTTTTTGTGAATTATTTTGAATTCATTGCTTTAATTTAATTCTATGCTAAATTTTAAATATATTTATTTTTATTTGTAAGTTTATTTCAACTTGTTTCAACATCACTTGTCGTGGACTTGCTCTCCGTTTCTTGGGGTATATTCTTTTCTGTTATACCAAGCCATGGAACACGTTTTTCCAATTGAAGTCGATACTTAGGATGACTTGCTGCATAAACCCATGGATCAATACAAGACACTGTCTTGGCAGCCATCGCAGGAAGCATTGATGTGAATGGAGTGATAAGATTTCTATAGTAGATAGATACCCCATTTGAGATTCGTCCAAAAATTTCATTTCAAAAAATCTAAATACCTGTTACCAAAAGTTCCTATCATACAGATCAAGGTATATGGCGTCCAAGCGCAAAAAAATAAGAAATAAATGGTGAAGGCTGCCTTGGCTATTCTTATTTCGACACTATTCGCCGTTGGATTGGCGGACAAAGATTTGACATTCATCTTCTTGGCTTGTTCGGATAGCATCTTTTCATGAGCTCGTACCTGGAATTCATTTGAAATATCGAAATGTAAATTTTTTAAGGTTATTCGACTTTGACAAACTTGGATTCAAACTTACATGTAGAAAGAGTTTAGCATAGTATGTGCAAATGATGACCATTGGAATTAGGTAGGCCCAGATAAAGAATGCCATGCCAAAGTTCCTAGTTTCATCATCTTCGGTTAGATAGTCGAAGGAGCATGTGGTCATGTAGCCCTCTAAAGTCATTGTTTTAAGATTAAATATAAATAAGTTAAATGATAAGGGTTCTAAATACAATGGAGATCTGTCAAGAGTGTACATGAATGAGAATGGTATCAAATTTTATGAAAATCGCTTGTGGGGATTTTGAGATTTTTTTTTGTATAACATTTGCATGTGGTTCTTGTGTTGATTTTCCTCCATGTATATGCATTGAAATAAGAACTTTAAAACCAACATTTGTTAAATATGAAAGTGTAAGATTGATCCAACGCCAACTCACCAAATCACTTTCAAAGTTCTATGTGACACAAATCAGTCAGATGTGCAAGTCAGTATTTAAGAACCTATGTGTTTTGCTTACAGAAACAAGGGAAGTAGCTTCTTGTTCTAGATGAAAATTTTAAGCAAATCGGTTCACCCGTTCATGCCCTAACCCGATTTAAAATACACGTTCAGACGCACGGACGAACGGCGGACAAACGCACACACGGACGAACACCTAGAACGACAGATGGTAAGCGAAAAACCACTTCGTTGGACTTCTCGATTATCGTAGTCCTAAAGAGCAAACAGCATATTCCCTTCTTTATAGGTATTGGATTTACCCTTAACAATCATCAATCACTTGAACTTACTTACCCGGTATGAAACGTCCCCATACTCCAAGGAACGGCATCAAATTAAAAGGTATTGCCCAAAACCAAGTAACAACAATCAATACGGAAACTTGGAATGAGTTCAAACGACCATCAATCGGACTTGATATTGTTCTAAAAAAAAAAACACAAACACATACAAAATTAAATGAAGACTCTCAAAACACTATAGAATAGATTGATTTCCAGTTTACTTGTATCTATCGAAAGCAATCATAGCATTCGAAACAGCAGCACCAACTCCAGAAATTCCTCCCAAAAACGCATAAATATTACAACCCAATTCATCTCCAAGCATCCGGCCTCCAACGGAATTTCCCAAGAACACGAACGAATTCTCTGCCATGCACAAATCAAAAATAGCTAAATTGATGATAAAATAATTCGAAGGGGTTCGTAGGGATTTCGATCTAAAAAACAACAACAAAAAAGCGTTTGCTTTCATCAAATATTAATAACTCGAAATTTTTGAACTAACGTTGAAAATATCCAAATGACCATTCCATTGCCAAAAATTGAAAACGTAAACAGGGCCAAATATACGATGAAAAAGAGTGCATGATGATAGCTCGGTGGGGCTCGAAAACCACGCCAATAAGGATGAATCATGTGCAGGTTCTCGGCAGGGACATTCCATCCGAGGTATTTAGTATCATTGCCAGAGCTTTTTAAAGAAGAATTCACAATTAAACTCAAATTTATCACTCACTTCAATTTTTATAATTTTACTTATTGAAAAAATCTGTATAGGCCAAGGGTCGCGAATACACACGGATATCGGAATCCAATCCGATGTCCATTTTCCTGAACTAGTTATTGTAAGCAATCATTTTTTTTTTCGTCAGGGAATTTACTATTTCGACTTCGAATATTTCACCCGAACGACTCGCAGTCTGGAAAATTTTGTGGTGGGTTTTTATAGCTTTTTGCACAAGAAGACGTCGCTGTCGCGTCGATGGAGATTAAAATTCCTTTTGCGGTGTCTTAGCTTAAGCTAGATTAAGACATTTTTGTGGAAACATTTGTCTCATCAGCAAAGTGCATAGATATCACAATGTCAAGTCGACAATAAGTGGATGGGGCTGAAATTCCAATGATGATTTTATTGCTATTGGCATTTATGTGCTAAATGAATTAACATGCCAATTTTTTACATTATCAGATGGGCTTCAATGAGGAATGAACTTATCAGCTTATTAAAATCATCGAGAACGTGTTTTTCGTCAATTTGAAAAATAGCTTTTGTATAGGCAGAATTTTCATTAAATTTGATTATACACTGACTTTCTTTTTAACCTGGAGGTAGAATCAGGTTTAATGGCTGACATCTTTGCTGAACATCTTGCTATAGTCCTACAGTTTGTTGATAGAAGCGACGCACGAATGTGAAATTCCTCAAACAGTTTAGAAGCAGGTGTCAACATAGGTTATCTTACAAAAAATCGCCAGGGTACTATCTAAAAACTGCTCAGGTTTTGAAAGAAATGCCTTCAAGTCTTCAAAAACATACAATTTATAATAAACGCATGTCTTAAGGCTAGGTATGTGCCACATCTTTGGATAATTGAAGAAGTCATTGTCATACCTAAACAAGGTAAGCCACCTACAGAAGCAACATCTTACAGATCTATATCGCTTATACCAATCATGGCAAAAGTTTTCGAGAAACCACTCTTAAAAATGGTTAAGCAAAATAATAGAAAAAAAAGAAGATTAATTCCGAACCATCAGTTTGGATTTAGAAATAAAAATTCCACGATAGACGAAGTGCATAGAAAGAATTACGGATATTGTAGAAAAAAGCACTTGAAGAAAAACAAGTAGTATGTTTAGCCATATTCTTGGATGTTGGTCAAGCCTTTGATAAGGTTTGGCATTTGGGACTTGAGTACAAACTGCACAGGCGGTATACCCCAAGGAAGTGTCCTAGGACCAACCCTGTATTTTGTATATACTAGGAACTAGACGAAACTAAATCGACGCATATAAACTTTATAAACAAAAAACGTAAATAATGCTTACGCCAATGCTGTACTACCAAATAACTTGGAATGACTTTGGACACAAAGCTTAAATAGAAAGGGCCCTCAAAAAGAAAAGGGAAGAACTGAACTTAGAGTACAGAAAAATGTACTGGTTACTAGGACAGAACTCTAGCCTATCTATCCAGAACAAAATTATGTTATACAAGCAAGTGCTGAAACCCGTTTGGACGTATGGTATCCAGCTATGGGGTTGTGCAAAGAAAACAAATGTTGAACCCATCCAAAAATTCCAAAATAAAGTCCTTCGTGGAATAATATATACCCCTTGGTAACCTTCACATTTAAACGGTCACAGAAGTAGTTAAAAAACACGCTGTATTAGTACAATCCGCCGCTGCGAAGTCATACCAAATCCGAGATGGAAACCGTCTTAGATGTAAAAGTCAATGTTCGGAGACTTAGAAGAGCCAAGCCTCATATGCTGATGGTCTAAAAGCTATGGGAAAGTATTAAAAGTTTAAACTTCAGCCAAAGCGATTTTAAAATAAAAAAAGAAAAATTATTTGTCGATCTTTCATAGATTGGTTCTGATCACTGATTCCTGATACTTGGATACGAATCCAAGTGTCTTTCGAAGATTTTCACGGACAAAAAAAAACAAATTTTTGTTGTAAATAACAAAAATAAGCTTTTATATACAAAAACATTTTTAAGAAAAAATTATGGTACGTCAACTTAAAGTCTTTATTACTGTACCAATAAAAATTAAATTTCCAAAAAATATATTGAGACGTTTTTGAAATATCGAATTGTCCAAAAACAAATTGATATTTTTTTTTTTTTTTTCAAAAATTAAAAAAATATTTTCATTAAAGTTTTTAAATGAAATGTTTTTCAATTTTTTTAATAGCTTCTCTATACAAAATTTCCTTAAAATCCGTTATACCGATAATGAGAAATTCAAAATTCAAAAAATAGTTCTATGGTAGGTAGAGTCAGTAATATCTAAATTTCAATTTTTTTATTGAATTTATCAAAATTCTAGGTGCCGTTTTTGGGAAAATCGTATCTTGATTTTTGAAAATTATTTTTTAACATTTTAACATTAACATAAATTTTATATGGTGCGTACCGTTATTTTTGGGAAAAATAAAAAAAATTTCGCATTTCTTGTAGATTGTTATAAAGGAATTTTTATTATCAAGTTGAAAAAAAAACGAGAATGGGCTTTTCGAAATATTGAGTTTGAAAAAAAAATTGTTTGAAAATTTGAATACACAATACTATTCAAACTTTTAGGGAGCCTTAGCATAGAAAAAATCATCAAAATCGGTTATACTGTTTTTGAGAAAATCAACACACAGAAAAATGCTTCTATGGGGGTACCATTAATAACATTAATAACTAATTTTTTTTATAAATATGAGCAACAGTTTTTGAAAAAAAAATTGAAGGGTTGTAAGTCTAAAGGGTCTAAGTGCCAAAAAATCAAAAATCAATATTTTTATCAAAATACAATCTAAATCCAAGCCTTATTATATTAAAATGGATTCAAGTGCATATTTCTTTTAAAACTGTACACACACACAAATAAAGTTGTGGTTGAGCCTAGGTGCCAAGTGTGATTTTATTATGTTTTTCTCGTATATCTCGAATTTATAAAAATGGCACTTAGACCCTTTAGACTTACAACCCTTCAATTGTTTAAAAAATTTGGAAAACAATATTCGTATGGCAGGTACCGTTATTTTTGGTCTTAAAAAAGAAAAGAAAAAAAAAACATGTGGGGGTGGGGGTAAATTTAAAAATGAAATCTACCAAGTTTAAAGAAAATCGGCCTAGCCGTTTAGGCTTTAGTCATAATCAAAGGTGGTATCCTTGTTTTCAGATACAGCATTTAGGTTGGTTTATGTTTTGGTAACCAAAAAATCTCTTTAATAAGATATCGAAGGAATTTTTCAACTGCTTCGAAGGAGTGCACTCCATAGGGAAGGATTGTTGCTGCTGTTGCTTAGAATAATTTATTCTTTGAACAGTGTTCAATATATTTAGTCATTATGCCCTGCTCCCATAGCGAAGAGATTGCTCGCTTAGCTTACGCTAATTTCCCTTCTAGCTATCTATTCATATTCAAATTCGGTTTTATTAACATTCCTAGGTTCTTATACTGCCGCATAATTTCAACTGCTTTATTGTTATAGGTCCACTTTTCACTCCGTGTATGCCTGCCAACTCCACCTCTGAACACTATAATTTTGGATGTTTACCTCCAGATTCCACTGATTGCAATAGACACTGAGGCTGTTTATTATCATCTGCTCATAATAGCACGATTATTAACATTTTTGTTATCAATATCGTAAGATCTTGTATAAAGGCTGCATGTCATGTTCTGTCAGTTTTGGAGCTAAACAAAAATTTTAATTTCTTCTATAGGGAATCACCGAAGAACCATAAATACCGAGTTTGAAGAAAATCTCTTTAGCGATTTAGGCACAGAGAGACAGATGGAAATGCCGGATCACTTTTTTCGTGTTCTCTATCATCGTTATGTCAATTTTGATCAAAATATCGAGTTCGATTTTTTTTTAAATGCAAAACTTGCCCTACATACATTTATCGCAAGTAAAATGTCTGATCTGTTAAAAAAAGTAAGTATACAGTTTATATGAATATGTACGTCACTAGGATATCAAGGCGAACAATACAGTTTATTTAAAGTAAATTACTATAAATTCAAACTTATGTATTTATTTTTTTCCATGGTTACTGGCTTCTGATACCTACTTCATGTTTTGTCTGTTTTTGGTATATTTAGAGAAAAAGAAAAAAAATCGAAAGGGTTCTAACTTTGAGCTATTACCACATTCGCCAAAGGAGATTTTCTCTTTGAATAGAATTGTAAATGTACATTTTCATGAAAAACCGACATATTCGCTTTTCCCATTTTTGGACTTTTGGGTATTATGTAATTTGTCGCATTCAAAAAACACCGTTGTTCACATTGCCAAGGCACTGCAGTAATGTTGAAATAACAGAAGATGATACTTTTTTGATCAAAGGATATCTGATTCATCTGGGCCCTGTTTAGGGAATGTTTTTACAGCCAACTACAGAGAAAGATGAAGTACTCGTAAAAGGGGACCAAGACAAAAACCAAGATGAAGGCTATGGAAATATAGAAATATCGAAGTCCAATTTCAAGAACAAAGTTGAGTAATGAGCGATATCTTCTAGAGAAAACCATTATGTAGAATACACATTATCAAAACATTGAATCAATAAAAAGTCATCTTTTTTGTATCTTAAAGCAAAATATATTTCAAACTTTCTTAAGAACCTTCAACTTATCATCATCACCGCAACAATTTCTCCAACTGATTATTTGATTTCGTCCCCACAGTTGGAACTTGATTCTTAAGCATTTTAGCCAGTTGCAATAAAGAATTTTGCTTTTGTGTTTTTGAAATAGTTTTTTCAATCTTCGCTTTAGCTGGCTGTGCTTTCAGCTTATTTCCTTTGTTTGCCGATGGATTAGGTTTCTTTGTTTGGACAATCAACTTATCCAGTTTCAGTCCAGCAGACTTATCCTTCGATTTCTTTTTCTTCTTCTTTAAAATTGGAATCTCAATCTCAGGTTCCTTCTCTTCGATTTTTGGTTTCGGCTTTGATCTGATGAGAGTTTGTAGTGTTTTCTTTTGACAAAATTCACATGTTATTTCCTTGAAAATGAGAAAATATTAACTTCATACTCGGAAGCAAAGAAATCCAAAGAAGCCTACCACATAGTTGGATATTTTCTTTCTAAGCCATTTCGCCCGTTTTTTCTGCTTCCTGTTGAGACTTTTCTGATCGTTGTTTAGTTTGTCCACTAGTTTCTCAGCTTTTTTACTATGAATTCGAAGTGGCTTCAATGCCAGGGAGAATTTACTCTCCGACCAGATGGATGAACATTTAGGACACATTACAGACGGAATTAATTTCACCTCGGGAAGTCTAACATTATGTCGGGCGATTTTTTTGCACGTAGTTCTGAAAGCGATAAAATTTAACACTTAAACTGTTCAAATATTGAACGGAAAAATAAACTTACAAATAAAACGATCTAATTAGTTGAGTTGTTTGATTTTCTTGTGCTAATTTATTGGCAAGGTTCCATAATAATCTAATTGTTTGTTCACCCGCGGATTCTTTAGTTTCCATTGAAGAAGATAAGAATTCAAGTTTTCTTTTTAAATTTCGTTCAATTTATATTATTTTAGATTTATTTTTGTTTACCCACGTGTGTCAGATGAAATGTCAATCACAGCTGATTCTGGTAAAATGCAGAATTCCGCTTAATATAAATCTCTACACAGAATGGCATTTGTAAAAAAAGGTCTGTTTGGTAATTTTTCTGTAAAATGTTTCAACTACAAGGAAAAAGAGTGACAAACGTGCAAGAAATGTTAAAACTCTTCAAATTATCTACAATGACTTTCGCTAATTACTTTGAGTTAATAAAATAAAATTGAAATTTAATATTTTGAGAGTTGTTTCTCACTCAGAAGCTTCATTTATCTACGTAACTCAGAATTTCAAATTAAAACATTAAAAGGAAAAAAACTGGCGGAGCTAGTATTTTTAAAATTGTTAAATTTCATGTTCACAGAAATTTTGTAGCATAATTTTAAATTTTTAATTGAATCAGAATTCATTGATTTCGTTTTTTCTTTACTTTACTTTTTGGGTGGTGGCCGTGGCGCGATGGATGTGTGCTCGCCTGTCAACCTCATGATGACAGGTTCGATCCCTGCCGTCGTCTATGTCGCTTTAATTCCATTAAAAACCTTCTAAAAATTGTCATCAATGGGTTGCTGGTTTACTCATTACATGTTGTTCAGGCATAACACTAACAACATGTAATTGAGTTAAACTAGCATGCCCAACAAGGATGAACACGAATAAAATAATGTGAATTATAAGCGACTAGAAATAAGACACGGCATTTCTCCGCTTTAGTTCAGCCGCCATCCCTGGAGATAAAAATATCTGAGACAACCACCAACAGTCTCGGAACATCGTGCCACACATCTTTCCTATCCTTCTTTCTCTTCATTAACTTCACGTCCGCGCTGTGTTTTTTATAAAAAAAAAAAACAAAAAAAAAACATTCATCCACATTCTGAAACTCGTATTTATCACTCGTAGGCTAGGCGAGCACAGGTAACTGTGATCGAAATCAATTAGTTTAATCACCAGTTGAATGAGAAGCGCGCACTGGCAACTCTTCCCTCACGCTCACACTTTTCTCTCTTGCACTTATAGAAAACAGCTCAACTATTTAGTCGAATCTCTGCGCAGGTGCGAACTCATTTTAGGCAATCGTTTAGTTTGTGTCAAAACACGAACTCTTTGGTTGTTCGAATCGAGTTGCGCTGTGTGCGCGACGTGTCATATAACACTATAAACTAAAAATTGAATGTGCGCGCCTAGCCTTATAAAGTGAAAACGAGAGAAAGAATAAAGTTCCATTTGTGCCAAATGATGAAAAATCATCGAGTTAGCACGATATGGTTACAGGTTTGTTCAAATTATAGAACAATTGATCCACTGAAGATTTAACAAGTTTTATTTAATAACTAGATTAACGAAACAAGTGTGCATCGTAGATCTTCCAAATTTGAAGAAGCTTTATGGTAAATCCATTTAAATCCAGGATTACCTCTTCTTCTTACTTCTTGTTATTTTCATGTTTAAACTGCCTTAATACGATGTTGATTTTCTTATGCATTAGTAAGGCATATCCAACGTGATCTTTTATTGTCCTATTTTATTATTCTGCTATGAATTTCCAAACAAAAGTTTGAGCTGTCAAAAAATCTTTTATGAAATATAATTTTGTAATTCGGCATGTTAACGTCTGTTATAAAATTTGCTAATAAATCTGTTATGAACTGTCAAACGTTAGAACTGAAGAAAAATCTCTTTCAAATCACATTCAGCATCCCAAATTCTGTTATAAATCATAAAAGACAAACGTCTGTGACTTTTTTTTACTAAAGATTTCAATAAGTACGCATGTGTATAGAATTAAAATTCATAGTTATCTCTTATTTCGTCAGTAAGTAAATAAGAATATACATTGCTATGGTATTCCCCGAAACATAGGTATTCCATGGTAAAGATACCATTAGTTTGTAAGAGGTTACTTTTTTGTTCGTCGTTCATTTTAATTATATGTCAGATTAAATATTTTATTAATTAATATAGCAGATTTAAGTTCGTTTTAGAAGTTCGATAACAGACTTTTATAACATTTCGAACCGCGAATAACAATAAAAAAAATCTTTTATGGTGGAAGTCTTTTTATGACTCAAAACAAAAAATTTATAGTAGAATATAGAAGTCGCAAAATATGCCTAATTATTCGAGATTTACTGAACTCGCCTAAACTACGAGTACTTTATTCAACTGTCACACTATATTTTAAAGATTTCTACCAGCCATTCTATCTATAAACACGTCTCGAGCCTCGAACCAGCAAATCACTCAATTCAGCATATTAAAGAGAACCACACAGGCCCACACACACACACCCAAACTCAACTTACACAAATTATTTTCTAATTCCAACAAAAAATTCAGTCAGAAAGATTCTTTCCGCAGCAAGAGGTGCATTGAGAATTTTCTTTGCAAATCCAACCAAAAATTTAAATCCATTGAAAAATTGTGTGATCGATTTCCCGACCGACAAATAAATCAAACTCATCGTTTGCTTGATAAATCGTGCAATTTGAATCAAATTTTCAACCGCAAATCGTTAAATCTAAAGAGGAGTAGAAATATCCGCAACGTGTATAAATTCAAGTGAAGAAAGAGTGCAGAAAATTTTTTTCTCAACAGAAAAAATACAAGGAAAGGCAAAAATATAAAAAGCACTAATTTTTCCCGAATAAAACGTGTGTGGTGTATTCCTTTCTTTTGTGTGCAAAGTGAAAGTTGAGAGGACAACGACACTCGTTCAATTTTCGTGAAATATTTGAAGAAAAAAATTCCTTTTTTTGTGAAATAAATAAAAGGAAAATCACTTTTCATCCCAGCAAGACGACAACGACATTCGCTATTTTGTGAATTGTTCAGTAAATCTCAAATGTGTATGGCTATTGTGGTAAGTTGATTCAAAAAGAAAAAAAAAAAAAAAAACGAGAAAACTCGTCCGATATAGAATTTTCCTTATTTTTGTTGCAGAGAAAATAAAAAAAAAACATACGCCTACTTCTTTCTTCTCTCCAATGCGTCGCCTTTTGGTATATTTTTGACACAGCATTTGTCCTAGTTGCACTTTTATAGACAAAAAAAAAAGAAGAAAAATAGGATAAAGCATAGTAGTGGAGGAAAGGTGTTGTTGCTGTTGCAGTGTTGTTGTTGTTGCTATATTTTCCGACTGCTTTTTTCGGTGTAGAATTTTATTGACCATCATTCCGCCACATAAACTACCACCTTTCCATTCACATATACACACATAAAACAGGGAAATGATTTTTCCCAAAATTTGAACATTTTAAGCTGTCAGATTGTGTCCTCTCCGTTTCTCTGTTTTTGATGAGAGAGTTACCAGAGTAATGTTTTGTTTCTTGTTTTTTTGTTTTTGCATGGTAGTGTTTTTGATGAACCCAATAGAGCTACTAGAGTTACTATAATTATGCAAAATATCATTTATTTACTTGCTGTGTCCCCGCTGCATGGCTTCGGGCACGCGGAGTGACTGGCACACAGTATGTATGCAAGTGGGCCATATGGGTGAGTAATGTAGGGGTCAGTTAAATGCATTATCCAAATAAAAACTTCATGTTGGTATCTTTTCTATTAGAGGAAAAAGAAGTCAAAGTGTTTGGAATCAAAAAATTAAATAGCACACTCTACCGACCTTTTGAAATTATTGATCAATCTATTTGTTCAATTACCTCTCAAAATTGAGATTGCAAGTCCTTGACTCTGGAATCTACTCTTGTTAACGAAAAGAACGCCACAGTTATGGATTTTATGCTTACGAATCCTTCAGAATGAAACTTCCTCTGTAAATCACTAGGACCTGTATCTCCACTTATAACAACGCTCAAAATGTCAAAGTAATCGAGAAGTAAGTAAAGTAAAAATATAAAGGGTGGGCCAAATACGAGTTTCTTTTTAAAAATTGAAATAAATGAAAAAAAAATAAATTTTGTTCATGTTTTATGACTTTAGGAGTAAGAGCAAACATTCCATTTATTTATGGAACACTACATCGTTGAAGCGATAACGAAGCGGATGGTGGTGCGCCTTTAATTCCTAAGTCCATTGAACCTTGTAAGCGAAAAATCCGAGATCTTTGTGCAGAATTCTCATCAGGCTAGTTATTACGTGAAATGTTGATGTTGAGCTGTTGAGATCGATGGCGAGTTGATGTTCGTGAATTGAGTCTCACTCTCGGCTATAGCAGCCACATTCTCGTCTGTGCGCACATTGCGACAAACTAGTCTGACCAACTTTTAGCACAAAACTGCGTACAGCAGGCCTGGCGGGTGCTTCATTTCGGCCAAAACTTCTTTTCAAAAAACTCGTGGTTTGGGCTACACTACACAGTACTTTCTGAGCACTACACTGACTTTCTGTCAAGGTTTCGAGCGGGAAACAGCTGTCATTGTCAAAATAAGATATGATTAAAAAAAAAAAAACACTATATGGCCCGCCCTATATTTTTACACCCACAATAATTTTTATTCCAAATTTGAATATCTGTTCATTACAATTCAAGTTATAGATTTTGGAATGGTGAAAAAAGGAATGGAATAGTGCTCTTGCTTTGTGTTTAACACATAACAATCAACAATCGGATTTTAGAAGGTAATAGTCATATTTGAAGCATTTAAGAAAAAGGGAATTGAAAATGAAGCTTGAGGGCCTTATTGCGAGTGTCGTCAACGTTCGATTCGATAAAAGTAGATATGTAGTATCAAAACGTTAGATGCGTTAAAATTTGTATCCCAACCTATTTGGATAACTTTATGTTGTTGAAACCACGTATAAAAACAGAGCCTATGGTAGGTATCTGATACAAGAACAACTTCAGATATCTTAATTTTTCGATCATCGATTTTCGACAAAAGTCGTTGATCGATTAACAAACGACACTCGCAATAAGGGCCTGAGTAGCTGGCAGATTAAACATTAAAAACAAAGTCAAGTGTGATTTATTGTTATTTATGAAATTTTTAACAGTTTTGCTTGTATTCAGTTTGGTGCCGACAATAAATTATAGGTACTCTACTTTCCCGCCAACACGCATGGAATGGTTGAGAGTTATAATTCAAAAGGTTAAGGCTCATTCCGGGACGCTAATTTGTTTTGTATTGCCCACTTTAAGTTAATCTACAGCTTCTCCATGATTTTTCATTGATTCAATAGATTTCTTGACTGTGTCTTGAGGTATTAATTCTAATTCGTCTACCAACTAATTTACTGTTTCAAGAGACGAGTTTCTGGTCATTAGCATTCTCAAAAGCTCGTCCACACAAATGCTAAATAGGGTTAAGTCTGGGATTATCGCTGGTGAGCCCCGCGTTGCAATGGCGTTCCGTTTAAAATTCGGTAATAAACAGCATAAAAGACGATGTGATCAAGCAGATTATTTGCAAACCAAAGAAAAACAGCCTACTTTTCTCTTCAAGTCAAATAGCTGCCCACCGTAAGCCACAATTCGGTTCAAACAGTTCGTCAAGTCGTCTGTCCATCAGTGGCGAGGATCCAGGATTTAGTCATTGGGGGTCCAACTACATCTTTAGGAAAAATTAGGCTTTCATAAATAATTTAACCAATAGAAAAAAGAAAAGTATTCTTTGGAATTCTGTTTGCCGATCCAGGAAGGCAAGAGGCAAATCAAACAAATAACAAAACAAAATATGTTGAAGCCTATTACTAGATTTCGTTTTACATTCCATTTTTCTATAAATACTATATATATAATCTTCCAAGAAGGTTCGAGAGTAAGAACACTGGCTTCCATGCAGAAACTCTCTCACACTTATTTCTTTCTTATCATTGTTGGCGTGAACAAAGCTTAGTAAAGATTTTCGGTGCCATTTCACAATGTGCGGTTCTTCCAGTGTACTCCTAACAGTCCATTCCCTAGCGATTTTTCCTCGTACAAATCTGAGGTCTCGTTAAATGGCAACTTAAGATTAATGACGTTTTCGGAGAGAAGTCATCATGATGCAGTTGTCAAACCTATCAAGAGGTACATCAACGTAGTTGACATGCTGGCTTTCACAGAAACTCTACAGTTTCCTTGAACATTCTGTAGCTGACGTGCAACAGCACATTGGCTCGTTCATCATAATATTTCACCACATTTCGCATTGGATAAATCAATAAATTATCTGTTGCAAACAACAATTGCAATGTGTTGGTTCTACCTTACTACATATAAAACAAATTTCACAATTGTTGAAATTCTTTAATAAAATGATGACAATTATTAAAACCAGTTCGTCGCAAAAACAAAAATAGATTTTTACGACACATATTAGCTGTCAAGACATTAAATCTATTCAAGTCCTTTTCCATGGAAAAATAAGTCATACCCATCAAATTGAGCGTCGTAAAAAAAACATTTGTTATTGTTCAGTTTTTATTGTTATAAAATTCCTCGAAACGAAGTTGAAAAAAAAAATTAATATACCTGCTGTGTTTCTTCCTGTGCACTTTCAAATGCATTAGCACACCACCGTAGCTGCATAGAAAATTAATGCATTTTTATGACGTCAAACTGCAAATGCCTTACTTCCAAGAAAACTCAAAGCAATAAAACAATATGACGTCATACTCGAATAGGTCATACACGAGGCTCTGAAAGTAGAGATATTCACCACAGCTATATTGATGACGGTGGTGGGTTGTCGGTTGGGTTAGTCACTAGAGAGCTATTATTGAACCGAATTGAAACGTTAGATACATTTTCAAGTGCGTCATAGATGATTAGAAAAAATCAACAACAACAAATCTTGTGTGATAATAGGATTAGGAAAAACATGGGAAAGAGGTGTTGAGGTTAATGTTTGTGTGACTCAACGACCCAATAGTGTGTTGATGTGATTTGAAAAAAGAAAATAAAAATTAGGAAATTATATTAATAAAATCGATTTGGCAAATTCATTATGTGCACGAGTGTGCCAAATGGGTTTGATTTAAGAAAGAAAGTTTTAAAATAAGGGTTTGGCTTGGCCATGTGCATCGATGTTTGTGGATGGTTTAATTTTCTCCATTATTAATGTACACAGCTGGTCAAAAAAATAGGTGTGATTAAATTTTTGCTCACCACTGTTGTCTTTGACTGTTTTTTTAGGAGCTAAGAAATGGCGTAAAGTACTCTGCAGTGACGAAACAAAAATTAATTTATTCTCATCGGATACGGGGCGTAATGTCCGACGACCAAAAGGAAAGGACTATCACCCACGCTATACCAAAAAAAAAACTATTAAACACAGGGTCTTGTGCGAGATTGGTTTCGAGAGAAAGAAGTCTCCATTGTTTCATGGCCAAGTCAATCCCCAGATCTCAACCCGATTGAGAACTTGTGGAATGAGCTTAAGAGAAAACCAGGAGGTCAATATTTTACAAATGGGAATCAATTGTGGGATGCTGTTCAGAGGGAATGATATTCTATACCCCAAGAAACATGTAAAAAGCTTGTAGAGTAAATGCCACGCGGTTTTCAAAAAGTTTTGGATAAAATGGCGGACACTCGGGCTACTAGAAAAAGGTAATCGAAAATGATGATAAAACGCATCAAAATGTGTATACAAACGTGTAAGCAAACTAAAAGATGAAGTTGCAAATGTATCCTTATATGTTAACGACCTTAATTCTTATATCATATGTATTTAAGAAGACCATGTCACATTGATGTGAAGTAATAGTTTCTTGTCATGTCAGCTCGATCTTAATAAAGAATTCATATACAACTCCTTTGATCTTCCAATGGTATCGACAGAGTCTCAATACAACAGTATCTAAATGGAACATTGGGTTTGCTAGTTCCCCCATCCGTCGCTATAGTTGAAGAAGTTGAACAAAAATACAGATCATCTTCGTGTCAGATTTTATTACTTTGAATGGTTTAAATACTAACCAGACTATTTTTATTTGGCTTGTTAAATTACTCATGCCCAATCTTTGTTATGTACAATTTATTTGCGATGCCGAATTATTTTATTACTTTAAATATTTGTTTGGTGATCTCAAGTCGCTTAATAGTCTGTTAAAGTCATTTAAGCTGGTCGGTTAACAATGAGATCTAAATAAATTTTTGTATCATTAGGGATTCATTTTTTAAGGCCACAATTAAACCACATTCATTTGGAAAGTTATTTGTTGACGACACTGACGATTTGTCGGAGATGATGACCTCTTCTCCGTGTTCTGCTCTGCATTTCTTAGACCGCGAGCTAACGGACTGGGGGTTTATGGTGCACAGCGGCCGGATGATCACTCGACCGGATAAGCTACCGATTCAGCAGTCAATAAGCCACCTTATTTCGCACAGTGTACCGGCAAAAAGGTTTTGGCCTTAGCGTATTGCGTCATTCCCACTTGTCGAATGGAGGAGATTATCTTATGATAGGTTCTCAAAAAAAGATTTAGAATATGCATCTATGGAGATTAAGGATCTTGATGTCTTTTAAACTTCAGACTCCCAATCGTGCAGAATTTCGCTTTAAATTGTAGCAAGTGAAGTTGGTTCGCAATTTTTTGGAAGATTGGGTGGCTAGTAAGTCATCACCTATTGGAGCTTTAATCTGTTTATGGAAATTATATCCTTATGTGGTTGCCTTAAGCCTTGTTTGGGGTAGAATTCCTTTTACAAAGTGGGAGTCTTAAATTTTTGGCTGAGCCTTTAGGATTGGTAATTCTAAAATTTTCTGTTGGTCGTTACAGATTTGACTACCAAGCTGCAATTCTGTCATAATTAAGACTGCGTGGCACAACTTCTTTGCCTAGTGCGAATCGTGACATCAGCTCTTTTGAATTTCACACAACATAATTATCTCTCAGGCCCTATATGCAAGATTATTACGTTCTATCGGTCGGTAGCTAAAAGTTTTACTCCTTTTTCTACTATGCTTCATGTTCTTGGGGCTAACTATTGATGCAGGGTGAGTATTAAAGCTAAACCAAATGTGTTTGCTCTTTACTTAGAGCAGTCATGTTGCCCTCAAGCCCTTCACATTTCTTTAAAGTAGACAGATCATCCGCTGCAGCCAATCTGCCTTCGAAAGTGTGATCACAGTTGGTAGTGACTGGCACCTTGGTTTTTACCGGTGCGAGGGCCAAGTAATGTTGATGGTCTATCAACAAGGGGCTCCCTCATTTAATTTCCAAGTGCATTTGTATGTCTTTATGCAGGATATGGACGTCACTTTATTTTGCAAAAAGTTTGGTACATTTTTAAACACACTCTTGTGTGTTTTGTTTTATTATTTGTTGGATCATACTAATTTATAAAATTTCCCGCGCAGGTCGTGATTAATCTCAGAAAACCGCTTTATATTCTATTATACCTTATTTATAAATGAAAAAACTAACTGGCGCCTATTTTATTTGGTTATACAGTTCTAAGTGATAACGTTTCCCACGTCGAATGTAGGTATTTTCTGATACGTGGTACATTTTATATTGTATATAATTCCACCTTGGAAAACATTTAATTTCACACGTCGCACACCGTCGAAAAAAATATATCATTCACACTTGATATTGCAAACAAAAATAAACGTAAGCTTGAGAAATGAAACCAGACCTCCACGCCATTGCTGTCAATTGTAATCGAATAATAGTTGGCTTTGCTCAAGACACCCAGTCTGCTTATTCAATGCGATTACAAAACTTCGTCGCTGTAATTTGAGTCAAGGACTGTAATTGGCACCTTGCTGTCGGATATACATTTAACTTTGTATTTTCTCTCTTTTTTGGTCAAAACCATAAATGATGCGATGGAATAGATAGTGTTGGATAGAAATGGTAGCGAACTGATGAAGGTGGTTGGTGGCTCTGTCTTCTTAGTGTTTGAGTTTGGAATGTTGGGTTTGACGCAGTAGATCTTATCAACTTGGATTTCGATTTCAAAACACAGATGGTCTACTCGTATTTCTCATGGTCCCTATCCCTATCGAGTGGTACCGGTTTGTTTCTAACAGAGTATCTAGAGGAATCAACTATAACTTCACTTGAAATTGCTTTATTTGAAGTTTTGTTTTTGCATACATAGTTGGAGCCTTGAATTTGTGGGTGAGCTTACAGAATTCCAATAAAGAAGATGTTGAAGTAGAATTAACGAGCTGTGTGTGAGTTTTTAACGAATTTCTTTTCTTATTCGAAAGGCAAACATAATGCATGGAATATGAAATCGTTAAAAGTTACTCACGCACAGATCCGAGAGGTCCAATTTTCAATAACAATGCTTGGGTTATGTTGAGTTTTAGGGCATCGTTCGATTGCGGCTTGTTGGGATAGATATGTGACTTAAGAAAACTCAACTATAAAAAGTTGTAATGGGATTAAATCCGACGATCTTGGTTGAGAGAATAGAAAAAGTATACTTAAGGCCCACAAGACCGCAGAATCTTATATCTTACTAGAAACGGGGGTGATGTTTACTAGGGTATATGGATAAAATCATCAGATTGTCATGGGTGAAAGGAAGAATGCATCATAAGCCTCATCTAGTACAAAAAAAAAAGTTTCTAGGCATATTCTTACTAAACATCCTATACCTACCCAAAGTATTGTGTGAGCAATATAATGACTGAAACTTATCCAAATGTGTCGCTTGACATTTGAGGCAATATTTCAAAAATACTAAGTGTTTCGGCTCTATTTCTTAATCTCGTTTTGAGATTCGATGAAAATTATCCTTGGAAACGCGAAACTAATAACGAATAAACAAAAACGAATCCGCCAGTCCTGCCTTACGGTGCGCGAGTGTTGGACAAAAAGCAAAAATCACTAACTGACACTGGGCTCCTTGGAAAGAAAAATTATTCCACGCATATTCTGTATAGGGCGAAAACTCTGAGCTGCACCAACATGTGTTTGTAGTCGGGAAAGTCAAAATACTAGACTACAATTTTTCGGCGATATCGAGCTAATGGACAACAGTGATCCGCCCAGAGAGTCTTCTAGTATCAGCCTCAGGTTGGAGATGATAAGGAAGAAAGAACCTGCGGTTAAAAGACCAAATATCACGTATGTCAGGTGGCTTAATCTAGATCACTGGAAGCAATGTGCCAAGGTCGAAGAGGATACTATATCTACACCGTGTCTCAGTCAGCGAGGCATTGCTTCAACTGTTTCAGGAAGACAATACAAAAAAGTGGTGGTTCTAAATCCTCGAAAAGAAAATAATCCAGTCAATAAACTGCGCTCTCTATATTTTATATTTATTTACTAATAGCAATAGAAGCCATTTTGAAAGATGGGATTGTACACTTCTGACTATGGAACAAAATATTAAGGTAAGTGCGTGCAAAACCGGGCATCAACTGTGTTGTATGAACAGAAATTAATTAATTGGAAATACCTATGTAATTTCAACGCAAACAAGTGTGATTAAGGTATTGCGTTGGAGGCTTACAAAAGTTATGGTTGTTTGTGTTTTTTTTTTATCATCGTTCGCGACAGAAGTAAGCTATGCTATTCCAAGTTAAACGATTGAAAAAATGTTTTAATTGGGAGGTTAGGTTAGGTTAAAGTGGCTGCTGACCAGAAAAAGGTTAATTGGGAGGAGCATATTTTAAAATTAGAATACGCAACTAAAAACAGGATTGATTTTTTTTCTGAAAGGCTGCTTGTTTCCTTCGACAAATAAGGATTTACGTGAATGTCATAAACATTTTTTTTTAAGTTATTTATGTATTTAATTATCTATCATAGACTACCAACATTGATGCGAAGAGGTCGATATGATGTCGACAGGGTTGAGTCCAGTGGCCGATGTTAAAACAATTTCAAAAAAGAACTTGTCCTTGTCGTTCCGAATATTTCGGTTCGGTTTTGGAGATCCTTGAGAAGTTTTTAAATCGGACAAACAGTGTTTTTTCCCCCCTTTTACCTGGTTACAATCACAATTAATAAACTGTATTTTTGAGTTCTAAAGGTTAATACACAATCCAAGATTTGTTTTTTTTTTTCTATTTTTCTGTCTGAAGATGTTTGTCTTCTGTGCCTGTTTTAAGGTGATCTGATAACAAAGGAGTGTCAATAAACAAGTTGAACACAAGCTCTTGAATAAAAGTAGCCTAATTTTTCTTTGAAGAAATTTGTATGAAAACATTTTGACATTTTGTCTTTTGAATTGTGTGCCGCTCCCTTATGGATTTTGGCAAATTTTGGGTTGATTCAATGTTCAGTTTAGATTGCTTACAATTTTGTTGGCGTTATTGTTTATGGAAACGCAAACCCAGACATTTGGTTTAGTCAACAAAAAAAAAATGTTTTGAGTTATATTGAAAAAAAATATTTTCTGTGTAATGTAATTTTTTTTTTGCAAAGCTTTACAAATAGTAAATTATGGAATAGCGTGAGACAAGAATAAGTTCAGTTCAAGACGAAAAGTTAACTTGAAAGTTCAAACACGTGCTGAGTTAAATACAAAAAAAAAAAAAAAGAGGAACACATAGCAAAAAATAAAAAAAATCGATATACTTTCGTGATTCCATTTTCATTATTGCGAAATTCTATGTACAATTAGTGGAAAAGTAAATAGGTATTTAAGTAAATATCATATCATTTGTTATGAAATGTCATTTATAACTTTGGTTACATGCAATTACGCAATAAGTTGGGAAAAGTACATCGTGTGTAGTATTTTTTATGGATGGGCACTGTTGTTGGTTTGGGGCAAAGGGCTGTATCTGTTCAGGTTTTAGGTTTAAGTTTTATAAATGGATTTAAAAATAATGTGCTTTTATTAAGGTATGTTTTTTTTTTTTTAAATAATATTGAACTTCCATAAATTTACAATACCTAATTTACAGGGTCATGCAAGGGGTGCCAATTTTAATGTCCAGTCAATTTTGATTAACTGCCATAGCGATGACAATCGACAAGTTAAAACTAAGAAGTCCTTAGATATGGATCGATACCCACTGGGAAATAGTCCGAATTCACGAGAAAACAGTAAAAATATCTTAGTCAAATTGGTCAATGAGCGTAAAGTTGTCGTACCTGAGAAAGCGATATGGAAGTGCAGCGAGAGCAAGGCGAGTGTGAGACAAGCCAAGTAGTTGTCCAATTTGCAAAGTGAATGAAGGAAGAGTGTGTCCCAAAATATATATCTTCTATTTAGTATTTAACTGGCGTAGATACTGTTTTAAGAAAAAGCCAGTTGCTCTTATGTTCAGAGGGATAACAAATATACATACATACGACCGCACAAAAGGTTTGGCGGGAAATTCTGTCTAATCTGTCACATCCTTGCAACAACAGTAATTGACAATGGTTTGAAAACATTCAACATACCTGAGGCTTATATCTTTTTTCTTTGTTTCTGAAAAAATATAAATCTAGGTACCTAGATTCAGAAAAATGGATAAAGAAAATAAAATTAAGCACATTTTAAAGAACTGTTGTGGGTGTTGATCTTATCATATGCCTAGTGTATCTTAGTGTCCCTTTTTGATGATGGAAAATGTGTTGTAATACTTTTATTTGAAGAAGGAACATTCAAAGAAGAGATATAATTTGACACTTCTATGTGTCAGACTGTGTCTGAATAATAACCATCATTAGCTATGAACAAATCAAATGGGCACTTTTTACAAAAAAAAATATATTACTCTTCGCCTTAGCGGTCTTGAGAAATGGATGCATTTTGCAAAATTTTTCAGGTAAAATATATTTTCCTTTTGTTGGGTTTTGGAATTATTTTTGAAAATATTTTAAAGGATAAACCAAAGTATCATCTATACATCAATGGGAACACGTGATACTGGTGCCACAACAACCCTAAGGAACTCTATCAAAATCGTTTGCATTTTCCAAAAACAAATGTGTTGTGTGCTTCACATGTCTGCCTGTGGGATTATTGTCTTTTATTTTTTCAGCCATGGAGATACTGAGGTGTTTTGCCAAATGATTGACGAGTTTTTGGTATAGCAACTAGAGTTCTTTCTGGGGATCAACATCAGAATGCAATTCCAGCAAGATGGGGGCATTCCGCACATAGTGAGAAGTTCAATGAAGAATTTACCCAATAAATTAAATTGCATTCACGGAGATATACCCTGAGTATCTACATATGTACATAGGTCACCGGAGCATACACCGTGCGACTTTTGTATAGGGATACATTAAGTCGAAGGTTACAACAACATTCCCGAAACTGTTTAGACTACAATTAAATCAACGCTTGAAAGATTGTTTTGTGAGATGAATACACGCGATTTAGACGGTGTTGTTTTTTAATACGAAAATCCACATTGTCAAAACTCATTTTTTTTTTCATTTTTTTTTTTTAATAAAGTATGGAAATTGTTAAATTTAATACTAAGCAACAATTCCCGCTGGATACGTTTTATGTTTTTCCTATTTTTTCGTTTGATTCTTTTTTCATTGGAGATTTTCTGAAATGAAAAAGAAAAAGGTTTTTAAAAGACTACTTCACTGACAAGTGTTAACTGCTGGGTCCCATTTATCCGTGGATTTGGAACACGAAGCAATGAACAAAAAGTCGTTATCAATACTCGAGGTCATTTTGGCCTTAAGACCATTCAGCCTTCGCGAAAATAAAATCGAAATGCGACGTTGGAATCTTCTTAAGAGGTCAACTATGCGTACCGAAAATCTATTGCAAGAAAAAACACACAAAGAAGATTGAAACGTAGATTATTATTCCACATATTTTGCCAATGTTCCTAAATGAGAAGTCGGGAAGATTTGGCGATGGAAAACAATTGGCTAGGTTGGTTGAGTTGTGTCATCGGGCGAGATTCTGAAGTTCCTATGTCATTCATAAGGAATTAGGATCTGAGTTAAACGATCGATGATATCGAAGATTCTCGTGAAACTACATACATACATATATTGAAGACCATTTTTATGAGGTTACTCAGGTGTACAATATTCTCTGAGAAACCAAAAGCTAAGAAAGCCCAATACTTAGGATGGAATTATAGAATTGAAACCGAACACCAGCATGAAACATACAACATTCAACAATCATATCCTATGAGTGAATGAATGAATTATGTATTGGGGATATTGCATTGCGACGTGGAGATCTATTATGCCCCCACTTAAAAACGAACGAGCTCACTCATCCTACAGTTTCTCCGCCGAATCTATTGCTCTTAGGAATCTTAGTATTTGGGGCACTTTTAGAGAGGATAGGTCACTTTCTTCCAGCTGGTATTTTCCCAGATGGTTTTTCCTTTGGTGCATGAGTGGACAACATCTTCCTAGTATGTGGTCCGGTGTTTCCTCATGCATGTTGCAGAATCCACATGTGGCAGTGCTTAGGTGTCTTCTAAGTTTGCAGTGTCCAGTTACGATATCATATCCTACGACTTCTTTCCAAGAACTATCATGCCACAAACGTAACACGCAACGTGACACTTGAAACTTGCAAAGTGCCAAACTGACATCATGACCTTTGTATCAAAAGTGCCAAATACGCTTTTTCTTTTATTCCAATCAATCGTAATAACTTTAAGTCTGAAGGCTTTAAATAAGTTGAAGAAAATTAAATTAAATGACCGAGGAACTAGTACCAAATCAAACCAAAAATCATTCAACTGGCTTAATGGCTAAAACCAGTTGAAAAGTAACTCAGGCTATCGAATAATAGAATGTTAGACTGCTGACTTGTATCTAAAAGTTTAAGTTTAACTGCGGCTCAATTTCCAGAATCATTTTATAACGATTCACCTTAATAGAAAAAATTTTATAACAAATGGCAGGAGCAGTGTTTTATCGTAATGTATAGGTAGTCTTCAATTATCGGATTGACGTACGCAATGGATTAGCTAACCAATTTTAACATTTAAATCACATTGCTTATATATTTTTTTAAACCTTTATTTAAGAAGATAACCTTTATCATAACAACTAACTATAGATTTCTGTCGTACCTAAATAAAGAATCATTATATCATACATCTCCATCTGCTGCATACAACAAAGCCATACACATTCATACATTTCCGTTCAAGTTCCAAATTCTTTTTAAATAGTCACATAATATACAGAAGCAAAAGCATATCTATATGATTGATTGCCAAATATCAAAAATAAATCACAAGTGGATCTAGATACGTCAATTTCAAATGAGTAGATAACGAGGTCCCGTTCCTAAAATGCGACATACGTCATCTTGACATACAATTTTTATCGTTTTCATTTCGATTCTCACTTCCATAGATTTTTTGTTTAATGTTTCTTCTTTTTTTTCACATCCACATGAATGCAAAGTACAGAAAAAGAAATAAAAAAGCTTTTCAGTTGGCAACAGAATAAACATAGAAACTATAGAAATATGTGGAGTGTGATAGATATTTGCTAAAAAAAAAAAAATAAACAAAATTAAGAATAGAAGATGAAAGCTTTGAAAAGTAATTTTTATTTTGACAGATGATTCGAGTCTTTTGTACCTATTCAAAATATGAGAATGCAAATAAATAAACTTGATTGTTCGAAAAGAGTAGTTACTGAGCACCTAATAACAATGACAGAATTTATCACAAACGCATCAAATCCATTCGACGACGAGGGTTTTGGTATAGTAATAAATATTTGACACACAAAAACATCTGTCAACAATGATTAGAATGCGATCTGTTATCTTCTGCGAGAAGTGTATGAAAACAAATTAAAAATAAACGGTGGTTTGGCTGTAGCAATATGGATACTTAATGTCACGTCATTTCATTTGCACATTTTCGATTATATTTTTGGGAATCCTTGGACGATAAGTTTGAATATTGTTTGTAGGAATCGTGTAGGATGATTGTACTATCATAACTGTTTTCCATACGAGTATGTTATGGCTTGACAAATAAATAGTCTTGCACGTGATGTATGTAGATCTTATGGTTTGGAAATTAAGAGCTTCTCTACACATCTCGCAGGTAGGAGTATTTCTGGATTAAAAAATTAAAAATAAGGGAAGTTTTGAAACTGCTTGTGGGTGATTTTATATACATACATACAATGCTTATAACGGCCATCAACTAAAATGCAGAAAAATAAAACAAATTGCAAAGCGAAAATGTTATGCAATTAATTTGTTATTATACTGGTTTAGCAGTTAGAATCACTTAGCACTTAGGAACGTGCATATAAAGCTGCAGAAGTCATTTTGTTAGCATACATTTCGAGAATACGTTTGCAAGTCTCTATTTGCAATTTTATTTAAGAGCCTTTAAGTAATAGAACACCAGATGTAATTTGCCGTTATTTAGTCTATAAACATGGATACAAATCAATTGCCGCATGTATGTATGTATGAGAACGACTCGATCAATTTTGCCGATTTTTTTTATTGTGTCCGTAAATGTCAGAAGGAGATTTAAATGGAAGAGTTTTGAAAAATTCTCCAGAGTCGAAAAAAAAAATGGTGACGTTTGACAGTACTGCGTAGGTGTAGCACTTTAACTAACTGCATTATATCTAGAAAGATTTGGCCTTCTGATAATAAATCCCGAACACTTGATCTGATATGCAGACCCAGCTACCTGTAGCGGACACTGGCCAACAGGAGAGCTCAACACTCACTTACATAGTTGTAAGGATCAGTGGGAAAAGGAAACAGTCCTCTATTTGCTATGTAAATGCTCTGCTCTGACCAAATTTAGAGCACAATCGTTAGAAAGGGTATATGACGAAATTGTGGAAATTTCGGAAATGAAGATCAAAGACTTGATCTCTTTTCTCAATGCGACGAAATGGCTCTAGGTCTAGGTCCTTTGATCACGAACTAGCAGACTACTAAGGGCTTTGACGGAGATTTATGGTCCGATGGACCGGATGATCACTCAACCGGCTGCCTAGCTTGGCGCATTGTAGGTGGTGTCGGATGAGTGTGGTGGTCCGGCTGAGTGAGTGATCCAATTACCGGATGATTGCGCAAAAGCAAACATACGATAACAGACATCAAAACCTACTAGATCCACATTTTTTAACTTCATCCAAACTGGATGACTTAGTGGGAATTTCCACAATTTCCCATATCAATTCCATCCACAGGTTCATTCGAGTTATGGTATGAAAATGGCGCACTCCAGCGCTAATTGGTCACCATTTCTACTTTGACAGTTCAACTGTCATATGCTTTCAAAAAAAATTGACGTTCAGTTTGGCAGTTGTGTTGTTACATGTTTTCATATCAAACAAAATTTATAATCACTTTGACAGTTATGCTGTTGCATGTTTTCATATCAAAAAAATGTGACGTTCACTTTGACAGTTCTAATGTCACATGTTTTCATACAACAACAAATTATGCATGGAATATTAATATTTTGCGAAAAAGAATTGAATTGAAAGCGATAGTTCAGTGTGTTATCGATGGTGATTAATTTATTGGTGCATTCAAAACCGTAAATCTTCAATTGTGTGTGTTTCAATAAGTGCATTGAAAAGTCAAATTACATCAATTGAAAACATTGATTTCTAGTCAAGAACGCCGCTCGAATTATTTCTTGCACAAAACACGGTATTCATAAAATTCTTGTCGAAACATAGCCCCAAAAAAGTATAGGTCTAAGTGCCCGGCAATGTTCTAAACGAAGGCTCCAAAAAGAGTGGAACAAAGTCCCTGGATCAGTATAAAACAAAGACACAAAAAAGAGTGTGAAAAAGTCCTTGGTCTTGGTTGAAACTAGGGTACTGATATTGCAATTGTAAAATTCCAATCTAGAGCACCAAGCAGCCAACAGTATATCTCCTGGTTCTTTTCCTTTTGTACGCCTTTTGTACATAAGCACAATAAGCCACCCACAGAATTAACATCTTACAGACAATTATGTGTGCCTTTTATAGATGATTTATCTCAATCCTAAGTTTAAATTTAGAAATGGTCGTCGAATTCCGAATGCAAACAAGGTATGTTTGGCTCTATTTTTAGATGCAGCACAAGCCTTTGATAAGGTTTTAGTATTTAGGACTTCATACAAAATTTATAGAGATCTACTAAGGCAGTACTACGAAGTATGAAAAAAGATCAAATATTACCCATTGTTTCCTTAGACTACTGCACAATCGAGAGAAATCGAAACTTAAAACGATTTAAGACGGTGTTCTACAAGGAAGTGCGCTAGGACCAACTCTGTTTCAGTTTAAAAAATGCCATTATTATTGCCTTTGCAGACGATATTAATGCCTGAAAAAATGCGTTGAATGTAACAAATTTTACTATACAATCTAGGTGCCACTGAATTGAATGATTTGCTTCAGCAATCAAGTCCAAATTTAATAAGCTGGAATACATATACACAGGGTATAAAATCATCAAATTCGTCAATTTTGCCTTTCATATTCAAACTAATTATCGAGTTAATTTAAATAAAGAATAGTATTTGGTGAAGAGCAGAGCCTTGAGGAACTCCAATATTTATATTAATGCTTTCACATAGCGAATCACCAATTGTAGCCTTTTGTTTTAAACCTTCTTGAAGTACTACTTGGTATTATAGTTAATGCATTGGGCTGTTATACAGAGGGTCTTGGGTTCGATTCTTAGCCGCTGCCAAAATGATGTTCAGGGGTGTACTAGCTCTTCAGAGGAAGTGGCAAATCCTCATTTCATGAAATATGCTGCTCATCTCAGCCGTTTGTTCTAGGTCCCCTCCATTCCTGGTGATACGCACACATAAATGATCGAAATTCTTTGAAGGTGGCCTTCAATTTTTGTTTTATTTTTTCTACCTTCAAGTAATAAAGCGAACCATTTCACCCAGGTCTACGGCATCAAAAGCCCTTTTTAATATCAATGCATAAAGCAGCAGAGATTAATAGAATTTCAAAGTTTTTCCCACTATACATTACAAATTTTATTAACACATTTTAATGAAGGGCTCATGTTTTAAGAGCCTTTTCTCAGAACCGCAAGCAACCACCTGTTAAAATAAATAAATGGAAGTTGATTTGATCTGACCCACCCTAATGTTGATTTGATTTCACTGAGACTTTCGGATTTATTTAAGTTCCTCTGTTGGGCGCCATTATTTTGTTTGTATAAAAAAGAGATATATACATTCACCTTTGTTTTTTATTTTTTTTGTGAATTAGTTAATGTTAATACGAACCTCTTTTATAACCAGAGACCATGTGCAAAAAAAAGGAATAAGTTAAACGCTAGAATCACAACAAGTAAATCAAGTTGGTTTTTCAAGCCAAGCCATAAAAGAGCTTCTGAGTGCCGTTGTTCCTCTACATAAGCTCTCGCATTTAAGAAGATTACCTGGTTATTTTTAAAATGACATTAACTCAAACGGAAACAAATCGAAAACCACAGAAGGTTTCCACTTTACACACTTTTTTTTTTGTTTTGTTCACAATTTAATTTTAATGATTACAAAATTCAACGACTTACAATGTGGCACTGACCCAGAATAATATACGAGTAGTTGCAATTTTTCCTGCTTCGTTTTTGTTTTCTCACCTTAATTTTTGTATATCTACCCATTCAATTCCACCGAGGCTCTTTCAAAGACAAAAAAAATATAAAGGGTTGGTATTACTCTACAGCAATCTACTTTCTAAGGGAATCTTTTCATCTGAAAATCCTTTACTTAAACTGACCATTTTCAACAGTGGCAACAGAAAAATAAAATGTTACACTACACAGTCTCTGGATGGAATCTGGATGATGAGAAGAAAAGTAGGTCAACTTAAAAAAAAAAAAAAGAAAAAAAAGTTATCAGATCCACTTTGCACGCCCCAGCAAAATACATAGATAGAAGAGTTTGTGGTGTTTTTCCAGTTCAAAATAACGAACAAGTTGTGAAAAAAAGTCTTGAAGTTGTAAAAGTTATCACAAAAACAAAAAGGTGCGAGCTTACTTATTTATTGTTATTTGCTATTTTTTCGAAAATCCAATCAATCTCAAGCCGTTGGTTAGTGGGTGTTATTTTTTGTTTAAAAATGAAAAGTTCGCTCTGTCGGTCGTAAGATGTGATAAGCGTATCACATAGCCTTCAGAAGCAAGAAGAAGTAAGGTCAAAACGTAGAACAGGCACTTTGCTACGGTTTTTAACTCCGTTTTTGCCTGTGCATTGCACACAATGCTCAATGAATCCCCCAAAGAAACGAATTCCCAAATTCGTATTGTGAATGTGTAGGAATAATTGAATTTTGGGAGGGGATTTGCACTGCGACCTAAAGATCTATTGTGCCCCCATCCAGAACTAGATGAGTTGCTAAAACTACAGCTCTTTCCGCAAATACATAACTCTCTTCTACCTTGTAGCGACTTAGGAACTTGTTTTTTTTTTTTTGATTCATCAGTGCTTAGCATCCACCTAGTATGTGTTCCGGGGTTTCTTCATGAATATTGTAAAATCTAGATGTGAGGTTGTTAACCGGACCAAGAATGCAAAAGTGTCTTCTTAGTTAACAGTGACGAGTGAGGATTCCCGTTACTATTCGTAGATCAAAGGGCACGGCAGTGCCCAGACTAGTTCTGGTACTACACCCTTTTTACAGGAACAAACTCAGGCGGTTTTTGACCCCTCCCTATCTTCAATACCAATGAAGTCAGAAACTTAAAATTCCGAATATTTGCTAAGCTAGTCAGGCACAGGCACAGGCACCTCACCAAATTTCAATTTTCTAGCATAAGCGGTTCCTGAGATGTAAGGCCTCAAAAATCACTAAAACCGCAACTGACTGACTGACTGACAGATCATCAAAATTATGGAGCACTTCCCGACATCGTAGAATCTTGTAATTTTGCACAACGGTAGGTCTTGTCATGCAAGTAGAGGAAAAAATTTGGTGTTGGTTGAATGGAGCACTTCCGACCGATGTAAAACGGTAGGGCTTAAAATGCATACAAAGAAAAAAATATAAAATTAGCGGTTTTCCATTCGTGGTATCCGCTCACTTCCTCAGAACTGATGTAAATTATACATGGCGCACTTCCGATTGCAGTAGAACAATTAAATTTGGTAGAACGGTAGGGCTCAAATTGCATATAAAGGACCAAAAATAACAATTGGGGTTTTCCATTCAGGGGGCGTGGTATCCGCCCGCTTTCTGAGAAAATGTTTAATTTATACGGAGGACTTCCGATTGCTGTAATTAAGGTAGGTATGTAAGTGTTTGGTATCTTGCCAGGACAAGAAGAAATAATTGAAGCGTAAATGAAAACAACCAATAACAAAAAGAAAATATACCAAAAGAAATAGGAGGCTATAAACTAAGTTGATTTTAGTAAATGAAACCAACCTTTTATCTTTCCGTATTATTCGAGATTTTGACATGGCAAAATATTAAAATCTTTGCAAAAAGGAGTGAGATCAGACCAACAACATAAATGTTAAAAAAAGAGCCAAGTTCTTCTATAAAAAAAACCTTGGTGTAACAAGTTAGCCGTGAAAAGTAGTGAGATCTAAAAGTACGCCAAGTTCTTACTTCATGAAGGTTTAATACGGAATATTTAAAGTAAAATAATATTGAAACAGCTACAAGCTGAAGGTTTAATACGGAATATTTAAAGTAGAATAATATTGAAACAGCTACAATGTAATAGAGAAATTTTATTATTTAATGATTACTGACTAAAATTTGATGGGCTTACTTGGCAAGTTTTTTGTATGCCCAATTCGAAAGGTTTTAAAAACTTGACCAGTGCACCTATCAAATTTTAGTCAGTAATCATTAAATAATAAAATTTTTCTATTACATTATAGGTTGTAGCTGTTTCAATATTATTCTACTTTTAATATTCCGTATTAAACCTTCAGCTTGTAGCTGTTTCAATATTATTTTACTTTAAATATTCCGTATTAAACCTTCATGAAGTAAGAACTTGACGTACTTTTAGATCTCAGCACTTTTCACGGTTGACTTGTTACACCAAAGTTTTTGTATAGAAGAACTTGGCTCTTTTTTTAAAATTTATGTTTTTGGTCTGATTGTTTCTACTTAAGCTAATACAGGGGTCAAATTACCGCTTCAGTGACCGAGTGAGTGAGTCCCATCAGTGATCGAATGAAAATGTCAAATTAGTGTAATCGATTGCTCGATGACGCAAGCGGTAATGCTAAACTCACATAATTCAGTCACGTATTACTCGAAAACTGATGCGGTGATTTGGCGGCCCCAGATCTTGAAACGATCTTGGTTATAATTCCCAAGAAGTAGTTTGGCCTGCTTCAGTTTTAAAAGTTCTTTCCATTTCTAGGACCCTTTGGCCTTCTGGTCCTCCTATTCCGCATTAGAGGAGTCCTTGCGTCTATTTTTCTGGGGAGTCTGCCTCCTCATTTCCCCGGACGCCTACATGTCCAGGTACCCAATGAAGTGAGACATTATTGTTCTTGCCAAGTTCATTTAGCCTGCATACACATTCCCACACCAACTTAGAGGCGATGACTTATGAGCTTAGTGCTTTGAGTGCGGCTTGGCTATCTGACATAATGGCAGTGTTTTGGTTTCGGTAATTCTGCTATAGCATTAACTTCCGACTGGAAAATGTTAGTGGATTGTCCCATTGGTATGGAAAGTTTGTTTCTAAGCCCAAAAATTCCTGCACCAGTCCTTTCTGTGTTTCTCGAACCATCCCTGTACCACTTAATGGCACTGACTTTGAGTATATAGTTTCCTGATTCGCTTACCCACTCTTTTTTTTCCAACTTAACTAAGTGTTATAATTTTTTACAAAATTATATTTTGTAATCATGCAATCCCTAGGAATGTCTTTAAGGTCAGTTACTGCCGAATTTAAAAGACAGTCCATATTACTGTGACTTATACATTTGCCGGACCCAGTTTCTTGGAAAATCTCATAATGGCTCCCTTAGCAGCACTTCCAACTATTACGTGTAATAGGAACAGATGAAGAATAACCTCCATCACTGCTGTAGGACAAGCTCTCATTCAGTAATACATAAACAAGCGAGCCTTTGGACAGATCTGCGGCCCCCCAACGTCCATATTCAGCAAAGAACGTTCAAAAGAGGGTATCATACAAAACAACGTCCACTGGATCCTGTCAGAAATAAAATCTTGTTTTCTGAATTTCCTTGAAGCCTAAGATCCGCGAGATCATTATGATCTTTCCTCCCTTTAAAATCTTATTAATTTGTTGAAACAAAGTCGGACCTCTAGAATTAACGGACTGATCTTTGGTCTTCCCGAACAAGCGAGCCTTTGGACTCGGTTCTTTTGTGTCATGCAACCGCACCATAGATTGAAATAATACAAAGATTGAAATAATACAAGAGTTGAAAAAGTCTGAAGGAGTATCAATTATACTTTTCGCGATTCCAGCCACTTAGCGTTGGGCGCCATTTTATGTATAAAGCAAATTAGAATTTACACTTTCTGCTTAATACTAAAAAATCAACATATAACAGAAGTTGTTTTACAACTGTGATCGATATTTTTGGACTAATTCCTAGAAAATAACATTACAGTCATATTAGCTCGTTTAATTCGAAGTAAAGCTCATACAAAAACTCTTGAACCCATGCAACTGAAATGATAAGAATTTGTTCTTGTTAGAAGCAGAAGGCTTCAACAGGTATTTTATACTAAAACCCGTTTCTGGCCAAGCGCTCTTCTGTTTTATTTTATTTTTATCGTTATAAGCAAAAGAGTATGTTTTCCCGCCCACTTACACACCCACTTTTGAGTTGAGAAAACTACACGGCCAGACCTCAGGTTTAAGAATAATAGTACAAAATTTAATTTTTTTTCAATTATAAGAAGTATTCGTGGGTAGAAAATACATGCACCGTCATGCCCTAGCCCAGAGCTTAGCTTAGCTTCAGCTTTCTGGGCCCGTTGAGTATAGATAAAACAAACAAAAAATATTAGAAAAAAATGCGTGGCAGTAGGCTGGTTTTACCAAAAAATGTTTCAAAGCTTTCTGCTATTAATAAGAATAATTTTCAACCAAATCGGTTCTGTAGTTTCTGAATAAGCGTAGCCTGAAAATCAACGGGCAAGTAATTCTAATTTTGTCGAAAAGTATCAATCGTATGCAAAATTCTGTCATTGCCAAAGTCTTAGAAAATAAAATTTAATTTCTTGTATGCATTGCACTAAAAATGAGCGAGTTATTTAAATAAAAATGAAATTTCCTTAAATTCAAAATGGCGCCCAACACAAATAAATTCGAATTCCGAAAAGTATAACTGATACTGCTTAAGACCTTCCATGGCGATTGGGCAAAAAAAGAACATCTTTTTAATTTTTTGTTTTTTCAAATAACAATTCGCCTGGACTAATACAGAAGGCCAGATTTGGAACTTCCTCATGCACCAAAGTGGATATTCCTGCACAGCCGCTTGAGATGGTTGCAAATGTTTCGTACATTAAAAAGGGAAATACTTCTATGGGAAATACTTCTATGGACGCCGAACGCGATGGAAGTTCTATGTCCCTTAGGCCCCGTTTTTCAAAACTGAGTGACACTAACCCTTAATTATTAATTGCTGTTTCAGGACTTTTAAAAAATACCTCTTCAGTTCATTAAAAGTTAATCCACCAAATTTGGTTGTATAACTTCAAACTAGGTCGAGATTTAAATGTCCGAGGGTCAGTTGGACATTTTTGACCCGCGGATTAACCCCGGTTTGAACCCTGTTTAAGAATGTTCATTAAAAACTAAATAATAGCCAATTACATACTTGAGCACTGTTTGAAACTCCGCTAAACCGCCGATCTCGGGGAGTCAATATTTTGAAGCCAGGATGAACCACGTCTCGCGCAAGTGGCCCTGAAAAACATGTAACTCGAAAGAGTTCCACTGACATTTTAACACCATGGACATCAAGGAATTCACGCTGCCCATAAAATCTTATTAAAGACACTCTCCTATTTGATTATGTTCAGGGTGAAATAAATTCCAATGAACGTTGAAAGCTATAGTTAATGCCACCCCGACGTTTTTATTATTTTTTTCCTTACTCGTTCCTTGGCATTGCGAATTAGCTTCATAAAGCCTACAAGGCGCGATAATGATGATACAAAAAAAAAACAACCTAATCCTTAAAAAAGCCAGTTTCCTCCATTATGCCAATTTATTGATTTTCCGTAGTAACAAGGATGATGTTCGGTTTGTCACAACACGTGCCACCGCAGCGCAACCATGAATGTTTATTTTTAAAATTGGATGGCGAACAAATTTTACTCAAATACTAAGTTTTCCAAGGACATGTTTGTTTTTTTCGGTCCCGTTTTAGAAAAAGAGATACGAGTAGAGAGAGAGAGGAGGACCTGAAACCCGGAAGGCATGGAAAATATTAGAATACGTTGCCAGGATTTTTGTTTCTTCTTTTTTTTTATAATATTTTTTTTCTGTGTCGACCGTAATATTTATGGCAATAAAACTAAGTTAAGAGAATTTCTTTAAAAGAAAACATAAATTCAGGGTAATAAAGTATACACACATACTCGTATATACGAGTGAGCTTATACATTATCATCATCCCGTGTACGTTTGATTTGAAGTTTAAGGTCGTAACCAACCCTCATAGTCGGTATTTTCGTACTGATGACAACAACTTCATAGAAGCAAAGGACTTTTGTGTCCTTATTCTGGTGATTTGTTAAAAGAATTTCAGTTTTGGTTGCCATGCGGTTTTTTAATTGAATTTTCCAATAACCCGTAGGATTAAGTTGGATTGGATTTTGTGTCTGTATGGTAGCAAAATGTTGATATATGGGTCTTTGAAAAAATGTTTGGCATACTCGTAATGTGGAGATTATTTGAGTATTTTGGAATAAAGTGACTTATACATTGAGACAAATCTTAGAACTTTCATACTCCATCGAATTGAAGTGTGGGCTTTAATTATGGAAAAATACTTTGATGGTAAACACCTATGAGTGTGGAACATTTAGATCGGACTCTTTCCCGAAAATGAACGATTTTTATACGTTTCTGAATTTTTTCTCAAATTGCCAAATATCATTTCACTTCTGCAAATGTTTCATAGGAACGTTCCTTTAGCGCACTAAAGGGGTTCATAATACCCTTAAGATGATTAACACAGAGCGAGCTTCGAGGAAATAGAAAAGGATTTGATTGGACATATCGATGCACGTTAGCTAAAGTTCTGAATAGTGAAAGGGGATGGGAAAACAGAGCCAGGCAAAGCGTTCTAGGTCTTTTCGGCTTCCTCTGACTTTGCCAAGCTGAATTACTGGCAATAAGATGAGCCTGCAAAGTACTTGTTTTTTTTTTTTTAATTCACACGCGCGTTCAATGAGAGACCCTTATAATGTTAAACACAGCACGAGCAATGTAGAAATTAAGGGGATGGGGGAAAGAGGTGTGAATAAACATTAGTCTTCAATGTTTGCAAATTGAAATGGTTAGGGAAAATCGTGCTGGGTAAATTATGCCATAAGCGTGTTGTGCGATTAAAAAACGAATATTTGATGGTATAAACAAAATTAGGGTCGAGGGCGAACTGATTTGGGGGAGGAATGCAAACGATAAAACAATGAAATACAAAAAAATTCCAACGGAGTTAGAGAGATGGGAATGATTCCATGATAGCTCTGTTTTCTATTAGTTTTAAGGCTCTTCTCTGGATGTTATTCAATAAGTGGAAAAAATTTTGGGCTGCACCTACCCAAAGGTGTGAGTTATACTCGAGTTTTGGACGTATAAACGCCTTATAAATTGTAGTCAGATTAGAAAAATTCTAAACATTTAGCAGCATTTTTGGCGGTATCGAGAATGTGGTCATTCCAACGAAGATCGTCAACACATACCAAGTACATATTGAGAGATTTTTCGGGTTTTTCGATGCAAGTGCCATTCAAAGACAATGGCATAAGGGGTACATTTTGCTTCAACGACAATAGAAAGCACTGAGTTTTCGAAGCATTAAACTCGACACGATTTCTCATACCCCATTTAACATTACTGTAAAAATCGGAGTTTACCGAGTTTGTTATATCGGTTTTTCAATAAGAGCGCTACAAAAGTTTTTTTTAAATAAAACAAAAACGGTTTTGGATATCCGATAGGATATCGATGCCATTATGTATGGAACTCGATTTCTTTAGCATGGCCACCACGGACACGCTTGCAGAAGTCCAGACGCTGAACCAAATTTTCGACGGTTTTCAAGCATAAATCGGCCCATACTGCTGCAATTTCACGTTCGATATTCGTACGAAGCTCACAAATCGTCGCTGGCTTGTTGGCATAGACCATAGACTTGACGTAGCCCCACAGGAAATAGTCTAACGGCGTAAAATCGCACGACCGAGGCGGCCAAGCGACTGGACCATTTCGTGAGATAACACGTTCTCCAATTATTGTTGATCTGCTAGGACGATTATGACGACCATAAATTAGACGTAGCGCTCTTAACGTTGAGGCCAATGACTCCGAATTTCGGTAGTAAATTTTAATAATTTCGACTTGTTGTTGGCTCGTATATCTTTCCATCATGAAATGGCAAACCTTACTGAAGAGAAATATCAAAAGAGCGGCAAGAAATATATTGTATTGTCCCTGTTGAAAAACCCTTTACAATACCGTTGCAATACCACTTCCGAAGGAAATGGACGTGAATTTGAGAACGAGTTAGAGAAGCTGAGGGTAGAGTCGTCGGCAAAACAATGAAATCGATTAGATGTTTCAGACAAGAAATCATTTATAAAAATGAGGAAGAGAGTCGGAGACAAAACGGAGCCCTGGGGAACACCAGCATTTATTTTGTGAAGATCAGACTTAAAACCATCCAATACAACATGTACGAGTATTGAACGATCTAGAAGGTGATTTCGAATCCAAAGAATAAGGGTTTCTTTGATGCTAAACGCACGCATTTTTGATAAGAGAGCCTGGTGCCAAACTCTATCAAATGCCTTAGAAAAATAAAGCCCAATAATCTTTCTCCAAAACAATGTAACGATCTGTTCCACTCTTCGGTGAGATATACCATCAGATCACCAGTGGAATGATTGCTGCGAAAGCCGTATTGCCGGTCATTAAGAAGCTTTTGATCTTCGAGATATTTCTTGAGCTTATGATTTATCAGCGATTCCATGACCTTGGATAGAAGGGATGTAAGTGCAATTGGTCGATAGGAGGAGGGGGAGGAAGGGTCGCATATTTTAGGAACAGGCTGAACAAATGCTGCTCTCCATCTTCTCAGGAAGATACCAGTACAGTAGGAGCAAAGGAAAAACTTTCTCAATGGTTTTGCTTGTGCTGAAGAACACCTCTTCAGTAGAATATGGGGTACACCACCCGGACCAGCGGATTTTTTATACCAAGATTTCAAAAGGCTCTTAAACTAGATCCAAATTAAAACCGGAATAAAGCCATTTTTACAGACATCAGGTGGCTTGTTTTAAATCCATTTATTTGTTTTTTTTCCTCCTCTAAATTGGTGCAGAAAGGTCGGGAATCTGAACATTAGCCCCAATGTCACTCTTATCTGAGTTCTGGGTAACAGTGAGATAGAGATAAATGAACGGTCTGACGAGCTAGCCAGGCAATGATCAGTCCTTCATAGCTCACTTGAGGAAAGAGTTAAAAATTTTTTTGGTGTTATGAAGAGCAAAATCTTTTCAATTTTTCTTACAGAATTCAACCACCTAGTCCCGAACAGACGGCTCAATATGCAACAAGACCAACAAGACATAGCCAGGGTAGTTGCAACATGTACTTGACACTGTCCAATACGGGAATCTGCAGCAAAGCAGTGCATTCCTTTCAATTCTCACTGTCGTCGTTGTGGGGAAAAGGAAACAGTCATTTATTTCCTCTGTAAATGTCCTGCTCCGGCCAGAATGAGAGTCCAACTATGCGGAAAGTTAATCCTCGACGAACTTAACGAACTATCTTAACTGTAGATTAAATACTTGATCTCTTTTCTTAACATGACGAAGTAGCCTTGAGACAAACCTCAAGGTAGAGGAGAGTGTCAGACGTCAAAGGAGTTTATGCTATCAAAATGGAGCACTCCAGCGTTGATTGGGTCACTGAGCAGGACATGCTCGGGACTGTCATTTCGATCTACCTTTAACCTGTTCTCAAAGGTAAACCCTATAGCGAGTGTAATACGGTTGATTTGTTTTAGGAGAGGAATGCAATTGGCTATTTCACTAGAACACTATTAAATAAAAATATCGGTGAAATAAAGACAAGTAGGCCATTGAGAAGGATAGCCTTTTCTCAAAGAACTTAAGTGTACCTTTTTTAAAATATTACCCACGCTGGTCGTGATATATCGTGCAGACCATGTATTTTGCCAAAAGCGGATGAGAAAGCTTTGAGTTTTCTTGAGAGGAAAATTCTCCAGTTGATTGGTGTTTTCGCCGGCATGGAATGGGAGTACAGGCGAATATACAACTATGAATTTTTTGGGTTTGTACAGCGCAACCGACACCGACCTAGCCAAAAAAAGGAAAAACTTAAAAATTTAAGTGGCTGAGTGGGTCATTCATATAAAATTGACATCTTTGTGTCAATTGAATCTACCCAGAGGGATGGCATAGCCGAGGAAGACCACGGCTCAGGTAGCTTTAACAAATTGAATAGGACCGATGCGGAAAATCTTTGAATTGATCCCGAATGAAGGGCCAATAGAGGAAAACGACCGCTTGGAAAACTTAAGTAAGATGAATGGGACCACAACGCAAGTTGAGAAAATTGACACAGCTAGCTTTATGAAGCTCGTTGGTACCTTGCGCGTGTTTGCAGAAATGGAAGGGACCTACCGATTTAAAACGTCTAGTGAGCAGCACTTTTCATGACGAGGGATACTCTTGGAGGATTTGTCAATTCCTCGCTAGAGGTAGTACAGTAGTAATAGTGCAGCGGCTGAGAATGTAATTCAAGACCCTCTGCATGTCAGTCCACATCGTACTGACTCAACTCAATTCGAAACAATTTTAAATATAATAAAATAATTTAATACCCTCATCACTTCACACCTCTAAAACAAAAAAAAAAAAAAAACATTCTTCACATTGCATTGCCCGAAGCACAGTAAGTTGCGTCATTAGGTATGATTACTCATCCACAAGAAGATAGCATTCTTTTCTCTTGTCAATCCATCTTTCCTTATCTAATCTAAAGACCAAAAGATTTCGTTGTATCAGGCAGGGTATAGTTGTTGTCATTCCAGCACGTATACCAGAGCTCATAAAAATCTTATTCTCATGTATTCATTCCAGCAATCGTTGACGTGCATCTCGCAATCAATTTTGTGTAGACGTTTAGTTTCAAATAAATAATAATAAAAAACAAAAAATTAATAATTTCAATTGATTTAAATTTTGTGCGGTTTTTAATTTTACGAGTATATTTCACAACGAGTACAATTTTATATAAACGTTATTCTGCGAAGCTATTTACGATCAAAAAGTTAAGACGTGTTAACAAATATCGATATTTTATGTGCTAATCCGTTCCAAGACGGCGAGATAAAGGCTATCGAAAGAGTTCTCCATTTTTATTTTTGCAGACATAATAATAAAACTAAATTAAAATGAAATTACTAAACAAGTACGTATACTCGCATGTTTCGTATGTCTAGACATAATTTTTTTTTTCATTTAAGTGACTTTGATAATTTAACCAGTAGGTAGCTATAAAATTTTGAAAATGATTGATTAATTATTATCTACAGTAGGGTTAAAAAGAAATTTCGCATTATTTGTTACCCATTTGTTAATATTTCACCCAAATTGTCTTTAAAGGCTGAAATGTGGCCAAGCATTGAAGGCATAACGTATAAGGTGCTTAGTACTACATATTATTAAATTGTTATGGGTAAAACAAAATTAATCTTTTCTCAAATTTTTTAAACTATCAAAAGGTATTTTTGTTGGTAAAATTTTGGAATTAAGTATTATTTGTATCATTAAGAAGTTTTTTTTGTGTAAAATTGGAACTAAATTGCTCGAGCCATTTACAAAAAATCGAATTTCTTTTCTGGAGAATCACATACAAGCGCTGGGTACCAAATTTGCAGCAAAACGCCCCCCTTAGGCTTCGGCCACGCAGAGAGCGACACGTCGCTCAATCGCTCAGTCGCTCGTCGCTCAGTGCGTGGCCGAAGCCTTATGCGGGGTCTACATTGATGTACAGTGGTCGTTGACTCGTATTGACGCACAAAACGACGCATAGACATCACTTTATTGGACTTGTCCATCGTCGTAGTGTTCAGTTTGTTAAAAAGTTTTTTGCACGAAACCGACATTTGCCGATAAAAGTTGAAAAAGTTAAAAAGAAATAAAGTTTTTAGATTTTCATTTTAAAGATTCATATACAAAGTTGCAGTGCAAGATTAATCACCCTATCGGAAGATGTTATAATTCTTGCAAATGGCGTCGTACGTCAATCATATTTGACATTTGTAAACTAGACAGCTTCAGCATAGAAACAGACAAGCATTGGAGCGTTATACTCTCCAAGTGCGTGGAATAATTGTGTTGATTTTTTGACCAATAATCGGTCGGTGGTGTTAGCGCAGCGTGAAATTTGACTTCGATTTCCTAATCGTGTAGCGCCAACTGGGCAAACATTCCGGAGCTTAGCTACTCGACTCGAAAAGACTAGAACCATAAGAGACCATGCAGGTCGTGGCCGCCATCAAATTGGTCGTTCGGCCGAGAATGTGGCTGTGGCTGCCAATATGGCTGAGAACGAAGATACATCAACCAGATCATGGGCCACGCAGTTGCTGGACATCACTAGAGGGACCGACCATACAGCGAATTTAAGTGAAAGACACACAATTTCCCGTACAAAATGCAAACAGTGCATCAGTTAATGCCTGCTGTCCGTCCGTCCGCGTGTGAATTACGGTCAAACCATCCTCAATTTCAACAACGAAGAGGACGATTTTGTGTCGTTTCCACCTGAGCATTTACGTCAATAAGCAAAATCTTCGTTTCTGGGGCACTTAAAATCAGCCTGTGATGTACGAAGAACCATTACATCCATTCAAAACCACTGTGTGGTGCGACGTTCACGCGGGAAGAGTGATTGGACATTGAAATAATAGAAAACTTGTTTATCGTTAATTGAGTGAGAATTGATTCTACTTAATATAGCAACACAGAATCTAAAATGGCGACTTCAACTTGCAGTTCTGGATTTTTTTTAATTTTCCAATTCTCGGGGACTTTTGACTTCCTTACGGGTACACACTCTATCGTAAAGGGAGGGAAATATTGAGGTGTGCAAAGCATTCCCTCATTCGTGTAGTGCGGCTAAAGAAAGAATCTCTGAATTTACCAGTTCTTCTAAATTACCTTATCGTTTCTATTTCGTTAAATAACTTTGAACGAAACTTTTAACAGCCAAAGGTGTCGCAGAAGTCAATGTGAGGACTTAGTTAAAACAGGAAATGATGCTCTGACATTTTCCCAAAGCCTAAACACCTTAATCTTGACGATCCGATTAATAGAACACAAGCTATGGAAGTTGATGATATTCCCGATTATCGATGACATTTGGGCAATTTAACCGTATTTTAAATCGGCAGATAAGTTCTTCCATTCTTGTCAAGATTCTGTGGCTTGAGCTCATATACCCCGGACTTCAAAAAAAAAAAAACGAAGGAAAGAAGTCTTGAGGAGCAGTGAAATCGGGCAGTCTTGTGGTCCAGTGAAAATTGCTCTAGAATTCAGGTGACCCGTAAACTCATCTTTCAAAATGTCCATTACTTTGCGAGCTGTGTGAGCGATCGTATGAACCTGTTGAAGTTGTACGTCTTCCAGTCTCGATCCATCAAGTTGCTTTAGTAAAAACCAGCTGATGATGGTCCATCGATAACTGGTCACTTTATGGGGTCCTTTAAAAAAATGAGGCCATGACACCTTCGGCATAAATGGAGCACCTTTCCATGACTTTTGAGTCCATTTAATGGCTCTCCGTCGCTGGAGCTGACGGCCTCGTTGCCGAACTGTTCAAAGCGGCAGGCGATGACTTGGTTGGGAGTATACACCAGCTCATCTGCAAAATATGGTCGGAAGAAAGCATGCCCGATGAATGGAACCACAGTATTATCTGTCCGATCCTCAAGAAAGGAGACCATCTGAACTGCGCCAACTACAGAGCCATAAGTCTCCTGAACATTGCGTACAAGATCCTTTCAGCCGTATTATGTAAACGTCTGAAGCCTTTCCTCAACAACCTGATAGGTCCATATCAGTGCGGCTTTGGACCAGGAAAGTCCACCATCGATCAAATATTCACATTACGGCAGATCTTGGAAAAAACAAAGGAGCTACAAATCGACACATACCACCTTTTCATCGATTTCAAAGCCGCGTACGATAGCATCTATAGGAACGAACTATATAGAGCAATGTCTAGTTTTGGCATCCCTGACAAACTTGTCCGCTTGTGCAGGATGACGATGGAGAATGCACGCTGCTCCATCAAGGTCGGAAAAAATCTCACCGATGCATTTGATGTCAAAAAAGGTTTTAGGCAAGGCGATGCTCTATCGTGCGACTTCTTCAACATAGTTCTTGAAAGCATAGTGCAAAATTCACGCGTCAACACAAGAGGCACAATCAATAAGACCCTCATCATCCCGGTCCTTGTCTATGGTGCAGAGACATGGACTTCGTCGAAAGTGGATGAGAGCGCTTTAGGCTGTTTCGAGAGAAAAATTCTTAGTGCGATCTTTGGTCCCGTCTGCATAGACAGGGAGTGGAGGAGAAGATTTAACCACGAACTGTACGGACTGTACAGCGAAACTGACCTAGTCAAACGTATAAAAGTCCAGCGACTGAGATGGCTAGGTCATGTGGACCCGAATGCTCCGGCCCGGAAAGTTTTCGAATCAAACCCTGGTCCACCCCGGACTGTAGCGTCACCTTAAGTAAGTAAGTCGCTTATGATTAATTTCAATTGAAAATATTGTACTTCGTGGTTGCACTTTTTAAGTCAACATCTTCAAGTCTTTCACCAAAATTTTCTGTAGAGACGAACGTCTAATGGAACGTATCGTCGACGTTAATAGCTCATCTTCAGCCACAGGGGCGATTATATCGACACAAAGGGCACTTTGAGGTCTTCCGGTGCCTCTTCTGTCACGTGTTGTTCCTGTTTTTTTGAGGCGAGTGTCTCATCCCACCTTAGTATTCGACAACTTGGTGTAGTACGGCAGGGAAATCCGCTCTAAAATTAATTAAACGTAATCCATTGGCTTGAAAACCTTTGAAATGTTTTCGGTACGCCCGGTTGCTTATAAATAGTCTAAATTAATCTAAATTAATAATTCATGAAGTGAAATAACTTTACTTACAAACCACCCCACTGTGCATTCGTTTTGCAATTTTTTTTTTTAAATAATAAAACCATTGGTGCGTGTACACTCAACATTGCTGCACATATACATATCTACTTAAAAATAAATTCCAGTTAATGTAGGCAAGTTTATGGTGTTATATTACAGAGCAAATGATGCAATGTATACATATAATGAAAGCACCGACTTTACGGTGTCGAGTCATAGCACCCGAACCGCCATTTCTTTGATAATTCTGACAGTTACAAGGTTTCATTGCGTTGTCCGTTCGTCTCCAGACTTTATCGCCAAAACGTGATTACGCACACACAAGCTTCGTTTCGTTAAGCTTATTATAGATACCAACGATTACAAAATTAGTCATTGTATTATTTTTAAAAGTTAGTTTTATCTTTTTCGCACTTGAAAATGCCGTTTACAATGCAGTGAAGTTGGTTTTTACAAAGGGACTTCGACAGTTTAGTAAAGAGTTTGAATATTTTAACCTAACCCTGTTTTTTCTTGCCACTATGCGGGTAGTACTCGTATCTTCGGGCGAAACTGCTTCAACCACTTAAAATAAAATGAGAAAGAGCTTTTTTTTTCTGGTAGTCAAGTGAATATGCAAATATTCAAATATATGTATCTCAGTCAAAAAGATTAAAAAAAAAAAATATATAAATTTTTACAACAGACGGTGAATCATTTTTGGGAAACAGAAACTTCGTCAAATTTAAATACTTACAACACAAACTAGCTTTGAACTTGTGGTGTATATGCAAGGTCAATGTTAAATTAAAATAACCATAACCTATTTACATAAGTGAACAATACAATTTAACCATTTAAACAGAAAAGCTTGACGTTTTATCGGCGAGCGTGAGAGAGATTTAGGTATATTTTTTTCCATACATTTGCTTCAAAGTGTGTGTGTGCAGGGAATGAATTGAGAAAATAAAGTGCTTTATTAATATTCTCAGTTGTGGTAATTTGTAACGTAACGCTGTTTATTTATTAATAATGTAATTTAATCAGCAGTGTGATAATGTGGATTTAACAAATCCGATTGAGTCATGCAAAAAATAAACAATTGAACAGTATGTTTGAAAAGTTTGATATAGACAGTACATATATAAATCTACTAAACGCGGTGTATTTTTATTGTAACCAATTACATACAGTCAAATTTAAAAAAATCTATCCGCTTCTCTTAAATGGCCTGTTAGCGGGCTCACTAAAGAAGAACTTGTCTTATTAATAAACTTGTTTTTGTTTCATGAAACCTTCCCAGAATACATTCATAATTCATTCATGCCACACACACACACATGCGCAGACGTATGAAAATGTGTGCTAATAATAATAAAAGGTTCTATCGAATCTATGAGTCTGTGTTAAGAAATTATTCGTTGCTTGAATGCTGGTTCAGATGATTTAAAGTTATTTGCTCGCTATCAAGTCACAGAATGTTAATTAACATTTATTAATGCAAATAACAAGTTAATAAATTTATTTCAAAGAACTGCTAGCATTGACACAACAGGAGGGGCTTTAAGATCTTGCCCAACTGATGACTAAGACGTTTTTCTGTACCTTTTACTACTTGATTTACACATTAAGTATTTAGTATCTTGCAGTGTATTATCACTAAAGGTTTCGAACTCTTGGATTGCTAAACCTTATGACCACATCAATATTACGGAGTTGATTCCCAATAGAGATTTTTTCGACTCCCACTGACTACTACATCCCTTTCAGGTAGCAGTTAAGATTTTGAGGTTATGTTATGACTTCGACACAACTATTTTTACTGAGGGCTCAAAAATGGAGTGTGGTATTGCGGTTCAGGAATCTTCTCTGTGACTTTGAATATATCTATATTGTTTAGGGAACCATGCAGAGTACTCAAACAAGATCCAAACCATAACCGGAATATGAATTTTATAAACGACAGTGAGGCGACTGTTACAGCCATTAATTCCAGTACATCATCCTCCAAATTGGTTTAGCAATGCCGGAATGAACTTGTTAGCCTCAATATTAACCACGATGTTACTGTTATTGGGGTTTCGGTTGATATTGGCATTGATGGGAATGAACGGGCGGACGAGCTGGCCAGGCAAGGATCCGCCCTTCATAACTCACTTGCGGAAAGAGTAAACACTCCGCTCATAGTTATGAAGGCAAATCTTCTCTCAATTTTTCTAAGCGGATCAAACCGTGAGTGGAGTAGTTTAACTAACTGCTGCATTTCATCTAGAAAGATTTGGCCCACCTATATTAAATACCGAACACTTGATCTGATAAGCAAACCCAGGTAAGACATAGCCATGCCAATAGGAGAGCATGCAGCGAAGCTAAGCAGTCGTCACAACACTCACTGTCATAGATGTGAGGAAAAGCAGTCAAAAAAGGAAACAGTCCTTCATTTGCTCTGCAAATGCCCTGCTCATAAGGGTGGGCATTTTTTGACGACATTAACGAACTATCGAAAATAAAGATCAAAGACTTGATCTCTTTTCTCAACGCGACGAAATGGCTCTAGAACGAACTCCGTTTGACTCCTTAGCAGTGGCGTAGCGTGCCATCTCGGCGCCCGGGGCGGGAGACCCGGTTTCACAAACGGATTCTACGGGCCTTACGAGCAGCGAAGTCAGAATAACTTTGTCAAAATCAACATTTGCAGCCAATACTTGTTCAATCGACAACAAACCCAAGTTTGGTAGTCTAGTGGATTTGAGATAATTTTTGATTAGCTTCAACTTCGAAAAACTTCTCTCACAACTAGTGACACTAATTGCCAAAGTCAAGTATATACGAATCAAGATGACTATATTTGGAACCGAAATCCCCAGATCCAGTTTTTGAATGAACTGGAGGAGCTCCAGTGGTCCTTTACCCCTTATATCTTCCTCTGATTCAGAACTGGCGACAAACTGCTGGAGACGCTTACGCTCCATCTGAAACTCGTCCTTGTCGATGTCTTCTAATACATGGGAAAGATCACACTCGTACTTGCTGTCCAAAAGTTTAGCTGGCGTCAAAAATCCGAACTTGTCCGCTATTTCTTGAACTTGCTGGAATCGAGTCGTCATTTCTTGAGGTCATGCTCGTGAGACAAAGATGCATCTGCGGATTCTTTGCCATGCATTCATTCTTCTCGTTTTGAGTTCGATTCCGAGTTTTTCGCTGAGAGTCTTAGCAAAGTCGATTGCGGCTTGGACGAAACGGTCTCTGCTCTCCACTGGTAGAGCTTTTAAAGCGCAGAGTTTCTGAACACACTTATCCACACTCAGTCCTCGTTGCTGCAGGTAAATATTTGCATCCTCTACTTCAGGTAGCACTGCAGTCCAAAAGCCAAAAAAAGTGAGGAAGTTGAATGACTGCAATACTGCATGGGTGTCAGAAGAAGACTGGCTCCCGATTTTGTGTCGGAAGTTTGAGATGAATCCATCAATTCTTCCAGTACCTCTAGAACTTCTTCAAACTTATTTTTAAGCGTCTTGACAGTTTCATTTCTAGCGCTCCAGAGCGTTTCAGTGACTCGTTTCACTATGCTTGACCTGTGACGGCAACCAAAAAAATTGTTTAAAAACAAAGTTTTCATGCGGTTTTCGGAATATAAAAAAATGAAAAACGCTATTAAAACCTTCAAGGAGCTTAAGACTGCAAAAAAAAATAAAATGCACGACTGGGTCGCACGAACTTGCTCTTATGTAACAGACTAGGAATTTTAAAATAAGGATCAAATTATTTTTTAAATTCTTTTAGTAGTAAGAGACAAAAACATAATGCTATCCAAATATGAATGTATGCAAGAACAAAAATTATAAGTCGTTGTAGTGGTTTCTTAAAAAAAAGCTTTTTTATACAAACTTTTTAAAAGGTTTTTAAGAAAAAAATTTGGCACGCCAATTTTAAGTTTTTATTATTGTTCGAATAAAAATTAAATTTACAAAAAAAAATATTGAGCCGTTTCTGAGATATAGAATTTTCAAAAAAAAAAGAAAAAATAGATTCTTTTTTTTTTCAAAAATTCAAAAAATATTTATTTGAAAGTTTTGAAATGCAATGTGTTTTAGACTTTATAAAAAATTTCATTAAGATTCGTTATGTGGATTATGAGAAATTCAAAATTCGAAAAAATGGTTCTATAGTAGGTACAAGCTGTAATATCTTAATTTTAATTTTTTTTATTAAATTAAAGATCATAAAAATTAATTGAAAGAAAAAAAAAATTATCAAAATTCTAGGCGCCGCCGTTTTCGAGAAAAATACGATTTTTGAAAACCATTTTTTTAAATGTTTTAACATTTGTATAGTGGGTACCTTTATTTTTATGTAAAATAATTTTTTTTTATTCACATCTTGAAGATTATATTAAGAAACTTTTATTTATCGAGTTTAAAAAAAATCTAGCATGAGGTTTTCGAAATATTGAGTTTTGAAAACAAAATTTTGAAGTTTCTTTTGAAAATCCAAAAAAAACATTTTTTGAAAATTTGAATGCGCAGTTCTATTTAAGTTTTTGGGGAGCCTTAGCAAAAAAATAATGATCAAAATCGGTCGTACCGTTTTTGAGAAAATCAGAAACAAAAAAAAAATGGTTCCATGGGGGTTACCCTCAATAGTCATTTTTCGGAAAAAATTTTTCAACCATTACCTAGCTTTAATTTAATGAATTTTTTTTGTGTTTTTATTTTTTAAATCTGTCTAAAAGTTTTTGAGAAAAAAAAATATTTATAAAATTTCGAAAAAAATTCGAATGGCAAGTACCGTTATTTTTGGTCTTAAAAAAAATAAAAAACATCTTTGTGGAAAAAACTAAAAATGATATCTACCAAGTTTAAAGAAAATCGGTCGAGCAGTTTAGGCTGTAGTTGAACCAACAGACAGACAGACAGAATTGCGAGAATTTGTATTTTTAAAATGAAAATAATTGTATATCAAACTAGAAAAAAATCTAAATTTTTTTTGAAGAAATTTTTGTTGAATACCATTTTAACTTTAATTTTTTTTTTCTTTTTTTTTTCAGGTAAGTGGACATCAGAATTATAAAGGTATACTGAAGGAGACAAAACTCGTTACGTAAAGGAACATCATTCAATACTCAAGCAAAAACAAAGACTAGTATTTTTAAGATCGATGGAAAAATCTCTAATAAGGGAAAATACATGTTTGTTTTTCTGTTTTTATAATGTACGAGTACTAAAGGGGGTTTGACTACCCTGAAAACGTTAGGACACAGTGCCGAACTTGTAGAAAAATGTGGAAGGATTTAAGAAGCAATTCCGATGTAGGAAAAACAGAGCTAGCTAAAGCATTCCACATTCGTGTCGGGCGTCTGAAGAAAGAATCTCTGTAAAGGGTAAACTGATGGGTATGTCCCAGCTTATATGAGTTTTATTGATTTTAATTTTAAATTAAAAACTATTTACAGACAAAAAAAAATATTTAGCAAACCATAAATTCCGCTTTGTAATTAAAACACAAACAGAAATATTTCGTAGCAAAAAGTAATCTTTTCAGAGTACAGTTGAATGGCTTTAAAAATCTACTCTTCCATATTTTCAACTATAAAAATATACAATTTTTCAGCTGCAATAGCTTTTAGTTTTTCATTTGATTTTTATATAAATTCAGACTTTTCAAAATAATTAAATAGAATTACCAACAGTCTCAAAGAATCAATTATTAAATTTATTTTTCCCAGAAGACCAAACGAATGTTGCCAAATTTCTAATGCACCATAATTTTCCACCCATTAAAATGTTTGCATCGCTTTAACAAGAAATGCACTCAAGCATTATTTATTTTTCTTATCTGAGACTATACATCATTTAAAATAATTAAATTATTGCTGTCGTAAACTTTAAATCGAAAATGGTGGTCAAGTTTATGGATGAGGCCCATCTAATGCATCAATTAGGAAGCAAATACTTTATCAACTTCGTTCATCTTCTTGTAGATAGAACTGAATACACAATTTATTCCGCAAATTAAAATATAATTATAAATATGTATTTAAGGAATTGCATTTTTAGTAGGAAAATTAATTATCTCGCCTTGCATTTATATTGCTCGTTCGTTAGAAACTCAACAAACTCTTGGGGAAAAGAATTGTAACACTTTTGGTTTTCCATTTAGGGTTTTGATGGATTTTTTCAATTGTCCATGGAAAACTTATTTAAAAAGTTCATAAAGAGTTCGATTGGTAATTAGTTGTCCATATGTACATATAGACAAATTTTAAACCTTTTTTTCAGTACATCAGCGATCAGCTTTTTCAAAGTTGACTTAGTGCTTAGAAACGAAAAAAATGACATGCGAAAAATTTGAAATGTATTATATATTTTATTTTAAGAACTCCGAGGAACACCTTTCTAATTACTATTTTCAGTAATTTAGTGTTGAATGGTCTTGAGAAGGGTTGTCAGTATTACGTTGTCTATACATACTTTTCAAAGGCATTTGACCGAGTTAATCATGATCTTTAACTAATGAAAATAAATAAAGTAGGTTTTCACTCTAATTTTTTAGATTTGATGAAATCATTTTTAAAGAACCGATTCAGTTCGTTCGTATAAATAATATTCTTTCTTCACCTGTGTATGTTACCTCGAGAGTACCACAGGGCAGCCACTTCGGCCCTCTTCTCTTTTTGTTGTTTATAAACGACATTCTTGAAATATTTCAAAGTGCTTGCTGCATGCGGATGATTTAAAAGCCGTTCTTTGCATAAAATCTGAACAGGATTGCTTACTTTCGCAAGATGATTTTAATAATTTATCAAACTCTGGTGTATAAATAATTCCTTAAATCTAAACATTTCCAAATGCCAAAGTCTAACGTTTTGTCCCAATCGGTCGCCTATCAATTTTACGTACAAAATAAATTACAAAGCACTATCCATAATAACATCTAAAAATGATCTTGGTGTAATTTTTGTTAAAAAGTATCAATGAAATAGTTTATTCGGTACTCCGATTTGCCACAAAATAAGAAAAACACTTTTTGTGTTAAACAAAAAATTCAAAATTAATGGTTGTTTTCTCTTTTCCCCACTGTTTTTTTTTTTTTTTTTTTTTTTTGGAACTAGTTTCAAAACACCCTAATATTACTTCAGTCATTCATTTCTTTGTTCGTCCTTTTTTAGGTAAAATATTGTATCCATTCCATGTGGAAAGATTATCTTATTTCAGCAGAAAGTTCTGAAACACCCTGTATGGTATTTTCTTAAATCAATTTTATAGCCTTAGAATTGACCTCTAAGGAGGCAAACATTTTTTTTTTCTTTATTTAAGCAAGAGTTATAATTTTTGTAACAAAACAAGTCAGTATTAGCACTGTGAAATGGTTTGAACTCATAATTTTGACACATGTCAATCAATGAATTTTGTCTTGACTTTTCTATAAAGCTGTCGAACGTATTGTCGTTACTCTTTCTTCTGTAAATTCTAATTTCGTTCCACAGAGCTTAAAAAACAAAAATTAAAAGAAAAATAAATAAATTGCCACTTACTTTTGACCAAGACTGTTGCTTAGAAAAAAAAAAGAAAAATTCTAATTTAGTTAATTATTGCCAATATTTATAATACTGTTTCTCATTTTTCAAGCAAAACATGTGCCACCCTATCATCCACTTTTGAGCGCGTGCGACCTTCATCTATTGATTTATTGTTTTTTTTTTTTTTTATTTTGTTTGTTGTAATTTGTTAAAATTTTAATATGGTGGTGGTTGTTGGGTAGTTTTGCGTGGGTGGGGGGTGTAAAATAAATTATCTTTACATGCAATTAATACATATTTTTTTTTTAATTTTCCCTCACATGATAGACGATATTAATTTTCAGTGTATGGGGTTATTGCTAATGCAAATTCACTGCCAGGCAGCTTTGCCAGAAAGATTCATCATTAAAAAAAAAAACACACCTTACATCTACCTACCGGAACTTCCAAGAGTTTTTAATATTGGTTTTGCTTAATATGTCAATAAAGATTGTGGGTTTTATTCATGAGAAAAATAGTCTTGGCGCATTTTCTGATTTATATAATTGGACACGTGGAAGACGACGATGTGCATCGTGATGGAGACCGATTGCATAAAAGATCGTTGGGGGCAATACATGTTGATTTTTAAAAGTTGTCACACGCGGGAGACAAAACAAGCAGCATGTAACTCTATTTTGAGTTCCAGACTAAGCTTCATGATCGAAAATGATTGATGCTTTTAAAAAAGAAAAAAATCTTGCTTGAAATCTGTAATGGCGACTTTACTGACAAGTTGTAATAATTTTTTTATTTTTACACTTTTTATGACTTCATCGTGTAAAAAAATTAAGATTTTGTATTATTTTTGTCATTAACAAAACTTACAAGTGAGGGTGACGTTTATTTTGTCAGTTTCTGAAGTTGGTATAACATTATCATATCTCATATATGGCTAATGGTATCAGAAATTATGACACAGTAAATATGGAAAAATATTGGTACAATAAATATGACACTCTTGTGGCCACATTCATATAATGAATATGATATTAAATATTTTTTGCTAACACTATTTTGCAAATTATGACCAATAACCGTGAAGGAGAGAACCTGCTCATTATTTTTGTCATTCCTAACTCACTGTCAGTATCTTCAGAGAGTCGTTATTTTATTTCGTGTTAACATGCCATTAAGAATCGATTTCGACCAATATCTTGACAGTTTTGTGTCAGAAATTCTTCAATCTTTTCAGTCGTATGAATGCAGGGCAAGGTCCTCAGCTTTTAAAGCATTTTTCTTTTTAAAGGGAATCCGTTTGTATAGCAGTTCGGTATGTCATTTCAGTTTCTGGCTTTAATTAACTCGTCTTCACCTCAGACATGAACAAGTAGAACACTTAACATATTTTTCGATAGCTCACGCTGTGTCCTTGAAAATAATGCTGGTGGTGTGAGTTACACTTGAATAAGCATGTACTCAGAGTAAATTCTTTAGATATATAAGAAGCTCAGCAGGTTCTTATGAAAATTCAAGTTATTGTTAACCCGAGAAGGTTTATCTTAATCTTTCGGAGTACACTTAGTAAAGTGTGTCATCCCTTTTTTGACTTTCTTTCTTGTTAGATTTCTTATGAAAGTAAGCTCATCACAAAAACACGAACTAAAAAAAACAGTTAAGGTACTAGTGTCTAGAATGCCAAAAAAACGCACGATTTTTGGGAATTTTTTTCTCGGAAACCTTATTAGGTAATTACATATTTTTTTTAAAATAATGAATACATGCGTCAAGAGTACAAAAGAAAATTAATTATTTTTAATTTTCGACTTTTGGTCCAATTATAGAGGGCGCAAACGTACATTCATGGTCCCATGGTGGACAGTTAATCTCAGAATTGGCTGGACTAAAACAAAAAAAACAAAGTGGGTTATTTAAAGGAAGATTTCTTACGAGACAATTTACCACAATTTGTTTAAAAAGTCGAAACAAAAAAAATATCGCAGCTTTGAAAAAAAAAAAAATTTTTTGGAAATTTTTTTGGCCATTTTTTTTGTTCATAATTTTTTGGTCAAATTGTGGTAAATTCTCTTAGAAAACATAAAAACAATCAAGTTGCAACAAGTTTTTTGAAAATCGGTTCAGTAGATCCGGAGATTAACTGTCCGCCATGGGACCATGTATTTTTTGATGAGTCGAAGTTTGCGCCCTCTATAATTCGGCCAAAATTGGAAAATTAAAAAAAAAATTTTTTTTTGTACTCTTGACGCATTATTTAAAAAATGAAATGCACGACTGGGTCGTACGAACTTGCTCCTATGTAATCGAGTAGAAATTTTAAAAACGAATGTTATTAGAGAAAACTGTTCATAAGGATAAAATTAATTTTTAAATTCTTTTAGTAGTAAGAGAAAAAAACAGAATGCTTTCCAACCATGAATTTATGCCAGAACAAAAATTATAAGTCGTTGTAGTGGTTTCCTAAAAAAAAAATTGTAATATCTTAATTTCAAATTTTTTTTATTAAATTAAAGACCGTAAAAATTAATTGAAAGAAAAAAAAAATTTTATCAAAATTCTAGGTGCCGTTTTGGAGAAAAATACGATTTTTGAAAACCATTTTTTTTTAATTTTTTAGCATTTGTCTGGTAGGTACCTTTATTTCTAGGTAAAATAAAAAACTCGTTCTCATATTTTATAGACTATAATGAGAAACTTTTATTTATCAAGTTTAAAAAAATCTAGCATGGGGTTTTCGAAATATTGAGTTTTGAAAAAAAAATTTTAAAGTTTTTTTTTAAAAAATCCAAAAAAAAATTCTTTGAAAATTTGAGTATATAATTCTATTTATGTTTTTGGGGAGCTTTAGCAAAAAAAAAAGATGATCAAAATCGCTTGAACCGTTTTTGAGAAAATCAAAAACAAAAAAACCATTTTTCGGAAAATTTTTTTCAACCAATACATAGCTTTAATTAAATGAAATTTTTCTGTATTTTTATTTTTAAAATTTGTCGAACAGTTTTTGAGAAAAAAAGTGTTTATAAAATTTAGAAAAAGAAATCGTATGGCAGGTACCGTTATTTTTGGTCTTAAAAAAAAAAGAAAAAAACGTGTGGGGGGAAAAAATTAAAAATGATATCTACCAAGTTTAAAGAAAATCGGCCCAGCCGTTTAGCCTGTAGTCGAACAGACAGACAGACAGACAGAATTGCGAAATCCACTTTTTTAGTCTTCCCTATCATCGTAATGTCAACTTTGATCGAAATCTCGAGTTCGATTTTTTTTACGAATGCATAACTTGCCTTATAGTACCTATAAGTCGCAAGTAAAAATTATGTTATTACCTAATAATGTTTCCGAAAAAAAATTCCCAAAAATAGTGCGTTTTTTTGGCATTCTAGAACGTACTAGTACCTTAAGGAAAACCAAACTACTCCGAAAAATTAGGACAAAATCCATGGGGCCTACAAAATCTACAATAATTCATACTAAATATGACATCTGCTTCGAAAAGCTCCTAAGCTTTTTAGTTTTCCTTTTTTGTAATTTGTGTGTCTTAAGTTTGCATGCAGAATCTCATTGAAAATTATTTTGCGTTGCATTAACAATAGTTCTTTAATTCATTATTCCAAAAATAAAACTAAAAGTCAATTCTAAAAATAAACTTCGGAAAATAGCAACCTACGTCAATGAGAGTAAATCCTTAATCTTTTTACCCATTCATTCATAGAATCCTTTCAATTGACAGCAACGCAAATATGTAGTTAAGGAATAGTGTGGGTGAATGGCGATGGATGGTTTTTTTATTTAATTTAAGAAACGAATATTTCAAAAAATAAAAAATATCAGCAGAAATCCGCTCCTACATGTTTACCTAAAATTAAATGTTTTCAAAGTAGCAGGATATAAAATCCGTCAACAGGCTTAAGGAGCCTACTACATTTGTTGAATTTATCGATGGTTGGAATTAACTGTTGGCTTAAGGCCAGTCCAAAGAGATAAAAAAAGATGTTTCCTGGTGCAAAAATATACCATTAAAATTTCATGTTGAAATTGGTAGATGGGTCGGGTCTTAGTAGTAAAGAAAGCATGACTTAAAACTCAGCTCGACTGGATCGTACGTATGTAGGTAGTTAATAGGCTTAAATATGAATATAATCAGAGAAATGTGTTTAAACAAAAAATGTATATGAAATTCCTTTCGTAGAATTACTTAAACAAATCCCTAGAAGTACCCCTTGACGTAATGGTAGTGCGTTGGACTGTCATGCACAAGGTCTTGGATTCGATACGATTCTCAGAAGCTGCAAAAAAGTTTTTTTTCAAGAGTTTACTGCCTCTTGTGACAAATCTTCTAAGAGTAACTCTTGTCATGAAAAGTTAGCCCTTCGGAATCGGCAGAAAATAAATAAAATTGTAGGTCCTCTCCATTCCTTGTAACACGCACACAGAAATGGCTGAGAGTTGTAAGTCACTAAGTCCTGGTTCTCTTCGAGGTGTTGCACCACCAAATTTATATTTTTAAATTTTTCAGTACCAAGAAAGTAGATGAACCTAATTCAAAATTGTCCTAAAATATTTCGATGGTGGGCCATCTAGTAGTTTCTTCTTAAATTTTAGGTTATTTTGACGCTGACAGCTGTTTCTCGCTCGAAATCTTGAAAAGAGTCGCTTTGCGCTTGAACAACGTTGGCAAATATTGAAAACTTATTTCCAAAGTGAGTGTTGTGTAGCCCAAAAATTGCGGTTTTTTAAAAGAAGTTTTGGATGAAATGAAGTACCCACCGCGCCTGCTGTACGCAAGTTTATGCAAAAAGTTCATGAGACTGGTATACTAGTGGACAACACTCATGGTCCCCCCCGTTGTCTTACGGTGCGTACAGACGAGAATGTGGCTGCTGTAGCCGATTTCATTTCATTGCATTTTTAAAAAGAAACTTGTATTTAGCCTACCCTTTATTTAAAAGGTTAGGTTAGTAGGGCGTGCACAGCACGGAGGCTGTTGCGTACACGGGGGCCTATTGGTCCATTGTGATCCCCTATTTATAAAAGCAGAGATGCTCCTAACTAATGTCTTATGTAGACCAGCCTGTGCTTACAATAAATTTTCTCATATTTGCCATTGAGACCTGCGTTAGATCGTCCAGTTTTCCAACAAACCTGTTTCCAAAGTAACGAAGGCGGTTTGCTTGGGGGTTCGGGCAGTCGCAGAGCAGGTGTTTAATGGTTTCAACCTCCTCGACATACTAACAGCTCCTACAGAAATCGGGTGCAAATGCACCCATTCTAGTGGCCATTGTGCCACAGTGACCCGTTAGTATACCTATCAGGATTCTAATGTTCTTTTTACTCAGTGATAAAATATATCGAGTTTCCTTTTCATTAATTTTAGGCCATAAACTTCTAGAGATGGCACAGTGGTCCCTGGAGGACCAGGAGTAATTGATTTGCCCTTTCGTTAGTAGGTTTATTTTCCTTTTAATCACGCCAATCGGGATTTTTGGTCCCATATTTAAATGAATATTGCTGTTTTTATTTGATACTGACCCTTTCCTTGTCAGTTCATCTGCTATTTCATTCCCTTCTATATAACTATGCCCAGGAACCCAGCAGAGGTTGACTTGGTTAATGTTACAAGTATTGTTCAGCATGTCTTGGCATTTTGTTACTGTCTTGGATAGTCTCACTGGCCAAAGCTTTAATGGCAGATTGGCTGTCCACGAAGAATGTGATCTCCGACAAGTTCAGTTTTTTCGTGCGTACCAATTCTGCTGCCTTTTCAATAGCGTAGATCTCAGTCTGAAAGACACTACTCATCTGGGAGTTTGTATTATTCTTTAATATTAAGAGCTTCACAGAACACCCCAGCTCTTGTTCCTTCTTCCATTTTTGACCCATCGGTGTAGAAGGAGATACCTTGTTCACTAATTAGTTAGTTGGGTTCCCATCCCTGCCTTTCGGGTATTGTAGTATTTAAAAAGCGACTACAATGATTAATTTATTTTTTCTTGTTTAAATTCTGTTTCTTAGATCAATATTCTGAATAATTTGTTTTAAAATTTAAATAATTTAAATGGTTTAACCATTTAAAAATAAATTTGCTGCTTCTGGATATTTTATTTTTGAAAATTTGTATTATACAACAATTTTTTAAACACTTTCTACTCATAGAAGATAAGGCATACAAAAATTGGAGAAAATCAGTTAAACCATTTTCGAAAACGAGTCGAACAAAATGCAAAACGGTGAAATTTCCTTGAATTTAATTGGACTTTTTTTTATATTAAAATCCTTTAAATCGTTTTTGAGACAAAATAGATTTTCGTAAACGACTAAACGTTGTCGTATGGTATTTACCAAAACTTAAAACGTATAACGTTTAAAGAAATGCCACATATCCCTTTAATCTGCTAGACCGAGAATGACAAGAAAGTATGAATATTTTCACATTTAAGACAAGTTGCCTGCTTCCAAACGGATGCTAAAAAAAAAACTATCAACGATATATTAACTTTCCAAAACATGTTTGCGGCACATTTTAAATTGAATCTCATGTCAAAATATTATATTTTGTTCCATTAAATTCTAGTTGCCCTGGCGGGTGGCGGTATCTTTTCAAAAACCGATTATTTGTCAGGTTGAGCAGAATTATAATTTTTTTTTCTTTATTTTCCTGTTTTAATTTTATTTTATTTTAAATTTTGTTCGCACAATTTGATTCCATGATAAATAAATTTTCGTTTGAAGTGATGTGTGTGTGTGTTTTTATTCGAAAGAAACAAATATATTTCAATTTTGTTGGCAGCAGCTTGAAATAATTTATGGTTGTGTAACTAGAAATTTCACAGCCCCCTAATTAATTTAATGGTCGATATTTACAGTACAGAGTCCATTTCTATAGAATCTATATCTTGTAATTAATTTTAAGTTGAAATGAAGTAATAAAACAATATTTGGAACTTGTCTTTTCGGAGCAAACCTTTGATACTTCACTTTAGCTGGTATTTGTGTTTTGGTAGCAGATATTAGGTATGTAATTTGCTTGGTATCTCTTTTGATGCTTTCAGATATTTCCTGTTCTTTTTATTTCTTTTAGAGTTCTGTTGGATTTTCAACCTTTTCGAAGTTCTCTTAGATTAAATTTTAGGATGCGACATCTCGTAGAAAACCATCCCTACGTGGAACCTAAAATTTTTTCTGACATTTTTTGTTTGCCTTAGTACGGTTCAGCAAAGTCCAACGAACAGCCTGCTTAATCATGGGTGGAGCTCTCCGCTCAACTCCCTCCGCTGCACTTGATGTTCTGTTTCATCTCATACCGCTAGATATCTTTAGCAAACAATCGGCTGATAGCACAGCCATTCGGCTTAAAGCCTCCTCGCAGTGGATCAATAACGATATTGGCCACTCCACTATACTGAACTCATTCAGATCCCTAGCTAGTAACGTCGATTACACCACCCCTCATCCAAAACTTAATAAAAACTTTCAAGTGTCCATCCTTTCCTAATCTACCTGGGAAAATGAGACTGTTGGTAGAAGAAGCGATTCACTTCTACACAGATGGATCTAAAACCGATGACGGGGTCGGTGGAGGCGTATACTCTGAAAGATTAAATCTTTGTCTATCTTTTCGTCTTCCCAATCACTGTAGCGTGTTCCAGGCAGAGCTTCTAGCAATAAAAAAAGTCCTCTCTTGGCTCAAAGAAAACGTTATATCGACTACTGATATACGTATTTTCTCAGACACCAAGCCGCCATAAAGTCATTGGACTCTGTCTACATTAACTCACTTACAGCCCAAAATTGTCGATCATCTCTGGTGGAGAGGTCAAAACAGTTTAACATTCACCTTATATGGGTGCCCAGGCATAGAGACATTCCAGGAAATTGCAAAGCCGACGAACTTACAAAAAACGGAACAATCTTTGTTGGATAGCAAATCCAGCATCGGTATACCCCTAGCTACTTGCAAACTTATGCTAAAGCGTGATACCATAAAGAAAGCTAACCAAAGATGGACCAGCACCCCAACTTGCCGGTCTACTAAACTAATTTGGCCATTGTTTGATGCTAAATGCTCAAAACAACTAATTTCTATTTTGCAAATGATTTTTGCAGAATCTGCATGGATGAAGAAGAAGAGGTATCAGTTCCTCACCTTCTATGTTTTTGTCCTGCCCTAGCACAAAGACGTAGACTCTACTTAGGAAGCTACTACTATAACAATCCTAGTGATCTAAATAACTCCGATATTCACTGTCTCAAACGCTTCATTGTTAGCTCAAAATGGTTTAACGTGTAAGGGTGATTTTTAAAATCCTGTGGTATCACAACGGACCAAATATTGGTCTAAGTGTGTTGGCCTTTTCCGGTCAGCAGCCACCTTAACCTAACCTAACCTAGTACGGTTCAAAATGATTTTTAAAGTGGTAGATGTTGACCTTACAAAGAAAATACGATACAATAGGATGCGGGAATTTTGTCTGTCTGCCTCTATACACCGGTGATACGATGAAATTTATTTTGAACTATTGTGTAGGTATGGCGGAGAGTTTTGTTAAAGAAAAAAAATAACCCACACCACTAAACCCTTTTGGAATTTTAATTTAATATATTTGCCTTGAATAAAATTTCATTTCGAGATTTTTCAATTTTAAATAAATAATTTTATTTTGAAAATTCGCTGTTTCGATTTTTTTTTCGAAATTATCCTTTTAAAAATAAAATTAATAAACTTATCTAGTTAAAAAGGACGAAATAAAAAATAATTCAATAGAATGTGGGTACATTTAGATGTTTTATTGTATAATTTATAGTTTTCAAAACCATATTTTACAGGAGAGAACTTTAAAGTTGAATATCTCAGAAATAAAATATATTTATTCTGTTCTAATCGTACATTTCTAGCGGATCAGCAGATTTTGTTAAATTTTGGAAAAAATATTTTTCGGGTTTTCACTTAAAAATCAGAAAAGTCTTTAAACTGTTTTCGAAACAAATTTATTTTTATAATTTTTCTATGTGCTTGTGCAATCTATAATTTTTGTTATACAGTTACTGCAGGACAATTTTTTGCATTTGGAATCAAAATCGAACTCGAGATTTTGATCAAAGTTGGCATTACGATCATAGAGAGCGCGATTCCCTTGACGAGAAATTTAATTTTTTTTGCTCCCAAACAACTGGTACCTGCCATTAAGACATCATGAAAAATATTCGTTTATTGAAAACGGCTGTAGCGATTTAAATAAAAAAAAATTGTATACTATACATTTTGGCCAAAACAAAAAATTAAGAAAAATAGTCATAGACCGGTTTTTTGATTTTCAGAGTTTGTACACTGGACCATCTTCAAATTCTAAATAATATTGTATATATAGAATATTTCAAAAAAATTAAAATTAAATTATTTCCTTAAATGTACCTCTAAAATACTCTTTTTTTTTAATTCCGTATACAAACAATTTATTTATTAATGAAACTTTTCTAACAATTTTTTTTAAAATTTTGTTTGCATATTATGTATATATTTTTAGTTTTGAGCGCAAACTATTAGTTGTTTTAATAATTTAAACAATAAGTTTAAGACTTTAGAACATTTTTCTCTAATTAATATTTTTATATAAACAATGAGTGCCGGCAAGCCCATGCAGCAAAAAGAAAAGCATCGCTGCAATGTAGGACCAGAGCTGCACGCAAGCTCTAGGAGCAGAAGAGGAGAGAAGAACCCCGGCTTTTCAGAAAAAAAAGAAGAAGCATGAGAAGCGCTCGATCGAGGAAATAGAGGGACTCCATAGTAGAAATGAGGTTCGGAAGAATGAGGTTTGCAAAGATGCAATCCCCGAGCCGAAGCCTCCATGGATAATTAAGGGAACATCGTAGTTGAACCGCAGTCCATTTCTCAAAATTTTATAAAGGCGACGAAGAAGATAATTCCGATGCTATAAAGATAGAACCATAGGACTTAAGCGACACAAACCAACAATACCGCCCACCCGACCTGGACGAAGTGAAGTGAAGCTATATCGAATCGTAAGTCCAACGAAGTCGCTGGCGCTGACGGCCTCGCTGCCGAACTGTTCAAAGCGACAGGCGATGACTTGATGACCAGCTCATTGGCAAAATATGGTCGGAAGAAAGCATGCCCGACGAATGAAACCTCAACATTAGATATCTGTCCGATCCTCAAGAAAGGAGACCCTCTGAACTGCGCCAACTAAAAGGGCATTCGTTTTTTTCGTCAACAACCAGATATTTTCATATCAGTGCGGCCAAGAAAGTCCACCATTTATCAAATATTCACATTATAGCAGATCGTGGAAAAAATCCAGGAGCCTCAAATCGACACCCACCATCTTGTCATCGATTATGATAGCATCTATAGGAACGAACTATATGAAGTAATGTCTAGTTTTGGCATCCCTGACAATCTTGTATAGAATGACGATGGAAAACGCATGCTGCTCCATTAAGGTCGAAAAAGATCTCACCAATGCATTTGTTAAGTATTGAGACGAAAGCGAAGAAGATGGGTTTAGCGGTCAATGGACACAAAACACCGACGTCTTGTACAGAACGTCACCATATACTGCCATAATTTTGAGGTAGTTAAGGACTTTGTATACCAAGGCGCCGCTATAATTTAAGACAATAACACCATCAAACGGAGAATAACTCCTGCCAATCGCTGCTTCTTCGGACTAAGAACGCAATTGAGTAGCAAAGTCCTCACTCGAGCAATTTATGTGATTTTTTATTTATATCGGCTTAATTGATTTAAATTAAATTCGCATAAGCTTGTAAATAGTTTAAATGTTATTGCATATCAAACCTTGGAAAAATATATTCTTTTGTATGAAAAAAATAATTATTTTTGAAAATTCGATACATCGATATATTTTTCTAAAAATATTTTTGACGACTTTAAAACTATTTTTTTTCTAAAATTTATAATTTTTTCTCCTAAGAATCAGATTGCTGTTTTGAAGCTTAAGTTTTTTGGGGGGAATTTAAATGCCCCATTAGCACGCACCTAATTAATTGTTATTATGATGTTCAAGCAACTTCAAATATTATAGTTATTCGTATTAAAACATGGAATGTGATTAGTGAAAAATGTACCTAAGCACGAAATTAATTCTTTAAAAAGCAAAGGAGGATGTTAAGCTTGCTTGTAGTTTTACTCTTTTAAATTAAAATAACCACACTTATGAATATGAGTAGATATGGCAATGTGTGGTTAAGAAATTTTTATTTTTAAACCAATATTTTATTTTTCTTTAAGATTTAAGTATTTCTTATTCAAAAATTGAATTCAAACCCCCTACATTTTTAACATAAAACGAAGTAATTTTTGTCTACCCTTGAATATAGCACAGTATGATACGAAAGGTCGAACCATGCTATCACAGACTAAAACCACCACCCACGACATTGTGGGTGCCATCATAAGAACGCCTAATGCAAACGAGATTGTTGGTGCGCGTCAAATAGCAAGTACCTAACTAATGTAATTGTAAATTATTATCAATTTACAGATTTGCATTTTCACAGTTATTTTTAACATAAACGCAAAACCAGCAAAATTTATGATATGGCTTGTTATATTTTTAGCTTCTGTGTTGAAAGCGGACGATGAGGACATGGAAAAAAAAAACTTTCTACATCCACCAACTGTTTACCATTATCATAATCATAAATTATCGATTAAGGTAAAAAAAAAAGGGAAACCCCTTTGAAACCAAATCGCTTCGTCGGCTTCGTCGTAGGCGTAAACTAAATGAAAGAGTTCATGTCTTGGGCGTTTTTGAATTTGAAAAAATAAATGAACGACTTTAATGACTCATTCTTTATTTGGAATGGAAAAAGGAGCTAGTCCTTTTGGACTTTTCACTGGCCTTATTATTTACAAGGATTTAATTTTCAGAATATCGAATCGATATTTTTTTATTTTGTTGTTTATTTGTTACCTAGTTGATGAGTCAAGGATACTTGGAACTTGGAGCTGAGTCATGAGTTATGGTGTAACGAGATGCTATGAATGTCGAATTTGATCATGATTTTATTTTTGGAAACTTTAGATTGGTTACTATAGAAACAATATACAGGAACTTATTTGGCGCCTTCAACATTTGGCTCAATCGGAACAGATTAAATGGGAGACACTGTTACATGACAAAGATACCTACTCTTTGAAGATTTGTCACCACCTTGCAAGGGGCAGGACTCTTGACAGGATACTTGGAAATGAAGAACTTAACATGGGAAGCAATATAAATAAAAAAAAAAACAGCCAATTTTGAACGTACTGTTTTCTACTTTTAGTACAGAGATTTTTTCTTTAGCGGGACAGCGACATACATAGCTCTGTTTTTCCCTTATCATTGTGATGTGCAGGCATTCGAAACCAATTTGCATCTGTATCTCTTTAAAATCCTCCCCTCTGTTCCTAAGGCTAGTTTTGTGTTTTAACATATAAAAGGTATTCATAACCCTCTGAGTCCGCGTTAGTTATATATACCATTAAAGTCTATTCAAAATAGACTATCCCTCATATTCTCCCCCTTTAATATACGGTTTGAAATCCCTCAATTAAACCCAATAAACTTAAGCATTTTCTAGGTCACATTTGAATTTAAGGCATCAAAAAACCGGCCACGGGGTTTTAAGTACCCCACATGTGGGATATTCGGAAAAAGAATTCCATCTAAAAGAACACAAAAAGTGTGTAAGATTCGGTAATTGGTCATATGCGAATTTTAATGTTTTTTCAAAGTCATATAGGTATGTAGATTGTTAGAATTTCATTTGTGGGATATTCGAAAACAAAATTATACCATTTATTTAAAAGATCACTTGTTGGCTATATACAAATGCAGTTGGTTTCAGTAATTGTTGAGATATTCAGAAGTTTTTAAATATTTTCCAGTTATCCAATTATAGGATGTAAGCTCATTTGTGGGATATTCAAAAAAAAAAAAAATCTATCTATAACGTTAGTTATTAAATCCAAAAGTTTAGGAATTGATGAGCCATAGCAGATTTTTTGAATATCCCACAAATGATATTCTAGTGCCATAATTTATGAACTAAAAAATCGCCTATAACTGACCAAATACAAAAATCAGTTGTCATTTTGTGGGCAACTTCTCAATTTTAAGATGGTATATTTTTATTTTGAATATCCCACAAATGTATTCTTGTTAAAAGTGTACGACCTGAAAGAACTTTAAATAATAATAAAGAAACCTTATGACTGATGAATTAACGAACGAACTTCAATCTTAATACCAATTATGTACTTACTTTTCAGATAGATGGAATACTAATCTTTTTGAATATCCCAGAAATCGTTTTTTTTTTTTCTTTAATTTCGAAATAAATTCTATTCCAGCTGCCTTATTTTTGGTCTAAATAAAAAAAATGAAAACTTATGAGGCGAATAACCAAAACACACCAACTTCCAAGTCTAAAGACAATCAATACCAAAGTTGAGGCTCAGCCGAACAAATGACCAGAATTGCGAGACCCCAGTCAAATTTGATCACATGAAGGAAGACTTCAATCAAGCTGCCGAAAGTGATAAATTCTTTAAAAAAAATACCCACACACTTCGAAAAAAAAAAAATTCGAATCCTTACAAGTTTAATGCAATTTTCTTTAACCTACCGATAAGCTCCCTCCGAAAAAGAAAAGTTTTTAAATCTCCAAAAAGGATTTTTTCTTTCAAACTTTGCAAAGTACCATTAGGAACCATTAATTTATCATCACCTACCTTCGTGCATATGTACATACATCTTCCCATTTTTAAAGCATCCTTAAAAGTCAACAAACTCAAATATCAAATGGAGGCCTTTTATCGTCCATTGGCCCAAATCATTCTCTTCATGGTTTTCGCTGAGATAATGATGATTATGGTGATTATGAGAACCAAATATATGGATTTTTTACTCTTTTGACCTAAAAAAGAGTAACAATTCCCCTGCTTACTACAACTACAACCTCTAAGCCGCAGTCTCTTCAATTCATTGGCCCTATAAAATATAAGAGACACAAAAGCTCACATTTTATCGATTTTTAATTCGCTAGAATGCCCTTATATGGTATCACCAAGTATAATATTCTTAGGGTAGGTACACAGTAGACAGTGAAATTACTGTGTGCTGCTTCGTCTTTTTACCCACCAACACCCGGCCCAGCCTAAACTGTGCTGGGTGCTAAATAGGAAAATGGTGGGCGTTGGCAATATGGTGTATGCAATCGGAAATGGTTTTTTATTTATTCCTCATTCTATTGAAACTTTTATTAGTTGTTTTATTGCAATTTGTTTTTATTCGTTTTTCATGGTAGGTAGGTTGTTGTTGTTGGTGTGGTATGGGTACTTCATAGGTAATAGAACAAAAACGTGCCAGTTTACAGATATTCTCATGCTTTCACATCGATGCATTCATACAATGGAGGATCTCAGCACGGCTTCCGGCAACAAAAGTCTTTTGTTTGGCTCTACGAAATTCCTTTTTTGTTCTTTTTCTTCTTGTTCTCTCTCTCTCACACAACCTTTTTTCAAAAAAGCAGTCAACCTTTGAATTTACTTTTGTGTGGTAATTCCTTATTTCGGTTCATTTTAAGGATTTCACGAGTAGACAAACCTTTGTTCGTCAAAGGCATATCATTAAGCCATGCTATGCGGTGCCACATGTTGTGTGTTCTTCGATTATTTTTTTGTCAGCAAGCAAATTCAGGGAATCAAAAATTTCGTTCGAACAGGAAACATGCAACAAAAAAAAAATCCTTGTAAATCGATATGAAAGTTTTTTTCCTGGGCAGTTTTAAGGGGTAAATGCCCTGCAGAAAGACGAATCATGGACAAAAAGAAAAAACAAACGCACACACACACACACACATATTAAAAAGGGACAGACCCCCAAAAAAGTAAAGTACATTGCACCGGATGATGTCTTGAAGATGTTCCTCTACCTAAAGGAGAACAACTCAGGTAGGTAACGTGTCTCGGTAGATTTATTTGGTTAGGTTGGTTGGATTGCTTTGGAAATCTTTGTCTGGAACGATAAGGAAACGTGTTTGAGTTTTTATTTGTATTTTTTTATTTTGATATTGCTCTTTTTTAAGAAATAATCAAAATCCGACTGCAAAGTTTTGAACAAGTTTCAAGAAGAAAAATTTATAACCTTAAGAAATTGGCGTATAGGTCTGTATGTGTGGCGAAAAAGATCCTTATGTGATTTAAGAGACAAAACTCGTGCAATTTCAGGAACGAGCTAAGTGCTTCTTGCTTCATAGGGTATTTATTTTCCAACGAGGAACTACCACCGTGATCTAAGATGGTGTGGTCATCATATTGAAACCTGTGCGTTGTTAAAGCTTAAAGCCAGAATTATAACTAAAGACTTGAAAGGCCATGCTTGAATGCCTGCGGGAAGAACAAAAATTAAAAATGTATTTCTGTCAACAGCTAATAGAAGCTTGTCGAACCTGTACTCGGAGTCACGTTAGACGTATAATGTAGGGTGTCCATAACGTGTTTGAAAAAAAAGAGTACATTTTCGAACTCCAAACATCTACTGTTAGACCGCTTCCACCCCCCCCCCTTCAAAACTTCATTTTAAAAAAATATAGGTATGTTTATAAAAGTAAGGTAGGTACACAAATAGCAGCAGTTTAGTTACTAATAGTTAGTTTCTCTTAACATCTAGTTAAGGAAAACACATGACATAAATAGGTACAGTAAGACCCGCTTAAGAGAAAAACCCGCTTACCTGAAACACTTTTTTCATCTTCAAGTATTTTCCGACCAATTTCCCTTAAAACACTCCGCTTAAGTGAAACCCGCTTAAGCGAAAAATCCGGATAACTGAAACATATTTTCAGTTAATTTTTAATATTCTTCATTGAAAAAAACTGTCTTAAGTGAAAAAAAAAAATTTGAATCGAACAGACCAAAAATTTGCTAGTTTTCGTTTTTCAATAAATTATTTTTGTTTTATTTAATCGTTGTTTTATTTAACTTCTTTCAAGGCAAGTTCAAAAGATCAAAACAATATTGTTTCTAGCATTAAATCTCCGCTTAATGGAATTTTTAAATCCGCTTAAGTGAAATTTTTTTTTCACTTATCCGAACTCCGCTTAAGTGAAATTATTTTCCACTTAAGCGGGGTCCGCTTAAGTGAAAAACCCGCTTAAATGAAAGCAAAACTGTGACATTTTGCCGTTTCTCTTAAGCGGGTTTTACTGTATATAAACGCTTAATTGCGTTAACCTCAAATTAACAAAACTAAAATAAAAAATTAATGTTAATGTACCCGAGTTAAAAGAGTACAGAGATGGTGAGTTTTGCATTCATGACATTAAATCGGTCTGTTCGTTTTCACGCATGTTAAATGTTCGAAACAAGGCTCGGCGAGAGCTCCCGAATGGAAAGGTGCGTACTTCAGTGTGTTAATGCTTCATTTTAGGAGACTAATACAAAAGTATATAAATAAAAAGTGAGTCAGATTAATATTTTGGAAAAAAAGAGACCAAAAAGAGTACACAAATAAAAAAGAGTAAAAAAAAAAGAATTTGATGAAAAAAGAAAGAATAAGAAAGATCGAGTCAAAAAAGAGAACATGTTCTCTTTAAAAGAGATGTCCTGGAAACTCTAGTATAATGTATATTCATCTCAGAATTTATTTCTTACCAGGTGACTAGGTGATGACTAGAAGATACGAAAGTGAAAAACTGACTGCAATCAGAGAAAACTGTCAAGATGAGATTTAACAAAGTCCCTTGTTAAATTAACACGGTGCACTTTCTCATACAAACAGAAATCTCATCAACAAATCTTGTCTCAAATAACTCGGTGGTTAAGTCATGTCAAAATATGTCCAATTATCAAATTTACAATTATAATAACAAACAATTCTTGTAAATTTGAAAATTGAACACATTTTGACATGATATCGGTATTAATGTGTATCTAGTTTTTGTTACTTTAACCGTTGTCTTCTTGGGGTGGCCGTGGCGCAATGGATGTATGCTCGCCTGTCAACCTCATGATCACAGGTTCGATCCCTGCTGTCGTTTATGTCGCCTTAATTCCATTAAAAAACCTTATAAAGTTGTCATCAATGGGTTGCTGGTTTGCTCATTGCATGTTGTTCAGGCATAACAGTAACAACATTTGATTTAGTAATACTAGTATGCCCATCAAATATGAAAAACGAATAAAATAATGCGAATTATAAGGGACATAAAAATAAGACACAGCATTCTCCGCACTAGTTCAGCCGCCATCCCTGGAGATAAAAAAATCTGAGACAACCACCTTCAGTCTCAGAACATCGTGCCACACATCTTTCCTATCCTTCTTTCTCTTCTTTAACTTCACGTCCGCGATGTGTTGAAACATTTAAAGGGTAGTTATAATCCCTTGAGCGCGTGTAGATTATAAAAAAAAAATTAACTTTTTCGTATAGTAATTTTTATAGTTTTCTACCTGATAAAATTAACCTGTGTGTTGTTTCAAACTATCGAAGTGTCTGTTTAATATTTCAACTTAAGTTATCTGTTTGAAATCAGATCGAATAACAGTAAACACGAAATTTTACTTCCCATATTTATAAACGCAACTTAGCGACGAGTTTTTTTTTAGCTCGTGGATTAAGGGCGAATGTCATACATAAATATCAATTTTTGGGTAACTGATGGTTAGTATAATTATTGACAACTTAGGTAAACATTAAAATTTAAAAAGATGTTCTAACTTATTGTACTAGATTTTCTTTTGATATGCGTAACTTAACTGAACGAAAAACAATTTGTTTTCACTAACTTGAAAATTAATTAGCTTTTCCAGGTTGCAGTTAACTGTAGTCATATATGAGTTAATTGTGTTTAAAATAACACTGTTTCAGTTTAATAAAAGCAGATATTAAAAAAATAAAAAAAATACATTGTCACAGGTTTAATTTGACAAGCGGTCATTTAAACTATACAGATGGACACTACAATCGTTGCAGTGTGTCATGTTAATTTATCAATATTTGAGTGTAACCGCAAATAGGCAACTGGATTAACTAAACATTGACTTATAGATTCCACAGACCAGTGCTGTCAGTTTAGCAATAAACCATGTTAATCTATCTAGATGGTCATTTTAGCTTAACAGGACTTTTTATCCAAGTTTTCTTTAAGGCTTAAAAGGTGTCATGGAATTTAACTTGGTTTATTAGAAAAGTAAAATCTTGTTAAATATTTAATATGATATACTCCTAATATAACAGTGTTGAAAAATATCAACCAGTTAACTGGTTAATTTTTGTTTTGTTTAAATAACTTGTTAACCTTAGATGTTTCGCTTGTAAGGTCTTGAGGTTAAATATTTAACGTTTTAGTTAACCGCAACTGACTTCTGCTAAGAGCTATTGAAACGAAAGTTGAATCTAAAAACCACGAAGTTTAGCCAGTATCACCCCGAGCATCTGAGATAAACTCCTCGAAAATGAGCTGCTGTTGAAGATTCAAGAGGGCCATTAAATTGACGTTCAATGTTGAGAAAACGAAACGAAAACTTTTAGAGAAGGTTCTTCTTGTAATTAAGAGTTTGCTTCACGATTTTTTAGATGGGGCTCCTTTTCTATGTTTTTAAACTTGTCTTATCACTTGTAAGTGATACATAATGTTTGTTAATCACTGTCAAGTTTTAAACTATTAAGCTCAATTGGTGGATTGATTAATCTACATATTGGATACATGTGGCATTATCAATATACAGTACTACATAAGTACGGTTTATCTACAAAAATGATCTCCTGGTAGAGGTGCGCCGCAAGGTTGTGTCTTAGCTCTACTACTACTACTACTTTTTAACTTATTAGGGTGAAAGAACTATTAAAATTCCTGAAAGCTAAGAGTTACAAGCTGATTAGGCCTATGCGTTTGAAGGTGTTATAATGCCATTGTAAAAGCATGTTTTTCTCTTGAAATAACTTACTAACTGATTTCAATGAGCCCCATAAGCAGTTTTAGATAGAATGATATTGATTGATTCTATTGACACCAACAAAACAAAATGGTGCTAATCTTCTCGATAACATTCGAAATCAATCGCCCTCCCTTCGACAAAGCCGCAAATCACTCCTACATTATTTCAGACAAGAAGATACTTCGACATCCTAATATACATATGTAGAAGAAAGTAGTAAAAACACAGACAGTGCTTTTTAACTTTAACAGTAGAAGAAAAGCATTCGAAACACAATAGAATTATATGATGTTTGGAAAAAATACAAAAATTGAAGAAAGTAACATCGAAAAGGTGTGTCCACACCAATGAAACATTTCAGGAAACATTGTTTAAAAAAGGTTTCTGAAATGTTTCCCATTTGTTTAAAAAACATTTCAGAAACAATTCAGAAATGTTTCTGATTTGTTTTTTTGGTGTGGACGCTATGAGAAACATTTCTGAAATGTTTCTTTGTTTCCCATTGTTTCCAGATTGAGTTGTCTGTACATTTTTTTCTCGCCTGTGTTGTTGTTTGAATTTTTTTTCTACTTCATCTTTATCACAATTTATATTTTCGCAAATTTCAGATATATCATTGGCTTTTTTGATTTCATTTTTAAAATTTTCGTCAAGAGTGGATCCGAGCGTCCAGACCAAAGAAAACATTTCAGAAATGTTTCTATGTTTCTGAAATGTTTCTGAAATGTTTCTTAAATGTTTCTGAAATGTTTAAAAAATGTTTCTTTGGTCTGGACACACCTAAAGATATAAAATAGTCCGTCCTGTTCTGGTTGTTGTTATTCACCAACTAAAAACTACAAAATGACATGCATTACATTTGAACTACCCTGTACTTTAACTCAAGACAAAAAGTGGACAACGAACGGTCACAAGTGTAACCACCAGGAGAAAGAGATCTTTTGAAATTCGATAGTCTTTTGTCGTCGTGTCTGGCTATATACAGTGGTGGAAAAATAATTAGAAACGATGAAAAAAAAAAACAATTATTGTTTTTCTGTCCTAAATTTTGGCCATATTAACTATTCAATACAAATGGTAAGAACTTACATAGTTAAACATAACTATTATTAGTCTCTTCTTCGCTGGATTTTTTATTTTTAATGTTAGAAAACGAAAAAAATTATAAAATTTTGAGTTTTTCCAAAACAAATATTCAATTTCCGTGGAAAAATAATTAGAAACGAGTTCAATTTTGTTAGTTAACTGCAAACATGGTGAGTTATTGGATTCGAAAAATTCTTAATTTATCTTTCTGATGTTTGAACTTATATCTGCAATACGCAAAATGGGTAAAAAAAAATCTGCACACCTGAAATGCGTAAGATCATTGTGCGTATGTACTTGTTCAGGAAAGTCTTCCATGGCAGCCAGTGCAAGCCAGTTAAAATTCTCAAAGAAGATGGTACATAATGCCATAAAGTTTTACACCGAGACTGGCAGCATTGAAAACCGCAAGAGGAAAGAGAGAAAAAGAAAAACAACTCCAAGAGAAGATCATTTCATAGTCTAACAGAGTAGGGTCAATCCTTTTGCCACCAGTCAAGCAATTCGTGATGCCATTTCATCCCAATTAAGCCATGAAATAACAGTACGGACTATAAGGAATCGTCTTCTCGAAAGTGGCTGGCGGGGATGTATTGCTCTTCAAAAACCATGCGTTTAAAAAAAAAACTTTAAACGTGGTTTTTAATTTGCTCGAGAACATTTGGAAAAACCGCTCTCATTTTAGAAAAAAATATCTTATGGAGTGATGAATTAAAAGTAAACATATTTGGATCAGCTGGCAAATGGTATGCGCGACGTTCAATTAACCAGGAGCTAAATTTCAAATAAACAATCAAGACAATCAAGCATGGGGCGGAAATGTGATGGTTTATAGAGGGTTTTCCTGGCGAGGTGTGGGTCCTATAGTGCGAATTAAAGGACGCATGAATCAATAGCATTATAAAAATATACTGGAAAATGTAATGAAGCCCTAAGGGTTTGAAAATTTGCCTGTTTCTTACATTTTTCAACATTACAACGATCCAAAATACACTTCATGTCTTGTGAAGTGTTTGTTTGAAAAAGAAAAAAATAAAGTTTTGGATTGGTCAGTTCAAATTCCGGTCTTCAATCCATTAGAATATTTGTGGGGAGATGTAAAGAGAGCTTTACATAAGACAAAATCCAAAAATGCATCTGAGCTTTTCAAAAACATTGACGAAGCATGGAAAAAAATTAACGTGAAAAGATTTCAGGACCTGGTAGCCAGCCTTCCAAGGCGTTGTGCAGCCGTGATTAAAAATAAGGGTTACCCAACCAAGTACTAACGTTTCAAGTTGGAAAATCCGTTAAATTTGTTTTGGATTAAATCATAATGCTATATACACATGCTAACTACAATATGTTTCTAATTATTTTTCCAGCTGAAAACACATTTTGTTGCAATATATATATCAAATGCAGCTTTTCTTTGTAAAAAAAAATAATTTTGTTTATGTTAAAATGAAGTTAAAGAACCAACAAATGAAACAAAAAAATATTTTTACCAACTACTTAAAAGAATATGTAGATACAGCCAGTTTTAAAAAAATAAAAATATCGTTTCTAATTAATTTTCCACCACTGTATATGAACTATTTATATGTGAATTTATTCAGGAAATCCATTTTGACGTCGAACAGTGGGCAAAAGATTGAATGAAATTGGAATTAAATAAGCTAATATAGAGAGTTAGAAAGGTCAAACTCCTAATGCAACTCGTAAAGCGAGCTTTGGATTATAAGGCAAAAATACTGATACAATTTTATGATTTGAATGAGTATAAGTGAGTTGCCTCGGAGTAATTTAAAAAAAAAAATTAAAAAAATTAAAATTAAACTATTATCTCGACTATACTTACTTTACAAAATATTTCTCAGAATATTTTTATAGGAAATTTAATTTTGTAATGAAGATTTGTTTTAAACGATTTATACTCTCAGTGTTTAAATGCCGACAAATTTAGGAAATAAGTGGCAAAAGCGAAAAAAGGAAAGTTTCTCACCTCTTTAACTCTTAAAATATATAAAAAAATCCAGAAAATGTTACATTCGATCACAGTTATTCTGCAGAAAAGAGACCTCTGCATCTTAAGTTCCAATGTATTTACAAAGGTTGTCGGTCACGCCCACCGACACACCCATTTTAAATGCTTATACTTTGAAAATGGATTAAGCGCTAAATAAATTTAAAAAGTTAGTTAATTTTAGGGGGTCAAATGACAAAATTTAAAAAGCCAAGTGGCAAGGTATACTCGATGTTTTATAGCTGTAATTTTTTTTTTTTTTGAAACAATTATTCTCTGTGTATTTTGTATCTGTTTTCTTCACAAATGTCAAAACAAAAAAAAATAAAGTATCTTGTTTTGGCTTGAGACCTAAATAAATGCCAAATTATTAACAAAAATCAGAAAGGGTAAACCATTACACTTCAAAGTTGTAGCCCATGGAAAAATTCATTATAGAGTTTTCTTATTTGCGACCAAAATAAAATGGCAACGAAATGCAGATGAAAATGCCAGAACCAGAAGTGTCCCTAAGACTTGACAGTCTACAACTGATGGTAGTTTTAATGGGGTGATAAGGGGCACCCCGTATAGATACGTTCTGTAAAACTAAATAAACTAGATGCTATTTCCACTCGTAGAGAGCCTAAAGAGACTTAAAACCCTAGATCATTTCTGTGTGCATTTTAGCAGGAATGGAGCGGACCTACAATTTTCTGTCAATCCCGAACGGCTAATGAGCAGCACTTTTGATGACAAAATTACTCTTGGAGGATTTGACAATTCCTCGCAAGTAACTTTCTGGCCGGGTTAAATTTCGATAGAAAATTAAATTTTACTTATTAGCGTAGCCATTCCGCCAGAAACGGCTCTTATTGCCCGAATACATTTTAAAAAACAGCGGAACAAGTTCTTCATGAAAATTGAAACGGCAAAATGGACCACTTTAGCCGCAGTTACGATCAACTTTGAAAGAAGTAATCGCAATAGAATGGCAGTTTTGTATATGGTAATACAGTTTTTCCAAAAATTCAAATCGATTTGTTTATTTTGGACAAAGTACCTGCCTACCTATAAATGAACAGCCCATTAATCCAGTCAAACTAGGCTCTATGATGAGTGAACACACACATTTTGTAACAGGCTGGATTTTAAGTTTTATTGTACGAGTTAATCAGGGCTTCTCGTCATATCGCTCATTTTATAAACACATACCTATTTATTTCGATTTTCTCCATTTCTTCATTTAATAATTGAAATAAATTTAAAATACAAATATTCGTTCCCACTGTGCCTCGTGCCATCTTTATGTGTTGATAGTTTTTTTTTTCAATTATGTTGTCGAATTCGGAGAATTTCACTCAGTCTCTGACCAAAGAATCGCCATGCTTTTGAACCCCGCGTTTCTTAGCGAAAAAACCAACCTACCGATCGTCCCTGAATGAATAACACAAAGTCATTCAACTTTCCTATATTCTCCAACAAAATAACAAAAAAAAAAAAAAAAAAAACATATTGCCAAAAGTTTCGTCTAGACGACCTCAACGACATTTTTAGGGGTGATACCAACGACGATGTACCTAAATACTTCAACTTTTACATACACATACATATTATGTATATTCTTATAGAATCTAAATATGTATAGAGAGATACTTATTCAAACACACTCTCACATAATGTTTTATTTCTGTTCGGTTCTGGTTGAACAACGGGAGCAGCTGACGCATCTCGCAAACACAAACGCCGCTCCGGTATAGCAATAGCAGCCAGCATCCGTGTGGCCTTCGTTGTCGTCTCCGTCGCTGTCAGACGGAAAGGCAAATAATAAACTAAAAAAAAAAAAACGCAAATCCAGCATTGACTTCGCTGTCTGAATTAGAATTCATCGCAGACAAAAACAAAAAAATATCCGCACCTTTGTGTTGCAATTACATTTTTACATTCAACCCTATCTAATTTCTGCATTCGAAGGGTTAATGCCCCCGAAAATGGGCTTTTTCGGTTGAAAATAATCATAAAAAAAAGTACCTACAGCGATGGCTGGTAGTCCAATATTATAAAAGGGAGAATTCCACTTAGTTTGGACTTGGGTTTTCAGCTTCTACAGGGTGGGTGATTCATACTAAGAAAAACAAGTCTAGAATTGAACTTTATTTGGACATTGATTTGGTTGATGAGTTTGAATAAGAAACCTTTGGGACTTTTAAATGAAGCATGATCTTTGATAAATTCTTGGAAAGCTTAGTTGGATTTTTGAAAATCTCCAGCCCTCTTATTAAACGTTGCATTCCTACGAACGATTATTTAGGAAATACAGCTTTTTGTTTGACATTAAAGTGTTAAAATAAAAAAAAAAAAAAACGGTTTTCATATTGTTTAAATAAAGAAACCTTTGGGGGGCCACTCTTGGAAAAAAAGTGAATGCTTTGTTGTGGAGGAAGACATATCCAAGAAACTTCACATGAAATATTTTTCGGTAATATTCAACGACTAGGAGTTATACCCGAAAAAACCAGTATTTTTATCATTTTGACTGGGTCGCACGAACTTGCTCCTATGTAATAGTCTGAAAAATTTCAAAAATGAATGTTAAGAGAAAAACAGTTCATAAGCATAAAATAAGTCTGTAGTGGTTTCTTAAAAAAAATAAGCTTTTATGTAAAAAAATTTTAAAACATTTTTAAGAAAAAATTTGGGTACGCCAATTTAAAGGTTTTATTATTGTTCGAATAAAAATTAAATTTACAAAAAAAAAATCGAGCTGTTTTCCAGATATTGAATTTTTTTTTTTAAATTCAAAAAAATATTTTTCTTACAGTTTTGAAATGCAATGTTTTTTAAACTTTTTAGCAGCTTCTCTCCAAAAAAATTCATTAAAATCCGTTATTCTGATAATGAGGAATTCAAAATTTTAAAAAATCGTTCTATGGTGGGTACAGTCAGTAATATCTTGTTTTCAATTTTTTTTTTATTAAATTGTAGATCTTAAAAATTAATCGAGAAAAAAAATATAAGCAAAATTCCCGGAACCGTTTTGGAGAAAAATGCGATTTTTGAAAACCATTTTTTAACATTTGTATGGAGGGTACCGTTATTTTTAGATAAAATAAATTTCTTTTTCTCATATCTTGTAGATTATATTGGAAAATTTTAATTCACAATAATATTCAAACTATTGGAGACCTTTAGCAGAAAAAAAATGATCAAAATCCGTCGCACCGTTTTTGAAAAAATCAAAAACCAAAAAAAATGGTTCCAAGGGGGGTACCAAAAATAAGAATTTTTTGGAAAATTTTTTGTAACCATTGCCTAGCTTTAACTCAATGAAATTTTTTGAATTTTGTTTAAGAAAATCTGTGGGACAGTTTTTGAAAAAAAAAAAAATATTTATAAAATTTCGAAAAAAATTTGTATGGCAGGTACCGTTATTTTTGGTCACAAAAAAAAGAGAAAAAACGTCCGGGGGGGGGGAACTTATAACGCATTTCTACCAAGTTTGAAGAAAATCGGCCGAGCCGTTTCGGCTGTAGTCGAACCGACAGACAGACAGCAAAATTGCGAGACACACTTTTTTGGGCTTCGCTACTCGTATCATCGTAATGTCAACTTTGATCAAAATCTCGATTTCGATTTTTTTTTAGGAATGCATAACTTGCCTTATGGTACCTATAAGTCACAAGTAAAAACGATTTCACTTAATCTTGGAATGGATTTTTTGTGATGAAATGGAATTTTGAAGAAGTTTTCACATTTTTGTTTGTCAAGACGCTTTTTGATAGTCAATTGCTCCTGTTAAAAATTTCAATAGACCTAAAAATGGGCATAGACCGGTCTCTCATCATTAAAAATGAACGAATCGTTTTTCGTGTTCCTAATATCGTTGATTTTGAAAAATCTATAAAATTAATAATTTTCCAAAAGTTTATCATAAATAAAATAAAATGACCACCCTGTATACGGTTAACTAATTGCATAATAATGTCTGTTGATGGCGGTTTGTTTCTGAAATTCAGCTTTACCAACAAAATATTTAAATACCCAACAACCGTATAAGTAAGTACTTATGTCGTAAAAGTAGAAATAGTTTGAAGGGTCAGTTTAAAAGAGGGTGACAATGAGAGCTCTTCAAGAGAGTAGAAAAGCTTTTATTTTCTCTTTGAAATTGGTTTACTTGGAAAATTGTTTTGATAGAGAAAAAAAAACCTTGAAAATTCAAAATTATTTTGTAATTATTTCAATTACTTTAAATTAATTTAGTTAATGGTTATGATATGAATTATAATCTCATATTTTTTTGACTCTTAATAAATGTTTATTAGGAGAAATTCAAGTTTTGTATTTACTCTATTTTTTTTTATGATAATTCGAATAATTAAAGCCTAATGGGATAATTTTACATTTTAAATTTTCTATGATATCATTGAATACCAAAAAACCGAAACATTATTTTATATTCGATGCAGTTATAAACTCGAGAATCTATTAGCTGAATCAATATTATGATTAATTTATTTGCTTAGGTATGAACTACTATTTCATCAATGTATTGAAAATGGCGCCCAATGCGAGAGTAGACTTTTCTTAAATACACAATTAAAGAATTTGAGTAGGTATGTGTATTTTCTTCTTAGGAAACTATGCCAAAAATTCCACAACCATTATCTCTTCATAGACAATCACAATTGACATCAAAAATGGCGCCCAATGTGAGAATCCAAATTTCGAAAATACTTATTTAAAACATTTGCATTCAAAATAAATCGCCTTTCATAATAAATCATAAACCTTAAAAAAAACAAGCTTCTATTTCGTTTATCAAATGACCAATATAACAGATCATACTGGATATTACTTAAAGTCAGGGTTTTCTGAGTCTAGAGAAATCACATATTAACTAAATTATTCTTAATATGTTTTCGAATATTTAAGCATTTAACAATAACTTAAGTGCCTTTCATCAATTATAATAAAAATCTATATTGAAAATGGCGCCCAACGCGACAAACGAAAAATTGCAACTAACTTGCGGAAATGGACAGCAGTTTTAGTCAGACTCACTTTTGCAATACTCGAAATGAACGAACCATTTAACATGTGGACGTCTATACAAAAATTCTGACTTCCATATCCCTACGAACCCATCTTCGATCAAACAAAATTTCCCTAAAAATATATTTTCTCAGCCTATAATAACGACTTTTCGGATATCACTGCTGTAATCCCTTTTTTTTAAATTTCTCTAAAGCATTTGAAAAGTTTCGATAAAGATAAGAAAAAGAACTTCATTGGAACTTATTATAATCGACAGACATCATGAAAGACATACGAAATTAAGTCATACCTATTTTGGCATTATTCTTAATAGAAGCTTTATAGAGCTGTAAGCCTCTTTAAGCTATTACTTTAAAATTTAAAAAAAAAAAAACAGATCTGACAAAAGAACGATCTTCATGAGCTTCTGTGGTTATGCCATATACAAAAATTGCCAATTTCAAAAAATGAGTGAAAGTCAAATGAATAATCTTAAGAAGCCATTAAATGTCACAGTAGTCTGTATAACCCTATGAAAGCTATAATGTTGCTTAATCCTTAAGACGTTTTTTATTTGTTATTTAATTGTATTTGCCAGTTTAAGGCTCTAAAGTAAGCTTCACCAAAACATACATACATAATGTACATTCCTCACTATTGCCTATATGTATTGCTAGAAGCTCCACAAAGCACCTTGAACACGCAATCTAAAAGTTAAGTAAAGTAATACAAAACCCTTAGCTTTATCCATGAAAACATAAATGCATCAGAAAATCCTCAATCAAAAAAAAAAAATGAATTCTATCTGAGGTCCTTCAACTGCACCTTTACTCAAGAAAAAAAAAGAACCCTTTCGCGTTCTTTAACCTTACATCTCGCAACCGACATTCCAAAGTCCCTTTGTCTCGTCTTGGTAGTACAGTTTTCGGTGTGTGTGTGAGAATGTTCCTTCTCGCAAATTCCTATCAAGATTTTGAATACAATGACCTCATTAAAACTACCAGTTGCGTGTTAACAAAAAAAAAATAAAAATAAAAATAAAAAAGATAAACGGCAACACCAAACGTAAAAATAAAGACAACATAAACTGCCAGACACGCCGCGCCGCGCCACAAGGATTCAAAACAAAAAATCGAATCGAAGTCTTGAGGTTGTTTTTTTATTTTTTTTGTTTAAGTCGACAAATCCCCTATTCTTTGTGTTACGTGCCTCTCGAAACTATTTAAGGCTGTGGCATTGAGTTTGTGCGTTTATTAGCTGGCTACCTTCTTGTTTTTTTTTTTTTAATTTTTTTTTTTACTTCAGGTGCAAAGAACTCTTGTCCCGATTTCTTTCAACAAGCGCGATGCTTTATTATCGGCGGCGTGGTTTCGTTTTCTGTTTTTTTTTTTTATTTATTTTAACCCTGGGCAAGGATAATGATCTTTTACCTTGCCTCCATCTCTAAAAGAACATGCAGTTTGAGAACTAAAGCTGGTGGTTTTTGTTTTTTTTTGTAATTAAGAATGGAATTTATATTCTCTACTCTGCCTTTGTGTCTGAGATACAGCACTGAATATAATCGAATTTCAATTATGTGAGCTTCTTGTTTGGTTCAGCATCAAATGCAATTCCATGGTTGGTTGAACTGCATTCCGTACGTAAAAAAAATAAATAAATATCACAAAAATTGATGCACAAAAAGCAGTGGAAATAATCCCGACCTCGGACAAACAACTAATAATAATAAAACAGACAAAAAAACAACCACCAAACCATCCAGTCCAACATGCAGGCTACAAAATGCAAAAAGAACGCTTGTTGTGTGTTTACAATATTTTCGTGTCTTTGAGATACACCCCGTTTCATTGGTTAATGTACACCATGAAAAACACAATCTTGATAGATACCACCTTTCAAGGCCGAACACTTACATGTTTGAAGTGAAATAATTTTTTCTATTTCAGAACTTACGATGATATTCTCATGGTTTAAAGTACCTACTCTTATATGTAGTATGATGTTCAAAACATAAATTTGGAAAAGGTGGAAATAGGAAGAAAAGAACAAAAGAAAGGATTTCACACATTGCTCTATGCAATCTGAATTTGAATTAAAGATACACCTAAGTGTTATTCCAGTGTTGGCGGGCAGCTGTAACAATAAACTTCTTAAAATAAAAAAAAATTGTGGTCCAATTTCTCGAAGAGAACCAGGACCTAGTGACTTACAACTCTCAAAGAGAGAGCAGCACTTTTTATGACAAAAGATACTCTTAGAGAATTTCTCAATTCCTCGCAAGAGACAGTACGCCCGCGCCACTGCAAAACTTTTTTGCAGCGGCTGAGAATCAAACCAAGACCTTCTGCATTACAGTTCAGGAAAAATATCAGGTAAAATTAACCAGTTCTCAGGTTAATTTTTAACACTTAATTTTGATTATGTTAAATATTAAACAAGACATACAATTTTAATGACCAGTTGACAAAAGTTTCTTCGAAAATCTACAATAATGACCCCTTGGAAGCTTTACACGACCTTTCCTAAATTATCCGGTTAAATCAACAAGAAAATCTAGATCAAATAACTTTCGACCTAACAGTTACTGTAAGTTGTGTAATTTAGCTGACTATATTCAAAAACTTGCGTTTCATTCACTTATTTTTCTTAAATTTGAATTCAAAAGAATTGTTAAAATAACTACTTCAATGGTTTTTTCAACAGGATATGTAGTAAATTTAAAAGATGTCATGTTTAAAAAGCACAAACTTGGGGAAAATTAAGACTGCTTTCATGGCAAACTACTGTAAAGTTTTGCATTTACAAGAATTTTAAAATATTATAAATTAAATGCCATCACAGCTCGTAGAGAGCCTTAACCTTGTGACTTACAATTCTCAACTAGTCCTATGTGCGTGTAAGCAGGAATGGAGGGAACACCCAATTTTCAGTGATTAGCACTTTTCATGAGATAACTTTTGAAAAGACAGTACATGAGAATTACACCCAAGACCCTCTCTACGACATTCCAACGCACAAGCAATTTTGACAAGGGTACTTATTACAAGATTTGTATATTGAATTAACACAACATCTGCTTAAATCAACTAGGTACAATTTTATCAGAAATAGTGAAATAGAGATGTTATTAAAATCGTTGAATTTTCTCAATTTTTTGCAACTTTATGTTGGCTTGAAAATTCAACAAGGCATTTGTTAAATTTAGAACTTGATGTTTTTCTCTGAATGTGTATTTATCCAAACTTACGGAAAACTTCGAACATTTTATTTGAAAATTTCTAGCAAAAGATAAAAGATAATTTTTTTGATACATTCCTCGACTTTCAAAACTTCAGTTTGGAGCGACTTTGTTTTCCAAAGCAAACATGACACTAGGTCAACCCACAAGTAAAAATTAGGTAGTGTAGAGAGTTTACTACAAAGTCTGTATGGCTTATACTTCACAAGGGTGAATGTCGAACATCTACTTATGTTGTCGCCTTGAGAGAAAGTATGCAACTTGATAACAATGTCAAATGCAAACCACAAATTTTATGAAGAAACTTATTTTATAAAACCAATTTTAGAATTCTGGCATTGTGTCAGTCAGACTGCTGCCTTTCTTAAGTGCTCCAAGTTGGCCAATTCGTTTCTACTTCGAAGCTGGACCTAAATTATTGCACTTTTTCGTATTAATCGGTTTTAAGTTGGGAGTCAACAAAAAATATATTCTGGTGTACCTCAAGGTTCCGGCTTTAAACCAACGCTCTTCTTTTTATTAATCAACGATTTCTTGACTGAAGCTTCTTACCAATTAGCTGAAATTTTGGATTTCTGGAGTGTGCAACTATAATTACATTTTGCTAGCCCATATTTGACCGGTAGAATCTTGTCGAAATTCTTAGAACGTGTTTTTGTATATTGAGAGCGCACTCAAGGAGTTTTGACTATGTTTCCAATTATTGAACACATATTGAACGTTCGGAAAATATAGAAGGATTTAAAAGATGGTATCGTTGCGCTAAGGTCCTCCAATACAAACTTTCGACAATTGTGATAGATTATAATGGGAGCTAGTACCCCCAAAGTATTGATTTAAAATAAACCACTGGGTTTGTGAAAAATCATTCAAAATCATTCAAGGGGCTTGATATAAAGTTAAAGTATTATTTATTTATCAACAAGTTCATCACTGCACTTTAAAAAAAAAAACATTGCCCAAATTTAAGTTCCTGTTTTTTAAGACCCTTCAAAATAAAGAGGATCAATTCTGTCCTTCATCTAGTGAAATGGAGTTTAACCTTTCAAATCCAGGCGCTGTTCACAGATGCACACAGTTTAAGTATAAGCATGAAAATCGAAGCGCCTGGCGATACACTGCTGTTGTTTCTTTTGCTGTCCCCCTTTTGTTGGCATGTAGCATGTTCTTGCACTTTACATTGCAATTTTCCCGCTTTTTGTGTTTTTTTTTTGTTTTGTTTTGTTTCTGGAGAGATAATAAACGTATGTATATATCTATACAGAAGAAGAAGTATCTTTTTAGTGGGATAACGTATGCCCAAGGGGCCAGGCCACCACTACAGGAGTTGTATAAATGTTTGTCTGATGATGATGCCAATGTAAAAAGGCAAAAAACCATCTAAAAAAAATTAGAAAAGAAACCAAGCCCTGGCTCACTGATAAACCGACCGACCAACGATTAGACGAAGAGATCGACGCTGGTGCATCTCATAATTTATTAATTTTTTTTTTGTGTTGTATTGTTTTGTTTCTTTTTGGTGGCGCGGCGTGGTTCCCTTTGCAACACAAGAATGTTTTTTTTTATATTTTTTAAATGAAGTTTTTCTATATGTATGCATGTATGCTTTTCGGGTCTTTGACCCTTCGATGGAAGCGATTTCGTTTTAATTTATTTTTTGTTTTGAACTTTTGGCGAGGAAACAAGGAAAACGGTCTTCGCGGAGTCTAGTAAGTTACATTGTTTTGCTGAGCTTTAAATGTATGTCTTTACCGTGCTTAGTTATGTATTAATAATTGTTGTAAGAATGTTAATAAAAACGGTTTACAAGCTCCCTTAGTTTCTTTTGAAATAGGTATAAGTCTAAGATGATTGCCAGAATGTATATTTCAATCATAGTAGATTTTTTTTTAACAAAAAAGTAAAGGACTTACCACATACCCCGATTCGTTTCATAGGCATACCGTTCATTCCTTATGACTAAAAATGAAAACCTTTTGGTGTTGAACATAACCTTGTGCTGGAATTACTAAGCTAAGGTATTTCATCTATTCCAGAAATATCAATTTTTGAAAAGTTCAAATTCCAATATCATGATACGGAATTTTATATGGTGTTTCTAATATTCTTCTACTAAATTAAGACAGCATTGTATATTAACTGACAAAAGGAACCCAGATGCAGCCGAAAACTATAAAATAATTTAAGTGGGATATAGCCTTCGCTCCTCTTCTATCTCAGCTAAAGCAAAATCAAGTGCGTGTCTAAAGAAATTAGAGCTGACAGTGGTCTAGCACGTAGGCAAAAATCAAAATATGGATAACCCGAAAAACTTGGAACGAATTTTTTTCTTAGTCTAAGTTTTTAAATTTATTTATATTTTTGTCATTGGAATTGCAAGCAGATTGACAAATGGTTAAAACAAAATGAAAAGTAGGCGTGGCAAAAAAACTTTTTTTTATTGGCAGATTGTTTAAAAGAGTGTTATCATGAAATTCTTTAAAGAACATAACCATATTTTCCTTCAGGTTTGACTTATACATATTGTTTTGTTTAAGTGGGCGTGCCAGTGGGCGGATATGTTGCTTATATTTTCTGCAATTATTTTTGAAATTCTCATACAATCTGAACCACTGTGCGGCTCTTATCGATCTTTGTTGAATGCAAGCTGTGGTGGAATCTGGAACCGGAATTACAATTGGTTTCAACTTCATGACAGTCCATCGTCAAAATGTTTGATTTTTGATTCCCAAGATAAGTTTAGTCATGAGCTAAACTTGTACTTCGATATAGGAATGGCTTTCAGTTTTCGGAAATTTTCTTCGAGGATACAAGTTTGGATCTGGTGTAAACATACCCTAACTCACATTTTGCCACCATTATCACCTTCAAAGATGCCAAGTGCGATTTGAAAGGAATTCAAAGTAAAATGTAAAAACTTTCTTTATCAATTCGGCCTGAATATAATTTTTCGCTAAATCTATATCCTGAGAAAATGGAATACACTCTTCCATCTATTAAGGTAAAACTTAAGAAATTTTAAAAATTATAAAAGTAAATTCGAAAAGTGTAAGCCATTATTTGCACTAATCCCTCCTGGATTCTTTTGAACAGATAAAAAAAAAACACTTTCCGTCTGCTATTTGCAATTACAATACATACAGCATTACATAATTCGTTGATATTTTTTTTCTTAGAACAGTTAAACCCACCCTCTGCATATATATTTCTATATGAAAGAGCACATCAAACATTTAACAACCCCTAAAAGCACTTTCTAAATTGTTAATCATTCACTCCCCCTCGCTATCCATAACCCCTTTATTTGCCCAAATACATAATACACAAATACAAATAATGTCCTTCCCCCGCTCTTTGTCCGCAAAAATATCCTTCGAATGTCTAGACATATCCGCATAACAACTTTTCACAGAGTAATTCCGCAATTATTCCAAAGCATCCTGCAACAACGACGACGACAACGACAACGCACAGCCCGACGAGGGGAGAATGCGAACCACATTACGCGGTTCCTGTCTTCGTTCTCCGGACTTTCTTCTAGTGAATTTATCACAAAATATAACTTTTGTAATTTCTTAAACAATTCATTCTTTCATTTGTTCTCGTTTCTGTTGGGAGGATTTTTGAGAAAGTCTGTTGCAGGTTTTAGGAATTTATTGTGTAATTAAGCCCCTCTAAATAAAGGAAGGCAGTTTAATGTTCAAAGGGTGTGGCGCTTCCTTCACTGAGTTTGATAAGACACTCCAGAACTAGCACATTACATAACTTGGTTATTTTCCTTTGGAAGGTATTTTTATGATGCAAATTTTCTATTTGCAACTTGCATTGGAGCATAAATCTTCAACAGTCTGTTTTCTTGGCTTCTCCCCTGTGACTCAGTGAGGAAAAGTATCGGATTCGTTGAAATGTATTAGTAAACCGCTGATTAAATAAAAAAAGACCTATTTATCTACTTACTTTACAATTTAATTCTTTCAGAAAGGCTTAACATTCCCAAAACAAATTCTGCTAAAAAATAACGCACGACTGGATCATATTCAAGGCTTACGACTTACGAGTAGCTTTGACAAAATTAAGCATACAATAAAAATTAATTGTATTCAATAAAATTAAATTGTTAACGAAAAAGTGTAACAAAAAAAATACTTAAAAAGGCAAGGGCACCGTAGTCGACCATTATCTAGTTCGCAGCTCAAATAGATGTATACATCATCGGCTTACGAATTATGCAAAGAGCAATTTTTGTTAACCAATAGATGGTCCATTGATGAACATGCTTAACAATAATGGTCGAAGAAGAAGGGATCCTTGAGGAACACCAGATGATAGAAACAGCTACGATTACTGGCTGTTTTAGTTTAGTTCTTAAAGTTTTAGATGGTAAAGTAGTTAAGAAAAGGAAGAGATGATAGTTTCAAACACACTAAAATATAACTACGCATGGAAATATATTCTAAGCCGGAATACAATTATATTCAAATGAAATAATTTAAGGGTCATTTAAAATTAAAATTAATTTGTGATACAAAATTTAATAGAGAACCGGGGCCTGTAGACTAACAACTCTCAACCTATCCTGTGTGCGTACTGTCGTGAGATATGGGAGATTCGAACGCCTAAGATGAGAATTATTTTTCATGACAACAGATACTATTGGGGGACTTCTAACTTCCTCGCAAGAAGCAGTATCCGTGAAAAAATACATTTGATTTTTTTTTGAAAGATACCAAAGGCTGGCAAATAACTCCAACCCTGCAACAATACAGTCTAGCACATTATAAATAGCATTTCTGATGGTTGGCTATATACTTTTGTCAGAAAACTAACACAATCGTCACATCTGTCCGTTTTGTCCATTTGGAAGCTATTAGTTCAACACTTCGAATCGTTGTCGATCTTTCCTGTTACGATCCCTGTATGTTTTTCCGTCTAAGTATACTTCCACTGTACCTCTACTTTTGTCGAAAGGGCTGGATCAATTTCAACCGCAGTTCTTATAAGTCATACTGATACCAATTTTGCCGAAATCAATACACCCTTGCGACGATAAAATATTCTTACAAATGACAGCAGAGTGACTCATTCTTGTTACATGTTTTGTAAAAATATTTTATAATATCGACACTATATCAATATCGATAACTATAGTATAAATATGGCCTTAAACCATCTGCCTGCCCCACACAGGAGTACCAATCAAATCGCCGACATGTTTCGCGTCCAGAAGAGTCTGTTCAGAGTTCACATTTAACAAGGCTAATGGTTGAATGTTTAGTCGATTATGGTTAGTGTTTTTCACAATTTCACCACACCTCCCATGCAATCACCCTGTCATCTGTCTCTAAGTGATTCAGCCACTGCCTCTGGCATAGTTTCTAAAAGCCCGAAAGATGTTTATTCTATTTATGAGGATGTACATGACTTCAAAAGGGAAACAACGCTCTCTTGAAGCATACAACTTTTATGTAGTTAAAATAATTTCAAAGAAATCGAGATTAGAAAAATCCAGAACACACACGCGCATATTTTGAATAAAATAATATTTAAATCTAACAAAGTTAAATTAGACTTTGGCCTCGAAAAAAGTCGAATTTTGGAGTAGATTTTGGGTGATGTTCAACTTGGTCAATCAAGTTTATGATAATACTCAATGGAATACCTGAACTGTTGTTGAACATGAGCTAATTAGATCATATCTAGTGCTCGAGGATTTCTCAAAATGTACCCTTAATTCTAAAGACTGCTTTTGATTTTTTTATGGGGAAATCGAAACAAATCAGTTTTTTTTTTGTAAATTTTTGAAATATTTCGTAATACCGAATACGCCGATTTTTGACGTTTGGCACATACGGTTCAGCGGGTATGTTGACAATTTCTGTTCAGATGTTGGCCTTAAGGTCGTTTCAACGGCCAAAATAGAGGAATTGGGGTGGTCATCAACCGAAAAAAAATTGCTTTTTCTGGAACGTTTTCGAAAAAAGCTTTCACATGCGTTCCTCCGAGAATTGAAGTCGATTTCAAAGAGTTCTGGCACAGTGTCAAATTTTTTTTGGATGTTAATTAATAATTTGCGGCACTAAACGATCCACTGAAAACCACCGACTTAATAATCTCTGGTAATTTGACGATTTATGTGAACGTAGTGACCCTTGTATCAATTGATTTCCTGTTCGTTGACAGGGCCCAATGGAAGAAAATTTCAACTGAGCAAGGATTCCTAGGCCCTGGACTGTAAGGACCTTCACACTCATGAAGCTCCACTGGAGGATTAATTCAAGTTCCATCTAAGACCCTTGCTATGTAAGAGGTGTGCGATAAGCTTCGCTCCTAAGAAGCGGTGTAGTTCATGCCTTATAGATGACTACGAAATTGCACTGCGGTTGTGCTTGTAGTGCCTGAAGTGCTGATCCGCACTTTTCTCTGGTCCTGATCTTGTGGGTAGTGTGGTGGAAGGTTTTCACTTTAGGCCTTCAAATTGATTCCTAAGACTAATGTATAAATCTCATCGAGAATATCGATATTGCTAGGTCGTCCTTTAGCAGGATCTTCTACTATGAGGGCTTCTTAACAAACCTCGAATAACTCAAACTGTGTGTTATAGCAGTGTTACTTACGAATGTAAGCGAATCCTTGCGACATATTCCTCCTATTTATATAATCTCTTTTTTCTCGATTAAGTCACCTCAGGGTGGATTGTATGCCTTTCGTTTTTTTTTTCCATCGCAGTGGTGAGAGTCATTGTGATTCCGCGAACATAAAATTCACCCATCTGTGTAGATATAAAATTGTAATCAACACAGTGCCTGTATGCACACATATAGTTGTATATATAGGTGAGATTACTTATTGCTATGCATTTTTTATATATGTATATGTATAAACGTTGCTGTATCCAGCACAAACTCAAACACACACACTTCAACTGTGGGTGCAGTGCCCTTTGAAGCGCATACGTCTTCAGTGATGTCGTCATGCATGCACTTTTCAATTTAATTCCATTAAAAATTCTGTACCTACCGACATTTCTGCAAGAAGGAAGGTTGTTGGAAAATTTTGTTTCCAAAAGAAAATTTAATTTTCAATTAAATTACATCAAACGAAGTATGAGTATTTTTATATTTTTGTTTAACTTTCCCGTGAAGGGTTATAGTGATGAATGAAGGTATTTTGATGGAGCGCAATATTATAAGAAAGGCTGATGGAGGGTTGCAACTATTTTGACTTTATCTCTTTCTTTTTTAAATTAAATTGTTTTTAATGAAAACAGAAAGCACTTTTCTGCTTAAGATGAGTTAATTGTGTTTTCGTCTTCTTGTTTTTTTTTTTTTAAAGAAAATTGTAGTGCAGAGTTATGCAAATATGAATATTTCATGAGATTATCACCAACCAACATGCATATTTTAATGAATTATTAAGAACAAAAATATCTTCAACAGTTTGCTAAGAGAATGCGTGACTCTAAAGTTGTGGTTCAAAGTTTCCTCAATTACATATTATTATAATATGCTCTGTAATATTTTTATTAAAGTAATTGAAATCTTCATACAAGGGCGTATTAATTTTTGTTTTAATTTGAAATTCTATTTACTTAAACGTAAAAAGATAGAATAAGAGTATCTTATGAACTAGTGACAAGTCCAGTTGTGAGGGGTAATCTATTGAGCCGCTTGCAACGCAGGACACGCAAGTTCTAACGACAATGGACAAATATTCACATCATCTGTGTAAATACGAAGCTAATTTAATAAATACGCAGAATAGAAGGGACCCCAGAACCGACCCTTATGGGACACCAGGCTAAACAAAATATATACTGGAGGTTCCTTACTAAGTTATGACAGTTTAAAAGCGATTTCTCAAATAATTTATAATTAATTCGAGCTCAGGATTAGAAAATTAAATGTAGTTTTTGAGCATTGACTAATGAGTGCAATGAAAAGCCTTTAAAAATTCAAGCATCACTATTATTACACTTCTTTCATCTCAGCTTATAGTTGGCTGATCGACAGCGATACTTTCTTCAACACCCTGATTGCCATTTTGAAAGCCTATTTTATCTAAAATCTTCTTTAATCTGTTAAGCTTTTGTCTTTTCAAAAACTTTTTTTTTTTTACAAAAATGATAATAAACTAATGAGTCTAAACTGCGAAGGATTTGTAGGGTTAGATTTTTAAAGAATTGGAATGATTTTGGCATGTTAACTTTTTTCGGGCGAAATGAAATGAAAAAACATGAACTAAGTAAACTTAGGTGAGGTGTCAATCGTATTAGATTTAAAAGTTCTAATTTCGAATTCGTTAGGTTTTTTCTAAAATTTTTGAAAAAAGTTCTCTTTCGTGAACTTATTTGGCTATCCCATGTTAGACTGCGGTTAATTGTTAAACCTAGCTTTTTTTTCTCACTTCAACGAATAATATTGCAAAGTTGTTCATAACGATTCCAGGTAAGTTGGGCTTAGAATTCAATTCAGAATTCCTTCTAGATCTTCGTTTGGACATGTTATAAAATGTTCGATAAGACCGAGTGGGTACCTACATAAGTTCCATATCATCGACGTACATAGCCAAACGTTAAGTTATAGATATAAATGTTAGCATGGAGCTTATGATAGCTTACTTAGTGATCTAGGTACAGCAGGTAGGGGAGTACACTTTATTTCTTAAATAATCCTGAAGAAAATAGTCAGCAGCGATATAATCGCGCTGTGCTCAAACATTTTAAGGGAACTTATAATTCATTAAGTTCGCACAAAATTAAACATAAAAAAAATGTATTCATTGAAGATGGAGCCCAATGGAAGTGGCTTGCTGCATATTAAATCCTTGGGGATAAATCGCCTTTGCTTAGCGTGTTAAATATTTGCAATTATATTTATTTCCCATTCTTTTGTCAACTATCGTCGCTATCTTATAGTTTTTATGAAACATTTCTTCACGGTCGTTATTTCGCTTTTTTTTTACCAATGGTACTATTTCGCAATTTCTTATAAAAATTAAACCGATTTTTTTTGGCGAAATAGCTCGTGGGAAAACAAGGTCTATCGACATATAACTCACAACCATTCCTGTGTTAGTGGATTGTAGATGTATGAAATTGAGAGAGGCCTGCAATTTTCTGTGGAATCCGAACGGCTAAGATGAAAAGCACTTTTTCACTTCGTCACTTGCTCCAAAGAGGCAGTACCCATCAATAATTATTTTTTTTAGGTTGTTTCTGCTGAGATTCGAAGCCCAGACCTCTTGTGTGTCAATCACAATCACAATAACAATAACAAATACTGCACTAATTTTAAATTTTTTTTATTTCTCATTTTCTTTCATTTTGAAAGGCTTTTACATATTTCTTTTAAACACAGTCAACTTTATGGTATTTCATTTCGATCTATTGTATATTAATAATTATTATTGCTTCTTTGAGAACAGTTAAATGATTTGTTTAAAGTTTTTTTTCCCAAATATATTATAATTGAAGCAAGCGAATACCTTTTGTTTTTCATTTCGAAAAACTTCAGAGAAAAAATCTAATAGCTAGCCAACACAAAGTTTAATCGGAACTTTGCTTGCGAAATCACACAAAAATTATTTCCAAGTATTGGTCATGTTTTGTTCAACAAAAAATCATGCTATAACCCCATGGGATTCTTTTCCAAACATATCACTTTGCTAGCTTCGAAAAGCGACATCCATGAAAATTTCGCACCCACTTTTACGAGAAAAAATTCATTTTGAAAATTGCGAACTATGTAAACCTTGCGAAACTAATTTTGATAAAAAAACAATCAACCGATGAATGGGTGGAGTTACTAGAAACCAAAATCTTGCATTATTGAAATAAAAATGTAAATTGAAAATCAAAATCTAATTCAAATAAAATGCACGACTGGGTCGCACGAACTTGCTCCTATGTAAAAGACTAAGAATTTTAAAAATGAATGTTATTAGAGAAACTGTTCATAAGCATAAAATTAATTTTTTTTTAAATGAATAAAAAAAACTTCTTTAGTAGTTAAAGGTAAGAAGAGGATGCCATGTGATTCAAGCAAATATAGATTTATGCAAGAACAAAAATTATAAGTCTTTGTAGTGGTTTCTTAAAAAATAAGGTTTTATATAGGAAAATTTTAAAACATTTTTAAGAAAAAATGTTGGTACGCCAATTTGAAGTTTTTATTATTGTATAAATTAAAATTAAATTTACAAAAAAAAGTATTAAGTCGTTTTCGAGATATTGAATTTTCAAAAAACAAAAAAAATTGATTTTTTTTTCAAAATTCAAAAAAATATTTTTTTTTTAAAGTTTTGAAATGCAATGTTTTTTATACTTTTTAGAAGTTTCATCAAAAACAAGAAAAAAATGGTCCCAAGGGGGGTACCATCCATTCAACCATTACCTAGGTTTAACTAAATTAAATTTTTTTTTTAAATCGTTGGGACTCGTTTTGAGAAAAAAAAAATATTTATAAAATTTCGAAAAAAAATCGTATGGCAGGTACCGTTACTTTTGGTCTTAAAAATCAAATCAAAAAACATCCGGGGGTACAAAATTAAAACCCATATCAACCAAGTTTGAGGAAAATCGACCAAGCCGTTTAGCTGTAATCGAACAGACAGACAGACAGAATTGCCAGACCCACTTTTTTCGTCTTCGCTATCATCGTAATGTCAACTTTGATCAAAATCTCGAGTTCGATTTTTTTACGAATGCATAACTTGCCTTATAGTACCTAGTCGCAAGTAAAAATTCGCATCGTAAAGATCCTGCATAATCATAATTTTAAATTTTTTATTTCTCCGAATTAGGTTGAGTTAAAAATTCTTAAAAAATAAGAATTGCTTGAAGAAGAAAAATAAATATTCATTAATTCCAAAGCTAATGGAACGTCTTCAGTTCTGAATCGAACGTCAAAAAACAAAAGAGAGAAGACTATGGGACCAAAATTCCAAAAATGAATGGTTCTTATCTTTCGAGATATTAGTTTGCGAGATTTCATAAACAGAATTTTGATATATGTTCATATTTTAATATAATGGTAGACTAAAACGTTAACGAATATAAGAAGTTTGACAATTTTTAACTTTCTTAAACTTTTTTTTTTAACTTTTGGGAACATTTTTATATAAAATAATAGCTTGATGTTCAGCGTACTGACACTTACTTACTTCACTGTAATTACAATGTAGTAAATTTTACAAATTTTTTGCGCAGTTTCCAGATCTTTCCTCAATATGCTAAATTTCCGCTCATTTGCATGTCTACTTTCTGCGCTTCATTAATCTGTATCAAAATAAAATTATGGTAATAAAATGACTCCAATGCGTCAGAAATTATGGCATTTTGCCACAGTCGCGTAAGGGGAGCATTATTTTGCGCCACTTGCAATATCACAAGCCTTCTCTTAATAGCTTGTCAGACAACTAACTGCCTGCCTATGAATGGGTATTTATTGCAAAAAAAATTAGAATTTTCATAAATTTCAAACCCAGTGCGATCCGCTTCAAACTCGAATAATTTTTGAGCATTACTCACTTAATAAAGAAAAATAAACACAAGGACAATATTGGCAACCTAATTCGTGAGTTCTAGAAAATAAAATCAATTAACGAAATGAGTGGACACAATATGTATGTATGTATTTTGTATTTAACGGACTCAAGTAAAAAAAAACATCAGCTAAGCAAAAGGAAAACATAAAATTGATGACAATGACAGTAATATGACGCTCACAAGTCCGTCCAGACAGATGATCAAGGCTGAATTCATTTTCATGTAAAAATACAGCTTGATCTCTTGGAAGTTATTATATGTACCCACAAACCTCATGCTGCCAATACAGGCGCGTGTAGACCATAACTCATTGAATTTCAAAACCAACAAATTATTTTGTGGAAGAAACGGAGGCGCTCCGTTTCAAGAATCATGATTTTGAATTAAATTTCACAAGTGAAACGGAATTTTAGATGAAAAATCAAATATTCTGCTAAAAGATTGAACATAATTTTCCATAAAAAATCAAAAGAAAAGATAAACAATATACAAAAAATATCAACAGTTATCAAAATTGTTAAATAAAACAAATTAAAACTAAGAAAATAATAAAATCAAACTTAAATAAAATTGATTAAACAAAATATTTAAATTAAAATTTAAATATTAACATCATAATTAAAATAAGTATTAAAATTTAAATAAAAAAATAAATATAAATAAAATAAAATAAAAGAAAAGTCCTCGTTGGGTTAAAAACAAAAATAAATTAAAAATATCATTAATTAAAAACAAATTAAATCAAATTCAAATAAATTACTATCCACAACATCAAAACCTCGAATAAAGGTGAAATTCGCCTTCACCCATTCTGAATGACGCAAACGGGCTGCGGATTGATTGTGATTAAACTTTTTATTTTCCCTTGGCGCGATTAATCTTCTTTCTCCATACAGTGTCATCTTCATTTATCCACAATAGTTAGACTGATGATGGACTGGACAGAAATTGGAGCGCGATTTAATTTCAGGGTAATCAGCTTTTGTCGGCATGATAATCTCGGAGGAGCTCCGGTGGCATAAAGTTTTGTGTTTACAGCACGCGTGGCTTGGATTTGTTTACATCAATATAGTTTAAGTTTGAATAAAGAAATTTGAACTTATTTCAATTTGTTTCTTTTTTTTTGATTCAAAGCTTTTATCACAGTCATACAATCTTTCAAGCCCAGACACACGCGCCTCAGCAACAAAAAAAAATACTAATGGGTGGGAATAAAAATAAAATATATCGCAAGTAGAAAAATAAATAATAAGAACGTCAACCCAATGAACCTTCAGAACAAAGACTAATGTAATGGTTAGGAAATTTCGTATTAAGGTGCACGTTTTTGCAAATGACCTACTTAAGGAACATAATGTTTGTGTGTGTGTCTTCTGGGAAAATTATCATTTGTCTGGATTAATATTTCAAATCAAACAAGAAGGCGAAACAATGAGCTCTAGTAGTTTTTATAGAATTGTTGGCTTGACGTTGGTTTTAATGCCTGTTCTTTATGCCTCTGTGACAGATTTTGAATGACAATTAAATTAATTTATATTTTTTTCTTCTTCTTTCTTTCCAGGTAAGCGAAATGAATTTATTAAATGTACACATGGTAGTTACAAAGTTACAGGTAAAAATGAATGATTTAATTTACAAAGATTACTTACACTTATTATTGTGACAGTTCGTTAGTTAAAAAAAAAATTGTGTATAAAAGTATTAAATCAAAATTTGATGAATAAATGGGCTTTCGGAGAATTGATAAGATTAAGAAAAAAAAATCAGATATTTTACTCCTGATATATACAAATTGAGCAATTGAGTATCATAAAAAAATCAAACAAAAATTTCTTTGTGAATTTGAAAACAATTTGTGAAATTTTGGAATGCAAGAAGTACCTTGTGCGATAGTGGAAATAAAAAAAAACAAAAAGTCAAAATCCTGTAATTTTTTTTTTGCAAGTGCAAAATTTAACCAAAATAGTTACAGCCGTTTTTAAGGCAATAATAAAATAATATTGATGTGGGACAGTACCAACCCAAACGAAGTTCACCAGGTGACCGTTTGGTGTGGATTTTGAGCCGTACAAAAACGAAGTTGCTGGCCCGGTCACCGTCAATGGCGACCGCTACAAACAATAATATTCAGTTTCTTATGGCCAAAATTGAACCATATAGACCTATAAGACTGAACTAGGTTTCACATAGCGGACGCCACGATTTACATTCTGATTCTGTTTGTTGGCCTTCGAGGTCATGCGATTTGATCTCGTTATGGCCTAGTCGCTTAAGATGACTTATCGCCCATAATTGGGATCCTTTTTGATCCGCTGGGTCAGTTGGATATTAAACGGGTGTATGTCCAATGCCCGACGCAAAAATGAAGTTGAAGTCTGCATGCGGACGAATCGGATGTCTCGGTTTCGGATATACAACTTCACGGCCCACGGGGATGTTCTCGTCCGATATTGCGTTCCCTTGAAGTATGAATTTTAGCTGATTGATTACCGAAACGGTCGTCCTAAATTTGGCCACAAAAACTTTGAAGGGTGTACTGTGAAGGGCCACCACATAACGCGTAACGTTTTAACTAACGGACACTCATTTTGATAATAAAGTTGCATCATTTGGACGTTGGCCGCTATTTTTTTTTTCAATCATATTTCTTAAGCTCGTCATCTACATTGAAATTAAAAAATGTATTCATAAGAGCAGGTTATTTGCTGGAGGACAAGCAACGTGTACTGATTACAAATCTTGCCTGAATAATCACTTTGAGCCACAGTACATTACAGAAACCGTTAATATAAAAACTCATTAATTTAATGCGCCAGTAGCATGTACTGTATTGCGAATCAGCACTTTGATTATGTACTCCTTCAGTGCCGCAGTCCAAAACCAAAAATGTAAAAGTGGACTTCAAATAACATTAATTTTTATACTTTCGGAATAAAAACAAAACAGTACAAGGAGCTGTTTCGTTTAAATAAAATTATTATCAAAACATTGTTATAAGTTGGGAATAAACACATGTTTGTACTCATTACGTTATGACTCTCGTTCAGGGAGTCCAAAGAATTCTTATTATTGGCTACCTACGTGTTAATTGTTGTACATATTATATAGTCAGTACAGTACGCGTTCAATACAGTACATTACTAAGTACATATTACATGTTAATAAATCTTTTTTTCAGCGAGTCCTAAGAATTCTTATTATTGGCTACATAAGTACTAATTGATTTACATATGTAGTCAGTACAGTATACGTTCAATACAGTACTTTACTCAGTACATTAATAACATGTGAAGAAATCTTTGTTCAGGAACTCTTATTATTGGTTACCTAAGTGTCAATAGTTGTTCATATGTAGTCAGTACAGTACACGATCAATACAGTACATTACTCAGTACATAAAATACATGTGATGAAATCTTGGTTCAGCAAGTCCAAAGAATTCTTATTATTGGCTACATAAGTGCTAATCGATGTACATATGTAGTCAGTACAGTACACGTTCAATACAATAAATTACTCAGTACATAAAATACATGTGATGAAATCTTTGTTCAGCGAATCCAAAGAATTCTTATTATTGGCTATAATAATGTTAATTGTTGTACATAGTCACTACGGTACACGTTCAATACAGTACATAAATTATATGTGAAGAAATCTACGTAATGAGTTCATACAATTATGTAATGAGTACATAGTTCTGAATGAAAAATTGTTTCATCTGTTTTGAAGTTTTTCTGGTTTAAGGTGTCACAATGTACAAATAAAGTACTTATTAGATATCTAACCTTACTAAAACAATCCTCTAATTTGTTTTGCAAGGGACCAATACTTGTCCTATAAGCAATAGAACACTTAAAAAAAGTCTTTTAATTGTATATGATTTATCCTCTTAACCTAAAAGACAAATACTCTTTTAGACTTTCAATATTTTCTGACTTCAGATATTCTAAGGAGGACACACTTCTCAAAGACAGATATTTAAAACCATAAATTAATTTTAACTTTCCCTAATTAACTGTCTGAGTTCATTTCGTTCATTTAGTTCTGCCTTGGGAGATACAAGAGTTACATTTTTCTTCAGTAGTTAGTGTATCCTTTTGGTGGATTATATTTCCACAGCACGTTTCTTATTCTTTTAAGAGATGGCGCCGGTCGTGCCTCGTCGTCGTATGCCACCACCCAACTTGACAACAGCCTCAACTTCTTTTCTATTGATTCTATTTTTGAAAGGAATCGTGTTCAATTAACATTCAAAAGAGCGGTTTTATACTTCATTTTCAGAACATAAAAGCCCTCTACCCAGTAAAGTTTGTGTAATTGAAGTAGGCAGGTACGAACATCAAAATTGTATTTTTTTATAGACAAGAGAAGTTATAAAACTTGTCAAATAAAAATATAAATTCGTTTTGATATTAATTAAAAAAAAAAATAAGAAAAAAAGTTTGCAAGTACATTTTCTTTACAAAATTAAATATGTACACACTTGTACTGAACAATAATGAAGGGAATCTCAAAAAGTAGTTACAGGGTGACTCCAGTCTTACCAACAAAATTGTATCCCTTGTTTGACATGACAAGTTACCTTATATCTTCATCAAATTGGTCACACTGCCGCGACGTCATTTATCGAATCTTTCTTGTTTGTATAATTTAGTAGATGAAGCTCAACATCTCTAAAAAACTAAGACACATTTGAATCTCATTTTTTTCAAGAACAAGATGACGTCTCAAGCTATTTAAGTGGGCTTTTCGCATATTTATTTATTTTGTATGAGTATCTTAGCTATCCACCCTGTTAACAGAATCCAAAGGATAACAAAATTTGTTTGATTTTGTGTGAAAAGCACAAACAAATTGAGGTCAATCGATACATAAAGCCTTGAAAGGGATTCATATTCAGAAAAAAAAAAAAAAAAAAACGAGGTCGAAATATTTCGTTTAAAGCTTATCGATGGCGGCCGTGTCCTTAATATTATTATGTAATTGCAAATTTTGTTTGTTACTAAGGGGCGATGACATCAAATTATGAAAATATACATATAAATGGTTGTATCTGTTGTCATTCGGATGATAAAATTTCTAGCTTTGCATACAATCAGCATTTTGTGTGCCGAAAAGTTGTGGTGGAGATTGAATGGGAGGACAATGACGAGATAATAAAGATTGTGTAAAATGTTTGTGTTATCAAGGACGTCAGACCGACTGCTGGCAAGAAGTCTGAATGTGACTTGAGGTCATTTTGAATTGAACGAATGTTCATTATTCAGAGTGAAAGATAATGGTAAATCTTAACGAATTGAAAACTTTTATTCGTTCTTATTTATATTTTTATTAATTTTTTAAATATAGTATAATATCTTCTAAATTCGTTCTAACGTAAAAAATTTAGCAATGAAGTGTTATGTTATTCATTTTTTTAAGGATAACGTTTGAAACTGCAAGAATTTTTCGAAGGGCAAGTTGAGTAAACTATCTGTTATCCTGCATTAATCTGAGCCCAGCGTGACCAATCCGACCAATGTTATAAAGAGAATAAGAGTAATGAATCTATTGTGGATCCCTGTGGAACTCCACAAGTACTGTTACCTACCTCAACTGAATGAAAGCTCTCGAATAAATAGGAAGACATACGTTTTACTGCCTCAAATGAGAAGTTATTAATTATCTGTTAGTTTGTTTTGAGCCACTGTATCAAATTTCTTGAAAAAATCAAGATCGTCTATGACATTTGGGCCTGGAGTTAGTCGCCCTAGTAGTTCCAACATTTCAGACACTGTTACCTGCATCGACTGCTTTGAATCTGACCAATGTTATAAAGAGAACAAAAGTACTAGACCTAGAGTAGATCCCTGTGGAACTCCACTAGTATTTCCAAACCTTTCAGATATCTGTTACCTACCTGAATTGATTGAGTGCTTTCGAATAAATAGGTCAAATGCCTTGAAAATTTGAAGGCAAACGAAGATCCTCTCTGACATTTATCACATAGGTTGTTTTTCTCTCTCCAATCCCTACTCTATCTGGTGGTCAGTAAACATACCGAAAATTTATTTACAAAAAAATAATTTTTGAATAATTCCTGGAGGGTATAAAATATAAAAATCTAACTTAGTTATGAAACGCCCTAGGGAAGAAATAAGCGTGCACGACATAGGTCTGGGTGCAATCATGTTGAAAAGGTCTTCATTTAGCTGAATCCTTAAAATCCGGCAAGTGTTTTTAGTTTTCTATGTCCATCTATCATACTTTCACTTTTTCAACTTTTCTCTTGAATGTTGTGAAAGAATTAACTATTTTTAATAAATCATCAATGCGTCATCATCAAGTCGGGCATTTTATTTTTGTTTGAAAAAAAAAAAATCCTAATAAAATTATGAATACTGTAATCTTGCTTTAATTTCGAAGCCGAAAATCGTTCTTCATCTCGCCCCAATTTATATTTTTCAATGTTTATATTTATATCTTAATCATGTTTCCCTAGCACTTAATTGTCAATGTATGTAGCTAATCTAAAGGTTAAATCCTCAATAGGGGATGATCTGAAACAGGTACAGAAGATATTAATTTGCACCACAAAAACTTGTCTCTTCGTGTCGAATGATGGTCATAGATTTTAATTTGATACTAAACATTTAGGTCAAAAGCTGAAATTATATTTATTCTTCTAGGTACCTACTTTATGTCTCTTGGAAACTCTCAAGATTTCTAGAGCAGAATTTATGGGGGCATTGCATGTCTGTATAAACTCATCAACATGATGTTTATTTACACTTAAGACAGTTTTTAGAATTAATTTATGATTTAAGACATTTAACAGAAGTTGTGCTGAATATTCGAATATCTGCTGTGTTTTCTTAATTGTTAGTTTAGGTTTTAGTGTTCTTTATTTATTCTAGAATTGATTTATATATATATATAAATACATAAATAGACATAGGGGCGTATTTCTTACTCATGATTTGATAAACTACAAGATAAATTAATACCTCTGTTTTATTTAAATATTGCGAACCACATTATCGTAAACGTCAAAATAAATAAAATGCAGAATTGCATCACACGAACTTGTTCTTATGAAATATAAAAAAAAAATTGTATATGTGTACATATACTTGGAAAATTCCATGAAATTTATTCTTTCAACTGCTTACAAAACATCTTTAATTCAGTATTTTAAACTCAAGGTATTAAGTTAAATTTTCGAAAAAAGTCATAACAAATCGTTGGAATATTTTTATTAATTTTTCTAAATTCAAAATGTCTAAAATAAAAAAAAACTCTGGTATGCCAGTTTTAAGTATTTAATAATATACATTCAAAGACAAAATTTCAATAAAATACGTCCACCCGTTTGCGAGATATTGAATCTTCAAAAAAGAAAAGTTTTGATTTTTATTTTTACAAAAATCCAAAAAAAAATTGAAAATTTTAATATTCATTTTAAATTTAATAGAACCCTTGTCCACAAAAATGATTAAGTCGAAATTCAAAAAAAGGTTTTATGGTAGGTACCATAAATACTAGTAACATTTAACAAAACTAGTAACTAGTAACAAAAAAATCCCCCTAAAAAGACCATAAATACAATTAAAGTCAGATTTATTCTCGTTTAAAATCATTGGAGACTTTTTAGAGATAGCTAAGCATTTTCATAACGGTTGTATTGCAATTTTTTTTTTATTTTTATTTTGGGGCAAAGCAAATTCCAATTTTTCCTCTACGAAATAAACTATTTAGATTCTCAAATGTCAAACTTTAACCGTTTAAAGGCTAAAGGTCCAAATACAAATATACGCTGAGTTTTTACAAATTCTTTAAAATATTACGTATACGCCCGAGTGCATGTTTATAATTTTTAGAGTTTATGAGAAAAAGATGTTTGTATTGAAAAAAAAATTCAATATGCGAAAAGGATTCCATTTGCAAATAATTATAGAATAAAATAAAAAATTTACACTGCCTCCCGATTCCGAACGGCTAATGAGCAGCACTTTCCATGACAAGAGATATACTCTTAGAGGATTTGTGAATTCCTCGCAAGAGGCAGTACACCCCTGAAAAACTTTTGCAGCGGCTGAGAATCGAACTCGATACCTTCCGCATGACAGTCCAACACACTAACCATTATGCCAAGGGGTCCTACTTTAGTGCGTGAAAATTATGCAAAAGGAATGTGAAAAATGTAAAAGTATTCTCAAAAGAGTGCATTCAATTGCAAATTGCTGTAAAATGAATACGAAACAAATGATTGCAATTCTTGGAATGTCAATTAAGTAGAATTCCCAAGGTGTAGTCAATGAATGGAATCTTTCAATTGAAGTCATTGAAGATTGCATTCACAATAATGCAAAAGCATGCAATCTTTTTCAACATTGGGCCAGTAACATCGAATTTTCAAATTGTCTACCCCAAATTGATTATCCTCCTTAAGGAACATATTGTTTTTAAACTACGATTTGCGCAGATTTAAAGAAAAAAGTATACCATTATATTTTTATTTATTTGTGGAGGCCCATTATTGCAGCAAATTCCTAGTTATACGGGTAAACTGCAGTATTATCAGTTAAAACATATTTAATTTTCACTATGAAATCTGTTTGAAATGATAATCTTAGCCCATTCGAAATACGAAAATGCAAACAATCTCATAAGCTTTATGCCGCATAACACATATCCACTCGGGCGTATACGTAATCTTTTTTTCTTCTTATATTTTATTCTTCGAACTCAAAATTGATTTACACTCAGCCAACTACTTAAAATCCAATAAACCGAATGAAATTTCATAATCGTGACTTTTATAATAATTCCTCAGAATCAATTGTTAAGTCCGATAGCATAGGTTATAATTCATTCCCAAGAAAAGTTCTCGAAAGTCGCTCATCCTTTTTTGCATTTTTTTTTCTTTCTCGCAATTTAATTTATTTCTCTATCAATCGAGAGAAAGAGGTAAACCTTTTGCATATCATCTCGGATTTTGCTTGAACAGCTAAATTGACCAGCTTTATTTACCCACATATAAAATAGGTAGTATCAGGATGAGGATGATAATGATGATGGACGAAGGAAGAAGAGGATATTGCATCGACATCGATTTTAATTCTTCCATTCGCACGTTTTCCTGTTGCCACTACTTTGCACTATTAACAGTGGCGTCAAATGAGTTCTCCTTGGAAAAATCACAAAACTGTATATAGTTTCCATAAGTTTGAAATTACTTTCTCAATGTCTGCTGTAAATATAGAGACGGAGAGATGTAAATATTTAAACTGTGACTTTTCAATACCTTTTATAAAAACTTCAAACGATGTATCATTTTTAATGTTTGAATAAAAGTTTTCTTCAAATATATGTATAATCAAAGATCACTCCCAAAAGAAGAGCCAAATCTTTCACTAGGTATTTTTTTTTTATAAAAGCACACACTAAAGGGGTTTTGACTATCCATAACATTGTGAAAGTTACGAAAATATGGAAGAATTGAAAAGGATAAAACGATGCACATTGGTTTTGGAGCTCTTAATATAAAAATGGGAGAAAAATAGAGTTATGAAAACTATAGTAGTAATCAGAATTCTGAATGGTCAAATATTTTTTTAAGAGACACTCATTGAACTTGAATGATTCTTGGTATGAAACATATTTCAATATAGATGAAACACGTGTCCACGGAAATTGAAAATCATTTGATCAACAAAAGTCAATTTTTTTGCCAACGCATTTGACATTTACGGACACGCTCTCTATCTTATCAATATTATTTGATTACTTGTCGAACTCAATTATTTTGACTGTAGAGTTGCCCCGCGAAAGATGTTATCGAAGATATGACTTAGCAAACTTCGTTTTCGAGAACAATGCGTTTGCATATTTTCCAACAGTTGACTTTTACAAATTGCATTTAAGAACATCTTGCAATTGCATTTCCGACGCAAATAACGTTTTCCAAAACCACCTGAATTAAGATAATAATCTTGAAAAATAAATATGGACTTTCAAGAGTCCCTGCTATTTGCCAAAATAAATTGTTTTCTGATTTCTGCTCATTTGATAACTTTGCTTTCAAAGCTCGTCAAATAATTGATTTCCATTGAATTTTACTTCACTTAAGACTTCTGTTTTTAAAAACTTCTTGAATCCCATTTTAAGCCCAGTTCTTTGTACACGTTCTGCTGATTCCTTTTTGCCATAATTGTTAAGCCTTTTATACCACAGTGTGCGGTTCTAAACTGAACCGCACTGTCGAGGCTTACTAGCTGAGCTTTGACTTATTTTTGCAATCCTATCTGTTGCCATGTGCGGGACTATCAATTTCCCTGAGGTCACATCAAAGGATAAGTTATTTAATATTCTCAGCGAATGCAAAACCAAGATCCAGGTATAAAATCGGAACAAACCGAAGAAGGAAGAAAATACTCTATTATAGGTAGATATATACCTATAAAAGTATAGAGAGGACGATTACACGCGTTGATGCTTTCAATTTTCGCTCGCACGTGTAAAGTGGATAGGAAATGGTGAGGTGCGGAGAAATGACAGGATGCAGGCAACAGAAGGAAGAGGTGACATATATGTATGTATGCATATAATCTCAAACTGGGACAATTGTTTGCCAAAAGCTTTTATCTGTATTCCCATGACACGAGGAAAATTTTGTTTCCTTTTTTTATTTTCCTATCGATTACCAGGAGTGTAAGTAAATTCATTCGTATTGTTCTTGTTATTTTACAAGGGCAATTTCAATTCAAAACCTCTCTGACACATTTATTGAGAGAGAGAGAAAGAGAGGGAGAAAGATACTTAGAAATATTTGTGTAATGTTTAATGCCTAAAAGACTATCAATCAGTTTTCAGCACGCATTTTGATCTAAAAATAAATTTATTTACGTTATAACATTTTATCAGCGATGACGTCTGAACAATAAATGAGTGAGTCAGAAGTGGAAGAGGGTAATACTGTTTGATTAGGCTATCTATGAGGGTTGTATACCCCTCTATTAGACTGTCTTATGGGTGTAGCACATTATTTTCGTATTATTATTATGTTTATTATCAACATAATAATTCTCGTAAAATAAAAAAAAAAAAAACTTATAATTTCTTTGCAATGAAAATACGTTAAGGCAATTTAAAAAACGAATTCTGTTGATGGAAAGTATGATTATAGATTATTTGAAGGTCATTGAAAGCTTGTGATTCACTCAAAGAAAAATATTTTCTTTGAAGGTAATTATTGAAGTTTTGGTTTACTTAAAATTTCGTAAGTGTAGGCATCTTGAAGTTTGCTGTGTCATATCCCCAAGGCACTTCTACTTGGAAGTCCTTAAAATTCAAACCATTCTAATAAACTGGCAAAATGTGAATTCAGTCAAATAAAAAGGTTTTGCTATGTCTGCTCAGTGTAATTTTTTTTAGATTTCTTTAGAAGTATGTCTAGACAAGTGTCTTAATATATAAAACAAAATTAGTTTTTTTTTTTTCAATCAAATTGAATGACCCTTTAATCAAGGTTAAGTAAATCGATTTAAGTTAAACTTAAACAGCTCCTAGACAATAATTAAGCATTTTCTTTATAACTTTTTAAGCTTGAAAAACTTTCTTAAATTCGACAACGTTTATAAATACGACTGCATGAATATAGGGGATGACTTCAATATAATATTTCATTTTCCTGTGTACAGTATTCAAAGCACAAGGTTTCGAAGTTCAACCTGTGTTAACTCCTGAGACATATATATTTTAGTTAATTTTAATAGCGAGTTAACTCATCATATTTGCCAAGTTAACTCTACGATTAGCTAAGGAGATATTTTTTGACCAATGCTTTGCCAAAATACATCGAAATAGAAGTGTCAAACTAAGCGACTTGCAAAAGTTTGATTTAACAATGGTACCTTCTCGATTTCGATAGCGAAAGGACGATTTAGTACTTCTTTTTCAAAGCAATTTTTTGGCAGATGAGAAGTAAAGTTAATCCTTCACTCATAAATGGCTTTTGAGTAAATTAAAATGTATCTAAATAAGTAACTATTTCTGATTTAACTCTTATGTTTACCTTGTTATTTCTTTTGAGAAAAAGTTATAGTTTTGGAGACATTAACAAAAAGCTGAATTCCTCCCCATTCAACATGTAATATCATCAAGAGACTCGTACTTTAAACACCATCAAAATTCAGCATTGTTGGATTTTTTTAATTTGGCCATATTTCTAGTAAAGTTGACAAGTTCTGTAATGACTAATTCCAAAATAGCTCTAAATCTCCTCTGAAGATCATTAATGAATATGAGAAAGAGGGTCGTGGGCTAAACAGAGCCTTGCGGCACACCAGAATTTATTTTATGAATATCAGATTTAAATCCATTTAAAACGACGGATTTTTGTATAATTTGGCCATATTTTTGTCTAATTTTCCTGGTCTATAGCGCTTCATTTATTCAATAAGTTGACAAGTTCTCTAACGACTAATAAATTCCAAAATAGCTTCAAATCTCCTGTCTCTATCTCTATCTCTCAATCCTCTCCCTCTTAAAGTAAAATAATGTCAAATGCCCAAAAACTAATTTTGATTGTATAAGGCTAGTAAGGTCACAACATATTCAACGACGATATACAACCGGAACACGAAGCTAACCTTCATCAATCCTACTGCATGATTTATATAATCAGGCATTTAATTGCAAAATAGCTTTAAATCCATTCTCTATCTCTCAAACCTATCTGTGTCTCTCAATCCCCTCTCAATATATCTCTCAAACCTTAGCATCACTAAATCCTCTCTCCCTCTCTCTCTCTCCATCTCTCAGTCCTCCTTTTTTTAATATGGTAGCAGTAAAGGGGATTTGACAACCTTTAAAATTTCAAAAACAGTCGAAGCGTTTTGAAAATATGGAAGGATTTAAGAGGAGAACAAGTTGAGCTAGGTTATTCAGTCCACATTCGTGTTGTGCGGCTAAAGAAGGAATCTCTGTACTTAACAGTATGTTCAAATTAGGCTCAAGGTTAAATTGACGAGCAATCCCCGTAGCGTGAGTATTACTGTTGATTTTTCGTAGGGGGGATTCAACTAGCTATTTATCTGGAACTCTGTTTATAAAAATAACCATACCTAATAAAAGAAATGAAATATTCCGCTTCAATGACGAGATTCACCAAGGTTTTTGGACTATTAAATACTACGCGGTTTGCTATTCCCCATTAATTAGAATATTACATATTTTCTTAGCGATTTAGTTTCCCATCCGAAGACCAAACATGTGAATCTACAGTACAAGCAACAACATGTGAATCTTAGAGTACAAGCAAAACAATCAAATGGATTTGACAGAAGATCATTGATGAATATGAGAAATAGCGTTGTAGGCTAAACGGAGCCCTGCGGTACACCAGAATTTATGTTATGAATATCAGATTCAAATCAATTTAAAACGATTTATGTTGACCGGTTTGAAAGGTAACTTTATTCACAATAAAAATTAATGCATTTTGGATGACAACCTGACCAATCAAATGTGGTGCACAGCCTTGCTCTTTTCATTTCATATTCCAATGTTTTATCTGTTTTTTGTTTCTCTGCAAATTTTTGTTTGTTTTCTCATGGTTATACAACGAAGTGAGCAATATAATTATAACAGAATTCTTAAGCCGTGATAATTTTGCTAGTGGATAGTAGACTGATAGTCTACGAGTAATTGTACCTCAATTGAGGTCTTCACGAGCAATTCTCAACGCCCTAAACGCCCAGAAACTAAAAACTAATTATTAATTCTATATTTGTTTCAAAAAAAAAAATAATATTATTATTAAACAGCCGAAGCCTTATAAGACAAAAGTGTTATAGTCAAGTCATGATACCGCAGTTGCGGTTATTACCTAAAACAAAGCTGAAACGAAAATAATGTTTGCACCCCTGAGGTATGTAAGTTAAATATTTTACCTCTGATATTCATTTCTGTACGAATATTTCATTCGATTGAGAGAGATGGGAGTGCTAAGTTTTAATTGAACCTAAATACAACTTTAGTTACTCTCAAGAAATTCAGAAGATTAAATTTAAAAATAGAAATGCAATTTATGTTGAAGGTTATATGAATCTATCAAGTTTTCTCCCTCTGGTGAATATTCTTAATTAACCTAAATTGCGGCAAAGAAAACTTTTAAAAGCATTTTAACCAAGTTTAAACAAATGAAGAAAAGTTTCAAACTAATAAAACTTCAATTTAGTTTCAATAAATTATTTTCAAAGCCACAATTTAACCGAACTACTTAAACAAAAAGCAGGGTATATTTTTTTCGAACGTTTTAAAGCCCTGATTATCCGAAGTTAGAATCGCTTAATTTCAAGATAAAATTAAATAAAGTAAAAACAAATGTTAACGAGGTTCTTGTATCAGGAAGTTATTCATATCAGCCTTACACGAGTATTACTTACAATTGAAAAGGTGGTATGGTATATAAATCTCTATGGGAGGTACCATTAATAATAATTTTTTGGATTTATTTTGAACCAAGCTAGAGTGATACAGAAGATTGAATTGCCTGAAATGAACGATATAACGTGCACGTAATGTGATTCCAGCAGGCTGGCGCTTCAATTTCACTATGGAAATTCCGTATGAACAATATGAGGGTAGGGGTCTTTTTTTATAATTTTGCACGCACTAAAGGGAAAGTTGGAGCGGATTTAAAAGGAGATACTGATGCAAATTTGTTTTGAATGTCTGAATATTATATTGTGAAGGAAATATAGGGTCGGGAAAAGCATTCCACATTCGTATAGTGTGGCTAAAGAAATAATCTCTGAATTTAACAGTTAGTCTCAACGATGAACTGATGGGCACTCCATGTAAAGCGAGCAGTGCGGTTAAATTGTTTAAGGGACAAATTGCAACTGGCTATTTCACTAGAGCACTGTTTATAAAATTAACAGTAAAATAATGAAAGACAAGAAATATTGCGGAGATGCTCGAGAGATTCAAATGTTTCTGTTATACTTCTATCACATATACATATACATACAAGAGACTCAAGTGAGTTATTGGCGCACCTGCCTACATATGGGAATTGTACTTGAGCTTCGGAAGAATAGAGGCATTATAGATTACAGTCAGATCAGAAGGAGTAACAAATTTCTTGCAACGTCGAAGCACTTAACAGCATTTTTGGCGACGTCGAATATGTGGTCATTCCAAACAAGGTGATCTGTGATGCATATATCGAAAACAGAAAGTTGTTCGGTTTCCTCAATGCAAGTGCCGTTAATGGATAGCCGGTATGGGGGGTGGGTTGCGATTTGACGATATAAGGCAGCATTGAGTTTTTGAAGCATTGAATTCTACGCTGTTTATGGTTTCCCATTTGACTATGCTTTGGAGGTTAGAATTTAATGAGCTTATCCAATAACATCCCAAGAACAAGGACATGTATCTGAAAACGAATATGAGAAGTTGATATGTCATCAGCAAAAGAATTGAATAGATTAGAATTTTTAGACAAAAGTTCATTGATGAATCTAAGAAAGAGAGTCGGAGACTCAACGGAGCCCTGCGGCACACCAACTTTTATTTTATGATTTTCAGACTTAAAACCAATCAATGCAATTTGTGTTGAGCGTTTCGAAAGGTAGTTTCTTATCCATCTAGCCGCAGGTCTTAAAACCTCTCGGATCCATGCCACCCTGCCAAAGTGCGGTGGACATTTCAAAGATGTCATATTCCATTTTATAATGGTATACAAGGGCCATTCAAGTAACAAAAGATAATATCGTTAATTCTTGGAAAACCCTTTATAAAGGTAAAATTGGAAATAACCACTTTATTCAATTTTGTATATATAAAAAACTTGTTAAATACAATCATTAAAAATAAAATTTGTTTAATTTCAAAAATATATTTTCTGAAAGAATAACACTAGAATTATTTTGAAATTAAAATATTTAACAGTGAAAGTTTCTAAAAATAAATGAGAGAGCATTCTCCTTACATAATATCTACATACGAGTATGTACTTCGTATACATTACAAAAAGTAGTGAAAATAATGTTTGTTTAAAATTCCTTTTTTTTCGAAGTCACTGTCTAAAAATTAAACAAAAAACAAATCTCTTTTTAATTCGTCTACAAATTGTTTAGTAAAAAGAGAATCATGATGAGAAAAAATGCATAGAAAGCTTTTTACATTTTGTTTTTTTTTCTCTTTATAAGAGTTAATTCTCAGCGAAACATAAACTCACGCACACTCTTCTTCCAGCGTTTGTTAATTATTCAAATAATTAGAGATAAAGTCTGGGAAGTAGAGTTGTATTGTGAATATCGATTTAGCACATGATTGGGGCTAGGAAATTTTATACGATTTTTCTGGAAAAAGTCAGCATTTATTCTTTCGCTAGTTCCTCAATTGGGGTTTTGCTCAGAAACTACAATAGAACATTCGCATCTTTTGAGCACCGCCGCAATGTTTCATGCATTTAATTTATTTTATCACTATTTTCATAATCAGTGTTCTAGTGATATAACTAAATACATGTCTCCCCTGTAAAACAATTAAATCAAAATACTCGCGTTTCTAACTTCATTTGTTCTGTCTAAAATTCCTAATGAAATAACCAAATGCATTTCTCCCCTCGTAAAGAATTAAGCCGAAATACTCGCGTTTTCAACTTAGTTGGCACTGCCACGTTCAGATATTCTTTCTTAAACCACACTACTCGAATGTGAAATGTTTAACCTGACTCAATATTTCCTTCCAATTGCGATATTCAGACATTCAAAACCAATTTTCATCGGTATGTTCCTTTGAATTTTCATTAACGTTCCGTCCGGTTACTGTCCCAAAGCAAAAATATCTCCAAATTAATTTTCAAATAATTTCCGTATTCAAGAAGTTCTCCTAAAAATTATAATTTTAATTTTAAAATAAATTCACCACCCGGTTTAGCGGTTTATTTAAAAAAAAAAAAAAAACACACTTTTCAACACCCTGTCGAATCGAATCTAAAAGCAATGACCTCAACTAACGAAAGAGAAAAATCTAAGAGAAAACAGCTTTTTCTCACTTCATTAATTTGAGCGAAACAAGTTTCTCCCCAACAACAATATTCCACCGTCATCGACTAAATCGAACAACAACACAAACAAACCAAAGAAAAACTTTAATAAAAGCTTTTCAACTGTTCGTTTCGTATTCGTATTCCTTTGCAATCTCACATCGTACAAGCCAAACACAATCGTCAACCGAACCGACACATTTCAAAGATACTTCTCGGCTAGTAACAAACGAAATTTTTCATCCCATCAGTCGCCATCAAATGATGAAACTGTCTTGTCGCGTTTATTCGCTGAATGTTGTACTTGATCAACGTCTTAGAATTGACACCTGTCGATATCTTATCGAGATTCTATCACGCCGTCTAGCAGGGGAATAAATTCCCTCCAAAATTCAAATTTGTGAACAAAAATCCTAAATACAAAAATAATAATATCTCAAAAATACACACAAATAAAATCGAAGAAAAAGATACATAAATTCGCGAAAATATATTACACCTGTCGTATAATTATTGTTCGCCCAGAAAATTAACACACCCACGAAGTGAAAGTTTTTTTTCAGTTTTGTTGTGTCTTCGATACTTGGCCTGAATAAAATCCAGTCCCAATTGGCCAAATAAAAAAAAAAAATAAAAAAAGCCAGATACCTCTAGCTACCTACATATAGAAGAAACAAAAAATTCAAATAAATTCTCATTTTGAAGAATTTTATTTTTGAAACACAAACTCACCGCGACGCGGAGAGAAACAAATATCGCTTGTAAATTTATTTAAACAATTTATTTTGATTTTCTTTAAATTCGTTAAAAATAAATATTAAACATTGTATTTATAATTTCACAAATTAGTGAGTTCTGTGTGCATTTTGGTGCAATAATTCGGTAAAGTAAAGAAAATTCGTTTTACTCAATCTTTTTTACTTCTCGACAAGTCGCTGTGCTGCTGCCTGCCTCTGTGCCGCTTTATTTTTATCTCTCAAGTTCAAGTGGATAACCTCGCTTTTGTTGGCGGTCGTCTCATATGCAGTATATGCCGTGCCGGTTACACCACTAGATAGAGTGTATTTTTCCATTTCAACAAAATAAATGCATTAAAATAGTAAAAAAAAAAACAAAAAAACAGTGGATATAGAGTTCCTAAATTTTAAATTAAAACGAAAATAAATTAAATAACTTTTATTACAAACCCACAAGTTCTGTGATAATTCAAACAAAAAAAATAAATATTTTTTTTTAAAACAATTTTTATTTTGCACAAAAAGAAAAATACAAAATTTTGGTTAAAAATACAAAACAAAGAAAATATATTTTAGACACCGACAAAAAATAAATCGCCCACCAGAAGTTTAAACAAAAGTTGAATTTAAAATTCAAAAAAAAAAAAAATAAAACAAAAAAACTTTTATAAATATTTGTATTGCTAGACAAAAGTGCTTTTCTGTTACCTTCATCTTTGTTTTTTTTTTTTAAACTTGTGTTTAAAAAAAATCAGTGTACATTAGTATAGTAGGAGAGATCTAGTGAAGACTGACAACAAAAGTTAATCGAATATAAGAAAAAAAAAATTACAAATAATATTTTATTTTTTTTAAATAAAACTGTGTGTGTGAAATATTGCTGTTCTTCCTTGTATAACAAAAATATTTGAGTACAAACATCAGAAGCAACTATTTTTGGAATAATTTTTTTTTATGAATAAAAAAGATAACATAAAAAGTTTTCAAACTTGACAGACGTTTTTAAGGAATAAAAATAATACATTTTTCGGTAAGTTCAAAGTCCGTTTTTTTATATATTTTGTTGTGGGGAGCAAAAAGATCCCGAGTTTTTTGTTTGTAAGCGCATACACGCTTGGGTTTAAGTTACCAAGAGGTTAACGTTATTAATGTTAAGAAACTATTCAACAGAAAAGAAGACTGGGCTAATTTCACTTCCGATATAGGACAAGTTTTGCATTTGGAAACAAAATCGAACTTGAGATTTTGATCAAAGTTGATATTAGGATGTTAGAGAACACGAAAAAGTGGGTCTTGCAATTCTGTGGGGATGTCTGTTCGACTACAGCCTAAACGGCTAGGCCGATTTTCTTTAAACTTGGTAGATACCATTTTTAAATCCCCCCACACACGTCTTTTTCTTTCTATTTTGTAAGACCAAAAATAACGGTACCTCCCATATAAATTTTTACTTGCGACTTATTGGTACTATATTAGGCAACTTATGCATTCGGAAAAAAAATCGAACTCCAGACTTTGATCAAAGTTGACATTACGATGATAGCGAAGACCAAAAAAGTGGGTCTCGCAATTCTGTCTGTCTGTCGGTTCGACTGCAGCCTCAACGGCTCGGCCGATTTTCTTGAAACTTGGTAGATATGGGTTTTGATTTTTTCCCCCCACACGTTTTTTTTCTTTTTTTTTTTAAGACCAAAAAAACGGTACGTGCCATACGATTTTTTTTCGAAATTCTATAAATATTTTTTTTTCTCTAAAACTGTCGCACAGATTTAAAAAAAAAAAATTAATTTTGGTTATTTTTGGTACCCCCGATTTTGATCTTTTTTTATGTTAAGGCTCCCCCAGCAGTTTCAATATTATTGTGTATTCAAATTTTCAAAAAAAAAATTTTTGCATTTTTAAAAAAAATTCAATTTTTTTTTTTTGAAAACTCAATATTTTGAAAACCCCATGCTCGATCTTTTTAAAACTTGATAAATAAAAGTTTTTTAATAAAAATTATAAGATGTAAGAAAAAAAATTAATTTTTCCTAAAAATAACGGTACCCTTCATACAAATGTTAAAAAATGGTTTTCGAAAATCGAATTTTTCTCAAAAACGGTTCCGAGGATTTTACTTAAATTTTTTTCTTTTGATAAATTTTTACGATCTATAATCAAATAAAAAAAATTAAAATCAAGATATTATTGACTGTACCTACCATGGAACCATTTTTTCAAATTTAAAGTTTCACATAATCGACAAAACGGATTTTAATGAAAATTTTTTATAGAGAAGCTTCTAAAAAGTTTAAAAAACATTGCATTTCAAAACTTTAAAGAAAATAATTTTTGAGTTTTTGAAAAAAAAAAAATTCTGTTTTTTGTGTTGGAAAATTCGATATCTGAGAAACGGCTCAATATTTTTGTTTGTAAATTTAATTTTTTTTTTGAAAAATAATAAAAACTTTAAATTGGCGTACCAAATTTTTTTCTTATAAACGTTTTAAAAATTTTGTATATAAAAGCTTATTTTTTAAGAAACCAGTACATACGTATAATTTTTGTTCTTGCATAAGCTAATATTTGCTTGAATCATATAGCACCCTGTTTTTAGCTCCAAATACTAAAGGAGTTGTTTTATAGTCTATTAAAAAATTAATTTTATGCTTATGAACAGTTTTTCTCTAATAACATTCATTTTTGAAATTCTTAGTTTTTTACATAAGAGCAAGTTCGTGCGACTCAGTCGTGCATTTTATTTTTTCTCAAAAACTATTCCACAGATTTAGAAAACCAAATTTAAAAAATTTCATTTGGTTGAAAACCACCTTAGAACCATTTTTTTTTTGTTTTTTTTTTCTGGTTTGCTCAAAAACGGTTCAACGGATTCTGATGAAATTTTGTTTTCAAAAAAATTGCGTTTTAAATGTGAAATGAAAATCAATTCATTTATGTAAAGAACAGAGGAACATCTTAAGCATTAATTTACCTTTATTTTATTTGGTACCAAGGAAAAAACAGTTGCTCTGAAAATTCAAGTCAAATAGGTCTGACCGAAGGTTTTCTATGAATATAAAAATGACGTGCCCATTTAAAACTGCGTGTTCAGGGCTTTCCATTTATGATGGAAAATACGTGCTTATTTATTTTAATTAAATATGAAATATTAATTGAATCGATATGATAAATCTTTAAATTAAACGTGAAACTACATTTAATGAAAATTTCAAACCCACCTGTCACCTATCATGGTTTTAAACACGTCCCAAATGACATAAAAATTCATTTCACACCCAAAATGGAATTTTGAAAATATTAAATCATTTTTCTATATTGGCTGTGATTACTATATTTGTATTTTATTTTAAATTAAATATATGCATTTAATTACCTGCATATAAATTGAGGCTATGAGTGCAATAGTGGCGTAACCCACTTTTTTCCAAAAATGAGGTTTTCATAAAAATGGATCTCTTAATATATCTATTTTAATACAAAAATAGTTTTATGCAGCTATCTTCACTCAAAACTAGATGGCACTCAAAAAGGTGTTATTGCATTTTATAATTTGATCATAGTTTGAGTGCAATAGTGGCGTAATCTTCTCGTACCTCTAAAGTGAATTTTATGGGTTACGCCACTATTGCACTGACAGCCTCAATTTATGATATGTTTATGGAGTATGGAAAATAAAAAAAAAAAAAATAAGGGAAATGAGGAATCACCTGATTGCATAAGACAAATAGAAATAAAAACGGTAATGGCTGCAATTTTAATGGGTGTTGCATTAAGAGGTGTTTATTTTTTTTTTGTTTTAAGTAAATTATTGAAAATATATTTTCTTATTTTATTTCAATATGAACCATGTCGTAATTTTTTAAAAAATCCAATCCTAGTTTTTCGGGCAAAATAACGAAAAATAAATTAACCCACATACACATCATTTCCATTTTCCGAGCTTATGACTTGGGGGGAACAGTTTTGTTGTTAAGATTTATTAAAAATTCATTTTGTTACAATCCATAACCTGTAGAAAGTATGTCTAAAAATTTCACGCCCTCGATTTTCCATGAAGAATAATTTTGGGTCTACATACATTGCTTATTGTTTTTCGAGTCCATAACTTCTATCTGTTGAAAAAAAAAAGTTCAAGGTCATAAGAAATGTTGATTCTTTGTATTCATAAAATATGAAAAATATTTATCTAAAGGCATTATAAGCAAACGCCTGTGTAACTTAAAATAAATACGTCCGTCCCACAGTTTTTTCCCTCGAATTTTTTGTTTTTGTTTTGCGTTTTCTTAAAAAACAGTGAAATAATTAGATGCGAAATTTTTAATTTTATATAAAGAAGAATTTCATTTGTCTCCTGCTCCTCATAAATAAAAAATAAAACTAAAAATTTAAACCAAGTTAAATCAAGTTTTATGAAGAACAAGTCACCACGGACATCATATTCACCGATGTTGCCAAGGCGTTCGAAAGATTCAATCACTAGATTTTACTTTTACACTAGATTTAGCTTTGTAAGGTGTGTTCATTCAAATTTGCTTACGCAGATTGAATCTTGATTAATGAGTCGGGTACAGATAGTTGAACGAAGTATACAACTATTCAGAACAATATTTTTTTCATATTTTCATCTGAAGTTCCACAGGGTAGCCACCCAGGACCATTGTTATTCCTTTTATTTATCAATGACATACCATAGATTTTGAATCACTCCAAATAGGAAAAACAAAGATTTTTCTTTGTGGCTTTAAACTTGTATACAAGTACAAGTAAGTACAAGTTCTTAAAGTAAATTAAAAGTAGTATTAAAAATTGTGTCGGGGAATTTTACAAACACGCCAGTTATTAAGTTTGAAGACAATTCATACACAATCATTGGAGAAAATGGATTTAACTAATTTGAATTTCGTTTAAATTACGGAATTACGGAGCTTTATAAATGTAGCCCACGATATGACAAAATAACTTTTGCCACTGTTTTAGGAGTGTTCAGCTTTAGTTTAAATTAAAAATTGAGAAGAAGTTTTTAAAATTTTGAAAAAAGGGTTTAGTCTAAAGGTTATTAAAATTTAATAACTACCCTTAAAATTTTTGATTACAATACGAGCGATTAAGAAAGTATCAAATGACTTAAAGTATTCGACAAACAATCTTCGAAGAAAAACAAATTCCACTGAAAAATGAAATCTTTGGGACCGCGCGAATAGCATTTTTTGCTTTTTTCCTCGTAGCCATTCACAATATAATTCAATTGTGAGCTTAGAAAAATAAAGAACCCATAAATGGTACGACGCACCGTAAAATGGTAATTACCTAACTTTAAATATTAAATTGTCTTCAGGTGCTGTTTGGGTACAATTCTTGACTTCCGTCGTTAGACATACATATGAGACATACATATGATATTTAAAAAAAAATCATCTGATGATGAAAATGTGTTGACCATTTCTGAAATAAAATGTACATGCCAACCATAAAAATTAGCTACATATAAGTGTCTTACATTACCATTCACTAATTTAACTGAATTCGCTCTCAATAAAATTTTTTACAGTTCTCAAATATCCCACAGTTTTTCTTAGATACAAATTTTAAACAAGCACGTGTTCCAAAAGATAAAAAAGACCGTCAAACAAGTTTAAAAATAGCTTCAATTCAATTCAAAATGTAAATTGCTTTTATTAAAATATTCGATTCGATTCGAAAGCAAAAAAAAAAACCATTGTGATTCAAATCGATCGATGATGTGACGTTTGAAAGATCACTAACTTAACATGAATTGAATAACCTACTAACCTTGAATTTTGAAATAATTATTGATCTTTTATCAAGATTAAAAAAAACAAGTAAAGAGAAACGAACAAAAAATAGAATTTTTTAATTTCCATTCGAAAAAAGGGTTTCTGTTACAGTGACAATGATGGGACATGAAACATGATCAATCTAATAAAAAGCTGTATTCACAATATGTTTATTATGACGTAGGTAGAAGGTTTAACTTACGTACTCGTAAATTGTGAGACGAACAAAAAATGAATCGTCAAATGAACTTTTAGACGTCATTCGTTTTGTAAAAATAATTGACGTAAGAAAAACGATTAATTGACGAAATACATAACTGAATAAAGTTCGCACATGTTGATTTGATTTGCCATCTAACGTCACGAAACCGCTTAAGTTGTTAACCTCAATCGATCAAATATCAAACATCTGCTGGAAAAAGTAATCATACAAAAAATAAAATGTGAATGAGCCGACTTGTATGTGTACTTATCGTGCAGACTTGTTGATGGCGCGCATGCCTTTATTAGGAGCTAAGCATATTATGGTCGGGTAAATGAATGCCCATATCATTTTATATTATCGCTGTAAATCTACTTATGCTAATGAAGAAAAATATGGTTAAGGCGGCTTCCAAGTGAGTAGTAAGAAAAATATGACTGGCATCCGGTGAAATTACTTATATTTATTCACTCGATTGATTCTGTGGAATGCAGTAAAATTGTTATTGTGAATAAGTTTTTGTTTTTAGTTTGGACATTGGACATGTTTAATTGTGAAGTTGCACTGACTTTTTGAAGTGACACTTCTTTTAGAGAGTAAAATCAAAATAAATGAAAATAGTGTGCATGTAGGTATCCATTGTGACGTGTGTGACACTAATAGTCATGATTTTTTAAATTGTTCAAACAATCCTCTAAGTTAATAAAAAAAAATAAGAGTAATGTAGAAAACACCTGATCTCCTTTAATAATAAACTGATTTCAAAAATGCCCATTTTAGTTATAGGTTCGATTTATGTTACGTTACGTTTGTGACATAAGCAAACTAGTGATTTGCGAAACGTGTCATTTAATATTCCAGTATTAGCCTGAAAATTGATTTTCAACACCAGTTTAATAATAAGAAATAAATCTGCTCGAAATTTTATTTTAATATTGTTACGGATGTGACCTTTTCATGTTACGAGAGTGACCAAGTATGAATTTTTAAATACACTCCGCTTCAACTGAATACGCACAAAGTTTTTTTAAGGTATATTGTTCATTTTTTTTCAAACTTTGGGCCTTAATGTATCATTTGATGATGCTTACTGTTTGCTTGCAATGTTACGAGTAAGAAAACAAATCAGAAAGAATTATTCAAAAAGTACCGTTAGTTTTTCTCCCGCTCTCTTGCAAAGCGTTCCATATGGAAAAATGCAGAATTTTTTTGCGTCAACTGAATAGGTACACGATCGTTATCGGTCATTATCTTCATTGTCAATGAGAGTTTTGAGATGATTGACACATTTAATCAAAATTTGAAGTGTTTTAAATGAAATTTAGCCGTTTAATTGAAATTAAAAAAAAATGGGTAGATCAAAAGCTTTAATTAGTGTCGAAAGAGCTAAAACCGATTTGTTAATAGAACAAGGACTAACTGGGCATGCTAAAGCTACCAAAAATGAACAAAGTTTTAGTGTTGCTTATTCCCACCTAAGAAATAAAAGTTTATGAGGGAAAAACATGAAAGGAAGTAAAAAAACCTTCAACAACTGCAATTGAACGAAGAGCAATTTTAAGATGTGTTTCTGATTCGTGTGACTTTGTGGTAAAATTTAAACAAAAAGCCGGTGTACCTGCAAGCGTTTCAACATTCCGTAGAGTAATAAACAGTGCAAATCATTTAAAACGATTGAAACTTCAAAAGAAACCACCACTAAACGAGCAAAGAAAAGTTAGGTATGCGTTTAGAATTTTTTAGACTCCATATGAGTTGGAAAAATGAATGGCACCACGTCGTTTTTTCTGATGAGAAAAAGTTCAAATTTCATGGCTCTGATAGTTGTAATTATTATTTCCACGATGTGAGGAAAGAAGAACGATTTTTAGCGCGGCATCATAGTCGAAAAGGTCGAGTTATGGTATGGGGTTCAGTAAACTACTATGAGACTGTTGAGCTTGAAGTTCAAAAGTCAAAAATGTCTGCATTTACCCACAAAGGAATCTCGAAAAGAAATTTTCCTAAATTTGCGGATATTTAAGGACCCATTAACTCGACTTTCCAGCAGGGCAACGCACCCATCCACACCGCGCGCATTGTCCAAAATTGGATATAGGACCAGAATGTGGAATTGCTTCAATGGGCGCGGTACTCTCCCGACCTGAACCTTATAGAAAATGTATGGGGATGGTTGGTACAAAAAGTTTATGAGTCTGGCCATCAGTTTGAGGGCAGAGAATCCCTAGTTGCAGCCATTAAATTAGCCTGGAGAGAAATTTTGCTGAACTGTTTAAAGAGCATGCGGGACCGAATTCATGAAGTAATTACCAATAAAGGTGTCAGTACCCACTACTAGAAATAACCAATAAACAAATATTTAAAGGAAAAACTTGTTTTATTTCATTCCGCTAGCTTTTATTTCCAATTTTGATTGTTGTACCTATTCAGTTGACGCAAAAAAATTCTGCATTTTCCGATATGGAACGCTTTGTAAGAGAGCGAGAGAAAAAATAACGGTACTTTTTGAATTATTCTTTCTGATTTGTTTTCTTAACATTACAAGCAAACAGAAAGCATCATCAAATGATACATTAAGGTCCAAAGTTTGAAAAAAATTAACAACATACCTTAAAAAAAATTTGTGCGTATTCAGTTGAAGCGGAGTGTATAAAAAACAAAACTAATACTAAATTAGTCAGTAATTTCTCACACAAAATAGCAAATCGTCACATAGAAAAGTGAAGTTTTACTTAATTTGAAAGTGAAGTATGTACATTTCCCAATTCCAAGGGAATGTATTCCTTATGATTTATATTTTTAGGCCGGGAAAATAAACAATCCCAAGTGGATTATATTCTCTTATCGAAGAGATTGAGAATGAAAACGACATACTTGGTTTTGAATTTCTAAATATCACAATAAGAGTGAAAAATAGACCAGAACAAGGTAGATCATTCCACATTCGTGTTGTACGGCTAAAAAAAGAATATCTGCTCTTGATAGAACGCCCGAAATTGGGTTTCAATGTAAACGATAGGCATTCCTGGAAGCGCATATATTGCTCTTGATTTTTTAGGGGAGGAACGCAACTGGACATTGAAACATTCACCCATATTCTGAAACTCGTATTTATGACTCGTATTCGACTACAGTCGTATGTTGTTATTCCACGAGTCGAACATCCGACTTCACTTGTACTAATATTGGGAAACGCAAAACATCGCATACGACTGTTCCTACGACTGTAGTCGAATACGAGTCATAAATACGAGTTTCAGAATATGGGTGATTGCTTATAAAAGACGTGAAACATGACGTTGTTCGAGAGATTCAAGTATCTGTATACGAGTATATCAGAATTTTATTAGGTGTTTTTGCAATTCCACACCGAAAGAACAAGAATCTAAATCTAGAAACGATTATGGAAAGTAAAGAACTTTTCTCTGTTCAATGAATAAGAAATTTGAGACAAGAAATCATTTATGAATACAAAATAAAGAGAGTCGGAAACAAAATGGAACCCTGAAGGACACCAGCCATTTTTGCGAATTTCGGAGTTGAAATTGTTCAACATGATTGGCATTGAGTCGTCCCAAGTGTAATTTCTAATTCAACGAAGAAGTGATTCATCAATACCAAATGCAAGCAATTTTGATAAGAACTTGATATAAAACTCCATCGAATGCTTTGGAAATATCAAATGTAATGTCATCAGACTATCAATTGTTCTAGTGCTACGAAATATGTAATGTCAGTGATTACGAAGCTTTCGATCTTCAAGATACGAGTATTTCTTAGGGTACTGATAAATCAGTGTTTCCCGGAACTGGAACTTAGTAAAAAGGGTGTACGAGCAATTGGGCGATAGTTGAAGGGAGAAGAAGTTTCGTTTTTTTTAAGGGACAAGCTGGACGAAATGATATTTTTTGTCTACTCGGAAAAAACTAGCAGATTAGGGAAAATGAAAAAGTCCACAAAGTGCTTGGAAATAATAGCTATTTCCAATCCTATAGTGCTACATATTTCTAGAATTTTGTATTTACGAGTATGTTCATATGTACATTCGTGTAACAATAGATGCAAATGAATCATTTCGATCTGAAATTTTCTAACTTAGCTAAACTGTAAATAATTTACGTAAATATTGTTGTTTATTTGTTAAACAAATATATTTAGAAAAATCCCCTCATGATAGGTATTAATTATTATCTTTTTTTTCACATGTCAAATATAATTTCAACACAGAGCGCATTGGAGCCAAAAGTAAACAAAATTACTCACTTCAAGTCCTACATTATGTTATCTCTCGTTGAGATTGCGTGTTTCTGGCATAAAACCTCTAGAATTATCTATAGTTCCTGAACGATTTGAATGTTGTCTATGCATATTGGTTTCCGTTGTTTTCTTTTTTTCTGATTTTGCCTTGCTTAAGTGTAAGGTTATAATGCCAACAACCTTATATAATTTGAAACTAATAGCTAATTACACTTGAAAGAGATTAATTTTTAAAGCCAGGCCAGGTTAGAACTTAGCTGCACAGCCACCCTATTCATGTTCAATATATATGTAATTAAATTTTCCAATTATTTCAATAAATTTCTGCATAAAGTTACATTGTTAACTTGACATTTTGTATGTAATTAAAAGCACCAGAAGGTGTTGTTGTTTAAGTATAAACTGCGACATTACATCAGATAATCGTGATTACTACGAAACTTGATTACGATTATAATTCAACTACTGACAAAAGCAAAATTCTTGGCGTATTGAATTTGTAACAGAGGGACTTGGAATTTGATAGTTAAACGGTGACATCTGTTTTGATCTGAACTTATTGAAAGTAGCTTATTTTTCATTGGGAGAATGAACAGATTTTTGGAAGAAATCTTGTCGGACAGTTTTATATTTTAGAAAACACGTATTGGATTCTGTTTTTTTTTTTCTCTACAGCATTCCCTTTATGAAATTTTTTTATGTTAAAAACACCGAATTCTTCTAACCGATTTTCACGTAGTTTAACGGTAACATTATAAACATAAAAATTAATTTGTTATAGAGAGATTGTCCGTGTCTCTTAAACAAAAAAAAAAATATTTAAAAAAAGAATTTGATGTTTAGTCTGTTAGGGAGCGACAGAATTTATAATATGTTCTCATAATAATAGATACAAAAATCAATGTTGTGTCTGTCAAATTTTAAAAAGTTAAAATTTTTTGTCGATTTTTAATTCAATGTAAAGTTTGACTTAAAAAATAAATTAAATTAAAAAAAAAGGGATGGGCTACTTCTTTTGAGATATCTGAATGTACCCGGATTTCAGTTCAGGTTTAGCACAAAATGATGGAGTTGAACGCACTACACTATGCAAAACTGTTAAACGCGGTGCTTAAAAGATTAAAGAAAGGACTCACATGCATATTAGATTTTTGTCGAATCGTAGCGAAACTGAAACAAAAGACCAAAATAGGGTATATTTATAACCCCTTGAGTGTACGTATAATATAAAAAAACGACTGCACGACAGATTATTATCTCTCTCTGAAACTTCCTGATGAATATATTAATTGCAAAGGTTTCTACAGCTTTCATGTAAAAGCGACGCAAATCGATCCTTCCGCTAAGAGTCTACATTGATGTACAGAGGACGTACAGACGCACAGACTGACAAACTGTGTGCTAAAATAAAATGCACGACTGGGTCGCACAAACTTGCTCTTATGTAAACGACTAAGAATTTCAAAAATGAATGTTATTAGAGAAAAATGTTCATAAGCATAAAATTATTTTTTAATAGACTAAAACAGTAGCAGTTGGAGCTAAAAACAGGATGCCATGTGATTCAAGCAAATATTAGCTTATTCGAGAACAAAAAAAAAGTTTTTAAATATTTTTAAGAAAAAATTTTAGTACGCCAACTTAAAGTTTTTATTATTGTTCGAATAAAAAATTAAATTTACAAAAAAAAATATTCAGCCGTTTCTGAGATATCGAATCTTCAAAAAAAAGTATTTTTTTTTAAATTCAAAAAAAAAGTATTTTTTTTTTAAATTCAAAAAAAAAAAATTTTTTAAGTTTTGAAATGCAATGTTTTTCAAACTTTTTAGATGCTTCTCTATACAAAATTTCATTAAAATCTGTCATGTCGATAATGAGAAATTCTAAATTTGGAAAAATGGTTCTATGATAGCTACAGTCAGTAATATCTTGATTTTAATTTTTTTTATTAAATTATAGATCGTAAAATTTAATTAAAAAAAAAAATTAAGCAAAATTCTCGGAATCTTTTCGAGAAAAATACGATTTTCGAAAACCATTTTTTAACATTTGTATGGAGGGTACCGTTATTTTTAGGTAAAATGATTTTTTTTCTTACATCTTGTAATTTATATTAAGAAACTTTTATTTTTCAAGTTTAAAAAAAAAAAACGAGCATGGGGTTTTTGAAATATTGAGTTTTGAAAAAAAAAAATTTTTTGAATTTTTTTTTTAAATCCAAAAAATTTTGTTTGGAAAATTTGAATACCCAATAATATTAAAACTGCTGGGGACCTTTAGCAAAAAAAAAAATATCAAAATCGGTTGTACTATTTTTGATGAAATCAAAAACCAAAAAAAATGGTTCCAAGGGGGTACAAAAAATAACCATTTTTTGAATTTTTCTCAACCATTCTAGCTTTAACTAAATGAAATTTTTTAATTTTTTTTTAAATCTATGACAGCTTTTGAAAAAAAAATATTTATAAAATTCCGAAAAAAATTGTATGGCAGGTACAGACAGAATTGCGAGACCCACTTTTTTAGTATCCTCTATCATTGTAATGTCAACTTCGCCATTAATCACTGTAATGTTAAATTTGATTAAAATCTCACATACAAATAAAGCTTAACCTAGGACTGTCAAGTTTAAGCTGCTCGTAATATCTATGACTAGAAGTTTAAGCTAGAGCTTCTTCAAAAAATAGTGTTTTTTTTTTATTTTGTCTTATTCATAAGGCCCAACAAATAGACGTGGCAAAAAACTTTGTATGCGGAAATTGCTAAAATAACATTATCTATAAATTATTCAAAGATAACAATCCAAGTTTTTGTCGAATTTTAGTTTTAATACGATATATGTATAAATTTAATATGAACATTGATTTTATCATGCTCGAGAGTTTTAATAAAATCTGTTTAGTAATATTGTCAAACCACTGTATAAACCTCTGTGGTTTCTTTGTGTCAACAAAATACAAAAAGTTGGAAAAATGCCTATAGCATATTTGTTCAACATTTTACCTTTCTAAAGCCATATTTTAAGTCCAAGTAGAAAAAAAATGTTCCCTGGGCACAGTTAGCTGCAACTTGGTCAAATACATAAAACTTTAGTTAAAATGTCTCCAAAACGTGTGCGTGCCAAACTGTTTGTAAATTGAAATCGAAATCATCAAAAATCATAGACTAGTTTAGACTTTAAACTTTTCTCCATGCAACTAAAACCACTGTCCAGTGTGGCAGGAGAAAAAAAACTCCATAAAACTGAATCGCTTAGCCGATTTTGATGGAATTTTCATTACTCATAATTAATTAGATTAAAAATCAACAGAATTCATTTCCGCCCATTGCCACTCCCACTTAGCAAAATGTTACATAAATCAAATAAAGTCAAGGTTTTTGGATTTTATATTGAACGTTTCAATGTTAAATTTTGAAGTATTTTTTTTTACTTCGAATCAACAAATTTTATATACTTTACTTAGGACGTTTTTTTAATTACATTTTAATAAAGGAAATTGTGTAACCTTCGAGCACTGTCCTGCCATACTCTTTGATATAAAATTAAGGAATCTATAGATTCAATTCAATTACTACAAAAAAAATGTTCGGCGTTCTCTGGGGCTTACTTGGTCACTGGAATAGAATTTTTGGCATCGCCATATCTATCTTTAGTCTTGCTTTCTTGCTACATAAGTTGTTATCTTCTCATAGACTCAATTAAATAGAATCATCTGATTTTGAAATGTCAAATGAGTGACCTGCAATCTCAAGATGGCACCACACACACAGATCGGTTATGCACTGATGCTGATACCCAAGGCCATATCGAATACAAAACATTAAATTTCATTCTGGAAATAATCAATTTAAACAAAACAAATAACTAACAATAATGAAATGGCAATTCAATGTGAATTTCATTTAATCATTTTTGCGCTTGCACTGTTAAAATAACTTATCTTCAATTTTATTCGTATGAGTTAACGTTCATTGTGTCTAGCAATTTGAATGAAGACAAATGCACAATAAATGGCCATCAATTAGTTTTATCATTGACATTTTGTTTTCAATTGAAAGTGGATGGCAATAAAGAAAGCGGAAAATGGCCAACTTGTGTTTGCTATTATTGGCAAACTGGGGGGGAATAATTTTTAATTTTTTCTTCGAACAAAGCAAATATTTTTCAAAAGTTTTAAAACTCACAACGCTTTTGCTGAAATGTATTTTCGAAAAAAATACATACATCCAAGACAAATTCCAAATTGCTAATGTTTTTCGTGTCAGTTAATATTTTCCACGAAAATGTTGCCAAAATAAAATTATCATCATTACCGTCTGACACACGTTGGGTTGTATAATAATATTGTATCGCGTAGATACATTTTGGCTCTCAATACAAACATCGCAAAAAGTTTAAAATCTTTATCTATTTCAAATAAAAAAAAAAAAATCTGAAATATTTCTCTAGTCAATCGCAATTATCGCTTGGTTATGAGATTCACATGTCTGATGATGATGTTGAGGCACCCCAATTTAGGAGAAGTTATTTCAATTAATTGATCAAAATGTCAATTGAGGGTATGTGGTGTTGAACAAATAGGTCAAAATGGCGTTTATTTTTAGATGGTTATTCAATTGAAAGTGAAGCGTTGTTTTTTTTTTTTTGTTTTACTCACAAGTTGCCAAGGTTCAATCAGTTCAAACAGTTGTTGAATTGTATAAAGAATACAATTGAAACTTATGTAACGTTAACAAGTTGTCTAAATAGTGCATAATAGATAAAGGTGGGAAAAACTGAAGTTTATGGGAAGTCAAATTTTGTCTGGTATGGTTACGGGTTTTGTGGTTTCATGTAAAAAAAAAATTACGAAGTATGTATTAAACTTATCATTCTGATATGGAGAAATCCCGACTACACCGTGCTTGCTGGAAATGAAAAAAGCTTTCGACAGCGTTTGGATACAAATTTTGCTATTCAAATTCTCGGAACTTGGACTTCCTAATCACTTGGAAAGAATAATCAAAAATTTCTTAACCCATAGATTTGTTAAAATAGCAAAACACGTATCATCAACCAAGGTAATCAACGCTGAAGTCCCTCAAGGATCAAAACTTGGACCGCTACTGTTCAACATTTACCCTTGCTGATCAACCAACCAGGTACAAAGACAAAGCTTTATACAGAAGATCCCATCACATAAAGAGAATGCAAGAGCAAATTAAAAAACAATGGGAATACTATGTCAAATGGGGACTGAAGATAAACAGCGAAAAGACCGAACTTATCTGTTTCCGAACACCAGTGAATGTCATTCGAAAGCGAACGTTTGCAACACTAAGGTTTCCCGACAGCACTCAAGTAACTGTCAAATCATCAACGAAGTTTTTGGAAATCAATTTTTGCAACAAACTGAAATTCAAAAAGCATGAAGACTTGAGAGACAGTAACGCTGCTCAAGAGGCGAAATGGGCTAAGTAAGAAGACCAAGTTGCTTGTGTGCAAACAACTTATCCGACCCGTTCTCATCTACGCATTTTCCATCTGGTTTACTTTATCACCTACAGCAACGAAGAAGATGAAGTATTTTGAAAGAAAGGTGCCCCGAATTTACACTGGACTACGTCGTAATAAATATGTATATACTAACTAAGAAGCTGTACGAAGAAGCAAAATTAATACCACAGGGTGAGTGTTTGCTGCAGCTCTCCGGAAAAATCAACAGGAAGCTGGAAGATCATTCCAACACAGAAGTGCAACAACTCATCCAGCACGAACTAGAGGCTAGTGAGAGGAATCTATCTATACGCCCAAGCCATCACAGACGCTCAATTTGAAGAAATCATCTATAACGGCGAAGCGCCCTTTTACGAGAAGAACAACAATCAGTACTTGAGGGGATAAAAAGCCCATACATCAAAAATTATTACATTAAAAATGAAAGATGGCGACCGAAAGCAAAATAAATTAAACGAGACTGAAACTGAGACAGGTTATGAGCCGAATGTACGAAGTTGTCTGGCCTCAAAGTCTCGCCCTAATCCCATGATGAATCCAATTTTTGAATGGAAAACCAAAGTCCTTCCTGTTCATTGAAGTGTAGACTATGAAACTGGTCCATGCGAACTAAATAGAAACAAATTTCCTCAATCAAAACATTTCTTGAAATATGGACCAACATTTGTATTCCATTGTCTTATTAGAAGCCTAGAATGCGTCTCAATCAAACGTTATTATGATTTTTGGTTATCTTGTATATTTTTTGTCAAACTAAAATTTTTCAACTTTCAAACCTTTCTATCTACAGTTGAAGATTTTGTATGAAGGTTTTTATAATACAAATTCTATATACTACTGAAATAAATCAGCCAAGTAGAAGACTTAGCACTATTAATGGACTTTTTGAATTATTGATTCAAAATAGCAAAATAGCTAAATCGATGTAAAATGAACTGAATTTAACAAAAATTGCATATTGACAAGGTCCTCACAGTCAACTAATGAGTCCATGTGAGATCACCCGGACGAAACGCCAATTTTTGTGGACTAAAGGCCAAAAAAGCTGTTTTGAATCGTTGAAGATTTTGTTGAATTCTCCAAGACATTAAGGACTTTCTTATATTTTAAAATATATAAATACGAAAGAGAATCAGCTCTCTATTATCACCTATTAAGAAAATAGAATTTCGTACTTACTGCACATTTGCCCCTATTCACCCTATTTTAGATTCGTAAAGTCTAAATTAATACATATTTAAAAATTTCCAACGTATGCTGATGTTACTTTTTGAAGAAAAAAACATCATTTAAAGACTCTAAGGTGCAAATTCAAGCACAAACTAAATACCGAAGGCAATAGTTCTGTTTCAAACACAAGATAGCTATCATTTTATTCATGGTACACTAAATTTCACTCAATCAGTGAAGTTTTAATTATTATAAAATCCCCAAAACTGTTTAAACTATATATGTTAGAACCAACATTTAAAGAGTGTGTGTTTTATCTTTCGTACATTCCATTTAGTTTCTTCTTATCAAATACAGTTAAAAATTTACAACTTATCATTAAAAAATAAGCTTCCGCAAATGTTTAAAAACTTTTACGATTATAATACAAATAAATTAAAAAAAAAAAAGTAGAATGATACAGATAACAATTAAAATGATTTATGCTGACTTTAGAAACCCCTTAGATTAGATAAAATTAAAATAGAAAGTAGGTACATACTTATGCCCTTAATTCTTCTTCTTGAAATAATTTTGACAAGCAAAGAAATTTGCAAAAGTTACAAAGATTACAAGCAATTTTTTTCTTCGAAATTTTCTTAACGTTCAATCTGCACCGATGGGGGTGACATTTTTGTTGTCAACTTCAGAGGTTGTAATTTATTTGTGTTGTTCGATTCAAGTTAAAAGAAAACATTATTTCAATGTGCGTCACAATTCGCAAAACAAAATCAACATGTGGTTAGAATTGTCTGGCAGTCTTGATGCTACCGACACATAAATAAAAATACTTATTTATTAAATTGAGGAAAATATAAGAAAAAATACATATTGTATAAATAAGTTTGAGACATTTTATTTGCGCATTTATTTTTTGTAAACAAATTTTTGAATTATATTAGCATCTATATATGTATATATTCAGCTAGCTTTACACACAAAACTGTTTTTGTTTTTGCGTTTTTTTTTCTGTAATTTGTTTAATATTTAAAAAAAAATATGAAAATCGGAAAAAAATGTTTTCATACTATGGGGGTGTCAGGTAGGTGTTTCCATTGTTACGAGTGTGACAAATTAATGTGACGGATGTGGCCAAACATAATTTTTAAGAAAATTCTAAAAGGACATTATTCTCATCGTTTCTCATAAGAAATACAAAGTGACGTCTTTTCCGAGTAAAAAGTTAAATTAATTTATCACTCTACAATATGAATGTATTGCTAGTTACAAATTGATAAAAATTCACACTGAAAGTGAATTCAATTTCCATATGGAGGAGATTTGTCTGGAATTATTTCCTTTTGCAGAAATTTTCTTAGAAACGACAAAATTTGTTGAAAATCGTTATGACAATCGTAATGAAAATCATAGGTGACGCAACCTTTAAATTTTCAATTTGGGCAGTATAGTGTCTTGGTTAATGCTAGATCAGAGAATACAAACAACCTACATAGAGTGAAAGAATCTAAACTGTTACTAAGTATTGAACATTTGACAGATAAAATTTGACAGTAGACATTTGTCAACATCTTTCGTTAAGATTTTATTTAAGTGGTAAACAACAGTCAGTTGAAAATATTTATTTCATGTCGGCGACAAAGATAAGATCGTAGGCAACTTCTTAATAAATATCATAAATAATAAGGTACCTAAATGGCTGCCCTGTGGAACACCAGAATTGGTATTATTTTATTATGACGAAAACGAACATAGTAACAACTATATTCTACAAAAGACATAAAACTTTCATTTCTGATCTAATGATCATTCAATGAATCTAGACACAAAAAGATATAAAATGGAATAAATTTTTACGGTTTCTGAATTTGACTATTTGGAAGACACCATGCTAAATATGTCACATATGTATGTTAATATAATAGAGTTCAGTTATAAGCCGGTAGTTTGTTATGTCAATCCCTTATCCCATTTTGTGAAACGAAAAAATTATTAAAATGAAAATAGTTTATATCCAGAAGAGCAATTTGGTTTTAGGAAATTTCACAGCACCTCACATCAAGTACTTCGGATATCTAACCATGTTAAAAGTAATCGTGCTGCAAGAAGATCTACAGGAATGATACTACTAGACATTGAAAAAGCTTTCGACTCTGTCTGGCACGATGGCATGATATATAAAATGCTATCTTTAAATTTTCCTACTTATCTGTGTAAAATTGTACAAAGTTTTCTGTCGAATAGGTCCTTTACAGTTCATGTAAGCATGAACTGTGTTTGGTCTTAGCATTGAGACGAACCTAAATAATGCGATTCGTTTATTGGATCACTATCATAACCAATGGAAAATCAGGTTAAATAGTGATAAGATGCAAGCCATCATTTTCACTCGAAAAAGAAAAACTTGTCATCTTCCCACCAACCAACTACAAATCCTAGGAAAAGAAGTTTCTTGGGATAGTCAAGTGAAATATCTCGGCATTCATCTGGATGTCAAATTAACTTTTAAACAGCATACAACTCAAACAATTAAAAAGGTTAACCTAGCCATAAGAATGCTATTTCCTTTCATCAATAGAAAGTCTTTATTTTCAAATGAAAACAAAATAATTATTCATAAAGTCATTTTTAAGGCAATTCTTTTGTATGGTTGTCCGTTTGGAAAAATGTAGCTAAATGTCACATGAAAAGGCTACAAATTTCTTAAAATAAACTTTTAAAAATGATGCTTGGCCTTCCCTGGCATCATTCGACATCTGATCTCCATGAAAAGGCGAATGTTGAATTAATTTCGGAAAGAATCATGAATAGACATGAAGTCTTTGAGCATATTCTCATAAGCCAACTTAATAATTTAATTTATTTATTTATTTATCTATTTATTTTTTTTTATTTACTGATTTATTTATTTATCTAATCATTTATTTTTTCCTGTCTACTTGTTTAGTTATTTGTCTAATTATTTATTTTCTTTAAGTTTGTTATTTATATATATTCCATATCAGCATTTATTTATTTATTTGTTTAATTTACATGTTAATTTATTTATATATACATATATTAATTGTTCAACTTTGTTGACAATTATTTTTGTTATCTTAATGTTAATTTATTCAAATTTATTTATTTATTCTAGTTGTACTTGATTCCTTATTGTATAAAAATACGATTTGTTGCTTGGAAATTATTTATTTCCTTTATTTTTTTTTTTAATTTTGTTTGCTCCTCAAACTCTCAATTTTTGTTTTTTTGTTAATTGTTTTAATGAACTAAATTATTTATTAACTTACTGTTATTTATCTCTATTTATTCACTATTTCCATTTTTTTTCTAGTCATTAGTTTTAAGTATATTTTATATCTTATATATTTTTTTTTTTTTTTTTTTTTTTTTTCTTAAATGGAGGTTTTGTCGTGTTTCCTCCGAACATAATATTTAAATTAAAACTGAAACTTATAGAAACCTTTACAAAATAATATTCAAGTTGAAAGATATTATATTATCGTTAGTGCAAACGTTGCGCACGTTCCCCCCAATTTTACGTTACACTTGGTTGCCCTCCATATTCTATTCTTCAATGGTAGCCAAATTTAAGATGGTTGTTCGGTAATCAAGTAGCCAACATTCGCGTACGTCAAAGGGACACAAGATCCTCAGAAGAACCCCTAAGCAGTCAATTTTTGGCTGTGCACAAGAACTCGGCCTTTCGCAGCCTTGCAACTTAGCGAATTTTACATCAGGACTTGGGCCTACACCACTACAAGATCCAACTGACTCAGGAGCTCAAAGTTTGTGACCATAAGACAAGTCCGTTTCTTCGTATGAAATTGGATTTATTTGACAGACAATTTTATGGCATTAATGTTCGTATATGATTTCAAGGACATGGCCGCCATGCCACTGCAGGTGTAATCTGGCACGTAAATGGTGTAATCTGGAAGTAAAATTTGTGTACACTCTATGCAGTAAATAAAGCAAAATTGCCTTGCAATTGGTCGGCTTAGAAATGTGAATTTATATATCCGAAGACGAAATAAGCTAATGGCGTCAAATCTGACTAACGAGGTGGCTAGTAAATAGGACAATTTCGAGAGATTAATCATAAGTCAAATGTTTCTTGTAGTAAGCTAATTGTATCGCGTGAGTGAGGCAATATTTACAACAATTACAACAATTTGACAAAGGTATCTCTGGTTTGAAACTGTTATTGATGAATTACCAAACCAAAATAACTTCGAAACTGTCGAGAATTGTCAAATCGGATGTCACAGAAAACAGTGTTGCTTACTTTAAGTTCTCCGCCTTTTCTTTGTATACACCAATATAGGGCATAACAACATTTTGAGCGTCGGTGAAAAAAATAAGGTCCAAAATTTTGTTAAATCGTTTAATAACTCCATTGACCTGACTCAGTCTACATAAGATCATACCATCAATGGTTGAGGTCTTATTAGTACTCAATGAATTAATACGAGTAGCAAATAAGAATTCATATTCAGTAGATTTTGACCAATTCAAACTTACTAAATTTAAAATAGAACAAAATTGCCAGAAACGACCTGATTTTATACATTCAGTCTTGTTTCATTTGAGAAGGGAGAGTGAAAAACAGAGAGATTCTTATGTTTACGCAGAATTATAATCTTACACTCAGAAAAGCGTAAGAAGTTTCACTTCAGACTGTGTAAATTTACATCCGCATATAATTTTCCCTCAATGCCATTGTTCAGAGATTTTTGTCCTTAAATCTATTTTGCCTTGAATTTTTGATTCCCCAATTTTTCCACCTCAAATGATGAATGATATTCAAAATTTTGTTCACTCGGAAATTTAACACCCTATTCAAAATTCAATTAAGCATTCTCAATTTCTTCCTCCTACGTAAATCATCAATGGCCTAGTTATTGGCGCCCAACTGAGCATTGCAAAATAAATATAAACGGGCCAAAAATTCACCAGAGGAGAAAATTACTTTTCTCAATGTAGTGTGCCAGGTTTGGCTGCTTTACTGAGAAATAAGTTGTTTTTCTTGTTCGCCAAAAGTTTATTTTATGATGTTATGATATTGTTGTCTTGCATTTTTTTTTGTTTTTATTTCTTACATAAGCAAAATGTATTTACAATAAAAATTAATTTATATATATTTTTTTTAATTACTTGCAGCTTGTTAGACCTGTTCCCACATCTATGGAGTTTCATCTAGACAGTGCAGAATACTGCCAAGCTCAGCACAAATAAAAAGTAAGTACACAAATACTGTTAAGCCTATAAATAGACGGTACGTTATTTTTGTTTTATCATAGCAAAAATAAAAACTTTTTGCACAGCTATACAATAGTTTAACAGTCAAAACCGCATATTTGAAGTTATTCGATTCTTGCTATGAAATTCTCATTACTCGTAATTTTAAAATTCAATTCTTCTTCGAAACTATTATTTAACCAGAATCGAAACGTAAATTTTAAAAGTACTTTACCTCAGGCTTTTTGTTTATAAATTAAACTTTATTTTTTTTTTCTTTTTGCTTTTCTGGGCAATATGTTATTTGAAATAAATTCTAGCTTCACGATTTATTATCCCTTAAAGACACAATCCTTTACCGTGTTTTTTGCTTATAAATAATTGTAACAGATTAGATCCTTGTGGAATTTTTAAATTTAGCAAGTTTGCTTATGGTGAAACCTTGCAAATAGTAGATACGAGATTTTGACTCTCAACCGAACACAACATCCAATACATTCTACTTCAAACTAATAGTTTAGAAAATAAAAATCTATTTCTGGATTTGAAGACCTTTTACATGTTTTTCTTTTCATGTTCGACTGCGATCGATAAAGGTTAAAAATATGCGACACGTGAACTTTTCGGTTTTCCCTAAACGACTCTCTTTCTAAAAGTACAATACAATCTTTAGACAAAAAATAAATATTTTAGAAGCTTTAATTTTCGTTCTTGGAAGAATGCCAAAACAAATTTTAAATTATTTTTATAATTTTGCCGAAAAATTTATTAAACACAAAATTATTTATTTCTATAGATTTTGTCTAGGAGGTGGGTTCATTTATAAATATAAGACACTTGCTGCTGTAATGGGGGAGCACTTTTCCATTCGAAAATAGAAAAATTTCAGCAAAAATGTTGACAACAAAAAAAATTTTTTTTTTTTTCATTTTGAAAGACGTACAGAAAATGGCACTCCACTTAAAACAACTCAACTATAAAGCGGAAGCAAATAATGACATTTTAATTAATTGCTGAAACAAACAAAAGAATATTAATAAAACTTTCAAAAAGAGCACAGACAAAAACATTTAAATTAGATTTTAATTGGTGAAACGAAAATGCAAAGTTTTTCTAGTAACTTTGCTTTTAATCAGTTGTTGTTATACATTTTTTATTGTACGTATAATTAGTTGATAGGTATCTTCTCCAAAATATATTTTAAAATTTTATACAGTTTCAATGGAAAATGTTTCAGTTTTGAAAACATTTTTTTTTTTAATTTAAATAATAAAAATTAAATGCATGATCTGTTGCACGTTATTGCTCTTTAATAAGTCCATGACTTTTGGAATAAAACACAGATTTTTTGATAAAAAAATAATTTTATTTTTCAACGTAGTCTCCCTTGAGCTCTATACACTTTGTCCAACGCTTCTCCAATTTTTTTATCCCTTCCAAAAAAAATGATTTGTCGAGGTCCTCAAAATAGGCCTTTGTTTGCGAGATGACTTCATCATTGGAGTCAAATCTTTTTCCACCAAGCCATTTCTTCAGGTTTGGGAACAAGAAGTAGTCGCTCGGAGCCAAATCTGGAGAATAGGGTGGATGAGGGAGCAATTCATAGCCCAATTCATGGATTTTTGCCATGGCAACTGCACATGTGTGCACCCTTGCATTGTCTTGGTGGAAAAGAACTTTTTTCTTGGCCAAATGAGTCGGTTTTTTTTTCAAATCGTCATTGAATCGGTCCAATAAGTTGGCATAATATTCCCCATTGATTGTTCTTCCCTTTTGAAGGTAGTCAATGTGGATTATCCCGCGTGCATCCCAAAAAACAGTCGCCATAACTTTATTGGCTGACAAACCCACCTTGGCCTTCTTTGGCGCCGATTTACCCTTAGAAACCCACTGTTTTGACTGTTGTTTGGTCTCTGGTGTGTTGTGATGGATCCATGTTTCGTCCACGGTTACAAAACGGCGCAAAAACTCCTCCATATTGGGATTAAACAACGCCAAACCTTCCTGTGAAGTTGTTACACGATTGCGTTTGTGGTCGACTGTGAGCAAACGCTGCACTCATCTTGCGGAAAGCTTTCTCATGCCCAAGTGATCATTCAAAATTGAAACCACTGAGCCATGCGAGATCCCTACGGCTTCCACAATCTCTCGCACTTTCAATCTTCGATCGGCCAACACCATATCGTGAATTTTTTCGATTGTTTCGGGTGTAGAGACCTCAACTGGGCGTCCAGGACGTTCGGCATCTTCAGTGCCTGTACGGCCACAACGAAATTCAGTAAACCACTTTTTTACCATTGAAATCGATGGTGCAGAGTCCTCATAGTATTTATCAAGCTTAGCCTTGGTCTCGGTAATGTTTTTTTTTTCGCAAGAAATAATGCTTAATAAGCACACGAAATTCACTATTTTTCATTTTTTCCTCAAATTAGTGAGTAGTCTGATAAAAATAGCTGTCAAACACGAACTAACTGACGCAGCAAGTTTAAATTTTGACAGGAGTCAACTGACAGATGCTTGTTGACAGGAGCAGTGTTGCTGTTTCAGTAAAGAGGTCAGAAATTCAAAAAGTCACGGACTTATTGACCCGCCCTCGTAATTGATAGGTTGGATGTTTAATTTGATGCCGCATTTAGACTTACTTGTAAAAGTAATCAATTAACATCATTTTTGAAAATATTAAGCGAAATTTCGAAAAATTTTTGTGAAAAAAAAAGATTAATTTTTTTTTAAATCAAATCTTGAAAACGAGTGAACGATTAGTTCTAGAAGTTATTTCCTGAAATGTATATTATTTAATAGTCAAAATTAACATCTCAAATTTTTTTTAGAAAAAAATTTAAGAAATTTCTTATATAAAAAATTAATTTTATAACTAAACGATTTTTAAATTTTCCATAAATTCGGACTTTTCTAGAAATCAAATGACAATTTTATAAATTTGAACATTTTTCTCTGATTAAATTCATGTGTTTATTTTTTTAAACAATTTTTAAATTCCAAATTACTCTTATACATAGGATCAAGTACGTGCGATCTGGTCATGCCTTTTTTTTTATGACCAAAGACAACCACTTTTTTCGAGTTTTCAGAAAATATTTTTTTTTCTCAAAAACTTTCCTACAATTTAAAAAGAAAAAAAAACAAAAGTAAGTTAAAGCTAGGTACTGCCATTTCAATTTGCAATTTTTCAAGACAAATATTCATCGAAACCTACCCCTCCCCACTTAATTTCTCCATTGCTCATGTTATGTTTATTTTGGAGTGCCATTTAGTACTTTTTTTCTACTCATAAGGTAGGTCCCTCAAATTCCAGAAAACTGACATTTTTTTTATCAATATCTGAGAAGCCATTTCATATATATATTTTTTTTTCGAAATGTTATTATACAAAGCTATTTATACTTTCTAAAAGTGCTTGCATACAAAATTAATAAAAATCGGCTAAATCGTTTTCGAGAAAGTCAGAAATCAAAAGAAAAATGTTCCGTGGTTTTTCTGAAAGCAAAAACATTTAATAAAGCTTGTGGGGGGATAACTAAAATACACTCGTTACCATATTTTAAGAAAATAAAAATATCCATATAGACTGTAGCGAAACAGACGTACCGAGACTATTATGGACCCAACTTTTCGTCTTCCCTATTAACGTAATATCAACTTTGATCAAAATCTCCAGTCGAACTTTTTTTACAAATCAATAACTAACATACATACACAAGTATGGGCATATGCATCGGAAGTAAAAATTACTTAATAAGGTTCAGGCCCCAAAATTTCGGAACTAGAAAAAGACGCGAGGCAAGATAAAATTTCGTGACACTTGAAAAAGTTATTAATAAACATTTTGCATTGTTGTGTAAGAGCTATCTTTGAATTTCAACACCATCTGTTGTCGGTTGTCGGAACCTTGACTCAAGTATATAAAACTCTAAAAATACGACTGCTAGAATCTTTATTCTCTGCCTTATGGAACTCGGCATCCTGTTCTATGTCATGTAGCGTTATTTCGTTCCCAACAATACTTCTGCGGTCAATTCACAGCCGGTACTTTTAAATATGCGAATTTTCCTCCTGATCTTTGCAAGATCGACATGCAGACCAGAATTCAGTAAAGAACAAAACCTTATTAATGGACGGAAATAAGGCTCGCACTACTAGTTTTCTAGTTGGTTATAATTCGGAATATTCAAAACAAATTGTGCTGGTGTCCCTCAAGGCTCCGTTTTATCTCCGCTTCTATTTTTATCTTCTTCTCTTACTCATTTTAAAGTGTTGGGTAGAATCTAAGAGAGAGCCCTAAAACAAATAGGAGGTTACTACGAATTCTATATAACTTGTAATTGAATTGTCATTAATGTTCTCATACGCACTCTGGGACCATTCAGAGTGACGTGAACAAAAATCGAATATTCCCTTAGGGGCAAAATCTTTAACAATTTTTAAACAATTTTGTTCAACCTCGTCGAACAATATTTTCTCCATAAAGCAAGTAAAAACAGTCATTGAAGATAGAAAATTATTTCTGTTTAAGTGCAGTGATTGAATGAAATTCAATTAAAAGCTCAAGTGACCTCAACTCCAAGAGTCGGTAAACATCGATCAATATTTGCTTCTTAGAAGGTTACGGAAGCATCTGACGGATGAGCCCACTGTCGTACCTGGGCGAAACGCACCTTGGAGTTTCAAGTAAAAAAGGTTATTTAAAAGTAAAACTCGTGTTTCACTGTACCCTCAGCTAAAACCCGGCTTAGAAACGTTCCACCAAATCGGACCGTAAAGCAAAATACCGTTTAACCCATTATTATCTTTCTTAATAAATAAATTCGGTGGCACTAGAGGTCCTAGTGACTCACAGCACTCAATAAATCCTTTGTACATGTTGTTATTCCAAATGGTGGGTACCTAATGACTAAGAAGTGCAGGAATTTCTGATGACAATAGATAGTCCTGGACGATTTCTCATTTCTTCGCAAGAGACAGTATCCTTGACAAATGTGTTTGTTTTTTTGGAATGATAAGATGTAAATCGACCACCGACAATCCAATACACTGAACATATGCCAAGGGACTCTTAATTTTTTTTCATAAAAACGCTACTATAATATCTACAGCAAAATACTGCCCAGCGTTGTACACAATACTTGTCAAGGATGTGCAGTTATAAATAACTTCTTAAGTGCAGAAAGTAATTATTTTATATCGCTTAGCTGGTCACAGGCACTTGGCTCTTCTGCGGTGATGACCTTTACAAATAAACCCTTAGCATTAAGAAAATAAAAAGTCAAATAAATCATCACATAAATACCAAAGAGCAATATTTTAACAATTGATATCTGAGCGATATCGAAGCAGTGAACATCAATATGTTGTTATGTGAAATGGCCAAAGGGTAGATTTCATAAAAATAAGAAAACTAAAAGCAATCTAGGTGCGAAGTCGGGTTAAGCGAGATGTCCATTAAGTCCCAAGTCCTCACAACCTCCTAAAGTCTTGGTGCTTTTAAAAAACCGAACTGAAACTCTTTAAAACTCGTCAGATAGTATGGTAAAATTTTAAACACTCACAAACTCTATGAATTTTTTTTGAAAAGCTTGGGTTGAGTTACAAAAAAAAAAAAAAAACAAAGACCAAACAATATTTAACATCAAAAAAATCCATTACTCTGTTTTTAATATTTCTTTTTTATTTTATTTTCAGGTGACTTAAAAAAAATCACCTCAAAACACGGGGGAGTGTGAGAGTGGTGAAGAGAGCAATTGAGCGCGTGCGCGATTCAGAGTAGATACATCAATAAATAATTATTTTTCAATCATTAGATCATATTTTAAACAAAAAACAACCAAAATCTCTCCAAGTAGTTAATTTTAAATAAAAACAAAAATTTATTTCCATTTACATACATAATTGCAAAAACAAAAAACGCATATCATCGATCATTAAAAATTTAAACAGACAAAAATACCAAACCGGGAAATATCGGTTGAAGCGTTTCAATTTCAATATTCAATTCATAAAACCCTTTTTCTTTTGTTTTTCGATTTTCTTTTTTAATTAAAACTAATCAGTAAAACAGGGAAATATCGGGTTAATTTTGTTTTTTTAATATTAAATATCTATCTGTGTCTGCTTAAAACTACTAATCAGTAATTAAAAAAAAAATTGATTTAGAATTTTATGAAAATAGAAAAGTGCGTAAGATACACTACAAAACTCTAAAATTGTTATGGGTGATAAATAAAAACAATAATATTAAGATATTTCTAGCAATTTATCGAAAACACTAAAAAAAATCGAAAAATATTTTAGTTTTTCTTTATTTTCTTTAAAACAAAACAAAAAACCAAAACATTTTTTGTACTTAATTATTTTTGTTTGTTCAAAACTTCTAAGTAAGAAGCCATTTTCAAACAAGGCCTTCACACATTAGTAAAACAAAAAAAAACTTTGAAAACAGATAAATATAAAAAAAAAATATATTTTTATCTCACATTTAAAACAGATACCTATATATTTTTACAAAGAAAACAAAAAAAAACCTAAATTAAAAAAGCAAAAGAAAAAAATCAATTCATATTTTTTTAAACTAAAACTTTTCCACAAACCGTCGTCTCGTCGAAACAGAACAAACAAATTCTCCAAGCTCAGTGTTTAACTGGGAAAACTCTAACTATTTTGTTTTTGTAATTTATTATATATATATTATAAAGTATAAATTATTAAGAGTATATAAATCTGAAGATAAGATAATTATTTAATATTTAAAATTAAAACGACTGCAATAATTAACTTAAAATTAAAAAAAAAAATACACACTTAAAACAAGTCAAACTACGCACGCGTGAATCGAAGATAAAATAAATCAATAAACTAATTTATTTATTCAAACAAAAAAAAAGAAAACTTGCTGCTATAAACAAAACTTTGAATTAAAAAAAAATTAAAACACACAAGCCAAGCCAATCAACGAAACAAAACATAAAGCAAACAAATTTTGTGTTTTTTGTTTGTTTGATACTTTTCTATTCTGAACGCGAATTTTTTATTGATGAGCAACATGCGCCAAAAGGACATCCGACCAGCACCAGCTCTTATTGAGTTTAAGGGGATGAAATTTTTGATCACTGATCGACCATCTGATCTAACCATACCACACTATGTTTTGGTGAGTAGTTTGTCTTTATTTGCTGAAACTTGAGAATCTAATAATTTGTTTTTGTTTTTGCAGGAATTAAAGAAAAATAATGTTAGCACGGTTGTGCGCGTATGCGAACCAAGTTATAAAACCGACGAGCTCGAGTCTCAAGGCATTGTCGTCAAGGATTTGGCATTTGAAGACGGAACGCCTCCGCCACAAAATGTTGTTGATGAATGGTTCGAGATTTTGAAGCAAAAGTGAGTACATAGTAGTTTAAAACCCCGTAGACTTACATTAGGTTGAAACTCTGTGAATGTCGTTCAATATTTTCATATTTGAAAATCAATCACTTCATTCAATCTTTTCAATGCTAATTGATGAAATATATGCTTGAAAGTAGCAGTAGTTCATCTGCCTTTAAATTGCAATATGAAAATTCATAATAACCCCGTTAAGGCTACTTAAAGATATCTCAGAGATGTCCGCAATCTCAAAAATATTAAGTCCGTTATTGTATTATCGAAATGTGAACTAATCAATATTGCTTATTGGACTTTATTGTTCAGCAAATAATTTCAACAGAAACTTTTCTATCTTTCTATAGAAACGAGTCCAAAACTATTCCGAAAACCTTTTTGTTTGACGTCTATAGTCTCATGCTTTACCCTCGTTTACAACCAGTTAATGTATGTTTGTTGTTGACTTCATGCCAACATAGGAACCAGTAACATCTACCTTTCGTCTTCCTTGGTATTTGGTACTAATGCAAGACAGTGCTTCAATTTTTCTTTGTCCTCTGTGGGTACAATACCTTTTAATTTCGAGTATAGCAGTGACCATACTGATAAATATTATAAATAGTATAATTCTAAAAATTACAGCGAATCGTCTTGAAACCAATTTCTATCAGTTTCAAAATTGGATTATTACCAAAAATGAACATGGTCCTTCCATTTAAACGCCCAATACTACCCTTATTCTATTTTGAAGAAATGCTTTGTTCTTCCCACTTGAACCATCCGGATTGTTCCATGCTAGGCAACATCTTGAATGATTCATTCATTTGTATAAACTTTATCATGCGTTTCTCCACGACAAACAGTCTAATTGCTAACAACATGGAAATCAGAATGATTTTATTTTTGAAGCTGAGAAACATACCCGTGGCAACTCATGCAAATAGTAATAGCAGGAATAGTATATTTTTATTCAATAGCATTTAACATCAACCTAGTGATAGGTGATAGAATTTTAACGAAAACTTTTACATCGCTCGAACACCGCCCCCAAATGTTTCATGTTTCCTGTGTTTTTAGTGAAATAGTAAGTTATATTCCTAGCCCTAGACAATTCAACCTTAATACTCGTACTTCTAGAAGTTCACATCAGTGAAACTTTGCGTCCAATTTCGTACGCGTTGTCGAGTATACAAATTTTTTCTTTAGCTCTATTACACGAATGTTGATGTTAAGAACTTGAAAACCAATGTGCATCGGTACCTTCTATCCGATTCTTCCTATACAGTTTGGGCCATCTAGTGGTTTCTTTTTAAAAAATAGGTTGTTTTTAAACTTGTAGCTGAAAATCTTGACAGAAAGTCAGTATTAACCTCCGCGGAATAAAATGATTCGCTTTACGCTTGAACAACGTTGGGAAATATTGAAAACTTATTTCCAAAGTGAGTGCTGTGTAGCCCAAACAGTGCGTTTTTGGAAAAGAAGTTTTGGTCGAAATGAAGCACCCACTGCGCCTGCTATACCCAAGTTTGTGCAGAAAGTATGCTAGAGGACAGCACTCATGGTCCCCGTGCCCGTCGTCGAGTGTGAGACTTAATTCACGAACATTAACTCGCAATCGACCTCAACGGCTCAACATTTCACACACCAGCCAGAGGAGAATTCGGCACAAAGATCTCAGATTATGCCCTTACAAGGTACAATTGCCTGCAGCTGAGCCAGCCTTAAACGACGCTGTGTTCCATAATTAATGGGAATGTTTGCTCTTACTAATAAAGCCATCATTTTATTGCATTTTTAAAAAGCAACTTATAATTGACCCACCCTTTATATTCCATCCCTATATTCCTTTAATGCAAGATCCCTCCGATGGCATAATCTGGAATTATGATTCAAAACGAAATGACCCCGTACACCTCTAGAATAGGTGTTAGTCAGACTAATCCACTCAACCGGATGGCATGATATTCCATTAGTAGGAAGTAAAATGATAGACCGACAAAAAAAATTAATAATTCATGCTATAAAATGTCTGTAAAACAAAATGTCTGGCACAGAAAAGTTAAGAGCTTATGTTTGTTCAGTAATTAACTCCTTTCAAGGAGTAAAGCTGCATCCACTGTATCATCGCTACACGTGACATTCAGTGTCATAAGTAAAAATTGATATTCTGTCGCTTGCCTATGCAAATGTGTCCTTTTACTGTTCCAATCAGAAATGACTAATACACAATAGCCTAAAACCATAAGCTTTTAATTGTACTTGAATCTGCAGTATTGTAGTACCATTTGGTCTAATATTACTGCGTTCCACTAATTGCCACAGGAGATTTGGGTTCGATTCCATTCGGGAATCTAAAGACAACAAATATTTTATTCAGGGATAAAGAAAGTGACAAGACAAGACTTCTAGTGTATCTCTTGTCATGAAAAGTATTTTCCATCTTAGCCGTTCAGAAAAAATTATAGGTCGCCTCAAGACAGGAATGGTTGCGAGTTGAAACTCTATTTGCTATTTCAATTTTCAATCTAACTTTCCACAATTGATAAATATAAATAAATTCTTTTTTCTTGCTTTGCTTCCAGCTATCAACAAAATCCTGAAGCATGCGTTGCTGTTCACTGTGTAGCCGGCCTAGGTAGAGCACCTGTTTTAGTTGCATTGGCGTTAATCGAACTTGGTCTCAAATACGAGGCAGCTGTTGAAATGATCAGAGAGTAAGCCTTCAATAATATTTCCCAAATAATTCAATTTACTAATCAATTTTAATTTATTTTAGTAAACGACGAGGCGCTATTAACGCTAAGCAACTCTCCTATTTAGAGCGATATAGGCCAAAATCAAGGCTTAAGCACAAAAATGGCCACAAAAATTCGTGTAGCGTGCAATAGATATCAAAATAAAATTCCCACCAGATAAAAAGTGTTCATTTTAACCGATAAACAAACAAAAAGTAATTAAAACAAAAAAAAACCAACTTAATGAAGCAACTTATCCAAAAACAACCTAATTAATTGAGAAAAAAAAAGAGTTTGTTGTTTTTTTTTTGGTTGAGAAAAATGTGGAATTTAAAAAAAAATTCGGTTGAAAAGTTAAAACATGAATAATAGTTAAATATTTAATTGTAAAAACCAATGATTGTATCAAAATGAAATATGTAATTGCAATTAACAAAAACAATTTCCCACTATAACTCCCTATCTCTCCAAACTTTCTCATCATCCCTCTGTATTTGCGCATCACTATTCAATTGTCATTAAGAGAAAATACAACTCACTGCTTCTCCCCAAAAACATAATAATGGTTTCTCTTATTTTTATAGTTTTGCGCTTTTGATTTTGTCATTTTTTGAATTTAAAACAAAATATCTATTGTGAATTTTTCATTTAAATATTCTAATTTACTTATTAAATGTTTTTTTTTATTTATATAAATTTAATCCCTTTTTAAAACATTATTGTTTAGAGATAAAAAAACATAAAAATCAAATCCTTCCAGATATTTTTTTACGGATGGGAAATAAATGTATTAAAACAAAATGAAGAAAATTACTAAGAATTATATAAAAGCAAACTGAATGAATTAAATTAAATGTGAAGCTATAAAGAAAATATAGTTAGCTATTAAATTTTCTAGGAAATCCAGATTGTAAAATGAAAACTAATAAATGAAAAAAAAAAAAAAAAAAAAAAAACAAATCTAATGGACACATTAATTAGCCGTTATATAAATAAACAACAACATATTAACAATAAAATGTTAAATACAAAAGAAAAAGTAAAATGAACCACAACAAATACACCACTCTCCACACTCGTAATAACATCTAATCAATTGCATATAAGTAAAACTAAATATCACAATAGAACATCAAAAAAAAAAAAAGAATAATTATTTAGAATATTTGCTCCTGGTCTCCCCCAATAACAATTATGTTAGAACAAAAACAAATAAAGGAGGAAAATTCATTGGAAATAATAACTAAACTCACTCACATAGAAATAAAATTTAAAACAAAATTTCAAAAGCAAAATTTATGAAAAATGAGATCTAGACATTGAAAGAGAAAAGAAAAAAACAATTATTAAAAGAAAACAAAAAATAAACTATACGGAAAAGAAACACTTTTTATATTATTATATATTATACATTATTATTAATTAATTAAATAATTAAAACCAACAACAACAGAAACAAGGAAGAAAGAAAATTATAAAAAAAATGATAATAGAGAAAAATCAAATAAAAAAAAATTAAAAATACGATTTTGTTGAGTTTTATTTCATGCAACAATTAATGTTTATTAACTGTGGTAGAATTAGTGAACATGAATGAGTTGCATAAGGTCCTTTTATAGGTATATATATTTTTTATGAAGCTCAATTGCTTATTCAACCACACTTATGGTTGATTCGTTGAAACATTTCTTCAATAAACTCAACCTAGTAACTGGTGGTTTGTCTTTTGCACTTACTTAAGGTGGCGTTACAGTTTGGGTTGGACCCCGGCCTCAATCAACAAAGCTATATCCGATATCACACGCCAAGTCAGATCCTCTTTTACTTATGTGCACCACCTGAGTCGGGCTCTTACTTTGGGTTTGGCATCAGTGTTATTCTATCTAAATGATCTAGCCATTTTCAAAGTTGGCTTTTTCCTATTTTGTCTAGGTTGGTTTCGCTGTTCGTTGTAGTCTTCTCACCCATCATCAGGAAAATGTTGCTCTCTTTAAAAATAAAACTTTGTTTAAAGAATATTTAAAATCCGAACTTCTTGACACGCAAGTCGGACATTCTATAAACAGACTAGATGAAATAGTAAATAATTTGTAATTAAGAGTGAAACCGATCTCAAACCCTTGAGGTAAGAGGTATGTATAGACAATATGTAGGTGTGAGATTTTTGGAAGAAGCAAAAGCCAGGAAAAGTTGCAATCGTTTATTATTTCTTTTCGAACTGGTGACATGGTTTTGTTTTAGTTTACGACCTGCTGTCGGAGACATTCGCAATGCAAGCCATGAATTTGGAACGGGTTACACTTATTTTAAAATTTCAAGGCACATTTAAATTGGCGGGATTTAAGAATTCGTAAATTTCGTAAAAAATTATAGAGAATTTTGTTACGATCCGAACGGATGCTGTATACAAGGCCAACATTAGCATTTTGACGATAAGATGGATGGTAGAAGAGAACAATGAATTTCATTTAAGATTGAAATTGAAGCGCTCCAAAGAGGGGGACAAGAAGATGATCACACTCAGAAGACCAAACATTTTTAGATTTTTGAATTCAATGGATTTTGTTAGTATTTAAGCGAAGAATATTCTTTTCATCTTCAAAAGATTTTACTCAAACAATGCCCATTTGAATTTTTTAAACGTTGATCAAAGTTGTTAGATATTCAATGGCTTTTGTTCAATCGTACTCAACGTAACCTCACGTAGGATAACACAAGATGAATTGTTCAGTGTTAATTTAAGAAAAAAAAAAAAAAAACAAGAAAAAAAAACTCCGATAGCTGACTATAAAATCAATTCAAAGTTGATATGAAATTCCAGAATTGTTAAAATTAAATTCTTGTCCCATTACTAACACTCTTCTTCTTTGATGTCCTCGGAATTACTGTAAAGAGGGAGTAGGAAGGACTGCCTTTATGAAATTTCGACATATTTGTACATAATAAAGTTTTAAGTTTAAGAGGACGAACCACGTTGCAAATGGACCTTCAATGGAGTTTTCGAAAAGAATACTCATGTTTGTGAGACTGCCATCAATAAAGGTGTTTTTACATCGTGGAAAGAGGAGCTAGCCAAAGAAAAGAAGCATTTCGACTTAAAACGTGCTTTCTTGGATGTGAAAGATTTTTTAATAATGAACATGACAACAAAGGGAGTTTAGACCAAGCAATTAGGTACTGAAGTCGTCTACGTTGGCCATCAACGTTGTGTTTTAGGAACTCAATTGTTAACTATGCGCATAAATGAGCGCAAGTTGGCAGATGAAATATAAATATAAATAACAATAAGACTATTACTCTATAAATCTGTGGCTAAATAAACCAAAATGGAACATTCCAAAAACAAAATGTATGGTTCCCAACGAGTGAAGTGATATTAAGATTGAGGGTGTTCCATTAGTGAAATAAATTAGCAATCTTTGAGCCTCCATAACAAGAAAAGTTTGATTTCTTCCCTCTCGTTCCCTTGTCTACCTACTTTATAGTAAATCCTTAGAAAACCGTACTAACTACTTATGTGTAGGAGGTAACTTAATAATTCAATTCATAATGTAACATATGAATCACTATGGGTTTTGACCCCCAAGTTGCGTAGGGATTTATTTTGTGAAATAAAAGATGAACAAATTTTTAAATTGTTAATAAAATATGCGAACTCTACTCTACTACTTCACAGCGCCATCTTTTGAATTTTCCTCAGTGAACTTTAACTTAAGAATTTAATTTCGAAATTCAAACTTTCTAGTGATGCTAATTAGATGAATCAAACTCTATACTCGTAAGATAAACATAGTTTAGTTACAAATGTTCAGCATTGTAGGCTAATTAATAAATGAGAAAAAATGGGCGGATTTTTTTCTAAGACCACATTAAAAACCTTCCCTTTGCTAATAAGAACAAACTTTGAAAATTTCAGCAAAGGCAGTTCAGTGGTTTTTGAGTCTAAAATTCCTGAGCACATTTAGGAAAATGGTTAATAGTTCACGTAGGACCTGTAAGTTAATTAAAGAAATGCTGAGCTGGCTTGTTTTATCTGAATAAATATCTACTTCGATTTTAACTGTGTAATTTGAATGTGGGTGTAATGGGTCATGGGCGAGGCTGTCACGCCGGAGGTCTGGGTTCGCTCCCCAAGTGTGTCACCTAAAAACACAATTTTTTTTTTTTTTTTTTTAAATGTATCGTGCTAGAATTGACAAATGCACCGAGATTATCTCTTGTCATAATGCTTTGAACGAAGTAAGCAGAAAAAACGTAGATCCCTTCCATTCTTGTCGTAAACACGCGCACAGGAATGGCTGAAGCCAAGATATGTAAGTCAGGTTCAGGTTTTATACGAGCTGTTATGCATCTAATTTATTCCTTTTTTTCCTTCATTTAGCAAAATAGATGTTAACCTATGCATATTTGTAGAGATATGACCAAAAAACCATCCTAATAAATTTTGTCTTTCCATTGTATCAACTTGTCTTGAGAAGGCGTTGTTCTTTTTTAGCTCCGAGCAAAGCACCCAGCGCAGACACATCATATTAGAATGTCCAACTTGTGTTTTTTAATGCAACCTAGGTTGAAGCGTACTCAGAACTAAATGATCGAACAAATTTGGAGATATTCAATGAAAATTCAATGCTCGTTTGTTTTTTTTTTTCTTTTTTTATTAAATCGAAGAACTCTGACTCTGATACTCGGTTCGCTCAGGCTCTGCTCAGAGCTAAACAAGAAATATGCCAAGAAACGGATTCATATTTCAAAAACACACTTACAATTTAAAAAATTCAACCAATATAAGAAATTATTAAGATTTAAATTTTATAAAATATATCAATTACCTATAATATGATTAAAAGTCACTCACCAAATTATTTTTCATGTAGGTTTATAATTATTTCCATCAAAGGACTTACCTAGAATAAACAAAAAACAAGTAAGATCAATTTTTGAAAATATACTCGGACGAAAATAAAATAACTTACCCCAAACAAAATATATTAATTCATATTCAAATATTACCGCCATAATATGCGGAGAAATTTTTTGCACTACACTCCCGAGCCCGATTATACCTACACCCGCGAGTCTCGAAATTAAACCGGTAAACTTTTTTTTCCAATTGAAAATGAAAATATATTTAACAAAAAACACATTTTAAGCTATGAAATTGATACATTTTTTTTAATAAAAATACACTTTAGCACTTGATAAACACTTTTAATAACTTTTAAATACTGCACAATGGATTTTAATATTTTAAATATTTAATTTTCTCGGGACGATTGCGAACCAAACGTAGCAGAAGAACACACTTTATGAAATGAAACAACTAACTAGTTGGAACTTGCAAGAAAAAGAACTAATACAAATGCAAAACTATGAATTCTCTGGGAGAACTTTATGTATGAATATGAAATTCCAAAATGGAAGACATTGTGGAGCTGATAAGTAATGTAGATGTGTGCTGTGTGCTGTGGGTTGTGGGTGGTGAAATGGTCAATGCACAATTTAGTTCAGTTAACAGGGTGATTCGTACAATTGGCTATGGTTGGTATGAAATGTGTGCATAAATAGGTAGAAGAAATAAGTAAAAGTGGGAGATTTGAAGCGTAATAAAATCGAATGATAAATTTTAAGCTCCAAGGAAAATGTCGGGATAGATTGCTGAAGTTATATTTACCTGTATAAAAATGCTGAAATCAGCATTCGTCGTTTTAGATATTGATTTTTTCGAGTTAAAAATTATATTCATATTTGTTTCGTCAGTTAAATCAGGAAAAATGTATTTATGCAAGGTAAGCTCAATTGGATTCAACTCAGATACTGAAAAAAATATCCCTAGCCTTTTTTGGCAAAAAGAATGAGTTCAACAAAATTGTTTAAAATGTGTTTTTAAGTAAATAATCAGAATCCAATAGGGATTTCTGAGCTTTGACAGGTGATGGCTAGCATTTAAATTGGTAGTCATTTATGTTTCCATTCAATTTTTCATATCTTTAAAATAAATAATATATCACACTGTTGTTGCACTTTTTCTTCTTCGTATGAATTGGACATGGTTGAGATATAATTGAAATTGTCCTTGTATTCCACTATATATGGAAAATAGGACCATTCATTCATTTTCACCGGGTGGTGCGCATCCAAAACGTGGATTTTTTTTATAATTCAGGCGGAATTTGACCAAACGCATGGATGATGTTGGCTTTCAGGGCAGTTTGTGGTAAATTGGCATAGACCTTTGGCTTGAGACAACCCCACAACTCGTACGATCTTGGTGGCAAATGATTCACATCGCTCTTGCGTGAGATATAACTATATGTCGCAAATAAGTCGTGTAAAAAGTCCATCGTGGCAAGTAGCGTCGTCCTATTGAAACCACATGTTGTTGGTGTCCATATGTTTCAATTCGGGAAAAAAGCATTGGGTATCATCAACCAATAGCTCTCGTCGTATAGATATTCGATTGGTTAAAAAATACATACATAAATTAAAAAAAAAATCACATCCTTAAGTTTGATTTTTAAACATTAATTTAATTAACATTTAAGTAGAGTAGGAATAAAAATACTCTTTAAAAAGATCAAAGTTTTAGTTAATTTTTAAAATGGCACGATCAAATATTTTATCTTCATTTTTTTCGAGATAAGAAATCATACTTTTTATATGATTGTTATTGTTGGAGTCGATGGCCTTTGATGGATACAACCATAAAAACAGTAAAGTGCACGCAAGTGTCACCCATCACTCTGCTAAGGCTTGAAACATGGCATTTTCTCTTATATAGAAGACCTTGATCTCGAAGATTTTTTCTGATGTTTTGTTTCCACAATGAAGGATTTTCGTTTCTTTTTCTTGTGTTTTTTGAACTACACGCTGTAAGAAACAATAAATAAAATGAACGACTGTTCGCACGAACTTGCTCTAATATATAAGACTAAGAATTTCAAAAATGAATGTTATTAGCAGGGCAAGGATTTCTGTGTTAAAAAATATTTTTTTGGATAAACATAGAAGACAATGAAGAAGCTAGTTTTTTGAATCAGTAAATTTCCCTAAAAATTGCATTCAATCGTTAGAGCACATTTTTGCATATTTTACTGTAAATGCATATAAATGCATTTTTTGTTTATTGGACATATTTTTACAATGAATTCATATTTTAAGTGAATGTTTTCAAAATATTCAAAAGATTTAAAAATTTTATTATTTACTTTTACGAAATTGCGTGCGCACCTTAACACTTTCAATTCCAAATTCCATAGAAGTCCCAACTTCGCAGCACTAAACACATTTGTTCATTGTTTTCATGCTCAAAGAGTAAACAAACAAGAAAGAGTTCGATGTTTTCGAAAATTTCAAAAAAAAGACTGGTAAATGTGAACAAAATATATTTAAAGAAATTGGGCAATTAGTCCTTATTTAAATAAGTTTGTTATAAATTTTTTTGTTTTTAAACAAGAGAAAAACTGTTCACAAGCATAAAATTCATTTTTCAAACGATGAAACCAACTCCTTTAGTTATTAGAGCTAAAAACACGATGTCATGTGATTCAAGGTAGTATTAGCTTATACAAGAAGAAAAATTATAAGTTGTTGTAGCGGTTTCTTAAAAAAACAATCTTGTATACAGGGTGATTGGTTTTAGGTGCACCAAAAAGTTGTAATGAGTAGGTTGGGTTAAAACAAGAAAAAACTCGTCTATTTTCCTCCGTTTAGGCGGGAGAGGCAATTTTCTAAAAAAATTGACAAAAGAGAAAAAAATTATTTAAAAACAACAGTAAACTCTGCAATGCCTTGTCATACCTTTTTAGAAAGCCGGAGATCTCTTCTTTAATTTCCATTATAAATTAAGTTGCGTTTGTGAATAGTGAATAGAAAATTAATTTTCAAACTCGAAATTTTGAAAAAAAAAATTTTTTTTAAATATTTCTTACTATTTTTTTCCAAAATCTTATTTAACTAAGTATAATTCTTGTTTTCAAAATTCTCTTATTAATTTTCAATAAAAACAGAAAATCATATGCTAAAATGTATCTTGTAACAGACTGAAATACATTAATCAATATGTTACCATATATATTTTAACATCAACAATTACATATGTCGTTTATTTAAATTTTTAATCTAATGTTACAAAATATGTTGATTTATTTATTGTTTAAAATTAAATTTGGTACATCAGTACACTTCATATAATTTATCTATACATAGTTTTGAGTCACTGTTACTGATCGAAGTAAGCTATTACATTCATTTTATTTTCGTTTTTTTCAATTATTTATATTATTAACTGTCAAATATTATTCTTTTCATTTATTGAAAATTTTAAGATTCATTCGATTGTAGACGTTCAACCAGAAAAGAAGTAAATATCTCTATAAAAAAAACTCTACCGTCTTAATTTTTTTCCTACAAAACAAGTTTTGTATTAAGACACCCGTAGACCTCAGGGGCTCTGGTGGCTAATCATTTTTTTTGTTTTGTTGGATTACTTAGTATCGTGGACATTTGAAGACGCATTTATGCTGTCTCTTTTGACCCGATAGAACAAAAATACATTTTCAAGAACTCAACTTTAATGAGTGAAGAAACTCTTCACTACAATCTTAGTTTTTGTGAAATAAAAGAAAGACAAAAAATTAACCTTTTTCAAGAAAAAAAAAACTTTTTTTGGTTTTCCCAAGTTTGATTTGCTCAGGTCAATTATTAAATTATCGGATTATCTTTTTTTTATTTTTTTATTGCATACTAACTAACATAATAAAAAAAAACTGGATTAACTAGATTTCACCTGTTTTCTTTGAGGCATGTGTTCGATTTAACAAAATTGACCTGCCTACCTGTTACCCAAATAAAAAGGATTACCTTTACCAAAAAAAAAAAAAAAACAAATATGTTTTACCTAACCACAAATAAATATGGAAGGATATCCTGTTTAAAACTCATTTCTAACGTGCATATTAAAACGTCAACACAAAACGATGGCAAGTTACTCTCGGGGAGAAAGGTTCCCCAATAGGAGATGTCCCCACTATTCATTTTTTGTAAGACTTCACAATCGTCTTCGGAAACATGGAACATGTGTTTGAAATTAAAAAAAAAGTTTCAAAATTTCGAGTTTGAAAATTAATTTTTAAAAAACTATTTAAAATGAAAATTAAAGAAGAGATTTCTAGCTTTCCAAAAAGGTATGGCAGGGCATTGCAAGTTTTACCGATGTTTTTAAATAATTTTTTTCTCTTTTAAGTCAATTTTTTTAGAATATTGCCTCTCCCGCCTAAACGGAGGGAAATAGACGATTTAGCCCAACCTACTCGTTACAGCTTTTTGGTGCACCTTATACTAATCACCCTGTTTAAAAGCTTATTTTTTTAAGAAACCGCTACAACTTATAATTTTTCTTCTTGTATAAGCTAATATTTCCTTGAATCACATGACATCGTGTTTTTAGCTCTAATTACTAAAGGAGTTGGTTTAATCGTTTGAAAAATGAATTTTACGCTTATGAACAGTTTTTCTCTAATAACCAGTGCAGGGATTTTTATGCGCCAAAAACCATCGAAAATTAAAAAAAAAAATCTGTCTTTTATTTAAAAACCAAAAAAATTATAACAATCTCATTTAAATAAGGACTAACTGCCCAGATTCTTTAAATATATTTTGTTCACATTTACCAGTCTTTTTTTTGAAATTTTCGAAAACATCGAACTCTTTCTTGTTTGTTTACTCTTTGAGCATGAAAACAATGAACAAATGTGTTTAGTGCTGCGAAGTTGGGACTTCTATGGAATTTGGAATTGAAAGTGTTAAGGTGCGCACGCAATTTCGTAAAAGTAAATAATAAAATTTTTAAATCTTTTAAATATTTTGAAAACATTCACTTAAAATATGAATTCATTGTAAAAATATGTCCAATAAACAAAAAATGCATTTATATGCATTTACAGTAAAATATGCAAAAATGTGCTCTAACGATTGAATGCAATTTTTAGGGAAATTTACTGATTCAAAAAACTAGCTTCTTCATTGTCTTCTATGTTTATCCAAAAAAATATTTTTTAACACAGAAATCCTTGCCCTGCTAATAACATTCATTTTTGAAATTCTTAGTCTTATATATTAGAGCAAGTTCGTGCGAACAGTCGTTCATTTTATTTATTGTTTCTTACAGCGTGTAGTTCAAAAAACACAAGAAAAAGAAACGAAAATCCTTCATTGTGGAAACAAAACATCAGAAAAAATCTTCGAGATCAAGGTCTTCTATATAAGAGAAAATGCCATGTTTCAAGCCTTAATACATTTTTCCTGATTTAACTGACGAAACAAATATGAATACCTATAATTTTTAACTCGTAAAAAATCAATATCTTAAATGACGAATGCTGATTTCAGCATTTTTATACAGGTAAATATAACTTCAGCAATCTATCCCGACATTTTCTTTGGAGCTTAAAATTTATCATTCGATTTTATTACGCTTCAAATCTCCCACACTTTAACTTATTTTTTCTACCTATTTATGAACACATTTCATACTAACCATAGCCAATTGTACGAATCACCCTGTTAACTGAACTAAATTGTGCATTGACCATTTCACCACCCACAACCCACAGCACACATCTACATTACTTATCAGCACCACAATGTCTTCCATTTTGGAATTTCATATTCATACATAAAGTTCTCCCAGAGAATTCATAGTTTTGCATTTGTATTAGTTCTTTTTCTTGCAAGTTCCAACTAGTTCATTGTTTCATTTCATAAAGTGTGTTCTTCTGCTACGTTTGGTTCGCAATCGTCCCGAGAAAATTAAATATTTTAAATATTAAAATCCATTGTGCAGTATTTAAAAGTTATTAAAAGTGTTTATCAAGTGCTAAAGTGTATTTTTATAAAAAAAAATGTATCAATTTCATAGTTTAAAATGTGTTTTTTGTTAAATATATTTTCATTTTCAATTGGAAAAAAAGTTTACCGGTTTAATTTCGAGACTCGCGGGTGTAGGTATAATCGGGCTCGGGAGTGTAGTGCAAAAAATGTCTCCGCATATTATGGCGGTAATATTTGAATATATGAATTAATATATTTTGTTTGGGGTAAGTTATTTTATTTTCGTTGGAGTATATGTTCAAAAATTGATTTTACTTGTTTTTTGTTTATTCTAGGTAAGTCCTTTGATGGAAATAATTATAAACCTACATGAAAAATAATTTGGTGAGTGATTTTATTCATATTATAATTGATATATTTTATAAAATTTAAATATTTATAATTTCTTATATTGGTTGAATTTTTTAAATTGTAAGTGTGTTTTTGAAATATGAATCCGTTTCTTGGCATATTTCTTGTTTAGCTCTGAGCAGAGCCTGAGCGAACCGAGTATCAGAGTTCTTCGATTTAATTAAAAAAAAAAAAAAACTTGAGCATTGAATTCTCATTGTATATCTCAAAATTTGTTCGGTCATTTGGGTTGCATTAAAAAACACAAGTTGGACATTCTAATATGATGTGTCTGCGCTGGGTGCTTTGCTCGGAGCTAAAAAAGAACAACGCCTTCTCAAGACAAGTTGATACAATGGAAAGACAAAATTTATTAGGATGGTTTTTTGGTCATATCTCTACAAATATGCATAGGTTAACATCTATTTTGCTGAATGAAAGAAAAAATAAATAAATTAGATGCATAACAGCTCGTATAAAACCTGAACCTGACTTACATATCTGGGCTTCAGCCATTCCTGTGCGCGTGTTTACGACAAGAATGGAAGGGATCTACGTTTTTTCTGCTTACTTCGTTCAAAGCATTATGACAAGAGATAATCTCGGTGCATTTGTCAATTCTAGCATGATATATTTAAAAAAAAAAAAAAAAAAAAAAAACAATTTTTGTTTTTAGGTGACACACTTGGGGAGCGAACCCAGACCTCCAGCGTGACAGCCTCGCCCATGACCCATTACACCCACATTCAAATTACAGAATTAAAATTGAAGTAGATATTTATTCAGATAAAACAAGCCAGCTCAGCATTTCTTTAATTAACTTACAGGTCCTACGTGAACTATTAACCATTTTCCTAAATGTGCTCAGGAATTTTAGACTCAAAAACCACTGAACTGCCTTTGCTGAAATTTTCAAAGTTTGTTCTTATTAGCAAAGGGAAGGTTTTTAATGTGGTCTTAGAAAAAAATCCGCCCATTTTTTCTCATTTATTAATTAGCCTACAATGCTGAACATTTGTAACTAAACTATGTTTATCTTACGAGTATAGAGTTTGATTCATCTAATTAGCATCACTAGAAAGTTTGAATTTCGAAATTAAATTCTTAAGTTAAAGTTCACTGAGGAAAATTCAAAAGATGGCGCTGTGAAGTAGTAGAGTAGAGTTCGCATATTTTATTAACAATTTAAAAATTTGTTCATCTTTTATTTCACAAAATAAATCCCTACGCAACTTGGGGGTCAAAACCCATAGTGATTCATATGTTACATTATGAATTGAATTATTAAGTTACCTCCTACACATAAGTAGTTAGTACTGTTTTCTAAGGATTTACTATAAAGTAGGTAGACAAGGGAACGAGAGGGAAGAAATCAAACTTTTCTTCTCCAGGTGCCTCGAAGATTGCTAATTTATTTCACTAACGGAACACCCTCAATCTTAATATCACTTCACTCGTTGAGAACCATAGATTTTGTTTTTGGAATGTTCCATTTTGGTTTATTTAGCCTCTGATTTATAGAGTGATAGTCTTATTGTTATTTATATTTGTATTTCATTAGCCAATTTGTTGTATTTCAATCCTTTTTAAGCTCATTTATGTGCATAGTTAGCATTTGAGGTCATAAAACAAACCTTTGAGGGACACCATAGACGTCTTCAGTACCTAATTGTTTGGTCTAAACTCCCTATTTTGTCATGTTCATTATTAAAAAATGTGCAAGAAAAAAGCATGTTTTAAGTCAAAAAAGTGTTTTCACACTCCCTCCTATTCCATCTATATAGTAATTCTAAAGGCATAAAAAAAGAAGGGCGTTAGAATGAGGCAACAACTTAATTTTAGGAATTCGGGCATTTGATATCAACTTTTGAATTTGAATCTAAAACACGAAAAAAATTTGATTGATTTTGTAACTTATTGGAGATTTTTTTCTGGTTTGTTAAAACCCTTGGAGATTGTGACTCCCGTGTATGATAATCCTTTGTCATTCAAGACCTTAAAGGGTGTTGATAAGGTATCGGTATATCGGAGGGTACTTCTAAATCATTGAAGAAATATCCGTCGTCAAATAATGACCTGGTTCTGGTTGAGAAGAGGTCGTCCTGAACCGTTTTTTGACTGTGGCTGTAGGCGTTTTACAATCTCTTGGTCGGCTGATAGAGTTTAGAAATGTTCAAGTCATTTGATAGCGTTAATAACAAATTTCAACAGATTTTTACTTGAAATGTCAGAGAGTGCCTGCAAGTCGTTGTGTAGTTTATTTTCCTCCGAGAAAAATGAGGTCCTTAACTTACTTCGAAGTTGCTGGAGTAAATAGTTGGTGGACAGATGTTTTTTGATGATAAGTGTTTGATATTCTTCTCGTTAAATTTAAGACCAATAAGTTTCTCCTGTTCTTCAATCGGTGTGGAGGCCTTTTTTTTTACAGAACTTTGGGAATAGCCGAGTATTTGTTGAATATATTGCTCTAGTTGTTAACGTCTACCGTGCATATTTGGAGCTGTATGGAGGAGCAATTATTGCGTATAGGTATTCCAATGTCACGCGACCCAGCTGAATCAGTTTTCCCAGGATCCCGTGTTCGGTAAGGCAGACTGACACTTGCCGATTATAGTTTTACATAATGAGTTAAGATGATCACACAGAACACAACATATGGAATACATGAGCATATGGAACTGATAGTCCAGCAGTTGGTTGATAATGCATGTATGTACGTCGAACAGTCGACCCTATAAATTTAGCTGGAACTAAAAAATGATCAGAGTCGATGCTTGGTCCTCGAGTTATATGCATGTCTTAGGTGCCGGGAACGTCCCTTGCGTTGATAAATACATAGTAGTTCAAATGTCAACAAAGTGCCAGGTTGCTTTATGTATCTTAAACTTTGTTTCTGCGGTTACCTAATAATCCACTGACGATGTCTTTATCTTCGACTTTAGCACAAATTTAACATCATATTCCCGACAGGTTCCCATGGCTCCATCCAGGACGTCAAAGAACTCCTATTCAAGTTTGTTCTAGGTTCATAGGTAGGAGTGTGTGTTAGAAAGTGTCTTGGATGCGGATCAAAGCTAGGCAATTACTTATCGGGTTAAAGCCATAATGTGTTATCTTTAATCGAAGCTGTAATAGATGTCGAATTTTTTTCTTTTCATCATACTTCCTCCTTTACATGGTATCTTCTGGATTTTAGTAATATCTGTCTTTAATACCGAATGAGAAGTCAAGTGTTGAGTTGTACATGGGCGTAAAGTGTTCTCACGTTCCGGGTATTGCTGCCAATTTAGGGTAGGGAAGTTAATCCGAAGAAACAAACACTTAATTCGAAGGATAGAACTCCTGCTTTACTTAAGGCTACTGTTGCCAGTAACCCTCTATGGTTTCATTCTCCTCTTTTTCACTATACTCGGTAGTTCAGTGTAATCTTCGATCATACAACAAATTTGAGAAACAGACACCATACAACAAAATGTATGCCTTTAATGGCTTTATCCTGAACGTGTGAGTCGATTTTTTATTAATTTATCTAACAGCGTCCTAGAACCAAAAATAACGGTACACTTGATCTAAGAGATTTCGGTAAAAATATTAAACCAATTTCCGGGTTGATAAATATGACATTGAGAGTTACCTCATGGAGATATTCGTTAAGCTATAAGATAATATAAAGTATGTATTAGCTTAAATTTTCTTAGAATTCGATAAAAAAATTAAAATAGGTGTTCTTTCATTTCATGGTTCAATTAAAAAAAATTACAAAAATTCGTTAAGAATTTTTGGAGAATTTCAGTTGTAAAATAGTACTTTTAAAATTTTTAGAAATTATGAGAATCTTCTCTTTGATAGTTATCAAGGACTTAAAATGTCTACAAAACTTGTAACTTAAAATGTAAAAAAATTGAACAAAATTTGCTTAGAATTCTTGAGAATTGAAGGCTAAAAATTAAATATCTCAGATAGAAGATCGAGGTACCTAAAGTAGGTATATAAAATGCACGACCAATTCGCACGTTCATACGTACTTTAAAGCTCATGTGGTAAAAAATTCGAAAACTATTAAAAACATATGGAGATGTTGATAGAGAAAAACGTTTTCTTTAAACTCCTTAAACAAATAGCCGTGAATTAAGACAAACCAAATTTTAAAAATCTTTGGAGCGAACTCTTAAAAAAATTGCTTTTATTTAAATTAATTTTAATTATAACAATTTAAAAATAACAATGATTTTTGTCCACTTTTTATAAAAAAAAATCCAATTTTGAATCAAGTTTTCAACATTTTTTTTTATTAAATTTTGAATAGAGATATGTTGTGTTTTTCGGTCACTTTTTTAAGTTAGGAATAAGCTGTCAGTGTAAAAATAAATCGAAAAAGAAATCAGCTGATGACCGCTCAACCTTAATATTTTTTAACTAAAGAAAATATTTGTTAATAATAATAATAAATTACATTAATTGAAAAAAAAAAAAAACAAAATACAAAATGAACAAAACACGACTTACTTATACATATATCATTACCACAGTGATTCCAGGTTTTACAAAATATACCTATCAAATCTTTTCAACCCCCTTTCAAATAATAAGCAAGGCCACATATTTGTTAAAGTTCCCTGTATTTAAAGTATTCGACAATCGCCTACTGTGCTCATAGTCCCTGCATCCTTTTAATTAAGCATCTTATACTCCCTGTGCTCAGCGCCTTTGATCTCAATGCTCCCTGAATTCAAAGCTATCTAATTTCTTACTAATTTTATCAATTTTTATATTAAAGACGCTTCTTCCTATAAATTTGTCTTACCTTAACATTTTTTGATAAAATAACCAAACGACCTAACTGACTGTTTGATATTGACTGATTAACTGTTCATTTGCTTGATACTCGGTGAAATTTAAAAAAAAAATCAACGTAAGAAAGAACCTAGAGAAGAAGCTCGTTAAGAGCATCAAAAGAATTCGTTAAGAATTCCACACACAATAATCGGGCTTAAATTCGTTAAGATAAATAATGTCAAAGTAAATTTGTAAAGAATTTTTCGGGAACGGGCACCACAATTATATCTTTAAAATACATCCCGTTAAGTCAAAATACAATAAAAAAAAACAAACTCGTTCAGAGTTTCCGAAAGAATTCGTTAAGAATTCACACACAACTATCGGGCTTAAATTAATTAAGATAAATAATGTCTAAAAAAATTCGTTCAAAATTTTTCAGGAGCGGGCGCTACAGTAATATCTTTAAAATACATCCCGTTAACTCATAATACAATAAAAAAAACAAACTCGTTCAGATTTTCCGAAAGAATTCGTTAAGAATTCCACACACAACTATCGGGCTTAAATTCGTTAAAATAAATAATTTCGAAGAAAATTCGTTAAGAATATTTCAGGAATGGCCACCACAATTATATCTTTAAATACATCCCGTTAAGTCATAATACAATATAAAGACAAACTCGTTCAGAATTTCCGAAAGAATTCGTTAAGAATTCCACACACAACTATCGGGCTTAAATTCGTTAAAATAAATAATTTCGAAGAAAATTCGTTAAGAATTTTTCAGGAACGGACACCACAGTTATATTTTTAAAATACATCCCGTTAAGTCATGATACAATATAAAGACAAACTCGTTCAGAGTTTCCGAAAGAATTTGTTAAGAATTCCACACACAACTATCGGGCTTAACTTCATTAAGATAAACAATGTCGAACAAAATTCGTTAAGAATTTTCGCGAACGGGCACCATAATTATATCTTTAAAATACATCCCGTTAAGTCATAATACAATAAAAAAAACAAACTCGTTCAGAGTTTGCGAAAGAATTCGTTAAGAATTCCACACACAACTATCGGGCTTAAATTCGTTAAAATAAATAATTTCGAAGAAAATTCGTTAAGAATTTTTCAGGAACGGACACCACAGTTATATCTTTAAAATACATCCCGTTAAGTCATAATACAATATAAAGACAAACTCGTTCAGAGTTTCCGAAAGAATTTGTTAAGTATTCCACACACAACTGTCGGGCTTAAATTCGTTAAAATAACTAATTTTGAAGAAAATTCGTTAAGAATTTTTCAGGAACGGGTACCACAATTATATCTTTAAAATACATCCCGTTAAGTCAAAATACAATAAAAAAACAAACTCGTTCAGAGTTTCCGAAAGAATTCGTTAAGAATTCCACACACAACTATCGGGCTTAAATTCGTTAAAATATTATTAAAAAATTATATCTTTAAAATACATCCCGTTAAGTCATAATAAAATGAAATACAAACTCGTTCAGAGTTTCCGAAAGAATTCGTTAAGAATTCCACACACAACTATCGGGCTTTAATTCGTTCAGATAAATAATTTTGAAAAAAATTCGTTGAGAATTTATAATGACCGCACGCGGAAAACTCGTTAAGAGTTTTGAATCATATAAAAATAAAATTTCGTTAAGATTTCGGCTAAGAATATAAAGCATGAAAATTCGTTAAGAATTTTTCCGAAACGTTCGCCACAATTATGTACACCAAGAACTGAAAATACTTCGTTAAGAATGTACAAGGAACTTTTTGAGAGTTCGTTAAGAATTCCATAAAGATCCATCGCGGTGGAAGGCTTGAAGATAAGTCGAATTAGAGATTTAATGGAAATCTTTCGTGAAGAAATCTCGGGAAATAGCTCGCTAAGTTCGTTTAATATTTTGAAGAAAAAAAATACTTACAAATATAAATATACAAATATAAATATTCATAAATATAGAAGTAACTTTGTTGAAGGTAAAAATGTGACAGTGCATCATTCCAAGTAACCCGTCTTCTTTATTGTGGCTTAGTTTTTATAATTAAAGCTTATTTGGTTTAAAGCTGTGTCTGATCAATGCTTAGAGTGTTCATGAATTTGTTTCGTCTTTTTTACGAAAGAACAAACCCATACTCCCTGTTTTCAAAGCTCAGATTAAGAACATGGCTAATTAAACTTTTAGCTGTCTGTTTTCCCGTGTTGGTATAACAAGTTAATTTAAAAATAAGGACACCTTTAGTTTGTCTTACATTCATTTTTATAAAAAAGACTTAAATTGAAATATAGACCGACTTCGACTTCGACTACGACTAACATTTTCAATTTATGTTTGCTTTGCCTTATTATTATCATAGTAGATTTTACATTTTATTCGAGTATTTAAAGGAGCTGGGTCATCACAACATGATATTGAATTTTAGGTATTTCGATATTTTTATACAAAATTGTCAAAACGTTTTAGGAACAAATGTCAGTATATGTAGCAATTTTAAGTATTTGTGTACATATTTATTTGGAGATACAAATCAAATGAGAAAAAAATCATTAATCCATTTGTGAAATATCGAAGTTTTAAAAAACAACTTTCCATTTTAAAGATAAGTTTTCAACATTTCGTGCAGGGTACCCGAACAGGGGTCTTATTTTTGTATAGAAATCAATCGTTTTTTGGTGACTTTTTGCTGCAGATGCTATCTGTTTAGAAATTAATCCATATTCATATGAATATACCAGCTGATAGCCGCACAATCTCAGAATTTTTTTACTAAAAAAATAGTTATTTGACTAAAACAATTGCATTTATTAAACAAATACGAAAAAAACACGACTTATATAATCATTACAACAGCGATTCCATGTTTTAAAAATATACCTCTCAAATCTTTTCAACCCCCTTTCAAATAATAAGCAAGGCCACATATTTGTTAAAGTTCCCTGTATTTAAAGTATTCGACAATCGCCTACTGTGCTCATAGTCCCTGCATCCTTTTAATTAAGCATCTTATACTCCCTGTGCTCAGCGCCTTTGATCTCAATGCTCCCTGAATTCAGAGCTATCTGATTTCTCACTGTTTTATCAATTTTTATAATCTTGTCTTACCTTAACATTTTTTGATAAAATAACCAAACGACCTAACTGACTTTTTGATATTGACTGATTAACTGTTCATTTGCTTGATACTCGGTAAAGTTTCAAAAATAATTCAACGTAAGGAAGAACGTAGAGAAGAAGCTCGTTAAGAGCATCAAAAGAATTCGTTAAGAATTCCACACACAATAATCGGGCTTAAATTCGTTAAGATAAATAATGTCGAAGTAAATTTGTAAAGAATTTTTCGGGAACGGGCACCATAATTATATCTTTAAAATACATCCCGTTAAGTCAAAATAAAATAAAAAAACAAACTCGTTCAGAGTTTCCGAAAGAATTCGTTAAGAATTCCACACACAATTATCGGGTTTGAATTCATTAATATAAATAATGTCGAACAAAATTCGTTAAGAATTTTCGCGAACGGGCACCACAATTATATTTTTAAAATACATCCCGTTAAGTCATAATAAAATAAAAAAACAAACTCGTTCAGAGTTTCCGAAAGAATTCGTTAAGAATTCCACACACAATTATCGGGTTTGAATTCATTAAGATAAAAAATGTCGAACAAAATTCGTTAAGAATTTTCGGGAACGGGTACCACAATTATGTCTTTAAAATACATCCCGTTAAGTCATAATACAATAAAAAAACAAACTCGTTCAGAGTTTCCGAAAGAATTCGTTAAGAATTCCACACACAATTATCGGGTTTGAATTCATTAAGATAAAAAATGTCGAACAAAATTCGTTAAGAATTTTCGGGAACGGGTACCACAATTATATCTTTAAAATACATCCCGTTAAGTCATAATACAATATAAAGACAAACTCGTTCAGAGTTTCCGAAAGAATTTGTTAAGAATTCCACACACAACTATCGGGCTTAAATTCGTTAAAATAAATAATTTTGAAGAAAGTTCGTTAAGAATTTTTCAGGAACGGGCACCACAATTATATCTTTAAAATACATCCCGTTAGATCATAATACAATAAAAAAACAAACTCGTTCAGAGTTTCCGAAAGAATTCGTTAAGAATTCCACACACAATTATCGGGTTTGAATTCATTAAGATAAATAATGTCGAACAAAATTCGTTAAGAATTTTCGCGAACGGGCACCACAATTATATTTTTAAAATACATCCCGTAAAGTCATAATAAAATAAAAAAACAAACTCGTTCAGAGTTTCCGAAAGAATTCGTTAAGAATTCCACACACAATTATCGGGTTTGAATTCATTAAGATAAAAAATGTCGAACAAAATTCGTTAAGAATTTTCGGGAACGGGTACCACAATTATATCTTTAAAATACATCCCGTTAAGTCATAATACAATATAAAGACAAACTCGTTCAGAGTTTCCGAAAGAATTCGTTAAGAATTCCATATCGGGTTTGAATTCATTAAGATAAAAAATGTCGAACAAAATTCGTTAAGAATTTTCGGGAACGGGTACCACAATTATATCTTTAAAATACATCCCGTTAAGTCATAATACAATATAAAGACAAACTCGTTCAGAGTTTCCGAAAGAATTCGTTAAGAATTCCACACACAACTATCGGGCTTAAATTCGTTAAAATAAATAATTTTGAAGAAAGTTCGTTAAGAATTTTTCAGGAACGGGCACCACAATTATATCTTTAAAATACATCCCGTTAAGTCAAAATACAATAAAAAAAAACAAACTCGTTCAGAGTTTCCGAAAGAATTCGTTAAGAATTCCACACACAATTATCGGGTTTGAATTCATTAATATAAATAATGTCGAACAAAATTCGTTAAGAATTTTCGCGAACGGGCACCACAATTATATTTTTAAAATACATCCCGTTAAGTCATAATAAAATAAAAAAACAAACTCGTTCAGAGTTTCCGAAAGAATTCGTTAAGAATTCCACACACAATTATCGGGTTTGAATTCATTAAGATAAATAATGTCGAACAAAATTCGTTAAGAATTTTCGCGAACGGGCACCACAATTATATTTTTAAAATACATCCCGTAAAGTCATAATAAAATAAAAAAACAAACTCGTTCAGAGTTTCCGAAAGAATTCGTTAAGAATTCCACACACAACTATCGGGCTTAAATTCGTTAAAATAAATAATTTTGAAGAAAGTTCGTTAAGAACTTTTCAGGAACGGGCAACACAATTATATCTTTAAAATACATCCCGTTAGGTCATAATACAATAAAAAAAAACAAACTCGTTCAGAGTTTCGAAAAGAATTCGTTAAGAATTTCGCACACAACTATCGGGCTTAAATTCGTTCAGATAAATAATGTCGAATAAAATTCGTTGAGAATTTATAATGACCACGCGCGAAAAACTCGTTAAGAGTTTTGAATCTTATAAAAATGAAATTTCGTTAAGAATAAGATTAAGAACGTTAAGAATTCCATAAAGATCCATCGCGGTGAAAGGCGTGAAGATAAGTCGAATTAGAGATTTAATGAAAATCTTTCGTGAAAAAATCTCGGGAAATAGCTTGCTAAGTTCGTTTAATATTTTGAAGAAAAAAAATACTTACAAATATAAATATACAAATATAAATATTCATAAATATAGAAGTAACTTTGTTGAAGGTAAAAATGTGACAGTGCATCATTCCAAGTAACCCGTCTCCTTTATTGTGGCTTAGTTTTTATAATTAAAGCTTATTTGGTTTAAAGCTGTGTCTGATCAATGCTTAGAGTGTTCATGAATTTGTTTCGTCTTTTTTACGAAAGAACAAACCCATACTCCCTGTTTTCAAAGCTCAGATTAAGAACATGGCTAATTAAACTTTTAGCTGTCTGTTTTCCCGTGTTGGTATAACAAGTTAATTTAAAAATAAGGACACCTTTAGTTTGTCTTACATTCATTTTTATAAAAAAGACTTAAATTGAAATATAGACCGACTTCGACTTCGACTACGACTAACATTTTCAATTTATGTTTGCTTTGCCTTATTATTATCATAGTAGATTTTACATTTTATTCGAGTATTTAAAGGAGCTGGGTCATCACAACATGATATTGAATTTTAGGTATTTCGATATTTTTATACAAAATTGTCAAAACGTTTTAGGAACAAATGTCAGTATATGTAGCAATTTTAAGTATTTGTGTACATATTTATTTGGAGATACAAATCAAATGAGAAAAAAATCATTAATCCATTTGTGAAATATCGAAGTTTTAAAAAACAACTTTCCATTTTAAAGATAAGTTTTCAACATTTCGTGCAGGGTACCCGAACAGGGGTCTTATTTTTGTATAGAAATCAATCGTTTTTTGGTGACTTTTTGCTGCAGAACAAGCTATCTGTTTAGAAATTAATCCATATTCATATTAATATACCAGCTGATAGCCACACAATCCCAGAATTTTTTTACTAAAAAAATAGTTATTTGACTAAAACAATTGCATTTATTAAACAAATACGAAAAAAACACGACTTATATAATCATTACAACAGCGATTCCATGTTTTAAAAATATACCTATCAAATCTTTTCAACCCCCTTTCAAATAAAAAGCAAGGCCACATATTTGTTAAAGTTCCCTGTATTTAAAGTATTCGACAATCGCCTACTGTGCTCATAGTCCCTGCATCCTTTTAATTAAGCATCTTATACTCCCTGTGCTCAGCGCCTTTGATCTCAATGCTCCCTGAATTCAAAGCTATCTGATTTCTTACTGATTTTATCAATTTTTATATTAAAGACGCTTCTTCCTATAAATTTGTCTTACCTTAACATTTTTTGATAAAATAACCAAACGACCTAACTGACTATTTGATATTGACTGATTAACTGTTCATTTGCTTGATACTCGGTAAAGTTTCAAAAATAATTCAACGTAAGGAAGAACGTAGAGAAGAAGCTCGTTAAGAGCATCAAAAGAATTCGTTAAGAATTCCACACACAATAATCGGGTTTGAATTCATTAAGATAAATAATGTCGAACAAAATTCGTTAAGAATTTTCGCGAACGGGCACCACAATTATATTTTTAAAATACATCCCGTAAAGTCATAATAAAATAAAAAAACAAACTCGTTCAGAGTTTCCGAAAGAATTCGTTAAGAATTCCACACACAATTATCGGGTTTGAATTCATTAAGATAAAAAATGTCGAACAAAATTCGTTAAGAATTTTCGGGAACGGGCACCACAATTATATCTTTAAAATACATCCCGTTAAGTCATAATAAAATAAAAAAACAAACTCGTTCAGATTTTCCGAAAGAATTTGTTAAGAATTCCACACACAACTATCGGGCTTAAATTCGTTAAAATAAATAATTTCGAAGAAAATTCGTTAAGAATATTTCAGGAATGGCCACCACAATTATATCTTTAAATACATCCCGTTAAGTCATAATACAATATAAAGACAAACTCGTTCAGAATTTCCGAAAGAATTCGTTAAGAATTCCACACACAACTATCGGGCTTAAATTCGTTAAAATAACTAATTTTGAAGAAAATTCGTTAAGAATTTTTCAGGAACGGGCACCACAATTATATCTTTAAAATACATCCCGTTAAGTAATAATACAATGAAATGCAAACTCGTTCAGAGTTTCCGAAAGAATTCGTTAAGAATTCCGCACACAACTATCGGGCTTAAATTAATTTCGAACAAAATTCGTTCAGAATTTTTCAGGAACGGGCACCATAATTATATTTTTTAAATACATATCGTTAAGTCCTAATTTATGATCAAAAGCTAAAAAACAAACTCGTTCAGAGTTTCCGAAAGAATTCGTTAAGAACTCCACACACAATTATCGGGTTTGAATTCATTAAGATAAAAAATGTCGAACAAAATTCGTTAAGAATTTTCGGGAACGGGCACCACAATTATATCTTTAAAATACATCCCGTTAAGTCAAAATACAATAAAAAAAAACAAACTCGTTCAGAGTTTCCGAAAGAATTCGTTAAGAATTCACACACAACTATCGGGCTTAAATTAATTAAGATAAATAATGTCTAAAAAAATTCGTTCAAAATTTTTCAGGAGCGGGCGCTACAGTAATATCTTTAAAATACATCCCGTTAACTCATAATACAATAAAAAAAACAAACTCGTTCAGAGTTTCCGAAAGAATTCGTTAAGAATTCCACACACAACTATCGGGCTTAAATTCGTTAAAATAAATAATTTCGAGGAAAATTCGTTAAAAAATTTTCGGAAGCGGGCGCTACAATTATATCTTTAAAATACATTCCGTTAAGTTATAATACAATAAAAAAAACAAACTCGTTCAGAGTTTCCGAAAGAATTCGTTAAGAATTCCACACACAACTATCGGGCTTGAATTCGTTAAAAATAAATAATTTCGAAGAGAATTCGTTAAGAATTTTTCGGGAACGGGCATCATAATTATATTTTTTAAATACATACCGTTAAGTCCTAATTTATGATCAAAAGCTAAAAAACAAACTCGTTCAGAGTTTCCGAAAGAATTCGTTAAGAACTCCACACACAATTATCGGGTTTGAATTCATTAAGATAAAAAATGTCGAACAAAATTCGTTAAGAATTTTCGGGAACGGGCACCACAATTATATCTTTAAAATACATCCCGTTAAGTCATAATAAAATAAAAAAACAAACTCGTTCAGATTTTCCGAAAGAATTCGTTAAGAATTCCACACACAACTATCGGGCTTAAATTCGTTAAAATAAATAATTTCGAAGAAAATTCGTTAAGAATATTTCAGGAATGGCCACCACAATTATATCTTTAAATACATCCCGTTAAGTCATAATACAATATAAAGACAAACTCGTTCAGAATTTCCGAAAGAATTCGTTAAGAATTCCACACACAACTATCGGGCTTAAATTCGTTAAAATAACTAATTTTGAAGAAAATTCGTTAAGACTTTTTCAGGAACGGGCACCACAATTATATCTTTAAAATACATCCCGTTAAGTAATAATACAATGAAATGCAAACTCGTTCAGAGTTTCCGAAAGAATTCGTTAAGAATTCCGCACACAACTATCGGGCTTAAATTAATTTCGAACAAAATTCGTTCAGAATTTTTCAGGAACGGGCACCATAATTATATTTTTTAAATACATATCGTTAAGTCCTAATTTATGATCAAAAGCTAAAAAACAAACTCGTTCAGAGTTTTCGAAAGAATTCGTTAAGAAATCCGCACACAACTATCGGGTTTAAACTCATTAAGATAAATGATGTCGAAGAGAGTTCGTTAAGAATTTATAATGAGCGCGCGCGAAAAACTCGTTAAGAATTTTGAATCTTATAAAAATTAAATCTCGTTAGGATTTCGGCTAAAAATATAAAGTATAAGAAGGTGTGAAGATAAGTCGATTAAGAGATTTAATGGAAATCTTTCGTGAAGAAATCTCGAGAAAAAGCTCGCTAAGCTCGTTTAATATTCTGGAAAAAAAATACTTACAAAATATAAATATATAAATATAAATATAAATATAAATATATAAATATAAATATAAATTTAGAAGCAACTTTGTTGAAGGTAAACATGTGACAGTGCATCATTCCAAGTAACCCGTCTCCTTTATTGTGGCTAAGTTTTTATAATTAAAGCTTATTGAGTTTGAAGCTGTGTCTGATCAATGTTTAAAGTGTTCATGAATTTCTTTCGTCTTTTTTACGAAAGAACAAACCCAAACTCCCTGTTTTCAAAGCTCAGATTGAGAACATGGCTAACTAAACCTTTAGCTGTCTGTTTTCCTGTGTTGGTATAACGAGTTAATTTTAAAATAAGGACTCCTTCAGTTTGTCTAACATTCATTTTTATTACAAAGACTTAAATTTCAATAAAGACCGACTTCGACTACGATTCGCATTTTTCAATTTATGTTTTTGTCATATTATAACCATTATATTCTTGTTTAATAAATCTTAGCGGGCTGGCTTATGAGATTATCTTGATTTATTAAATTTCCTTCCGGGTCATTCAATAAAAACTCCCTAAGTTCAATTTTGCAAAATCTGACTTAGAAAAAAAGGTAGGAAAAGTCCCTCACAAATAAAATAAATTTATTAAAAAAAAACATGGGCTTAGAAGGTTTCAATATTAATGTATAATATGTTTAAACTTCACAAAAAGTTATAATAAAAAAAATTATCTAATTCTCATTAAGATAGTTTTAATTTTTGTTAAGCTCATCTTAGGCGATTATGGATTTTTTTTGCTTTAGTTAATTATTGTTTGACTAAAACTAAATAAACTAGCTTAATCGATTTTGTTATATTTTTTTATATGAATTTGTAAATTTATTTTTATAGAAAAATATGAAAGTCAAAATCCCTTCTTCTATTTAGACGTTAAATACAGCATTTTACTTAACATTAACATTACAAAACATCTTCAAAGCCTAGCTGCGTTATAGTTATGAACCACAAATGAAAGTTCGTTCAATCCAAGTCGTGCATTTTATTTTTTATAAAGTAGAGTAGGAAAGGAATAACAAAAGGGCTAAACGATTCTATAAGACATTTTTGGTTCTATCTTTTAAGGTACTATGCTTGCATCCATTATTATAAGGGAGTTGTTTGGAAATATGTGTTGAGTATCCCATTAAGACTGCCCTCCCGTATAATAAATAATAAAATTTTCCTAAAAACGCATTTCCCCTTGTATCTCCTTTATTATAAATATTTATTAATAAATATTATCCTACCCATACAAAATTTTTCTTAAAATATGTTATCGTTGGATCTGTTTTTGTAGAAAATAAAATTTAACAGTCTTATGATAGTTACCGTTATTTTTGGTTTTAAGAAAAAAAGTTTGGTATCCTAATTTAAAAAGAAAAACATCCAGAACAAGATGTAAGCTTTTGAAGTAGTTTTGTTTGCTTAGGTCCTAGAAAATTGCGAGTAGGCAATGTTAGGATAGGACTTCATTACCGACTAAATAGCGAAAATTAAGATTTTAGCGACATCTCTTGAGCTTTTTGTGTCACAAGTAGCTCAATTAACAGCATGTTACTTTAGCTTCTTCTTTCGGAATTAGGTTGTAAGATCTGCTACGAAAAGGGAAATTGTATGCTGATTGGTTCAGGCACTTACTACATAGGGTATGTTGGAGACTTTTAAAAGGGGCCATCTGGCGGAAATTTATGAAATCATCGATGGGTAGATTATTTTATTTGTTGCTTTTAAAAAAAGGGTGGGGTTGCCTCTTAGATAAGCTCGGTCATTTTATTTACCCTGTCAATGCTTTGCACAAGGAATAGGCCTCAGTTTTTGTTTTAGAGTATGAAGCCCTTAGACTCAGTTGTCCTTGATGTGGAAGGAAAGCCAAGCATTATGTCTGTCTCCCTATACCTATTTAAATATGATGTAATCGATGTGACCAGCAACCCCAATTCACCATACCAATTATGATGTTCTAATTTCTAAATTATTTTCCAGCTGACTGGTTATCTCTGCAAATTCTTGTCATAATAATCCTGCTAACATGCCATAAGGATCATCATATCAGCCATAGTCTAAGCTCAACCCACTAACTTCAACTCTATCCCACAAGTTGCCCTTATATGCCCTGGAAGAAGAGCAGCCAATTTCGCTAGCAGCATTCAAATTTCTAAAGCGAAAGTGGTGTGTAATCATTTTATTGGGACACAAAGTTCTGTCATTTGGTGTGTAGAGTCGGTGTATGTCTTTCTTTCTCGATTGTCTGGCAACGACAGCTCACCCGGCACCGGTCCGAGTCGGAGTCCAAGTCTTGTTTGCCTTTCTCTCATCAAATAACCGTTTCTAAAGAGGATTTGTGATGTCCGTGGACTGGGGTGAGGTTGGGTCTGGGTGGAAAGGATAAATTGGGATTGTGTAGGATTGGAGTTCGGATACATATGAAATCGATTCATCGCCTGGTTAACGCTATCGCTTCTTGTTGACTTGGTTGATGGATAGTTTAGGTCGTTGGGCAAAATCTGTTTGTTGTTTCCTTGGGTTTTTGAGTTGTTTTGCTGTTTTTGTGAATGAGTTTGAGGCTAATTTAGGGATAATTTGCATTCGTAGTTCCTTCTTCAATTAGGAGTTAACTAGATTTGCTTTTTCGCATATACCTACATAAATGCGTACATTCCTGCAGATAGCATATGAGTCTTATTCTCTTTGTGGTAAACTGTTCAATGTTTAACTAGGAATCACAGGACAGATACCAAATTAAGTTAATTAAATAAAGAAATTTTGTTGATGATGGGCGAAGGTGCTATGGTACCTATATGGACATAGATGTTTCCTTTCTTCGTGACCTTTTCTGTTTTTTAAATATGTATGTTTTTCCTTAAGTGGTCCAAGGTCAAATTTTGCTGTTGTTATTTTTTATTTTGTATGCTGTGACGTTTCGGGTGTGAAGAAGGGTTTAATTACACACACATATAAGATTCTCTGTGACAAAAATTTTATGTTTGTTTTCCCTCGATTGATCCCTTAGAAGATAATGTGATTTAAAAAAATGCCAAATATCGAAAATGTTGTTTTTTCACACATCGAAAACAAGTTTATAAAAATTTTTGCAGATTTCTCAACTCTGTTTCGGTCTGGCTTATGACTTCTAGTATTCCTTTAGAACCATGAAAAATATCTGAATCACTCGTAGAGTTTGGTTTTGTAGTGTTGCATTTTGTATAGCATTCATAGAAGAAACTAGAGTGCCCTTTTTTTAATTTAATAAAACTTAGTTAGAGTAAGAAGTGTGGTTGGTGTTTTCCCCTTAATTGGACTATACTCAATTTAAACTGAAAAACGGCCAAAATAATATGCAAGAAATAAGAAAATCACCTACCGATTAATAGCAATAGCCTCTGCAACACATTAAAACACGGTGAAAAGTGGCACTAGTCTTCCATGGGTAAGAATGCACAAATAACCTGGTGCCCTCCTGACCCTCGAATCACTCTTACCAAATTAGCGATTTGCACTTATTGGAGATCTTATACATGTGTACATATTTCGAGGGGGCCGATTCTGATTATTTCCTAGTTGCGGGAAAATTCAATGCCGTCCAATGAAAAGTATTGGCTCAATGTCAGAAATTTCATAGCAAATATTTTCCTCTAAAGTCTGAGTTATTTGGGGACTATTACTGTACCTAAATTTTCGACTTAAAGTATACTTATTAAAAAAAAATGCGTGATGTAAGGTCCGGTGACCGATGTGCGATCTCGCTGTGAGCGGATTGATATCCCATCTTCCTGGAATTATATCCTACCAAACATTTGCAGTTGTGGTAATAAATATTCGTCAGTCTTTCGGCAATACACGTCACGTCATTAGTGACTGTCTAACCCTGGTTGAAGAACAAACCCCAATTCAAAAGAATTGCCAAAATGACTTGTTGTAAATTTCATATCTGGACCAACTTTTCTTAGGGTACGCCGACAATATTAATGTTATGGCCCTTTCCGTAAAAAGGCTTCTTCACAACGATTGAAGAACAGGTAAAACTTCGTAATTTTGAAAAAAACGAAAACCAGTCTTAACCAGACGTATCTAGGTCAAATTCTAAATTTAACAAAAAAAAGGTTGAAATAGAACGAAGCCTTCATCAAGTTCTTATGATCTGATCTGCAAGATTTAGTTTTAAAATTGTAATAAAACATAAGGCTAGACTTTGGTTTAGTAACTATGAGGGGATACAAGAAAAATTCTAACAAAAAGATGTGTTAGAAAAAAATCATATTGATTGTAGCTTTTTTAAAATTCAAAAGTTGATGGAATGTTTCAGAATTTTGAAAAAAAAATATTTCAAAAAATTGTTGTCACAAATCTCCTCTTAAAAAATTTAAGGATATCTGGAGACAGAGCCTTTGGAGGTTTTTAATGCTGCTTTTAATTTTTTTTTTGTCAGCGTTTCAGAGTAACGAAATAAATAAAAAAAGACGCTTATGTTTTTAAAAGCCTTCTTAACTATATTATTTGGACATACGAGTAGAAGACACCAAACCATTACATTTGTGGGATGATCGCTTGGCTCTTTCAATTCTCGCAATGAGTTCCAAAGCATATCCCGATGTCCGAGCACAAACTCTGTTCAAGTTTGGACGCTAAGCATTTTTGCATCAGGAAACACAATTTGTTTGTGAGCGGGGCTCTCGGTGTTTGAAATCTTCTATGATGGTGCGATACGTTAATAGTTGTGAATACAAGTTTCCCGATTTTTACTTGATTTTCTTTTAGGTTAATGGTTTTCGTCCGATTCGAGCTTGCACGGTTTATTTATATGGTATTCTGACAATTCGTGAACAGCTAGATATTTGGCGGTCACATTCTTTACTAGTATCCTTGAAAAAGCTTATTTAAAGTTGACAGACATTTAGTTTATTTGAATTCGCCAATTTTTGAATTTTTTAGACCTGATATTCACTCCCTGGCGTAATAGAAAGAGTGTTAGACTGTCACGCAGTAGAAGGTCTGGAGATCGAATCCCAGGCTAGGCAACAAAACAATTTTTTTTTAAGAGGTACTGAGTCTTGTGAGGAAGTGACAAATCGTCCAAAAGTATCTGTTGCATTGAAAAAATCATCTAAGCCGTTCAGATCCGGGTAAATTGTACGAGAAGATCACATGAGAGGTTAAGAGTTGTAATTCACTATAGGCACTGGTTTTTACGAGCTGTTGCACTAGAAAATTTATCTATCCAAACTTGATCACTCATTATTTTTTTCTTAGGCAAATATTTTCGAGATTTATGTGAAAACCCATTCGTATATATATTTTGAAAATGGCGCCCGGGTGAAGATCAGAAACATCTTTCTCCTCCCATACAATTATATATAAAAGATTTGAAAAAAAGAATAGATAAATGGACAACAAGTCTATTACCCCAGATTATACCATTTATAGTGAGCTGCAATTCTAAGATACTCGTACTTATCCTCAATTCCACTTTAATTTTTCTATCGTTTTTTTTTTAAATATTTATAAACATAAAAATATGTGTTAACTTCTTCATTTACTTTATGTTAATAAATCAGTTGTATCCAGATTAAATATTACAACTCATTCGCTATTCATACCCGTAAATGACAAATAAACATTAAGTGTCCCTATAGCCTAGGTATTGGTCATAACGAAAATATGTATTATTAATTCTTAATATACGCTCACATTCATAATAAACATACTTCATTCCCTTTTAATCCAATGACATTCGAAATTATTAATGAAATAAATAAATAATCATGCATATGAATTTAAATCATGTGATGAAGGTAAGGCCGTTGCCGCTGCCGTGGCCAACCAGTCACAGCATAAACACCAAATGTCATCGAGTTACTTTGTTTCATGTTATCCAAACAAAGACTAAATCAGCCAGCGTTGCCACTGACTTTAAATAATATCTAAGATAAACAAAAAAAATGTCCTATGGAATATAATATCGTCCGTGTAGTTCTAATATCTCCTTCCCTTCTTTAAGCCATGGAAATATCTCGTTACTTAGAAATATACCTCATACACCGACAAATTTCAATACCCCTTAAAATATTGTACTTACCAAGATGAACTTTGTTTTGGTGAAATATCTCGTAACCCAGTGAATCAAGTGGAGATAATACCTTGTAACAAAGAAATATACCTGGCAGTCAACAAACAATATCTCGTAAGCCGGTCAATGCAATACCTCTTAAACCATTATTAAGCAGCAACAGAAGTCTAATGCCTCGTAACCTACGCTGTTTACAAAATGGCGGTCATCTTAACCTTTTCCACTATTCAGATTTGTAACTTTTATTGGAGAGTTACTTGTTTAAATGAGATATTTTGAATGCCAATTAATCTTCTTCTCCTACTGTACTTGAGAGTTGAGAGTCTTCTTTCACGCAGTTGCCAGAGTTCTTAAAGGCCTTACTTATTTTCTTAGGTTCTCGGACCCATTAAGTACGTGAGGTTACCCTTGCGGGGCCTCCTTTACCCCTACCATTGTATACGATTTCTGGAGAAGTATTTCAGCTCTTTCCAACTAATACCCAGTAGTGCTTCTCGGTTGCGCCACTCGTCTTGAAGTCTCTGTGGACGAGTTCTATTGCATAACATGGTTCACAATGCACTCGTTCCTTTTTGACGCATATGGCCAATGCACGCCACTTACTTAAAGACCTTGATATACATATATAACAAAGCTGCAAGTTCGTCAACTTCACTCGTAATATGCTAAAAGCATAAAAATGCTTGCCATCGGACAAAGGGCTCCTAAAAGCATCCAATTGGCAACGCTTCCCTGCATTCGCTCAACTCCTCTCTCCAAAACCGAATTCTCTTCCAAAACGAATCAATTTCGCTGCAATAATTTCATTGGCGTCAGTCAATAGGCCAGTCCCAGTGTGCTGCTGGCAAAAAAAAATTGCTCTAAATTATAAAAAGTTTTATTTAATTTTTCAAATTAGGTTTTTACATTTACCTCATTTAAGGTTTGATTATCCTTTTTATTCGAATGATCAGGCAGACATACATTACACGGACGACAGTCTTTGTTTCTTTTTTTTTGATGATTTTGATTGTCACGTCTGTGGTAGGCTTTTGGATTTGTTATAATTATATTATTGGTGGCTCGGACAGGGCTTTGAATATTGATAAAAAGCTAAATCAATTTTACATGAGTATAATTTTGATAAAAGAATCTATGTTTTTAAACGCAGATTTTGTAAGCTTTGCGGTTGGCAGGGCTTTAGAATGTCAAAGGGAATTGAAATTTTTTATATAGATATAGATACGGTGCATTTTGTGTAAGCCCCTAGAGCTGCTAGTATCAGGACAAGAGGATTAAAAAATTCTATTTAAACTCAATTAATTCGTTTTTTTTGTGTGTATGTGTGTAGTTATGGTAAATTCCGAATCATTGAACTGTGAAAACATTTTGTATATTTTGTAGATTGAAATTTGAGATGATAAAAGCTTTTACATGGGCTTTAGGCCGTGAACAAAGAGTATGAAAATGTATAAATTTATTCATATGGTAGGTGGGTATATTGTGGAGAGATATGAACCGTTTGGTTTTGGTTTTGATTTTGATCAAGCGATAAAAACCACCAATTTAGACAGCCAATTATTATTTAAAATAATATTAATTTGTGTCAGTGGCAGTCAGTCCATTTGTTTGATTTAGTTTAGTTAATTAAAGTTAAGTCATAGAGACGTTTGCGTAAATCTATTGATATGAAGGGTTTGTGATTTATTTTTATTTTTAATTGAGTCTTCATACTTTATTGAACAAATCAAACATATTGTTTGATTAATTCAATTTAAAGTTTCAAATTATCAAGCTTTTGTCTATGATTAAATGCAAATCTTAAATGCAAATCACACGAGCTAGGTTATCAACCCACAGGAGCTTGGCGAAACAGTCAAAAAAGGCTCTTAATAATCTTAGACACCAGGCAAATCGATATGGATTAACCTCCATAAAACAGAACTTTCACCCTTCTCCAGAAATTATTGGTTATAAAAGTCTTACATCTAAAGCGGAAGACGTTGGAACTTCTGTTCTCACCATTAGGAGTAAACAGCTGTCATTTACCTCAACTAAAGATTGTGTCAAACGAACAGAAATTGCAAACCGCTCAAACGAAGAACTTCGACTCTTGATGCCTTTAGAATAGAGGGAGCTGTGAGAGTCTACAACGAGTGATGATTATCCGTATTCCTTATAGTCGAATGGACATATTCTACTCATAGAATAAAAAAGCAAGAAACCAATTTGCAGTCAATGGAAAAAAAGTTTCAGCACCAATTATAAAAGATGTAGGTTAAGCCTAAGGACAACAAGGCAGAAGGATCTGACGACCTATCAGGAAAGCTCTTCAAACACGTAGGTTATGTTTTGGTAGGGTGCATACATCATCAACCAAGTATGAGTGGAATGACATATCTAAAGTGGCTGGACTATAATTCTTGTCCCATTTATACAAAAGTTGACTCCCTATCCTTGAAGAACTATAGAAATATATCCCAGCTAAGACATTTTGTAACACTACAATTGATAAGTCCTTAAATGGCTTTCGGTCCGGGAGATTAACCATTGACCAAATATTAACACTAAAGTACATCATCAAATAGATATAGATAAGACATTGCTTTCCTAAGGAAGAACGTCGCTTTTAATAGCAGCAACTCCGACGAAGAAAAATACTCGGAAATTTAGATTTGAAGATATTTTTTTCACGCGTGAAATGAAGTTCAAGCTCTGCAAAAGCTGAGTGCTCTTACAACCAGAGAGTCAACAGTATTTTTCAAAATTTATCAGGAAACACCCACGAGCTATAGATTCTAGTTCAATAGAGTCTGAGCTGGGTTTTTGTTCAGACGGTATCATTGAAAGCTTTGCGCTTTCATGAATGGCTTCTTATTTTAATGGTTAGAATTAGGGTAGGTCTCTAATAGTTCAATTCAGCGACGTAGTACTGTATAAGCCTCATATGTCTCCCCAAAGAGGAGACAGAAAATGAAACCAAGCATAGCATGAGCTTCTTAACAAGTCATAAGAATAAAATTGTGCTGGTTGGTGATACAGTTTGAAACAGTCGGACTACACGATCTTAACCTCCTACAACGAACCCACGCTGATCGATTTTACTGTGGACAGAAATGTTTCAACATTCACAACGGGAGATGGTGATCTGCCGATTAATCTGTTATCAACCAGATTAAGCACATTAAAGCAAGGCACTGATTCAATATCATGGATGATCAAACATGATCAAAGGAGACATTATTAGCTCCGATCACTATCTCATTGTAGCCAAGGTACGACTGCGGGTAGTGCAGACATCGGACTTCCTAGCAAGTTCTTGAGAAGTATTACGAAATGTCACCAGCATCAAGTATGACAACAGTTCCAAAAAGCGCGCAAAGATGCGACCTCTGAAATATTGGGTCTTAAACGATGATCGTAATAAAACCGCTCGTTTGATGATTAGTGCTAGCCCAGCTTAGAAAGAGGAAAGAGAACTGCTCTCGATCTTTCCGAACAGAAGAGCAAAGAGAAACACAGGTTTCTCGGAGGATATCATCTTACCAATACATTTGTTGTCATTTTTATACAGATGAATTAAAAAATTGTCAATACGTCTTCATACAAACTAAATCTAAGTTGCTACATTCGTCTTGCAATTTATTGAAGTTTTCCTGACAATTTAAATAATTTGCTATCTAATTCCTTAGCGATAGAAAAGTTTCTTTGATTTGTTTGTTGACTTTCACGTCAAGAAGAAGTCAACAAATAACGTAGAAATCTTCATCACAATACTGTTACCAACTCTTAAGAATGTTGTCTTTGGATTTATCTTTATCATAACATCAGATTGAAAAGGAATTAATTTCGAAAATGTCCTTAAAAGAGCTCCAACAACTATTGAACTATTTAAAACAAAAAAAAAACCTCCTTATATTATCTGAATTTCAAATCAAATTCTTATATCATCTCTTCATTTTATATGCAAACCCTGGAGTGCAGTGCTGCTGGTTGTTTCGTGATAAGACTCTACTACCCAGCAACTTCGCAGGCAACAACTTTCATTTACGTGTCCTTTCCTTTTATCTACTTAATTATTCGACATCACTTCGTTTGTTTAGCTCTCATGTCTGTTGCACAATTTTGTGTGTCTCTCAATATATATAGGGCAGCACTAACTAGAACCAGCCAAAACTATCACCACCGCACGCCGACGCGTCGCACCGTACCTCGCTGCACTTACCATGCAAAAGAACCACAAGAAAGAAAAACAAGAACTCACTCAAGTCCTATCCACTGATGCCAGCCAACAAACTGAACTGAACTGAAGACGCAAACTGTCACTGTAAGCACGAGGCAAGGTTTTTCTTTCTTCTTCCCAGAAAAAATAAAAAATAAAAAAACGAAGATAAAAAGCATCAACTAATAGAAGAAACGAACTTTTTCCAGCGTGTCATTTAGAAGACTTCAGTAGTTAAGTCAAAATATATCCTTCGGATGGAAATCCTGCCTTCGTCCTTCTCCACCAGGATGACGATAATCAACATGCAATAAAGTTCGAATTTTTCTTCCTAACTAAGTGTTCTTTAACTCCCTGCATTCTGTTGCTTTTTCTATTTTCATTTTTGGGAGACTTGCTTTGCTTTAGGGACAAAGTTCATAGCAAAAAGAGGTTTTCTTTTGCGGGGGTGCGATGCCCAAGTGTGTGTGTGCTTTTGGCTTCTCTTGGGTGTTTAACACCGGAAGCTAGCACTGTCACTGTCAAGTCTTTACTATACGAATGGTAGGTTTTTGAAAATCCTTGATAGATATGTGAAGAGCTTTATACTTTTTTCCTCGAAGAATTGGTGCCTGATGAAGATGACGACGACAACGATATGAAATAAGGAAAACGTTGAAGACAAGAAATTATGTCAGGAAGGGATAAATACGGTGGTAAAAAATCGCTGAAGAAGCGTGAGTCTATAGATTTGTTCATAATTTTTTCATCATACATAGACTGGCAGCAGCATCACCATCACCAAAAGCCACAACTATACGGTACTCGCAGCACTTGAGGTATAGATCCGTCGGGATGATGCAAAAGGCTTATCCTATTATAGATGGATCCTGAAGGATTCATATTTCCATTAGGATGTGTTCAGTTCACTGAAAGGTTTTGCTCTTCTATCTATCTTCTCACTCCCTCTCTCTCTCTGTCTCTTTCACTGCTGAGCTGTTAGTGAAAAATGGTGTACGGAATGAGTTTTTCTTTCCATTTACCCAAAAAATTTCGTTAAAGAAAATATTTTTTTTCACCCTTCAATCAAACTTTTTTTTTTGTTGTTGTAAATTTCATTTAACTTTCATCGAATTTACATTGACGCTGTAATTTTGTTTGAAATCTTTTTATATTACTCGTAAGTTCTTTTCGATTTTTTTTGTCTAGGTGAACCATGCAACGTATGTATGTGTATACGAGTAGAAGCTTCCATGGACTTATTGATGATCTTCTTCTTGATATTTTTTTGTCAGTTGGGAAATCTGACATATGCATTAAAATAGCATGGAAAGACTGTTTGTAAAAAGTTTAAGTAATTTTACAGTTTCCTTTGAATGTATAACTTTTGAGGGAAATAGAATAGATACTATTAAGTTGGCACCAGGAAGTTTCTGATGACAACTTCGGTTTCAAAAAGTTTGTTTTCTGATCGTCAGATTGGTCTAAATCTTATAATATCATTTTTTCGTTTGTTATCTTATGCCCCTCAGTACTTCTAGTTTATTCGGACGGGACCAACAATCGGAGGTTGTATTTTTCTTCCAAAACAGCCTTGACCATTCTTATCCGTCTTTAGCGAAGTTCAGCCCAAGATGATGATGCTGATATGTGATATATGATCTTAACCGCTTCCATCTAAATATTCCCAAAAGCAAGTATGGCATCATAATGTGTTCACTCCCTTATGTCAACATCTCGATAAAAGCTTTTAAATGGGCGGGCCTTAAATGTCTTAGGTTTGAACTCGTAGTGGTGGACCAGCTTGCTTTCTCAAATGTGATCCTCAAAAAAGGTGAGTTTTGTGGAGATTGATCGATCCTATTGATTCTGAGAGTTATCCTATAGGTCATGAAACCGATAACAGTTTTCGGGAATTCAATTCAAGTTCTTGGAATTTTTTTCTCATATCACCCTTAGTATTAATTAAGTAAACTTTTTTGGGCCTCAGTGATAATGATTTGACAAGCTGTTTCAAACTTTCAAATGATCCACCAGAATAGATCTTATCGATTTGTAAGACTTGTTAGACTTGTTAGAAGATTGATTTTGTTTTTTGTTGAATGATACTCGTAATCATCGACCATTTCGAACAGCTCTTATGGGACTTTAGTGTAGATAAGTCCATCTTCATTTGTCTAGGTCAGATGGATGAAATTGTTGTTTTACTTCGTACAGGTTGAATGGGTAATTCCGTCTGATATGACAAAAGTCTTGACAGTTACCTTAAACCTTCTTGTATATCCTCCAAACAAATTTCACACTTTATTTTCTTCAATTTCCTTGAAACCACAGATTCAATCTTTTTTTTCTCTTAGAGCTCACCGATTAGTTTAATGTCTCCAAAGCTGTTTGCTTTCTTGGTATGTCTGCGGAAAGCCTGAATATGGTCGCCGGTGCTTTTAGTCAAAAAGGAGATTTGTAATAGTATATGTATGTGGGTAGATAGAATGTCGGAGACTACATCTAAGGTTCAATTTTGACAATTTTATCATTGTTTCTCAATACTTGATTCTGATGGCAAAGGTAGTTCTTTATATACATTTTTAGAGATCCAATAGGGAAACTAGCCGGTGATTTCTCGAGCAGTTCGTTTTTAAAACTTCCTCCATTGTATTCTCGTACTTACATCTAAGAGGTAACTAATGGTCTCAATAGTCTGGAGGACAGCAAAGCTGTAGTTTTTGAAAAAAGAATTCTGGTACGAATCTACAATTATTATATGTAGATCTAGTGATCAATTCATAATTTAAAAAGGCATATTTAATGGGGTAGTGGAGACCATAAATTCGAAAACAAATAGGCGTGGTTTTAATTTGCCTCATTCATAAAAAATGTTCGAGGACTTGCCCTAAGAACTTCTGGGGAAATCTTGTCTCAAAATCTCACGCACATTTTTCACGACCTTCCCTAAAAAGCGACTTTATGAGTGGGTTTGAAATCCTTTAAAATCTATTTCTAATGACGGATATCGAAACACCTTGCTCTGCAAATTATATGGACTTGGAAGCTCGCTTAAATTTAGCGAAAACCTCGGGTTTTAATATCAATTTGGATGAACCACTTGACCACGAGCTGTTGTGCCTCATATTCATTTTGTTTCAGAGTATTGCCAATCTCATTTTTACCGGTAATCTAGACAAATAAATGTTGTCTTTGAATTTTGAGTTCCAAAGTCTACCTATAAGCCGCAGATTTCTTAAGAACAAAAAATTCCTACTTTGAAACACAATTACTTTTCATTCGACCTGCAGCTATGAATAAATAAATTACTCTTCAAAAAAATATCTTTCAACACTTTCAATTTCGGCCCATAAAATTCCTCCACCTAAACCTCAAATTTTAAATTGAGTTTTCTTATCTCAATACCACACATAAAACTTCAACCGTCTCCATTCTCTCCATTGCCATTATTACCGCAAAGACAAAAATTCCAGTGGATGTGGTTGACATCAGCAAACAATTTCAATGTGGATGGACTTTTTTGAGCCCTTAAGAAATTCACCTAATTAAGCTGAACCATAGTACACTACGATTCATTAAAAATTAATATACCGTTCAAATGAAAATACAAACAACTTAACTAGTCGAAGTTGGTGTAGTAGAAAGGGTAGGGGTTGTGGGGATTGGTTTGGATAAAAACCCGGCAAACTGTGGTTATACAAGAAGAAATAAATAAAAAAAGTTCTTTATCGTATGAAAATATAGACAAATATAGTTAAAGGACATATATGCCCGCAGGACACAATATTGTTTTGTGGCCAGGGTTGCTAGTATTATTTTTTTGTTTTTCGACAAACTCGAGTAATCCGTAATTGTTCGTGGGATCTCCGGTAAAGTGTCGTTCTTGGAGATGCATAATCCTTAACAATTTAAAAGTTAAATTTGAGAGCAACAAATTTTACTGGTTCTTCAACCTCTGCCGTAAATAGACGTCTTGTCAGATCGATGATGTCAATATCTTTGGCAGAATAGGTTCTCGATGGTTGGTGCCTTTCTATTATACTATATGCTCTAGGTCGAGAAGGAATTAAAAACTTGCCCTGCATCTTTGGAATAATTTGTATATTCCTAATAAATATGTAGTTTTTAAGTCACTCCAATATTTCGGGTGTTATGAGCTTAATTCAGAGGCGAAAACGCAAATGGTTAAATCATTGACATTTTGGCATCAAAATGTCATCAAATTCTTCCAAAAATTTGTCATGTATTGGTAATGAAGGACTCTACGAACTCGTTGTGTTGAAATGACTTTTAAAGTAAAACATTGACCGTATTATCTGTAGATTGTAGATTGAATTTCAACGTTGACACATCAAAATTGTTCGTAGCCTGCGTTGACCTTCGTGATGGTCTTGTGTGTTGACACGGATAAAGTTCTGTCGGAACAGTGTTGGCGTGACCACACTTACGAACTTACTTAGGGAAACAACGTTTCTCGTAGTTCTTCTTTAATTTCCGTGTGTCACCTAATCTCCAGTCTTCCTCAACTTCGGCATCGTCCCTGGGATTTAAATTCAAAGATTCTCCCAACTAGGTCATTAGAGTCTATCCTCTCTAACTGATCCAGCCCTCTCAGTCGTTTGTCTTTTTAGGTTTTTGGTTTGATCGATGTCCTCGTACAGCTCGATGCAGTATCTTCTTTTCCACAACTATTCAATCTAGACAGGACCCCCAATCATCCGATGAATTTTTCCCTCCAAAGATCCAAGTGCATTCTCATCTACAGTTGGCAGGGCCCATGCTTTTGCACGATCTGGGGTGATTAGGGCCTTCATCGGCTGGAATTTTCCTCTCAAAATAGGCTAGGGCATTTCCATCCACGTTTAACAGTGTCCATGCCTTTTCAGCTGAGAAAAAGCAATTATTGCCAGTAAATGTAAGTCATTTTTTGTCAGCTCAGGTATTTTTATCTGAGTTGATAGGAAAACCTATGTATGTATGGCGTGGTGTTAATTGTTGTTTGCGTTCATTCTTTCCTCCAATAATATTTTATAGACGAGTTAAAGATGATTTTTCGGCACTTCCAACCAAGTTATTGTCAGTCGCTTTGAACAGTCCGTCTTCGGACATGTTGGTTTACGTTATCTTGGTTAAATGATACAACCTGCCTTGCAGCGGTATTTAATTCTTCATCCTTGTTCGGTGTGCCAGACTTCAGCTAAGGACTTGTCGGTTATTTTGATAATTTCGAACACCTAGTGACTTGTTACTATCACTAATTCCTGTATGCGAGAATGGAGAGAACCTTCAATTTTCTGCCGAGTCCGAACAGCTTAGATGTGAAGCACGTCTTATGACAAGTGATGCTCCAGAAGAAGCAGCAATAAAAGCCTCAAAAAATTTTTGCAGTGAACCTTATACAAGACAGGCCAATGTACTAAGCTCTGTTTCCTCATCGATCGGTGCATTTCTCATGCTCCTTATTCTTTCTTCTGAGAAGCCGGTTTTTCTCTCTTCTCTACTGCTCGTACAATTCGCTAGAATTTCTGGTTCTTCTATGAAGCGTTGGTTTGTATGCATCTTTTTATGTTACAATTGCTTGCGGGCATCCATTGTTGTGGTTCTAATGTAAAATCTAGCACTTCATAGGTGGCATCTCTGATGGTTTCTTAACAATGTTTCAACTTCTTCTGTATACTTGATGGTAGCGGTATAGAACTTCTCTAGAAGTTATGAGAGACTAGATCTTGCTATAGCACTAGTATTTACTTGTTTTGTTTTCGTTGGGTATATCCGTACCGCTTGGTGGCCCGAGTTTATTTTTTTGGACATCCTTGATACTGGTCAATCTCTTTGACAATTGATTAGTCTTCAAATTTTGAGATGTGGTAGTCTTAACTTAACGTAAAAATATCCTAAGACAATTCTGATGTTACAACTAGGGTATAGATCCATATTCAAATTGTCCCATTGAATCTTAAGACTTTATCTGCTTTCCGTCAGTCTAGGGGCTCGACAAACTATGTATGGTTGCAGTTGGTCTTTGGAACAAGTCCTTTGGAATAACTCCCAAGACGTAGAGATGGACGAACTGTTTTTTATAATACTGAGTTCTGAATATCCCGCGGCATGCCGGCCGTGGCGTCAACTGGAGTAGTGAACTAGAAAATTCTTCTCTGGGTATATACATGACACCCGATGTTCACGGTGAGGTGAGAGTATGAGTTAATAGGCAGAGGTTCGTTTCGAAATAAACTTCTTGAATGCGCATGGGTACCCTTTGAAAATCACTCAAATGAGCGCTTAGTGTATTGTGTATGGCTAATACCCTTAAAGTACCTGCCATTAAAAATATGATGAACTCCGATCAACGGCAAGCTCGTCCCTTTTTTAAAAGTACTTACAAGAACTTTTAGGCTTTAATTTTTCTTAAAGAATCTGGCAACTCTATGGAGTGGATTGAAAATTTCCCCTGAGACTGTGTCCCACTCTGCATTCAGTGGGGAATGTTCAAATGGGCAAAAATAAACTTTTCCTAGGCGAAAGGCAAAGTGTCCAGTATACGAGTATTGAAAAAAAAATGGCGACGGCAACGAGAAAGACAGTGTTAACATTGGTTATTAGGAGAAAACCCCACAAGCAGTGACTATAGCCCTTCAATTTTCCTGCTCACCTCGGACTCGATTGAAACCACTTCTTTCTCCCTTGTTTTGTTTTCGTTTAAAATGTTCATGTGGTCGTCGCCTTTAGCTAATTTACCAAATGAAAGCTGTTTGTGAATTGGAAGATTGTGCTGTTCCTCAGGATCAAGGTAAAGGCATTCAATTAAAAATGACTGCTGTCACCTGTGCACACTACAATTTCACCAGCGAACAATGATACACGTTTGCTTAAATTGCTATAGGTACCTATATATACACGTGAAGTTGGTTGTGGTGGACGACGCTTTTGATGATAGTGTGGTTATTCCCGGAGACTGTGAGGATTCACAGGGCGCTATCATTTTTATTTGCAAATTTTTTTTTCGCAGTAGCTTTTATATATTTAAAATTCGAGCTAGGGGATACTCATACTCAGTACTTTGTTAATTTGCATGGTTGGGTGTTTTTTTTTTGTTTGTATGTGTCCTCCTCTAACAGTGGTTTTATGGTCGCGTCCATAATGTAGGTAGAGGCCTAAGGACATAAAGCTTACGTAACGTTGACTGTTGCTTCTGGCGCCTTTGCTTATACTCGTATTGTTGGTTTTGTTTTGGTCGAGTGCGCGTTTTTTGTTTCATGATTGTTAACGATTTATCGTGGAATTATAGGTTATTGTGTTTCTGTTTGGCTTGAAACAGATCTAAGCCGAGAGAAAAAATATTACTTATTTCACTGAAAAACTTAAACAAGTTACAATAAATTCACTTATTATTTTTCGAACACTCGTAGAGATTATCCAAGTGGAGGGAAATTTCAAAGAACTATGGTATTCAAATTACTAAAGAGATTTAACTAGAAACCTAACTGCCTGGCTAAGATTGTCGGTTGACTCCCATGTCCACTGTAGAGTGAGGTTAGTTGTAAGGCACTTTTGGGCTTAGACTTATTCTCAAATAGATAGAGGAGGCTACTACAACGAAGGATCTAGACCTTTCTACCGGTATCTACCAATCTATGCCAGCCTCTAAGCCTGGGCTCGTTTCCCAGCTGATGCCACCTAAAAAAGATTTTGATTTTTGAAGGGTACTGCCTCTTGCGAGGAACTGATAAATCTTCTAACAGTATTTTTGGCCATGAAAAATTTCATCTTAGCCGTATGGAGCAGAATATTGTAGGCCCGTCCATTGCTATCGACAATACTCACTAGAGTCGACAATACTTTCGAGAGTTTTAAGTCAATAGGGTTAGTTAAGTTTTTACAGGATCCCTTGCCCTTCATTCTTTTTTTTTAACCTCTCGATGATTATCAGAAATATAACTTTCCATTATAATGTGCTTGGTATTAATAACTAAAAACTCCAGATTTAGCAACTGAAGCTTAACCAACCTGACCGCTATAATCTGTCAAATTTTAAGCGGTCAACAGTGTCTTATACGGACTTTTTTGTTGCAAAAATTAGAAAATCATTTGTAAATTCAAATGTTTTGTATTGAAGACCCAAACAAAAAGTGAATAAAGCAACCACTATCGCCTAGATCAGCCTCTGTGTCCCGCATTCAAAAACTTCTTACACCAGAAATTACCAAAAATAATGTAACATACAAACCAAATGTAAAACATCACAGGTTTTCCTTATGCTTTATTTTTGAAATGCTTAAATTTTAGCCGCAGGACAGAACCACGACGACAACGGCTTTTGGTCTTGTTTTCAGTATTTGAATTTTTTTTTTATTTTCATTGTCAATGTATATCATACCAAACAAATTCGCTGCTTTTCGGGTGTCGCTTAAATATGGCAATAAACGTGACTTGACATACTAATCCCTCAGTTGAGCAAAAAAATGTTTTGGCAAGAAGCCTTCGTTGTTTTGTGTTTTTTTTTTGATTTTTTTTTTGTTTAATTTATTTAAAATGAGGGGTGACTTGTGCCACCTCCATCTCCCCACTACCGCCCACCCACACCGTTTCAAGAGAACGTTCTTTTATTTGTGATACCGCATCAAGTGAATTTAACACTATCGGTGGAAATTCTCAAGGCTTGTTTGTTGAAATATTCCCGCAGGACATTATTTACCCGCAATGTTTTCTAATAGCACACAAAATGACAACTACAAGTTTTGTCCAAGAATTTTAGTCTGGCTGGTCCAGTTGGATAACGAGTACAGGTTTTTTATATTGAATCAGCTTTATGCTTCTTCGAAATACCTTTTGTAGACTTCTAATTGTCAACAGAAGATCGTGATTGGATATCATTGTACCCACAGCCGTGTGGCAGGTGATGTACGTCTAAAAAATTCGTACATGATCAAAAACTTCAACAACAAAAAACTGCAGTGTTAATAAAAGTTTTTGGTCATTCGTTAAGATGTTAGTTCCATAGACAAGGCCAATGTGTTTGTTGAACTATTCGCAGCAAAATCTACGTTGCCTGATAGTGACAAAGTTCCACCTCTACTTGAGGATGTTCATTTTCGAACCCGTACAGTTGCTGGAGTACTAAAAGATCTCGATATTAGCAAGTCTGCAGGCCCCGATGGTGTGTCACAAATCATCTTGAAAATTTGTTCTTACACTTTGTCTAAGCCCCGGATTTTTACCTTTGGTATTCTTTAAGCCAATTTTCCCTCTGGATGGAAAAAAGAAATTGTGCAACCGATTCCTAAAAAAAGCAATTCAACTTTACCATCAAATCAGCGGCCGATTGCTCTAACATCCATTTTTCCCATGGTCATGGAAACGCTGATGGTCATGGAATTTTCAAGTCCGAAATTCATAAAATAAATGCTGGTGTGCCTCAAGGTTCCCTATTATCTCCAACACTATTTCAATTTTTACTTGCGACTTATAGGTACTATAAGGCAAGTTATGCATTCGGAAAAAAAATCGAACTCGAGATTTTGATCAAAGTTGACATTACGATGATAGCGAAGACTAAAAAAGTGGGTCTCGCAATTCTGTCTGTCTGTCTGTCTGTCTGTCTGTCTGTCTGTCTGTCGGTTCCACTACAGCCTAAACGGCTCGGCCGATTTTCTTCAAACTTGGTAGATATGGGTTTTAATTTTTTACCCCCGGACGTTTTTTTTTGTTTTTTTTTAAGACCAAAAATAACGGTACCTGCCATACGATTTTTTTTCGAAATTTTATAAATATTTTTTTTTCTCAAAAACTGTCCAACAGAATTTTTTAAAAAAAATTTGAAAATTTTCATTTGGTTAAAACTAGCTAATGGTTGAAAAAAATTTTACAAAAAATTGTTATTTTTGGTAGACCCCCTGGGTCCATTTTTTTTGTTTTTGATTTTCTCGAAAACGGTACAGCCGATTTAAATAATTTTTTTTATGCCAAAGCTCCTCCAAAGTTTGAATATTATTGCATATTCAAATTTTCAATTTTTATTTTTTTGGATTTTAAAAAAAAAAATCAAAATTTTTTTTTGGAAACTCAATATTTCGAAAACCCCATGCTCGATTTTTTTCAAACTTGACAAAAAAAAGTTTTTTAACGTAATCTACAAGATTTGAGAAAAAAAATTTTGTTTTATCTAAAACTAACGGTACCTTCCATACGAATTTTAAAAAATGGTTTTCGAAAATCGTATTTTTCTCGAAAACGGTTCCGAGAATTTCGCTAAAATTTTTTTTCTTTCGATTAATCTTTACGATCTATAATTTAATAAAAAAAATTTTTAAATCTAGATATTACTGACTGTACCTACCATAGAACGATTTTTTCGAATTTTGAATTTCTCATTATCGACATAACGGATTTTAATGAAATTTTTTATAAAAAAGCTCCAAAAAAGTTTAAAAAACATTGCATTTAAAAACTTAAGAAAAAATATTTTTTCAATTTTTAGAAAAAAAAAGTCGTTTTTTTTTTTGAAAAATTCGATATCTCAAGAACGGCTTATTATTTTTTTTTGGAAATTAGACTTTTATTCGTACAATAATAAAAGCTTAAGGTTGGCGTACCAAAATTTTTTCTTCAAAATGTTTTAAAAATTTTGTACATAAAAGCTTATTTTTTTAAGGAACCACTACAACGACTTATAATTTTTGTTCTTGAATAAATTCATATTTGCAAAGCATTCTGTTTTTATCTCTTACTACTAAAAGAATTTAAAAAATTAATTTTATCCTTATGAACAGTTTTCTCTAATAACATTCGTTTTTAAAATTCCTAGTCTATTACATAGGAGCAAGTTCGTGCGACCCAGTCGTGCATTTTATTTGTAAATGATCTCCTGTCTGAAAATACTTAGTTTTTCATACACCTTTCCTACTTCTTTAAACTTTGCTCTGTTAAAAAAGCTAGTTGCATTCCTCCCCTTAAACAATTTCAGCATAATAACCGCCCTGCTAGAAATGCTTATCAGTATACGTACCGTCAAGTATGGATATTCTTTTTTTAGCCGTACCACTCGAATGTGGAATTCCTTACTCAACTCGGTTTTTTCTTTCTATTTCAATATCCAGACATTTAAGACAAATGTACATCGTTATCTGCTATTCAATTCTCCCTTTATTTCGCACTGTGTTAAAACAGGAGCCTTTAGCTTAAGTTTGTAATTAAGAGGACTTTTTTTTCTCGTGCGGTGCTTTGGGAAATCGGTAGGTCCCAATGATTTCAAAAAAAATGTTCCCATAAAACCTGTATTGTGACAACCCTTTTTGGGCAGAGTATAGGCGGCAAAGATTCGTCCCATTACAAAGAACAACGATGAACGAGAGGTCTGAGTTTGAGCCCATACTAATGCCGTGCAATTCAGAATGCCTTAAAAATACCTTAGGTCTTACAGGCATATTGTTAAAACTTAAATTCAAATTATCATTGGCTAGATGCCTGTGAATTTTTTCCAAAGCTACTCGTACTTCTCGGACTATTTATATGGACCTCCTCCTCGATGGACATTATCTGATGGGGTCTTGAACTTTTGCTTTTGTTTGATGATGATTTTATCACAGTTTTTGTTAGAGAGTCTTTTTCTTTAACGTTGATTCAAAATAATTTGCCTGAGGTGGGATATGTTTTTTGTTTGTTTTTAGATTAAATGTGTTGCGCGACACTGATTAGAATCACGGGTGCTACGGGGGCTTTTAACGATTTTTTTTGTTATTAACCAGGACTGACAATAAGAAAGCAGGAGGATGCTATTTAATAATTTTAACTTAATTATATTTGTTCTTGAAATAGAAAAGGGCTAAATTTGTTTGTGCCTTGGAGGATTTTCCTTAATTTCCATGGAATCATCCCACCAGAGATTGTTATAATATTGTTTTGATGAAAAAGAGTTTTTCTTTCCTTTTTGAGAAGAACCTTAGGTAAAGTGTTTTGCCTAAGTTAGTATTATTTATGCCATCTGGTAATTTGGTTTTTTCTATTTAAATATTTTTATTTTGTTAATCTGTCATAAGTCAACTTCTATTTCCATTTTAATGAACTTTGAACGGCTAGGATGTTAAGTACTTTTTCATGGCAATAGGTGCTCTTAAAGGATTTGTCACTTCCCGGCAAGAGGCGGTACTCCTGAAAAACAAAAATATTTTGTTTGTATTAAGCTTGCACAGGGTAATGTTTTGCTGAAAATACAAAACGTCGGGAAGTTGTAAGCCTTCTGGAGAAAGTAGCATATTCTGATGACGTTGTCAAACATGGTTGTTAGGCAGATCAGCCAAGATGGGTGTGAAGCTTTCTTAGGGAATGAATCATTTTTCTGAGATTGGCAGTTTTTTGCAATGATTCTTTTGACTTTGTTTCAGGACATCAGACCCTTACTTTTAGTCTCTTCTTTGATAAAACTTTCCGAAACATAATGTTACCACTGAAGGTCATTCCAAATAGTCCGATAACTGATGATGTCTGGGTGTAAACTTCTCGTTAAGACTTCTTCCAAGACGTTATCGTAGCAACAACATTGGAGTAAAAGAATTTTGTTCTCGATCTCGATTGATATCCTATGCCTCTTCGGTTTGTCCAGTGCATTAAAAACGGATTTTTCAAGGACATCTATAGCTGCAGCGATATCGTTGTCAAGACTGTAGCTTTTCGATAGCGGAAATGGTATATTGTCTCAGATTTCACTTTGTAGTCTTTCAATATCAATATATCGGATACATCAAATAATAACCAAAGAAAAGTATGATTGATGACCGATGACAACGTTGAACATCTCCAGGACAACTTTCTGGTTGATGTTGTGCTTCATATCAATTCATAAACGTTAAATATCCGGTGGGTCAAAGTTTTTTTTTTGTAAAACTGGGGCGAAACTGAAGACTGAGGTCTGGCTTCAATTCCAAGCTGCTGCCCTCGAAAGCCGAAAAACAAAGACTAACCCTCCAAGAGCATCCTTGTAATGAAAAAGTGCTTTGAAAATTCTAGGTCCCCTCCACTCTTACGGCAGCTCACACACGAAAAGAGTTGAGAATTCAAACATCCCCTAAGATTTTATACCACCAGGACCTTCAATATTGCGAACTTCTGAAGGTTATATGAAGGAGAAAATAAAGTGATTTTCCTGTAATTTTTCAAACTAAAGGTTTTCGATTTGTTGTTTTTTGAGAAAGATTTGTTAGATATTTTAGAGTATGATTTTGGCAAGTTAAAATATATTATCACCAAGCATTTTGGTCCTTCGAGCCGGATTTCGCCATGTAGAGCAGATTAATGTTGGGCCGTGTTATCCATATGTATTCAGTAAGGGTATGTCGAAGGGTTTGATGAGTACCTGAGGAATAAGAACAATAAGACATATTTTGGGACTGACATATTTAAAACATAGTTTGCAGTTGGTGGAACTTTAGTCGCCTGACTACTGTCTTCTACATAATTATACTAATTACTCAGGTTACGACGTCTCTTTCAACAGTTACTTACTTTTCATTACTCACGGTGTAACTTGTAACAGTCGACCTTAGACAAGAGCCTCAACCAACAACTTCATAAATTCCTTTTTTACATTAAGTTCCGCAGTAAAGTTCCAGCATAATTATTGGTACCTATGAGTATATTTAGCAGAATAAAATTTCAACAGTTACTTACTTTTCATTACTTACGATGTAACTTGTAGCAGTCGACCTTAGACAAGAGCCTCAACCAACAACTTTATAAATTCCTTTTGTGCATTAAGTTCCGCAGTAAAGTTCCGGCATCATTATTGGTACCTACGAGTATATTTAACAGAATAAAATTTAGAATTCTTTTTGGCATACTCAGGTAATTTTCACAATTAGTTATACCTGTTAGACTTCAAAATATAAATTGGAGGAACAAAATATTCTGAATAAAAAATGTTGAATTAATATGCGTCTAGCATGCGTGGAACCTGTTAGAGGGCAGGAACTTGGTTTTGGTTTCTACACTCAGTAAACGTACTTGAATAAATAATACCTATGCGAGTCTTTGAAGAGATGCATAGGATATATGAAAAGTCCTATTCTCAGCTCACATACAAATTCAGTTAAATTTTTGCATGCATACCTATGTACATATTTTTTTTATTCTGATTTAACATTTTATTTGTTTATCATTTCTGTTGACTTCCGCTCCAAGAACCCAAGAACCAACAAAAAATTAAAAAAAAAAGAAAATTTAAAACATTTTTGAACGGCTAAGAACACACAGAGCATGCCATCATCACGTTTTTGCTAAAATTCTCACTTCGGTGATCCGCATCCGGCAACCGTCACAGCACAAAACGAGCGCACACAGGTTGAACCAATATTCTAATTTGAATGCTTCATGAACCGGAGATTGTAAGAGAGGAGTACGAGCATTCCCTCTGGTAGAACGGTACACCATCAGCATAGAGTATAGAGTATACACTTATCCTTATCTACTACATATACTACGGGCAAGGCTATGATATACCTGGGACAAGCCCGATATTCCAGGAATATCATCTTTCGACAGCAGTTGCGGTAGGGGCATATCAGTAAGCATCATCTTCTTTGAAAACTAGAAATGTTTACATGTTGTCGAAAAGTCACACAGTTGTTGTAAAATGCTGGCTCGCTTGTTGTTGGTTGGTTTGAATTTATTAGTCCTTCGTCCTTCGAGATAGGATTTTTTTTCTTCTTTTTTTTGGTTTTTATTTCTTCCTAGCTAAATGAACGAAAGACAGAAAACGTGACTAATGAGTTTTAAAAATAGGATAGGATAGGTAACGTTACCTAGCAGTGAGGAGTCAGCTAAAAGACAATCTTACATATAGTACAGGTATAAGAATGGGGAATGGTTTCGGATGAGGAGGTGACTTAAAAATAGATGAAAAGTATTATGTGTAAGTTTATTTGACTGTATCCATAAAAAAGCTCAAAGATTCCTGCTGGTTTTGCTTTTTTTTGTTATTAGGTCGTATGTGTATATAAAACAACATTTGATATCAACTTTAGAATAAAATAACTTATAAATGTGAAGAAGTCGACACAGTATCACAGTAAGGATTTTGAACTACTCCTAAACAAAAGCTTAATATGAACTTAAAGAACCTATCAACAACAAGTCTTATGAACTCCTGGACTGGGACGATGTGAAACTTTTGCTTGGGGAATTAAATGCTTAAGTCGGTTTCGGCGAATAGATTTGGCAGTAACTTATAATAAGGTGATAAGTAACACTAGGTTGCCGAGGATAAGGATTCAAGAAGGCTGTCACCACACCGTGGAACCATCAAACCAAATTGATAGTGTGCAGATTTCGAGAAGTTAACCCGACTCTGACCATTTCGAGTGAAAGGAAGGTGCGACAATTTCACAAGAAGAAATTTGACGTTGGATGTCTGCACTTATACTTGTAGTTGCCAGTACCTGCAGTGAGCAGTGGGGCTCTGGGAAAAAAGAACGCCTTCTTCAGTCTCAATGCCCAAGGAGAGTCAAAACAATACGTATAAATTAAAGTTTGAGAAACAAGGCTGTAGGATTATGTTAGACTAGGAGGAGATCTTCAAATACAAAAGTTTTGTTTTTGTAGGGTCCATGCATTAAACCATCAATCAAGTATATGTGGAAGGAAATATGCCCGATGAGTGAAATATCAGCTCCTGAAGCCCGGATAAGCAAGATCGAGGTATATACAAGGCTATTCAACATATATACTGTGGAAGTCAATCTTCTTTGATTCAAAAGTCATCTGAATAATAATCTTCAACAGTCTTAAAAAATCCGTCAAACAATTTGAATTTTATCCAAGTTTAAAAGTTACTTCCAATACTCAAAGTTTTCTTTTTTTCTCTTGAAAATTTAAAAGTCCTTCAATTACTCGTATTATAATGCGACCTTAGGTCTTTTTTTGTCTTTTCTGTATCAAATGGTTGACACTTTGTGAAGTCAGAAAGAAGAAAAATTTAGATTGTATGAAAAATACCTTTTAGCTAAATTACTTCTTATCTTAAATAAAGTCTTAAACCTGATCTCACCTTAGGCCACATTTATCAACAAGCAGTGACTTTAAAATCTAACAAGCAGCCCTTAACTAAGAATTCTTCTCATTCATCTTTCCTTTATCGCTGCTGGCTGGTACAAATCCACCCTTAGGACTGAGAACAAAATTTCCTAAGTGCCTCTTTCCTTTTTTACTCCTCATTTTTTTTTAACAAGTATTACATGTGACACCACGACAACCACACATGTGTGAGGTGTTCAACTGTTGATGTATCCAACGAACCTGAAATGCGACATCTCCAATCATACGAAATTAAATAATAATAAGATATCAAGACGAGCATAGGGAAATTCTGAAGGTTCCAATAGCCGACAAAAAAATTGTCAGAGTAGAAAAAACCTCCTAATTTCTGGTCACCATTGAGCTTGTGTGTTTGGTGAGGAGAAGGCAGTTGAAAGGGCACGCTACCTATGGGACAACTTCGAGATTATTGCTTCCATTAGGGTATTGTTGTTTTAATAAGAAGGATCTTTGGTGTGAATTCAGTTAGACCTGTTTATATTCAAATTTTAGATTTATTAGTCTTCTTCCCGAGCATCTTATCACTATGATCATGCATTAAGCCAATCGATGCAGGTATAATATTTATATCTAGTTTTTAGGAATTCTTAAATTTGTCATAAACTTGTATCCAGAACATATCAGTCCAGCAAACGCCACACCTTGAATTCGCTTATGATGGCGCAGGGACATAACTCCCAGTGGAATTTTATGGAACTTTGTATGAACATATGTATGTCCCAATTAATTGGGATATTTTTAATACCTAAATCGAATTTTGGACCTTTTAAAAATAAATTTGGGTAATGTCCCGCTTTGAGGTCAGTAAGATTATATTAATTTATCAAACTGTAATGGCAACAGATTTCTTGGACGATATTAGATTGGTTAGCTCGCAACATGAGTTCTCAGGATTCTTACTCCCCTTTCGGGATTTTTGTACTACTCTCGCAACTCCGTTGCTCCGCTTAGGGTACATTAAATCTCCAGGAAGGCTCTCTGCTAAGAATGTAACAGTGTGGGACAGAAGTTCTTGAGTGGTATCTGTCGTCGTTGCCGCTTCCCTGAGTATTGAACATACACTTTATGAACTCAATGTGGGACAAAACCTCCAATTTTATTTTTCATTGAAATATAAGTCCAAAATTCGCCTTGGATCTTATTTCCCACTTTATTAGGACATCAGTCCCAAAAATTCAAATTGGAGTTGTTTCTGTCCCTGGCAGATAGGGTTTTTATTCGATTAGAGTGAGACATGTTATTTCCGAAATACACCTGCGACTTTTATCTTAGTCCAATAAGTTGAAAGTCCCATCGGAACTTAGGTCTAGACACCTACTTATTGCCGTCGTGTTCGTTAAGAAAAACGCGGAGATAACAAAATTCAAAAATTGAGAAAGACAGTGCATGCTTCCTACTTGCTCTCTGAATTTAGCAAGGCTTGAATTGAGTTCTCCTTCTACCTAGTTGTCATGCAAATGATTGTAAAGAATTCATACATTCTTATTCAATTGATTGCTGTGTCACGAATGGGAAAAAAAGATTGCAATCAATTCAATGTTAAATGAATGGTGATTAAGAATCTTAAGTCCAAGTTTCAAAGTGAAGTCAAACAATCCAATCGTTAAATTGAATTACATGAATGATTCTTAAAGATTGTATTCTCAAATGTTTGCCATCTTATTTTTAAACTTTTCTATCAAGTCGCAGTTTACAAATATGTAGTAACTTAGTCAATATATACTATTCATGGATCACTTCCTATCTACTACATGCGCTCGATAATTTCCGTTTTTAAACCACAAAATTTTTAAGACACTCTGTGGGAATGTTGCTAGTACAAATCAATTATTTCATGCTGCTTAGGCGCCTTTAACAACTTTGTGTAGAATTTAAATATTTTCAATTATTCAAAAACGAAACTTTGAACCGGCACTATGCTCTAAAACTTAATTCCTGAAACCTTGATTCAATATTCCTAAGTACATTTTTTGATACAAATTTGATTCAAATCAAACGGCATCAAAGAATATGTGCTAAATAAATAGAGAAGGACCACCAACTGTTTATAATTTGTTTTGAATTCTAGGGGACATAAAATAGTCATAGTAAGTGCGTTTAGATGTTAGCTCGACCTCCTTTATACGTTTGAATAAACTCGGTCTCGCATAGAAGGTTTCAAAAATCACTGTGAAAATACACTATTCTCAACAAAAACTAGTTCATTCAATAAACAAAACAAAAAAATTGTTCTAAAACTAACCAACAAAACCGTAAACAGAAAATTCAAAGGATTCCTAAACCCACTATTCTGAAATAGTACTATCCTCGCACTCCCACCTCTTTAACCACATATTCACACACCAAATAAAAAAAAAAAACAGAAGCAGAATAGCTAAACAAACGTATAAAGATCATTTTCGTTTCGGGCCAAAAAGCTGACAACAAGCACACATTCCCCGTTACCAAACCTCACTAACGCTATAGGTAAGTATCATTGTGCAACTTGTTCACACAGCTCTGCGGCTGAAAGTAGACTTCGCAATAGGTTTTCTCAACACATATTTCCCATACCATTCTGATCCTGAACTGCACCACACCACACCCATTGCCTGCCATCAACCCCATCGCAAATGGTGTCCTTATCAACAGCTCTTGCCACTACTCGTCGTCCATTTTTCGACCACCTAATGCACGCAAATTTAATTATGCAAGGAACCACTAACTAGAGTGGTATTTGTTTTTCGATTTGCAGCTCTTTGTGTGGAATGTTGCATTTTCCATGGAAGATAGAGAGAATTTTCCAACACTACCTAGAGTGATGGGTATTTTGGACTCAATAATTCAGCAAAAGGAGTTTAAGAGAGTAGGTATAGTTTTTATACGAGTACATTATACGCAAACACCCCAGTTCTATTGAATATGGACAAATTGCGGATTCACTTTTCATTCTGTATTTTCCCACTAACTTCTACAAACTATCATAATACTAAAAACCAGGCAAAAACAAGGAAGTCATTAGATATTACATTAGCAACTCATGGTTTTCCACTGCAGCGCTTACTGTAAGAAATCCTGTAAAAAACAAACATATTATTAGACATATGTACAATATTATGTCAATTCTGAAAAACTCCGACACGAAAATATTGTCATTTAAATTCAAAACTCTGATACAAAAGTCATGTTTCCTCTGGAGTTCATCAAGGAAACCAGCTTGGTCCGCTTTTATTTTTAATTTTAATAAATGATATTCAATACATGGTTCTTACTAAGATTATTATTTGCGGATGGCTTGAAATTTTTTTTTTCACAAGACTTGTAGTTAGTTTATCGTCCACAAGCATTCGATGTAGAGTGTAATGGGATGTCTACAAAATAAATGTTTGGAACAACAGTTTTGTTGCGTTGGCGTTGATTGGTGAAAGTTATCTATTTCATATAACTGCCATACTGATGCTATTTCTTCTACTGCAGATATTTTTCAGTATTAGCAACATTTATTGCGTCGCAAACCTACAGCAAATGTTGATGGAATTTTATGCGTTGCATGTCAAAAAGATGCATCCAATAGCTGCAGAAGTATGTTTAAATAACGTAGAAGCCTATTCGCCTACTAATTCACTGCTATTCCTTGACTATACTACATGCCATGATTGAAAGTGTTCACAAAAAAAAACTTTGCTCGCATATGATAGTTTTTCCGCCAGACCATGGTACATTTCTTTGTGTGTGTGTTGAAACTTTTTGGAGTGAAAATCTAGACTTTTTGCAGGCAGCGCTGAAAACATATTTGGAAGATTGACTAATATGGCACAGTAAGCTCCTTAAAAACTAAGTCTAGCGAAAGTTAATTAACCATTCCTTGCATAGTTCTCTCATGATAGTTCTCTCGCATGATGGTTTGCTGGTATGATAGTTTGCTCGCTCGATATACTGCTCGCATATTATTTTATCGCACGATAATTTTCTCGCTTTATAACTTTCGCACAAGATAGTTTTCACGCACGATATCGCATGATAGTTTTCTCGCGTAGTAAATTCCTCGCATAATAGTTTTCTCTCATCATAGTTTTCTTGCATAATAGCTTTCTCCCAATATATTTTTATTGCATGATAGTTTTATCGCAGGATAGTTTTCTTGCTGGGTAGTTTTCTCGTATGATAGGTCTCTCGCATGATAGTTTTCTCGAGTAGTAAATTTCTCGCATGATAGTTTTACCACATCATACTTTCCTCGCATTAAAGTTCTCTTGCATAATAGCTTTCTCGCATAATAGCTTTCTCGCATGATAGTCTTATCGCATGATAGTTTTCTTGAATAATAGTTTTATCGGATGATATCTATTCTATTTTACAAATTTGCTTCACACCACACCACACCACACCACACCAATTGCCTGTATGTTACATTTAGGGCAACGCATGTTTTGCAGATTTAAGTTTAACACTCAAATGTGTACATATCTAAAAGTTAACCTATATTTAAAAACCTTTGTAGTTAGGTTCGTCCTTGAGAGACATTCAAATCAGGAATTGAATACATCAAGTTACAGTCAATGACTTTGTATTTATATTTCGACAAAAAGGGTCCCCACCATTCAATGTTAATGATCTCCTCTTAATATTCGTCTGTAGACTAAATTTCTCATACTCAAATACTATAACCTAGCAGTTAAACGAAATTCCCGACAAAGAAGACGACGCGACGTGTCTACCTACCGCAAGGCGTTTTTCCCTATAAGAATTTTTTCCTAACACTTTCGCTTGGCTAATTGACTTCAAATATAATCTGAGTTTTAATGAAAACGATTACTTCTACTCAAAGTCAACTTACATATTTTTTTTGTCTGTAAGACCTTTCCTCTTCTATACTTGGAAACATTCTTGCTTCTTCAAACTCTCATAACCATATCATGGAAGCAAAGAGAAGCTTATCAGTATTTTGCCTTGGCCTCGTCGTTTTCATCCAACCGCACTTAGCACACACTTAAGTTGTTAATAGTTACCATAAAATTGTTTAATGAAAACACCCGTATAAGTCTCGCATCTGGTAGCATCAGGTATGCACATTGAACATCACCACCGACAACGACGACGGAAAAGAAGGGAAGCCTTTTATTACACTTAAACCTTACCAGGATTGAGGTATACTGCTGCCGCTGCTATGCTTGCATGCACCACATAACATGAAACAAGGTTGACACACGCTCCTTAAGAGTCTCCTTTTCATCAAAGAAGAGCCCACCCCGACGACGACGACGATGATGACGACGTCCTACACATAGTGAGGAGTGAAATTAATTAACACCACACCATTAACATTGGGAAAAATTCAACTCGCGAACAAGGATATTTTTGCCATCTGCTAGAGGTACACAAAATGCAGTATAGACAGACAGTATACCTAGTCCTTAGCCCTATGACGACAACGACACGTTTTAAGAATCTATTACCCCTAAAGATATGTGAGTTTGTTTGACTAGTCAGTCTTAATACTTCACACCACCACGCACTTCCAACCTATCCCAACTCTATTTTCTTATATCTCTGCTCTTGCGATGATGTGGTTTTTCCATGATTAGGTAATTGTCTCACGTCTGGCGGAAGGATTCGTTTGTTAAATACGACGATTAATAACATAAAATCTGCGAAGTTCCGAGAAAATATTCCAAGTTCCACCTGTAAGATTTCCTTTGAAAAGGACTTGATACTATGTGCTTTTCAAAACAAATTCCAAGAAGCCTTATTGAAAATTGAATAAAATGACCTAGGTTGTTTTTGTTATGATAAAAATTCTTACGTCTGGAATAAATCAGTCAAGTCAAGATGGTTAAACTCTATTTAATTGGACTTGTTGACTTATTGATTCAAAATAGCTTTAAAGGGCATTAAAGAAAACTATAAAGAATTAAATGTTTAATCTTGAAAGATTTACCGGAAACTCACTCGATGTGTACGACTCCCATCCTGGAGACTATAGACCGATACTTATGGACATGAACCTGAATGTGTCGTAAAACCCCACTTAGTAGCTGGAAATGTAAACGGCATTTCTTCCATTGCAGCAGCCTATACTTTACCAGGCACGCTTAAGACTTGAGAGGAAAGTGCTTTGGGTGATTTTTGCTCCCGTAGACAATGACGGACGGAGAGTGGAGGAAAAACCACAAAAAAACATTGAATGGGATGAACAGCGGCACGGACTTAGCCAAAGAAGTAAAAATTCAACGATTGAGATGGTTGAGTCATTTAGAGCCAATGAACACCAATGCTCCGACCTGGAAAATCTTTGAAACCAAACCCGAAAGACGTCGCAGTACACCTGTTTCAGGAGGTGTTTGTGTTTCCACTTTGCGAAATCTGACTATATCGTCGCAATGCATCATGTCGACTTCCTGATCGAAATCTAATTATATCAGAGTAAATGCATTCGCACGACACCATCACATATTCAGAAAAGATCGAAGGAATTCGAATTCGGTTCGGAAAGAAACAGGTGAACTTGGAAGCATCATGTTAATTGACCAAGCATCACTGCTTCGTGATTATGAAGCTAGGCAACTCGTTGGTGAAAACATGCCTGTCAAGAGCCTAGAAGTCGCTCAAAAATCCAATCGCAATCTTCGAAAGAGTAAATACACTAAAAATTGGAAAAAAGACTTCGGCAGTGTTCAGACTTCGAGTGGTGCCATTTGACCGATGAGTAATTTAAAACTATGTTAACTTAAAATTTAGATTTGTGCACAAAATCCGACCTTATCATAAGATTATAGCTGAGATGGTTGGGTCATGTAAAGTGGTTAAACATAAAAACTCCGATCCGTCTGGAGAGTCTTTGAACCCAAGACAGAGAAATGGCGGATTATAGGAAGAGCAGGAATATTATAGTGGAAAACACAGAAGCCGCAGGACCTCCTTTAAAACATCTTTTGAATCTGATGGGAGTAAACTGGTTAGGGAGACCTATTGGTTGAATAAAATACATCTTTTGAGATCGTGTTGAATTCTTTATTATGGATTTGTATATCCTTCTTAAACCATTGGGAACATTTCGTGGCTGAACTATAGGATCTTGCTACACGTAAATGAGAAAAATTGATAGACCAAGCTGGATGTGAGGCATCAACGATATGTAATTGTTTGTTTAAATTAGAAGGCCAATTGATGGTAATATGTGGCATTATATGACGCGTTCAAATGGCTACGAGATTTAATTTTGTATGATTCCGAATGGCTCACAAAAAAAGTTAACGGTGTCAAATCACCAGACCTGGGGCCCACTTTTCGTCATGATATCATGGCTTCAAATCAGACATGCAAAATATTCATTCTGGCGTCAGCTGTGTCCGTTTTGTTGGAGCCACATAACGTTCACATTCATTTTATCATTCAATTGGCGCCAATAGAAATTGGTTATCTATCATCGTTCGGCAGCAATCTCCGTTTATGGTAATGGGAATGCCATTGTTGTTTGTTTCGTCGGCACACAATCCACACCAAACAGTGACTTTCTGCAGATGCATTGCCAGCCATTCAAAAATGGATCTCTTTGCTGAAGATGATTGTTTTCCTAAGATCGGGATCTGGTTCCAACTATTCCAGAACTCAGTCAACGTAATTTGTCTTTATTATCTGAAAAAGCTGCCATCAGCTGTCATCTTTTGGAAAACCCTATATGTATATTAATTAATTAATCTGCAGATGCATTGCCAGCCATTCAAAAATGGATCTCTTTGCTGAAGATGATTGTTTTCCTAAGATCGGGATCTGGTTCCAACTATTCCAGAACTCAGTCAACGTAATTTGTCTTTATTATCTGAAAAAGCTGCCATCAGCTGTCATCTTTTGGAAAACCCTATATGTATATTAATTGTGAAATATTCAGTTCGATGTTCTTTTCTTTAAGCTTATAATTGTTGTTTGAAGTTTCAGTTGTCTTTTTTGTCCCAATCTAAAACCAGGAAAAAATTGAGTTGCAGCTTAATTTTCTCATTCAGTTGTGAGAACCTCGCGAGATTATCAACATTTCACTCTGACAAAGACAGAGCCAAGCTAATTCCATTCTTTGAAACGAAAACATTTGCTCGGAAGAGTCCACCTGGTACTCTGTTTTCTACAAGCATACAACGACAATTTCACTAGAGTTTCGTCAAAAAATTATCCACCAGGAAGGAGGTCATAAAATTGCGTCAAAGGAATAAAGCAAATATCGACGGACTAAGGATGCAACCTTGAGGAACACTGTTTCAAACCAATCTAATTGTTAATTTCCCTTGCATACCCTTGCATTTAATAAAATAAAACTGAAAAAAGTCAAGAGGAATTTTCGTGCCAAGCCCAAGATACTTTGTAGATAAGGGCCTGCGACCACTATTCTACATGATAGAAAATCTAGACCTGAATCCCTCTTGGAACTCACTTTGACAGTTGTTATACTCAATTCATTTTCTTAGCATTCTTGCGGGAATCGCAAAACGGATTTTCTGCGGTAAAATTGTTCAGCGTTATTTAGATTCACATTTTTTTTTTAATAACAAAAATTATAGACACGTGGAAACGTGTTCAATCATTTTTGAATTCCTCAGTAGTACGAATATTTTTTGTAAAATTCGACAAGTATGCCTGAATTTTTGCATATTGTTTGCATATAATATAGTGTAGCCAGTTCATAGAGGTATAGAGTGATCCAGTTAGCTCAATGAGACATTAGGCAGGGCGTAATAAAAGTAATAAGGATTCTAGTTAGCTGACAGAAAAGTCCTTAAATTTGCTACCAATGCCAAAGATATTAAGGAATTCTTTATATTCGGATTTTATCCTCCAAGACCTAATTTTTACATACTTACTTATCCGGCTCCCGATGCATGGAGGGTCTCTACCTGAGATAGTGCGGTCTTCCATCGGTTGCGATCCCTCGCGAGGTCCCTCCAGTCGTCGAGAGCAAGCACTCTTGCGTCTATAACCGTCTGGTCCCTGTAGCGGATGTTCAGTCTTCCCCGTCGCGTCGTCTCGAACTTGGGGTCTGGGATTCGAAGATTTTCTTGGCTGGGGCGTTGTGTTTTAATTCGCTCTTTGGACTACATCCACATCTTGGTACAGCTCGTATAATTCACGATTGAATCTTCTCCTCCATTTACCCTCTTCGCATATAGGAACAAATATCCGCTGAAGAATTTTTCTCTCGAAAATGCCCAGTATCAATTCCCCTTATTTACTTATCGTCCAGCACTCTGTGCCGTAGAGTAGGACTGGTACAATTAGTGTTTTATATAGCGTGTACTTTGTCTTTCGAGAAAGGAATTTTAAATTCATTTGTTCGGCCAAACCGAATTAGCAGCGGTCCGCAAGGGTAATTCTTCGTCGGATTTCCACTAAGGTGTCTGTCGTTCGTGGGATTGATGTTTGTTCCGAGGTAGGTGAACTCCTTGACTACCTCGAAATTACTGCTACCAACAGTGACGTTTTGTCCTAGGCGATGGACAGCTTAGGTTTGTTTGTTGACAGCATATACTTTGTTTTGTCCTCATTAACTGCAAGACCAACGCTTTTCGCCTGTTCATCAATAGCTGTGAATGCTTCTAGCACGGCTCGCTTGGATCGGCCAATGATGTCGATGTCGTCCGCATAGCCAAGCAGTTGAGAAGACCTGTTGAAGATAGTGCCTTCCAGGTTAACACCACTATCCACTCCTGGACTAGGTTCAAGAAATCACATGATAGCGCATCTCCTTGTATGAACCCTGCATAAGTCTGGAATAGCTCGGATGAGCTGTTACCCATTTGCATGCGTTGCACCGCGTATTTTCTAACGTCATGCGGCAGAGCTGGATCAGCTTTTTCCGGATCCTGAGTTCCGACATCGCCAATAGAAACTCTTTTCGACATTTTATCATATTATGCGGCTTTGAAGTCGATGAAAAGATGGTGTGTCTCGACTTGAAATTCGTTGGTCTTTTCAAAAATTTGCCTCAATGTGAAGTTTTGGTATATCGTTGATCTGTCTGGCCACATGGTACGTGCCGATCAAAGTGTTGCAGGAATGTCTTAGACACTCACATAGTACGGTTGATAGGATCTTGTAGTTTTTGCAGGACATAGGATCGCCTTTTTAGTAGATTGACCTAATTTGTCCGCTATTGAATTTTCAAATGAATGCGTAAGTTTCCAAAACAGGTCATTAAATTGATCGCTGTAAAATGATGAGGAAAAATGATTGGCCTCTTTTTAATGTCGTATTAATTGTGATTGCATGATGGAAGTCAATGAATTCAATCTATAAGTCATTAAAAATAACGTTCACAAAAGATTGCATTCCCTAACAAATCTGGTTGATATTTTGATATAAAGAATAAACGATTTGCGCTAGACAAATATTTCCACAGTCTGTATCAAACAGTTTGTTTAAAGGTACACACGTATTTTTATAGTATTTATTTAAGTATCAATTTCAAACTTAATGCTTTTGAAATGGGTCAAAGACCTACCAACCAAAATATTGTTCACACTAAAAGCTATTATAAGCCGGGTGGTATTAAAGTAGGTATACTTTAAAAAGGGCAAAGGTTAGTATTATTTAATAAATATCAGATTATCCATCATGAGTGACACAGTTGACACAACTCACAGAGTGCATCATCATTAATGTCATCGTTAAAACATGCCAAAGCCTGCTCAAATATTTCTTTGTTACTCGTATATTGTATTTGATATAGGAATGTATAGGTATCTGCAATAAAACTGCCACATTCTCTTTTTTTTGTATTTTTTTTATACTTTAGTGGCCATCCTTATAATATCATTGAAGTAATTAATTTTCATAATTAAAATAAATACCTGCCTCCAACATTTAGCTTCTGTAAAGGTATCTGTCTGTATTTCTATATGTATGTAGGTATCACACCCACAACACGACACGCTATCCAGCTACACCACCACCGAACCGAGAGGATGCGAAAAAAAATTGTTATAAAAAATTAAATTAAAAGTTTCATTAAATTGCAAACCCTCACCATGCGCTTCTGGAGTCCAATTTTTTAACAAGGCAATCAATTTTTTTTCTGATTTTTTTTGCCAGTTATTTTATCAACGCACACATTAATTTTGGTCGTCGTCGTCGGTGACACAGTATGTCACCCCTGTTGGCATATAAAACATCCTTTTGAGTGGTTGCATTAAATATAAAAATCAAGAAAAACGTAATTAGCGTTAAGTACATTCTCGTCTTTCGTTGTGAAGCAAATACAAAAAAAAATAATGAAAACTAGCCCCACGGGCATGTCCTTCCATTTTTTTTTTGTAATTTCTTGTTGCCAGAATTTGCAATCCCTCCTGTATGACAACATGTCCTCTGCTGATAGAATAAAAGCAATCATCCAGACCGACCATAGAACCCCAATTACCTTGTCAAAGGCTGTTTTTGGTGACACCATCATCCGCAGGGCTGATGATAAAGGACCTACCAGCAAAGTGAAAAAGGGAAAGAAGAATAAATTGTCAGGCTTGACTAACGAAAAAAAAAAACGGCACAATGCTCGGCTGCCGGTGGTAGTACAGGCCAACCAAACCTGAACCCTTTTATCACTGGAAACGAGTCTGAATTTTTCACGAATCTAACAAAAAAGTGTCTCGGAAGCAGGACCTCTTGCTTTTGATTTTTCATCACCAGGAATTAATAGTTAATAGACAGACAAAACGGGTTTGATCACGATATGCACAGGCCCAGTCACAGGCACAAGTACACAGAAGCTTCCATAAATGGTTTGCTGCTGATGATGACGATGGACACATAGATTGGATGTGAAATCTATGTGTGAGGATAACGAAAGCACGGGTTCAAAAAAAAATCAGCACAGTTGTTTCAATTTATAACAAAAATTACAAAAAAGGAAATTTATTATTCTGCAGTGTAAAAACTTAAATATTGGCTTAGCCTTAAAAGAAAAAAAAATGTGTGCCCATACCTAGGTTGATGCTCATGGATTCGGGGAAAAGTAATTGCTTGACAAAATTCGTCTTTGATTACATTGATTCGAGGTCGGGTTATAGGTTTTCTATTTTCAAGATAATGAAAAATTACCCACTAAGTTGAAAGGATACTGCTAAAGTGCTTTCTTGATGTTTTGAAAAATTTAAGGCAGAAAATTGTCTAAACTCTGGATATTAATGTTATAGATATAAACTTTGCCATACATACACAGAATGTTCCTCTCACGACTCTAAAAGACAGAAGAGTCATTTATCATATTGAATGTTAGCATGGGATATTTGGCATCAAGACCTTAGTCAAAATTTTTTCAATCTAATTGCTGTACAAAAGTGAAGCCTACGTTTCCACCTCTCTCTACAACGCCAGCATTCATCCAATAAATTGATAATACTCACCCTAGGCACTCAAAGGTCTTGGAGGAACTTTTCAACCTGTATAAAATTGAAAAATATCCTGGCCAACACCTCTAACGTGTATCAACTATTTTTGCTTAAAACCTATTTTATATACCCCAAAAAATATTTTTAACTCCTAGCCAGATGAACCACGTGTTGGTAGATCGTGTCGTCGCTACTAGATACACGAGCCTCATGATGATGATGATAATTTGGGTTTGCATCTACTTACAGAGATGCTGAGAATGTACCGATCGCCTTGCCAGGACTTATTAACAGACTCTTTTTTTTTAATAAGAACAGCGTCGGTTTTGCGTTAGAAGTCTTAGTTACTTTACTTTAGATGGCGCTCACAGTCCAGGGTGGACTACGGCCTCAACCAAAAAGCCCCTCCAACTATCTCGGTCCCTAGCTAGCTGCCTCCAGTTACGCACTCCAAGTTGGTTGAGGTCGCTCTCCACTTGTGCCCGCCATCAGGGGTGGATTCGAAGATTTGAGGGGCTGGTGCGTCGGTGTCCATACGCTCCACGTGTCCCAGCCGTTGTATTTTCAGCTTCTTGACTAGGTCAACGTCGCTGTAAAGCCCGTACAGCTCGTTGTCCTTGTGGATGGGGCACACTATGCGTCCAAATTTTTTAGATGAGTTGGTGCATGCTCCCCACCAAGTCATCCCCACCTGCTTTGAATAGCTCAGCTGGCAAGCCATCCGCGCCAGCAGCTTTGTACGCTTTCAGCTTGGCTATCGCTGACCGCACTTCATTAAGGTCGGGTGGACCGAAATTTTGACCATCATCGTCCAGTTTGAATGGAATGTTCCACCTAGCTGCGGAATTTTGGCCTTCCTCGCCGTTCAGCAGTCAGGAAAAGTGTTGTTTCCAGATCCTCAGCACGGACTGCTTGTCCACTACCATATTCCCACTCTCATCCCGACAGGCTTCCGTTCTAGCTTTGTAGCACTGGGTGGATTGCCTCACCCTTTGGTAAAACTTTCGAACATCCCCCCTGCCGGTACAGTTCTCAATAGACTCGACCGACCGCTTTGCATGCTCTCTCTTTTTCCTCCTTAGAAGTCGGCGTTTCTCCCTTCGTCTTTGCCCGTGAAGCTCCCGGTCAGCTCTCTCAACAGCTCTGGTTCTTGCCTGCAGCATTAATTGGTAGGCCTCATTCTTTGCTACATGCGCCAACCTGCATTCTTCGTCAAACCAGGGGTTTCGTTGTGGTGGCCTTGTGAAATGCAGCACATCAGGTGCGGCACTACTGATGGCATTCTGGCAGTGCTTCCACAGGTCCTCCGTAGATGAAGCTGGAGGCGGGCTTGCTGAGAGATTAAGAGAGACTCGGTCTGCAAAAGTCCTGGCAAGCTCCTGCGATTTTAACCTCGCGACATTGAATCTTTTCACAGCATCCGTCCGTGTTTGGGGCGTCATGGATATCCGCATCCGTACTTGGGCTACCACCAAGTAATGATCCGAGTCTATGTTGGCCCCTCGGAATGTTCGGACATCCAGGATACTGGAAGCATGTCTCGCTTCTATCGCAACATGATCAATCCGGTTGACGGTTAGTTGATGCGGAGACCGCCAGGTCCCTTTGTGTATATTGAGGTGTGGGAATCGAGAGCTATGATGAAATCGCCAAGAATAATCTTGACGTCGTACTTGGGGCACCTATATACTCGTACCTATACGTTTCCTCGAGAAGGTCATAGAATTCTTCTTTGGTTGAGTCATCTTTTTCTTCCGTTGGAACATGGACACAAACCAGCGTCACGTTTTTGAATTTCGCTTTGATGCGGATTGTGACCAGGCGCTCGTTTACATTTCTGAAGCCCAAGACTTCTTGCCTAAGTCTTCCCCTTACCACAAATCCACATCCAAAAAGCCGCCGACCCTGCTCCTGGTAGCACTCGCCGAAGTAGATGCCACACGTTTTCATCCTTCGTATGCCCTCTCCATCCCATCGCAATTCCTGGATGGCTGTAATGTTAGAAGTCACTGTTGCATTATTTAATACCAGGAATTGCATCAACGTCAGTAGAAGGGCTGAAGGATGCGGTAACCGTCTTCAAAAATATGAAGGACACACAATTAAAAAAAAATACCTGAAAAACCTTGGATAACACCCAGAACATACATTAGAAATCTTGAAACACTTAAATGGATGTTTTGCTGTACAATATTCCAAAATATCGTTGGTGAAAGTGTATGTTTTCTTCTGTCATTGTCCTTTACTGGCTGTCAAGCGGTGTCTAAGAGATTCTTTAGTGTGCTTTTAGTAGTATAGATGGCGTGGAAATCTTCAGCCTATCCGTTGGGTCCGCACGAAGCAATAAAGAGATTTCACCTTTGTCATCCTCTGCAAAGCTACTCTTAACCTCCTGGAGCACAAAAATTGAATAAATTAGAAGTAAATGGCTCATACATGCCTTAGCATAGTGTAATGACTTATTTGTAACTCTCAACTATTTCTGTGTGCGTGTTAGCAGGAGTAGACTTACAATGTTCTGCCGAGTCCGAACAGCTTAGATGGGAAGCAAGACGAAAAAGACGACGGAAACCGACCTCAGATCTTCTGCCTGACACTAACCATTATACCACGGAGTATTACTCTCCCAGAGTACAATGAACTCAAACAAGTGTTTCGATAAATGGAACTGGTTAGGATGGAGCCGAAAACAGATAGCGTGACCAAAACATAGATCTTAATGTCCATGTCCATTAACTTTTTAAAAAAATTAAAGACAAACCACCTTGTTAAGTTACAGGGACCAGCGACACGTTTCATTAGATCTAAGTATTAAAATTAGTGCTCTTTAGTAGCCATGATGCGTACCTTAAGCCCATTTTACTGTTTCAATGGTCTTACTCCACAGTTGACTATTTAAGTCAACTTCCGCTCATCAACGAAACACAAGATCTTGCGAAAACATTGGTGTTTTCAGTTCGAGTGTGCGGAAAAACCCGAGACAGTAAATTCGACATGGCGTACTCGACCGTCCAGAGACATTAACTTGGCCGATTTCGGGTCGGGAACTCCCATTGTCTGTTTGTCTGAGACTTAATTAAGCACACTCCCACATATCAGACATAAGGCTAAATGTCATATTTGTTATATATTTCAAGAAACCTAATTGAGCCTTCCCGGATTTTTGCCGAAGTGTTTATAGATTACACCTTGACCTTTCTGCGCCAAGTTTTCGCCAGCGCGTCTGCTATATTATAGGCTGGGAGATCCCATACTCCACATCCGCTGCCCCTACCTCGTTCATAAGTTTTCTCTTAGCCCTTTCACTGCTTTAACGAAACAATTTAGAAGGGTTAAAATTATTGCTTTTGAAAATAGTGTTTAGAATATATTAAGTCACACAGTCTTAAAATTCATAAATCTTCAAATACAATATTTCAAGTCGTAATCAAAAGATTAAACATTTTCTGTTGTTGTAAAGTTGATTTGACCTTCAAGAAAAGCAATACCTATAATTACATTCATACAACTTGCATTCCATTATACTTACTCAAATTCAAAAGCAATAGCAATAACAATTTCACTAAGTATCAATAACTCAAAGCGGTTCCCGGAATTAATGAACCGCATGATTTTCCTGTTCCCTTATGCACATAGACATATTTTCTGTGACAAGTTAATCCCAGCATTAGCTTTTTGCTTGATTCTCAGTACGCAATGCTTTGAGGAAGGATGAGATCTTATTATCCTGTCATCACAATCAAATTGCCTAGGATATTATTCAAGACTGTCTAATCTAACAGATTTGGTAATTGCTTTCGTGCAGCAGAAACGAACATAAAAAAAAAATTCCCTACCATCTTGTGTGTGTCGTTGTATCCTTGTCGTGCCTTGAAGGAAGACAAAATTTGTATACGGAACAAAAAAAAAAAAAAACTAAGATCCTGTGGCGTTATCCGTAAATTTTCTCTTTTTTTTTTTGTTTTTTGTTTCTCTAGCGATAAGAATTATGTATAATTAATTTCAGATAATCCTGTTGGTCTATTCTATGGCACGAAAAGGTGACTTGGTTTTGGTTGTGGTTGGAAAGGGATAGGAAAGGACACGGAAAAACTGCTAGGAGAAAGAATCATTTTGAAAAGTGACAGGCATCAGTTCATGTTCCAGTTGGTTCCCTCAGGACATTTGTGGTGTGGGTTTTGGTTTTGAGAGCTTGCAGGCGGTGGTGGTTAATTTTTCCAGAATATACATATAGCTCCAGGAGGTAACATCAACTACGCGGATTTCCAGAACTTTTCTGATAAATAAATCGAAAATGTTTGACTTGTGGTAACAGAGTAAAGTTTTCCTTAGAATTGTAATGTAGTATGTATGTGGAAACACATGCACCTACTCGACATGAGTCCTTAATGACTTTTAAAGAATAGTTATAGAAGTGCCGCAAGTCTAAGTAGATACAGTTTGGATTGAGATACATATATTGAATATGTTTCAACATTCAAGAAAATAAATGCTTATTTGCTGGAAAAAATGTGAGTATCAGCTTATAGTGCCTTGGACAGGACATGTGTCAAAAATTGTTTGGCAAAGGCAAAGACCGTCTTAAATGAAATGCAGCCTTTGTACTGAATTGTTGACCACTAAAAATTTTGGACCAAGAGGACGATGATATGAGTAATTATTGGGCAGAGATCCTGAGTCATAGCCCGCATGAAAAATCAAACACCATTTCTCTACTTAACTTCGATGCTGAACTGTGTCAAAATGCTAGGAGGATAGACCAACAGACCAACAACTCCGTTAACCCGAATTCGACGAAGTGAAGATAAGTGTGTCGAGCTGACGAACTCACTGCCGAACTGGTTAAAGTGGCAGCTCATGATTACATTATGCATAAGTTCATTTGCAAAATATGGTCAGAAGAAAGCATTCCCGATGAATGGAACTTGATTGTTTGCCTGATCCTCAAGAAAGGAGACAGGATGATGTCAAAGTAGCATCTATAGGAAAAAAACTATATAGAGCTCAATCTACTTTAGGTATCATCGAGAATCTTTTACCGCTTGTGCAGTTCGACAATGGAGAACGCCAACTGCTCCATCAAGGTCGGAAAAGATGTCACCGATGGACTTCAAGCAAATGGGGTAAGTTGAAGAGAAGGCGATGAACTGTTACTGTTCTGGAGATACTTGTGTAAAACTAGAGGCGCAATTTTTTCAGCAATTGGAATAATTTTTCAGCCTTGAATTAATTTAGGGAACAGAACGCAATTTCGGTGCTGCATTTGTGAGAGTTGAAAAGATAAAGTATATACGTTGTCAGAAAAAGAAGTCACCCAACACCGGTGAAGACGTCAGAACTTTACCATAGACAGCTTTAACTTTGAGGTGGTTAGGAGCTTTGTCTACCTAAGTGCTACAGTTGTATCAGACAATGACACCAGTGCTAAAATTGAACGGAGGATAACTTCTGCTTCTTCGGACTTAGAACGCAATTAAATTGCAAAGTTTTCGACGTCATTCCGGTCCTTATATATAGCAAAAAGTCATGAGCCTTGCCAAAGGTGGATGAGAAGTAAGAATCCCAGTTAAAATCCAACGACTGAGATGAATGGGTCTTGAAAGCAAATTAATCCAAACGCTCAGGTTTGAAAAGTGTGACAAGTGGTTCCAATCCCGAGGACGGCTCACGAAAGGAAGACCGCAATTCTGATGGCATTTACAGATGGGAGGACCTCGACCAAATCAATGTGTAAAACTGGAGACAGATAGCTAGGGACCGAGGTGGAGAGAGTGAGTTGAGAGCTTGATCTAACCCCGCTGCTAAGAAAAGTTCTCATTTTTTTTAGCAAAAAGTTGTTTGCCCCGGTTGTTTTTGTTTTATTAAATCTAAGCCACCTACATTTTGACAAATGTATTAAAGAATGTTAAGAAAAATTCTACACATTTAATTTTAAGGCGGCCGTGAAAACCTAGGTCGAATATGTTAAGACAGTCAACAGGAATGGAGAAGACCTACAATTTTCTATCGAATCTGAAGGTCGAAGAGGAAAGGAGGATTTGTCACTTACTCGGAACAGGGAGACCCCTTGAAATAGATATTTTTAGTTTAAGGTGACATTAGCTGGGAAAGTGGTTACTTGACTTTTTTCCAATTGATAATTTTTAAAGTGGAATGTAACAAGTTCAATGCGATGAAAGCGATATCAATTACATTGTATCATTAAATCGCTCGTCCAAAATGTCCTCTGTGGCAGTATGCTGACAAGAAAAGGTCAGGCTACATCTCACTGATGAGAAATATTCATCTCAGTGGCAGATGCTTCAGGGCTGGTCCAAAATAAAAAAAAAAATAAAAAATCGATCAGCCAGCAGTATTAAGGCGCTTGACGAAATCACATCGGTATGCCTTCAAAGGCTTATGTAAGTACCTAGGGGTAAATACTAGGCATTAGGATACAACAATTGTCCACTTACTTAACAAAAAACTGGATCGATCAAAACATGTGGTATAGCAGCAATCTTCCAGAGCTCTTGCTTCACTATCTGAATTTCTTAAAACTCGTGACTCCAAACCTGGAAACTTAAGGAAAGCAGGGTACATGACACCATACCAAGCAGGACACCAACACCACGGTCTTTCAAGTCTATGTCAGTTGGAGAGTCAAATTGCTTTCATCGTTGGAAATACGATAAGTTTCTACTAAGAGCACATACATACGTCAAACATATACACTGAAACGTACATATATTTTGAGTTGTTGGCGGTTTCATCAGATGTATGAGTGTTCTGTGTTAAGAGTTAGCTCCTGGGACGCCTTATTTGGCGAGGTAAAAGCTTCTGTTTGCTTCCATATTTCACATACTATTTCACATTTATAAATAAGAATTACAATATAACAGATGTAAAGGCGCTAACAGGTACGCCGCCGGCCGGTTGTTCGTTGTTTATTAATAAAGAATAAGTATCTTAATAGTTCTTCTGGTTAGGTTTTGAAACCATTTTTAGAAAACAGTCGATTTTTCTGTGGAATGGACTTTTAAGAACAGAAAAGAAAAAGATTCTTCTTATTTCCTCCCTCCAGCCTGAGACCCGTGGAGATGAACCTATTGCTTAAACTTAAGTTGACCATATTGTAAATTGTTGCATTTTTTTTAAATTAGGATATTCGAAACTATTAATTAAAACCTCGTTAACGGCCCAAAGGACAAGGATTTAAGATACATTTACTTATGTACATTTGTTTCAACTTTCAAGCTTAAAATATCATTCAACTACCTAGCAAGATTAATTAAATTAAATAATTTCTGATGGAAAATCACTTGCCAATCAATTACCTCTTCTGCCTTTAATAGCTTTTTACTGTTTCATTCAATCCAAAAAAAAAATATCATAAATAACAAATTTCACCGCGACGATAAAACAAAATGAAAAATCCAAAAAAAAAAGAGAAATATTAAATTCACAGAATTTATTTCAAATTACACGCATACAACCATTGACTTTAAAACATAAAAGAAAAAAAAATAATAATAATAGTAAAGGACTCGAGGCATTTTATTCGCATCACGTTTACGATCGCCATCATAGGGTTCAGTCAGAGCCAGAGGCCATGTGGCGTGCGTTTCGCGTTGGCAGGACAGGAAACCCAAATTGACATTAAATCAATTTGACGGTTATCAACCCGTTTGCCCACCATTTTATATCCTGTTTGACTCAACAAACAAACATATACTCGTACCTATAGTCATTTATTTTTAACTTTTTGACATTGTCCTGAATTTAATGACTGTCTATGATCCGCAGGGTTTAGCTTCAATTATAGTGTTTTTTTTTTTTTTTTCGTTTGTGTTGTTGTGTACCATGCATATAAATTTATTTATTTGCGTGCGTTTTAACGGCTGTTGTTCGTTCGTGACTATTGATATGCGAACAATAAAGGTCAGTTTTGACGGAAGACTCAGTATACGTTACGTATACATACATTACTAATAGAACCTTCTTCTGTACAACACAACGCAACGTGGAAAAACAACCCCTTCATCGATTGGTTGAATGACATTGTATAACTCTTTCATATGATTCTAAGAAGTAACGTTGCATTTTCGTTGCAGTGATTATTAACCTGAGTCCTCATTTCTATTTCATTGTCTTCTCTAGGGATAATAGACATCTAAAGCTGGTTGAATGCCGCTATTTGGTTAATGTAGTTTATGAAACTTATTGTCAATGATCTGTCAGCTATAACACTGAAGGCTTATTAGGTCTAAAGTCGATTTTGTGACGAGTTCCCGGTGAATGTCCTTATAGGTGAAACAATAACCAATGCCTTAGATAATTTTGTGTAGGGCATTATTTTGTTTTCCTCCAAATCTTTATTAAGTGTTTTTATATCCGTACCTTATGATAAATTCTAGGTCTTCCGCAATTAGAGCCATATTACAGCTACTAATCTGCGGATTGCAAATTTGATAAGTAGATGCGTTTAGTTTCTCTTTTTCTGTGATGCACATCAAAGACACGTTGCGTCTAGACTGAGAACACGCTGCTACCGATGAATATAAAGAACCTATCAAGAAAGAGTTTTATAACCTAGAGCCCACGTACTAACAACAGATAACAGCTTTTGACTATAATAGGCTTTGCAGCAGCTCGTAAATTGTTGATAAGTTGCATAAGGTATCCACAAAACAACATGGTAATCTCCAGATAGTCAAATAACCAACATTATCACCTGAGGGAGAAGCTCTCGGCTGTACTGTACAACAATCAGTGGTCCCAATATAAAGATATAATCAAAAAGGCAGTTGAACCACTTTATGTTACCAACTAGTCCTAAAAAAGAGCATGGGGAAGATAGAAAAAATTGAGATCCTATATGTAAAAAGAAAAGCCTCCCAGATCTAAGATTTTTCTAGTCGAAACAGCACCCGAATGTTTTATAAAAAATCCAAAGCACCTGGTCGCTGGTTTTTTAAGACAGGTATTCGATCGGCACTTGTAACATGATGTAGAGCGAGTAATAGAGCAAGAAGGTAGTCCACTTCCAGGCAATGAAGAACCCAGTTTAAAGAATCTAAGCTGTAAAATAGATAAAATCGGTTTGGTAGGATGTATGATGCATGAAATCATCAACAATGAATGGGTTGAAGGAACCATCCCGATTTCTCTGGATTAGCAGCTTTTTATACCTTGTATACAAAATCGAAGATCGTATATCCTGCAAGAACTATCGAGGCGTATCCTTGCTGAACTTGGCATATAAAATGCTATCTAAAGTACATTAAGCCGTTCTGCAACCATGCTTGTGACAATTTTGGTCCGGGAGATCGATAGTAGACCAAATCTTTACATTGAGCAAATTTTGGAAAAATCCAATGAATTCAAATTTAAGAATCACCGGATTTTCATCGATATCAAAGCCTGAACTATTTCAGACATGCGGAAGGTTCTTGCAAGGAGATGCAAACTTGTGGTGAATTAGATAGGGTGGTGGTGGTACCATAATGAGTGTATGTAGATGATATCGAGAATATTGGCATTTCCCCATTTTTATTAAGAGTCCTTCTCGGTGATTGAAGAATAAGTGAGACTTGTTGCTTTTGAAATATAAAAAGGACAGGACCAAGGACCTGTGATCGATGAATAAAAAAAAAAACAATTGTCCACCGAGTCAAAACATGACTATATTGATTACAGCAACTTAAAAGCAGTTAAGGAGCTCATCTATTTCGCTATATCAGAGTAAATATTAAATCAACGAACAAAAATTATGATGAGATACAATGAATATTACCCTATAAACTCGTTTCTTCAAAAGCTCTTACGGGTAAGAAGAATTGCTCGCTCTACAAATACAAAACCATAACGGATATCAGAGCTCTTAATCTGGATAACTAGAAGCAGAATGCTAGAGATCGTAAGCCATGAAGGCCGTGTGTGTCAGGCAGTGAACTTAAATGGATCAAAACCAGTTTAAGTTAGTAAGGGAGTATGCAGTTCAATTAATCCCGGTTGAGCCCCCAAGTGGAATTTATTATACCTAGTTCAATAGTACTATAATTTGTTAATTAAGTTGAAATTAAGATTGAAGTTAAAGTAATAGTTCTAGGTAATATTTAGGAAGATATGAGAGTAGGTAGTAGTAGTAGGTTGCTGGATCGGTGGTTAGCACACAAAAAGACCTCCATCTTGTTCTCCTTGGTAGATCAAAGCGTTTTCGAAAAATTAAATTCTGCCTTTTGTAAGGAAGTGACAAACGCTACACGTTATCTCTTTTCATGAATAGGTCACCCCTCTATTTCTATTTTTGTTCAACCAGAAAGTTTATTTTAACACAAAGTCGTTAATTATAAATAGCCCTTTTCCTATTTCGCAACATTCATCTGTCAGCTATAACTAAGGTAATCAGAGAGTGCCAGGGAAGATATTCGATCCAAAAACTTATATAAGAAATGTTTTAACATTTTAGAGTTAACACCAACTCAACGTAACTTCCCCAACTATAAGGGCTCTCAAGTTACTATTTAAAATAATATTTTATAGTTGATTTGTTGGACGCAAAGGCAGACTGCCAACAAAACAGGAAGGAAATACAATTTAAAAAAGGCAAAAACAGCGCCACTGCTTGCACCAGCACCAAGCGGAAGTATCTGCAGGCTCGGATGGGTGGTGGTTATTTTGGTAAATGAATGAATAAAATACAGTAGGTTTATTTTTTCTTTTGAAAATTGTAAATTCCCAGCCAGAGTTCTTTCTTTCTCTCAAACCAACGAAATTAACTCACCAAAAAAAAAAAAATATTAAAGTCGAAATTTTATGTCGCGGACACTGGTTTAAGTATCATCGTGTTATATTTTTGTTTTAAATATAATATTAAAATATTCCGTTGTTCGCTCGATGAATTTCAGCTGACTCGAAGAAAACACAGTCTCTTACCTTGACAAGGCACCGCTCGAAAGTATAAAATGGAGATTAAAATTGAAAACAACAACTTTTCGATGAATTTTTATCGATATCAGCGGTTTCTTTTCTGTTTTAAATATTCCTTTCAATTTTGTCTGATATTACTTTCGTTGCGGGGAATCATTGAGTTTTTCATTTAAATTAAGTGCGACGCTGGGTTTAATGAATCTACTTGTTCTTACGACCGGTCCCTCTAGCAAGCTCAAATTCACTCAAAAAAGTTTATATTTTACGTTTAATAATACTTTTATATAGGTTCTGTATTCTGCAACCCCGAAGGGCCAGGTCTTCCACCCATGGCCGAAAAATCATTGCCGAAATTCAGGTTGCATCAAAACCCAACGACGACGAAAGTCTCACCTATAATTCCGCGTTTCTAACGAGCGTTTCTATTCTTGTCCTGTTGACGTCTATTTCGTATCTGATTACTTCATAAATGTCAAAGTAGAATTGACGTTTGCAAAAATTATAACATCTTCCGATAGGGTGACAACTCTTGCGCCATCTTGTAAAAATACTGTTTATACGTTTAAAATAAGTTTAAAATTAAAAAAAAAAAGTATTTTTGAATTACAAAAAAAAACTAAATTAGTGTTTACATATATTGGAAGAAACCAATACTTGCCATATGGTGTAAGGAAAAATGGCATAAGAACTGTATGAGTTTATGGGTGATACGGATGCATACTGCTTACAGATACGAGTAGCCCTCTTCCCAAAAGTCACAGTCAGTATCATCTTAACTTCTACCGGGACGCTGATATAAACACCCACACTAACGCACACCAAAAAGTCTGGAAAAACATCCTTCGTCTTTGTAATTTTTCATGTTTGCGATTTTTCATTAAAATTACGAGGTCGAATAATTTTTTTTTTGTATTGCAACTAAAAATTTCCTACTTCGCACAGCTCAAAATCAATTTATTAATTTTTTTTCATTTTTCTCCGACAAAGAAGACAAAAATATTATCATGTTCAAAGGATGGGCAGAAATTTAACAGAATCGAATATTGCCAGGTATTTTATTGACAGTAGAATTTTCGCAACGTTATTATAACCTGTTTATATTGATGAAGGTACTTCTTATTAATTTAAAATCACAATGAAATTTTTATTAAAGAAATTCTTGGTATTAAAAAGGCAAAGGGAGCCTGCATTTTCAGCAGAAATAAATAGCATAGTGGAATAATTATTGATTTTTTTTAATGAAAATAATGTTGGTACAAAATAAACTTTTATCTTTATTAAATTAAAGATTCTTAAAAATAACATCTTTAATCAACCGGACTTTGGAAGAGCTGGGAGAGTTCCTACACCGAGGTATTTAAAAATGGCTGTGAGAGTTTATTAAATTAGCTGATCGGAATTTTATGAAATTATATTTCGATAAATTTCTTAAAATTCAGGAATTTTTAAAAGAAAAACTTGAGATCCCATTTGAGCTTTTGAGAAATTTCATTAGAATTAGAATATTTCAAAATAATTTCAACTTCAATTAAAGAAAATTTAAGGTTATATTTATGTAGAAAATAATTTGATGTTGTTTCTACCATCTACCTGCTTCATGGGTAATATTGAAGTCTCGCGTCCTGGAGAAGACATGAGCAGAAAGAAGAGTGCAATCGCAGCTTCCAATCTGAAGGAGAAACAAGGGTTTCGCGATCGAAACAGCACCCAGAGGTTTTATGAAAAAGCTATTGAACTGAAAACCGATTTTAAGACAGGATTGTAAGTTCTTCGAAAAATATAATGGTATGTAGTCACCGAAGCACAAGGAGCAGTAAATGTGTTCAAGCAGTTGCTTAATGGGAAAGTGATAGAATACGAAAAGCAATGTTAGCCCGGTTCCAGCATAGCCGTTCCTGATTACTTACCAGCTGAGCTTCTCAAGTACAGAAGGGATGATTTTATCAAGAAGAATATATGGTTAAAAATCTGGAGTTATTAACCTTGTAGAAAAGACGCAGGACATGCGACAAAGAATAAACTTAAGAAACCGCTGTTACTTTGACTTTGCGAAACAAGTTGTTTCAAAAACTTTCACTCGTGAGACAAAGTACATCAGTCTATACCAAATCCTTATAGTGCCAGTTTGGCTCTACCGGCCCCGAAAGAGCAGATGGGAATCAGATTGGAAGCGCTGATACTGTGCTCTTTCGAAATAAAAATTCTTTGATGACAATTTTTTAAGATCCCGAATGCGAGGATGGCGAATGAAGAAGAAGATACAAACAGTGAAATCTTGAGTCTCAGAAAAGTTGTAAACGTACTTTGAAAAGTCATAAAAGTCTAATTACATTCGTGTGGCACATATAGAGAATTGACAACAATGGTGCAGCCGAAGTGAGTTGAAATTCCAGCCCTTAGGTTTGAGGTACCAATGAAAACCGAACATCCGGCCTAGAAACTTAGCTATCGCTGATGTCAAAGCGATTGGTCTTGATGACTGGGGTGACGTTGACCATGGTTTCGAAAGTAAAATAAAGTACCAGAACAGCTAACAAAAAATTGGTCATAAACTCAATAACTACTTTAGGTCCTTCTACAAGTAAGCCACTTGCCGGACATGTCTGAAATTAGCATTGGAAATTAGTTAAGTCTTCAAACCTCATATGACTTTCTACCTATGACATCGTACTCATTTCAGCCTGAGGTTACAACCATCACTATCTGACTGGAGCAGCGAAGAACGGGTTGGTCTTTATTAGAGTCTCATTTACCAGTTCCATTTCTACAAAAGTCCGCTGATCAGGATATGTTGACTGGCTTACCACTTCTGCTATCGGTGGAATCGGGTGGTTGATCTGATTCTATAGGAAACTTCTGATGGATTGGATGAGGTTTCTGTCGAGCTGTAGAATTTTGGTTTCTACTTAGAGTCAAAGAAATGGTTTTGTGCAATTTAGGCTCTGGTATTGATTGGCAGCTTAAAATATTGACTGAAAAATGCTCAGGAATTAATTAACTATGCAAATCTTAGGTTGAAAGGTTTGTGAACAAGAAATGCTTTTTTAAAACAACCTAGATTGACTTGGTGAAAATTTGGATTGATTCTTAGAAGTAAATTAAGAAGTCCAATGTTTTTCCTGGAACACGAACTGCAGATTGTGTGGATATCGCTGGAGAATATCGTAAACTGTCTGTGAAGATCCTCAAGGATCTTACTCATCTTATACAGAAGAGATATGTGCCTGTATCCAGAGACGTCTTTGCTGCTGATGTTTTTTTTTTTTTTTTTTAATATAGCAGTTGTTGGTGAAGTTGGAAATATTACCCTGTTGACTTCTTTGAATCGTTTCTGTGAATAATTTCTCCGATTTTTTCAGAAGTAGTGATTAAGCTCGAGGCTGTCAGTGGGGGGTTGCTGACAGGATTAGTATCGATGAACGATACGGATGTTTTGAGTACATTCTACGGAAATGTTTATTTCATTCAGGCACTCAGGGGTTGATGGTGTATATGTTTTGAAGTGTTCTTCATTGTTGTCAGCAAACGTCTTTGTTTTGACTTTGTTTGTAGAAACCTCCCCAAGAGTGATTTAGATCATTTCTGACATTTACAGCCCTTTACCGATGATGCTGTTGATCTTTTCAAAGGTCTTGGATCCCGAATTGATTGATAAAAGCCTCTCTTAGTGAGGTTGAGGTATCTGATTGAGTTCCTAAACATGATTTTCGCATATTTGAAATTACCTCATTGATGGTATTGTTGTTCCGTTCGCGCAGATGAATTTATTGAAGTATTTTCTTGAGGTGCCATCTGTGTTTAATCTGTAAAAACAAGAGTTTCACCTTGTACCTTCTAGGACTTGGTATATTTCTACTTTGAAATACATACATAACTGGGTGTGCATTATAAATTCATAAAAAAAACTTGTTTGAATGTTACATTCTTGTCCTGATCAGTGTGGTTTCAGTGAGAATAGGGTGAAGGAAGTAAAAAGATTTATGGTTTGGTGTAAGGACAAACGATGGGCACTTTTCTAGAGACCTTTAATTTTTTCAAATACATATTCACTAAGGGCGCGTGGCGGTAAAGGAAGAGGCATTATGTTTTTCGGTGATAATGGTTCTTCTACGATTATTAATGTTAAATGTTATTCTTTAGCATACAGTTTTTCTTAAAACAATCAATCCCTTTCAACCAATGGCTTGAACAGCATACATGTCTTCGTACGTGCATTATACCAATCTTCTGTGAATACATTAACTCGCAACGATGGTCACAATATTTGTATTTAATAAACCATAGACTTGTGTGCCTCTCTTGAAGTGCCTCCCTATATTGAAGTGTCGAAAATGTTTGTTCTTTAAGTGGAAGATTTTCCACTCTCACTCTTTTGCCTTTCCACTTCACTTAACTTAAAGCCCTGGTATTTGATAAAAAGAAAACCTTCAAATCATTTAAGAAAATTTCATTGCGGTTCATAGTTGGTCGAATTTTCATCCTCAGACGGCTACCACTTTCGCTCATCCAACTTTGAACTCCTCCATCCTCCAGCAATGTTGCCTATTTGATGCTCTTTTTCGGTTTCGGGCACAGTCCAATTACTCTGATTTTTTTTCTTCTTTTCTTCCACTCTTCTTGGCGGAATTGTCGCAACTTTTAACTAAAACTCAAATGCTATAAGAGCGAACGATGACGGGACAGAAATAATAAAAAAGGCAGAAGACAGTCTGAGAAAACCAGAAAAGATTCATAAAAGGCCAAAAGGATTACACACCGCTGCGCCCACCGCACCAACAATAGCCTTGCATCCGCCCACTTAGCAAAAGTGTTCCTCGTTGGACAGAAGAAGATTTTGGTGGTTAAAGCTGCAACACACAAAACACTATGAACCCAACACCACCCAGACCGGAGCTGTATTCAGAATCAGGACATTAGTTATGCTCCTTTGATTGCCTTAAAGAACCCAACTCGTAGACACCGTGGCTGGAAGGAATTTCCATTTTTTCCTGGTATTTCTCGTTGAAGTGGCAAACTTTGGCCCAAATCGGGTCTTAGCTTTAGAAAGACTGAGGGGAAGGCAATGGTAAAATGAAGCACCGTACATTTTAGCCAACTTTTCGTCGAGAACGACCATGGCGGCGGCGGTGAATGGTGGCGGCGACAATGGCAAAAGGTCTTCGCTATCCATCCTCTCCATAGAGGTGTCCTGCTGCCACAAAACGTGGCAGAAAGGATGAACCATGCAAACTACTCCTATAACAACAACAACACAAAAAACATTTAAAATGTTCGGAAACTTCTGACATATTGCAGGATTTGAAAATTACTCATTCTTCGTAGCTTGCATACTTGCTGGTGGTTTTTGGGGGCGTTTTATTTATGCCCCGAGGTTAGATAGAGTACAGTTAACTATATATAGAAGTCGCAGGACAAATGGTTGAAAACCACGCCGCGTCAAAACAATTAGTATAAAATACTTTAGCTCGTGCCAGACAAACAAATTGATTTCATATAAAAACTGTAGGCGAGCTATACATTTAAGGGTTCTCTCGCTCGGGGATGGTTGCATCAATTTTGCAATTTTTTTTGTCGCTGGAAATGAGGCTAAGGACTTTAAGAATTCTTGGCTGCCCTAGTTGCGGGAGGTAAATTTACATCTTTGGCAGTGTGCATTTTGGAAGTTTCTCTTTTCATAGATGAGTGTGAAAATGTTCTTCAATGTTTGTGTCTGACCTAAGTTACTGCCTGATGTATAAAAATGACCCAGTATTGCAGGGAGTCAAAACAAAGAAGGGTGTTTTATTTTTATGTTGTTGTTTTGTTGTAGGAGTCAAACTATGGTTTAAGATTCCAAAAATCTTATTGTTCCTCAAGTGACCGGAAAAAAAGATCAAAATCCACGTACGCACCCTCTCTCAGCCTGAGAAGATCGAAGTCTACCGATCGAAATAGCACTTTCGGAATAAAACCGTAAACATTTTATAGAAGATCAAAGAAACTGCCTGATGATCTTAAGATCGGAATGCAGATTTTTAAAAAAGGGGTGTTAACTTAGTCACCGAACCACAGATGAAGGTAACATTTCAAATAGCTGCTTAATGAGCTTAGCTATAGGCAAAATTTAGAACAACAAGGTTGCAGGATGTGATGGATATTGAGATAATGCTTTGGTAGGGTCAAAGGTGCATCAAATTATCAACCAAGTTTGTCAGGAAGGAAGCATGCCTGATGGCTAGAACATCAGCTCCAGTATTATGAAGACATATTCCTGCTGGAATTTCAAGACGAGACTCACCGTCTTTTCATCGATTTCAAAGCTGCAGAAATTAGCTTTCATTTTCGTGAACTCTATATGTTGATGGATTAACTCGAGTTCTGGAAAAAAATGATACAGCTATGTCGTTTGATAGTGGAAAAAATGCGGTACAATGTTCAACTAGCTCTTCGACAAGTCGATGCGATATCATGTGATTTCCGACATTCCGCAATTGAATTTCTTACGGAGGCGATAAAAGAACAAACGAAACTTGCTGGTCGTGAAGTGAACGAAGACAGGATCTATCAAATGATATTAAGAAACGGGGACAAAAATGTGTCCACCGAATTGTACAAACTGTCACTATTGATATCATCAACTTTAAAGGAATAAGAAGTTCGGTTACCTTTGAGGCTATTGGTCGAAGAGTTATCTTCCGCTACTTTAGTCTGTTGAATCAAATTTTTTCCACAAACCTCTCATAGCCACAGTCACACTTAAGGGTGGCGAGGATGGAGCCATAAGCAGCAAGAGAAAGAAAGATTTTTCGTCAGATTTTTGTATACTGTGCGCGAGAACGTGGATGGAGAGGACATTTAATTATAAACTCTGCTGTTCCAAGATGTGTATGTATTTAAAGAATCAAAACTTATCGACTTTATTGGCTCGGCCACATATCGCTTTTGCTAATTATGGCTAACTTGTTGGAAAATAAGTAGAAGAAATAAGACTTATCCAAAACCATCAGTTTGGACTTAGAAACAAACAGTCCATCAATCAAGAGATGATGCAGACATGGAACTAGAAGAAGAACTGTACAATGACATTGAAAGGGCATGTTGAAAAAATCAAATAATACCGATATATTCTTTAGAGTTAGGTTTGATCAATAGCATTGGGAAACTAAAGAGATCGAAGTCAGTGTACCGCACAAATTTTAGTCATCGATAGCCCGAAATCAAATATTTTTCATGAATTTTTCTTTCAATAAAAACGTGTTTGTTTTCAAACCCAACACCTACGATTTTTTTAAATAAAAATGTATGCAGTAGAAGCTTAACTTTTTCTCCTGCCTAGAAAGTATGTCCTCCCTCAACTTATCAATATTAATATCCTTCCGAAAAACTTCAACTTTAAGAATTTTTTTCTTCAAATTTCATTTAAACATGCCATATTCAAATTCCCATGCAATCAGGAAATTGGTTTTTATTCTTCGAACCCTTAATCCTTCCGTCTCACCCATCGCACTTGATACCAGAACTTTCCAAGTTAAGTCTGATGGCAAAAAAAATATTCCCCGAAAGAAATATGATTTACCAAAAATATGCACAACAAACTACCGCTACCTTCTTAAAGAACTGTCACAAAAATAACATAAACAAAAAGACATATTCCCAGTCGGAATGACAAACTTAGTCACATGCATACTTAACGAAAAAAAAAAATACCCACAACCCGAAACCCAGTTTGTCTTGACTTCGAATTTCTATCAGCATCAAAATACCACTAGCAACAGAGTGAATGCAGCCAGAACCAGAACCAGTACCAGAACCAAAGTAAAAGTTAAAGGAAAAAATCCATGGCAGTCCTGTGTGAGCTTCAATTGAGAAACAACATTCTCCAAACTTAATCTCCTTCCAAACAACACAAGCAGATGAACTGGTGGTGGTAGAAGTAGTAGTAGTACTAGTTTGTTGTTTCCGTTATTTTGCTCCTCCTTACTCACTTCCATCGCAATGACATCGACTTCAACTTCGACAGTTTTCATATTCCTATAGAAGCCAACCGAACGACCGGGAGTTCTGGAAAGACTTGGTCCTTCGTTTGTACTCATGTAGGTATCCTCAAAGGTATCATAGAACTTTGCCTGGGTACACGTTTTCTGGGGTAAGCGTCTACCAAAGCCACCCACTCAACTCACCCAATATACTCAGAACCGACGACGAAAGGTTGTGCATGCCTGCCATTTGCCATCTTCAAGCTTTTGTTTCCCCCGAGGACCGCAAAACGGAAAACCCCAAAAACCGACTTTTGGGTACAATTAACTTAATTTGAGTGAAACATGGTAAAGTTTCCTGCTGCTCGTATCTAAATGATTTTATAGCTTACCGATGACTTTTCACCTTTTTGTCTTTGTTGTTATTGTTGAGGATAATATTTAAGGTGACGGAGTGTGGGGGTACCTTTTACACATACGGTGGGATCTTCGACTAAGAGGACGACACACCTACTTCGACTTCGAGTTGAAAAGATATGAAGTCACGGATTGCTAATTTAATTATGAATTATTTTCCCATAATTCATTTTTAGTTCAAGGATAAGGCAAGGAAAGATTGGTGGTGGGGGCTTTGTTTTGAGAGACACAAGTTTGTTTGGAGTTCTACCAACAGACAACATACCTTAGGGATTGAAATAAAACAAAAAAATGCCAAACTAATTCTAGGTGGTGCTCTACGTCTCAGAGCAGCCTTGAACTTCTTGAAGTTATACTTTTTATGTTTGTCTGAAATCAGCCTTGATAAGGATGCATCCTTAAGACAAAATGCAAAGTGGTTTGTCTTTGAAGACAAAATAAGATTAAACATGATTTTCTTTATTTGGAATTGGATTTGGATTTCTTTTTATTTTTGTCGTCTCGGTAGTCAAGCAAAAGTCGGTTAACCTGTTTATTTTTCATTTCATATTTCTTTCTTGATGCTACTTCACATAATTTTCAATTTTTGTTTACTGGATTTTGTCTTGTTTTTTAGTTTTTTTTTTTTTTTGAATGAGCAAGGGCCATCACTAGACGACCTAATTGGAGGGAATCAAAATTGTAAACCTTGTGTTTTATTTGATCCTATCATTTAATAGAGGACTCAAAGGGAAAGAGATTTATACCTTTTTGTGGCAATGAAATGGCCTTGACGTCTCTTTTGATGAGAGCCACTTTTTTGGATTTTTATAAATTGAGTAAAATTTAAGTGTGTGTTAAGAGTGACTAGAGGAATATTTATAACTCAAGAAGCTATGCCTGAGTAGTTTTTGTTCTGGGGTAGTCTAGAGCCACTTAACCAATAAAGAGGGAAATTTGAAATCGGATCAATTTTTGTTCTTCTTTCAAAAATAAATGATCGGTTAAAAAACTTAAAACTCGTTTTAAATTAATTATGTAGTACAACTTATGTATATACAACCTGTATACTTACCCTGTTGAACTTACACGAGTCAACTTGGTTAATTAATGAAATTAATTTGATTGGTAAATTTAACCAAATTGGTGTGTAATTTTAACAATCTTGAGTCAGTTAAAATACGGAATTGGATCAACATTCGGTTAAATCAAATGAGAAGTGAGTCTTAACCCATTTAATAAGTAAAATCAAATAAATCAAGTTATTTGTTTTAACCGAGATATTCGTTTAATTTGAACAACATAACCATGAATTAACTTCAACCAAGAAGATTGTTCATTATTAAATAAGAAATGTGTAAAATTACACAACTAAGTGTAGTTATTTGATTTAAACACGTTACTCGTTTAAAATAAACAATCTTGGATATTTCGAACTATAGCCTAGTTTTTCGATTAATAAAACTTAGTTTTCCAAATAAACTTACATTCAAATGTTGTTTTTCCTTAACTCAACACTATTTAAGTTAGTTAGCAAAATCAGTACCAATAATTTATGATTAATTACTAATTAAATCATTGATCAATATTATTTCCCTTTTTCATGAACTGATGTTTCATTATTTTCCATCGACAAAAATTTTCTACTTCGATAACTTCCATGCTTCTCAAGTTTGCCATAAATTTATTCTGTATCGTTATTGAAGAAGGAAAACAATGATTTCCTCTCGTACGTCTATGTCCTAATTGTTGCCCTTTGAATCAGTTAAGATTGAATACTGTATTCACATATGTTTTCACGTTCATACGCATCCACGAGTACATAGTCTACCTGAAGGACTTCCACCAAACCAAACCAAAACAAAGCCAATACAAACAAAAACTGGGTATATTAGATATTCATTTTTTTTTCTGAATCCCACCGGTGCACAAAAGTTAAGAGAAGTTGCTCCCCTTCTTTGCCAAAAGACAATAGAAAAACAGGTGAAAGCAGATGAACGCCAGCCATCACATCGTCTCGTAGACGTGGCTCGTTGCTGGTTTTGAGGGTTGCTGTACCCAAATTCCATTCACATTAGTGTGATTTTGATTCCCTGTAGATACAAAGAACAGCTCTCTGGGATTTTGACAGTTCCTCATTCCTATGGTGTTTGGGTTAGATATACTGAATAAGGTCATGTGACTGCAAGCTTCACACTGCCATCACCACAAAGCGAATAAAACCATACAAAATGTTAATCTTTATTGGGTCTACAGGGTGGTTCCTATACTTTTAATATTTTTAATTAAAGTGGCTAATAATCTATGTTAGACTTCTTCTTAACAGACAAAAAAAGCGGTGAAAATCTATAAGCTAAACATTGAAGAAGAATTAGTTATGTTTAAATAATTCAATGACATTATTTAAGGCAAAGTAATACAAAGAGGGACTTCCTTTATTTCTTTTCAATTATCTCATATTACAACCAACTTTACTCTTTCACGACTAAATACAACTGTCGGCCAAATATCCGCAATTTTTTGTGATTATTTGAAAAGCTCAGGATTTTGCCCGAAAGTTCTGGTAACTGCTTCTAGATCTTTCTATTCTGAATGATAGAGGGAATTTATGCTTTCTAGATGTTTAATGACAGATGGCAATGTGGTGACCTAGAAGATTTCGAAAGCGCACCAAAGATTCGAGCCATGTTAGTAGTAGTTCTACCATTCTCCAGAAATTGCGCTACAAATGTCATTATTCATTTGAGAATCGTGATAGTTCTAAAGTAAAAGTCGTAACAGTAGTTTAGCATTAATAGCAAAAACCGAGCAATTAATGTAAGGATTTAAAATATCGAAAACAAAAACTATCGAATTTTTTCAATACTAAAGGTTTCAAATCAATAAACATTCGAGTAGAACTTGATTTTTTAAAAATCTTTCATTAATATTTCTAAGGAATGTTTTTCAATAATAATAACCCAAATAAGTTTACTAAACAATTAATATCAACTGGAATTTTCCACTGTTAAAAATGTTGAGATCATAGTCATGGGCAAAATACACCTTCAATAAAAAACATGATATAGAAAATCTTAAAAAAAAAAATAAAAAGCAGTGGTTCAAGATGCCTAACCTGAGGTATACCAAAAAAGTTATTTATTTCATTTGACGAACAGATGGTATGACTTACATCTTTGACTACATTTATTACAACAGCGTGACAATGTGGCAGTCAGACAGTGGGGTAGATTTGGGATTATAGTGTGATAGTGTGACAATATGACAAAATTGGGTATATTCAGTATGACAGTGTGGAAGATGAGCATTGTGACAATTTGACAGAGTGCTTACCTCTAATGCTTTTCCTTGGCTTTTAATGGATTTATATTTACTGCAACAATTTCGTGCTTAAGAATGATTTCCAGAAAATGTATTGGCTAAGTTTGTAACACCCTGTATCTGGGATTAGAAATCCATTTTCGACTAGAACCTGATGTGTAAAATGAAGCTTTTGCTCATTTTTGTTTCTGATGGTCTACTTGCATGTGTCTTGTATTGTAATGTTCCCGAAATAATAATTGAGCTCTAGACGAGTATGTCGGTAGATAAAGTATATACATATGCATGTATAGGTTGTTTTGTAAATATTTAAACAATTTTACTTGACTCAGTAGACATAGACAAACGGAAAGGATACATTTTCGAATATACGATATACCTTTCTTGAATGAATGTCAGCTTACATATGGAACAATGATGCCTGCAGCAGAAGCCAACTCTTGCAATTGTCTAACCAACAAAGACACCGAAACTGGAAGAGTGCTGTTTGTTTAAGTTCTCTCTATTGTACATTTTACTAACTATATCCTTGGGTATATTGTTTTGAAATTGTATTTCAGAAGCAATTAACATTTAAATGACGCACATCTCAGCAGTGGAAATTATCATGATGGGAATATAAGATGGAACCGATTTTGATAGGAAACTAGAGTTTTCGCAAAGCTAAATGGTCTTTACCTACATATTTTGTGGCGCATTTAAATGACATAGAGCTTAAGAGGTTCATTTTAATCATTTAATAGACTTTAATCTTAATCTCAAAAATTTAAATAAAATATTGAAAGGGGTTTGTGATTTTGTCTAATCATAATAAAACAAAGTTTTATAGTAGGGTTGTCAGATATTTGGTATGTCGATTCCCTTTATTCATCGAAAATTATTTTCTTCTTCCCTTTTTTGATTTTATTATTTCCCTTTTTACTTGTCATGTAAATACTACAAGGAGATTGTTGCATATGGAAAAAGAATCAACTTGATATTTTGATCAAAGTTGACATTACGATGATAGAAGGGCCGCAATTCTGTATGTCTGTACCTGGACCTACAGCCTAAGCTACTGAATCGTACTGAAGCACTTTTCTTCCAATTTAGTACTTAATGTTCTGCGGTGATTCCACTGAGGAGAAGTTGAAAGATTTATTTAGCTGCAAAATTTACGCTACTTGCCATATAGCCGATATGAAGGGCTCTATCGATCTCGGTCGAAATTTGTATACAAGAGCTCCTTTGAATCAGCTTTAACAAAAAATTATCTGCTGTTTCTGTTGGCTTCGTTGTATAGAAGCCGGTCTGAATTTAGTCGAAGTCAAAAGAATTCTGATGATCTCAGCTTTTCGAGCTGTTCTGCATGCTATTTGACTGTCGGGATACGCGATTGTCTGAGTTAGACTTTCTACCAGATCGTTAGTTTAAATGCTGAATAGAATCTTTAGTTTCAGTTTTTCATAAATCAGTCACGACTATTTAGAATAAGAGTCATGTTTCGAAGAAATTTGGTATCAACAGCATATAGTGTGATGGAAAAATGTGTGATGACTCATTCAACATCGCTGATTGTAAGATTGAACAAAAACGAGGGCCTACGTGGTTGCCTTGGTGGCCACCGGATATAGCTAAGAAAAAGAAAGAGGCCGCAAATATGAAACGAACGCTTCAAATATGGAAATCCATTTTATCAAAAAAGAAGAGAAAACAATTTGAAAGATATAAGTCTATTGGAAATTTTGTGAAAGGTCTTGCTGGATCGGTTGAAATAACATCGACTTCGTAGCCTTTTTCTATCTAAGTCACAGAGGTTGTAGACAAGCATTCGAGAAAGCCATTATGTCTAGGGGAGATTAGAGCATTCCATTTAAAATTTCATACAAAATAAAGACTATTAAGACTTTAAAATACCGCAGAATCAAAAGTTTCTAATACAATCTGAAAATGCAGAATAGATCGGATCGGATATCGCAGAACATTTATGCAAGCTAGAAATCACTTCTTATTTGTTGATAGAAGCGAAGAATGTGAAATTCCCCATGCCACGCTCAAAGAAATTTGAAGGATATATCGACAGAAGATATTAGACAAAAGATGACCTAGGTACGATCTAATAATTGCATCGGTTTTAAAACAAATACTTTCAAAAAACCCCAATTTATAATAAACGCATGCCATAGACTTAGATATGTGCCACGTCATTGAAAAATTCTGAAAGTCATAGTTATAGACAAGGTAAAAGCCACCACAGAAGTAATATCTTACAGGCGGACCAATACCACTTATATCTACCAATTATGGCAAAAGCTTACGAAAACTTCCTGCTGACAAAGTCTTTGTAACATAGTACAAGAACCACTAGTTTGGATTTAGAAATAAATATTTCATAATAGACCAAGTGCATCGAGGCCTTTCGCAAGGTTTGGTACTTTGGGCTTGAATGCAAACTGCATAGGGATCTTCCCAAATAGTACTACGAAATACTGAAATTCTATATTTCGGACCCTATCTTTAGTGGTGGGTACGACTAACATCACTCGGAACTAAAGAAAATTGAAATCGGTGTACCACTAGGAAGTGTGCTAGCACCAACTCTTTATTTGTTAAATACTCAGGACATTTAACTTTGTTGATGATATTTCCAATACTGCCAAATGCCTTGGAAAGGTTTTAGATGCAAAGCTAAAATAGATAGAGGACAGCAATAAAAAAGAGTAGAATTAAACTTGATGTCCATAAAAATGAAAGAGAGACTATTTTTCAAAAAACAAAAGCTATTTAACCAAGTGCTGAAATCCGTTTGGACGTATGATATCCAAATATGGGGCTGTACCAAAAAAACAAATGCTCATCCCATTCAGTTGTAAAACAAAGTGTTTCGTGAAATGATAAATGCGCTTCGGTACAAAAGAAAAAGATATCAAAGTTGAGATTGGCTTCAGTTCAAAGTCTATGCTCCAAGTCTAACTAAAGAAGGTACACAAACCTTTATTGAAATCCAATCTTTTGTAACCTCGGCTCTTCAGGGTATAAGATCTCAGAAGTGTGTTCTGCTGTTTTTCTGGTCACCAATTATTTATCTCACAATTTAATATGACTTATCATACAGTATTTTTCATTGATTGAGACGGCTCTCAACTGGCTTATTTAACAGCGTTTTCGCTGGCATCTACCGATCTTCACCGACTTATCCACTATCTTCCATGGCTTTTTACCGGCTTATCAAGAGGCTTTTAGCTGGCTTATCAAACAGCATTCTAGATTTGTGTTCTGGATTCGCTCTTCCTATGCCAACTATATGTTTTTCAATCTAATTTTACTTCAATCCAGGATCCTTTAAAACTATTGGGTCTTTGGAAAAATTAACTAAGGTTCTTTATCTAATATCGGCTCCACGTTTACCTTGCATCATTCACCAAGCATTGTTGTTACTTTTCGTCATCGTGATACTTATGCACAGCACAGGTGCATTGCAGGTTCATGGTATTATCAATATCCTACTAGTTGAGGCTGGGCTCTTTCGGCGCTAACGCCTGTGATACAACGGCTGGTCGGCCCCAAAATACAGTGGTGCCTGTAATGGTCTTATGAAAATGTAATACTTCATAACAACCTAGTGACCTACCACTTCCGAAATGGGAAACGTCTTAAATTTATGAGATAAAGTTCGGATACCAAAATGAACCTATTTTGTGGCGCATTTAAATGACATAGAGCTTAAGAGGTTCATTTTAATCATTTAATAGACTTTAATCTTAATCTCAAAAATTTAAATAAAATATTGAAAGGGGTTTGTGATTTTGTCTAATCATAATAAAACAAAGTTTTATAGTAGGGTTGTCAGATATTTGGTATGTCGATTCCCTTTATTCATCGAAAATTATTTTCTTCTTCCCTTTTTTGATTTTATTATTTCCCTTTTTACTTGTCATGTAAATACTACAAGGAGATTGTTGCATATGGAAAAAGAATCAACTTGATATTTTGATCAAAGTTGACATTACGATGATAGAAGGGCCGCAATTCTGTATGTCTGTACCTGGACCTACAGCCTAAGCTACTGAATCGTACTGAAGCACTTTTCTTCCAATTTAGTACTTAATGTTCTGCGGTGATTCCACTGAGGAGAAGTTGAAAGATTTATTTAGCTGCAAAATTTACGCTACTTGCCATATAGCCGATATGAAGGGCTCTATCGATCTCGGTCGAAATTTGTATACAAGAGCTCCTTTGAATCAGCTTTAACAAAAAATTATCTGCTGTTTCTGTTGGCTTCGTTGTATAGAAGCCGGTCTGAATTTAGTCGAAGTCAAAAGAATTCTGATGATCTCAGCTTTTCGAGCTGTTCTGCATGCTATTTGACTGTCGGGATACGCGATTGTCTGAGTTAGACTTTCTACCAGATCGTTAGTTTAAATGCTGAATAGAATCTTTAGTTTCAGTTTTTCATAAATCAGTCACGACTATTTAGAATAAGAGTCATGTTTCGAAGAAATTTGGTATCAACAGCATATAGTGTGATGGAAAAATGTGTGATGACTCATTCAACATCGCTGATTGTAAGATTGAACAAAAACGAGGGCCTACGTGGTTGCCTTGGTGGCCACCGGATATAGCTAAGAAAAAGAAAGAGGCCGCAAATATGAAACGAACGCTTCAAATATGGAAATCCATTTTATCAAAAAAGAAGAGAAAACAATTTGAAAGATATAAGTCTATTGGAAATTTTGTGAAAGGTCTTGCTGGATCGGTTGAAATAACATCGACTTCGTAGCCTTTTTCTATCTAAGTCACAGAGGTTGTAGACAAGCATTCGAGAAAGCCATTATGTCTAGGGGAGATTAGAGCATTCCATTTAAAATTTCATACAAAATAAAGACTATTAAGACTTTAAAATACCGCAGAATCAAAAGTTTCTAATACAATCTGAAAATGCAGAATAGATCGGATCGGATATCGCAGAACATTTATGCAAGCTAGAAATCACTTCTTATTTGTTGATAGAAGCGAAGAATGTGAAATTCCCCATGCCACGCTCAAAGAAATTTGAAGGATATATCGACAGAAGATATTAGACAAAAGATGACCTAGGTACGATCTAATAATTGCATCGGTTTTAAAACAAATACTTTCAAAAAACCCCAATTTATAATAAACGCATGCCATAGACTTAGATATGTGCCACGTCATTGAAAAATTCTGAAAGTCATAGTTATAGACAAGGTAAAAGCCACCACAGAAGTAATATCTTACAGGCGGACCAATACCACTTATATCTACCAATTATGGCAAAAGCTTACGAAAACTTCCTGCTGACAAAGTCTTTGTAACATAGTACAAGAACCACTAGTTTGGATTTAGAAATAAATATTTCATAATAGACCAAGTGCATCGAGGCCTTTCGCAAGGTTTGGTACTTTGGGCTTGAATGCAAACTGCATAGGGATCTTCCCAAATAGTACTACGAAATACTGAAATTCTATATTTCGGACCCTATCTTTAGTGGTGGGTACGACTAACATCACTCGGAACTAAAGAAAATTGAAATCGGTGTACCACTAGGAAGTGTGCTAGCACCAACTCTTTATTTGTTAAATACTCAGGACATTTAACTTTGTTGATGATATTTCCAATACTGCCAAATGCCTTGGAAAGGTTTTAGATGCAAAGCTAAAATAGATAGAGGACAGCAATAAAAAAGAGTAGAATTAAACTTGATGTCCATAAAAATGAAAGAGAGACTATTTATCAAAAAACAAAAGCTATTTAACCAAGTGCTGAAATCCGTTTGGACGTATGATATCCAAATATGGGGCTGTACCAAAAAAACAAATGCTCATCCCATTCAGTTGTAAAACAAAGTGTTTCGTGAAATGATAAATGCGCTTCGGTACAAAAGAAAAAGATATCAAAGTTGAGATTGGCTTCAGTTCAAAGTCTATGCTCCAAGTCTAACTAAAGAAGGTACACAAACCTTTATTGAAATCCAATCTTTTGTAACCTCGGCTCTTCAGGGTATAAGATCTCAGAAGTGTGTTCTGCTGTTTTTCTGGTCACCAATTATTTATCTCACAATTTAATATGACTTATCATACAGTATTTTTCATTGATTGAGACGGCTCTCAACTGGCTTATTTAACAGCGTTTTCGCTGGCATCTACCGATCTTCACCGACTTATCCACTATCTTCCATGGCTTTTTACCGGCTTATCAAGAGGCTTTTAGCTGGCTTATCAAACAGCATTCTAGATTTGTGTTCTGGATTCGCTCTTCCTATGCCAACTATATGTTTTTCAATCTAATTTTACTTCAATCCAGGATCCTTTAAAACTATTGGGTCTTTGGAAAAATTAACTAAGGTTCTTTATCTAATATCGGCTCCACGTTTACCTTGCATCATTCACCAAGCATTGTTGTTACTTTTCGTCATCGTGATACTTATGCACAGCACAGGTGCATTGCAGGTTCATGGTATTATCAATATCCTACTAGTTGAGGCTGGGCTCTTTCGGCGCTAACGCCTGTGATACAACGGCTGGTCGGCCCCAAAATACAGTGGTGCCTGTAATGGTCTTATGAAAATGTAATACTTCATAACAACCTAGTGACCTACCACTTCCGAAATGGGAAACGTCTTAAATTTATGAGATAAAGTTCGGATACCAAAATGAACCTATTTTGTGGCGCATTTAAATGACATAGAGCTTAAGAGGTTCATTTTAATCATTTAATAGACTTTAATCTTAATCTCAAAAATTTAAATAAAATATTGAAAGGGGTTTGTGATTTTGTCTAATCATAATAAAACAAAGTTTTATAGTAGGGTTGTCAGATATTTGGTATGTCGATTCCCTTTATTCATCGAAAATTATTTTCTTCTTCCCTTTTTTGATTTTATTATTTCCCTTTTTACTTGTCATGTAAATACTACAAGGAGATTGTTGCATATGGAAAAAGAATCAACTTGATATTTTGATCAAAGTTGACATTACGATGATAGAAGGGCCGCAATTCTGTATGTCTGTACCTGGACCTACAGCCTAAGCTACTGAATCGTACTGAAGCACTTTTCTTCCAATTTAGTACTTAATGTTCTGCGGTGATTCCACTGAGGAGAAGTTGAAAGATTTATTTAGCTGCAAAATTTACGCTACTTGCCATATAGCCGATATGAAGGGCTCTATCGATCTCGGTCGAAATTTGTATACAAGAGCTCCTTTGAATCAGCTTTAACAAAAAATTATCTGCTGTTTCTGTTGGCTTCGTTGTATAGAAGCCGGTCTGAATTTAGTCGAAGTCAAAAGAATTCTGATGATCTCAGCTTTTCGAGCTGTTCTGCATGCTATTTGACTGTCGGGATACGCGATTGTCTGAGTTAGACTTTCTACCAGATCGTTAGTTTAAATGCTGAATAGAATCTTTAGTTTCAGTTTTTCATAAATCAGTCACGACTATTTAGAATAAGAGTCATGTTTCGAAGAAATTTGGTATCAACAGCATATAGTGTGATGGAAAAATGTGTGATGACTCATTCAACATCGCTGATTGTAAGATTGAACAAAAACGAGGGCCTACGTGGTTGCCTTGGTGGCCACCGGATATAGCTAAGAAAAAGAAAGAGGCCGCAAATATGAAACGAACGCTTCAAATATGGAAATCCATTTTATCAAAAAAGAAGAGAAAACAATTTGAAAGATATAAGTCTATTGGAAATTTTGTGAAAGGTCTTGCTGGATCGGTTGAAATAACATCGACTTCGTAGCCTTTTTCTATCTAAGTCACAGAGGTTGTAGACAAGCATTCGAGAAAGCCATTATGTCTAGGGGAGATTAGAGCATTCCATTTAAAATTTAAAATTTCATACAAAATAAAGACTATTAAGACTTTAAAATACCGCAGAATCAAAAGTTTCTAATACAATCTGAAAATGCAGAATAGATCGGATCGGATATCGCAGAACATTTATGCAAGCTAGAAATCACTTCTTATTTGTTGATAGAAGCGAAGAATGTGAAATTCCCCATGCCACGCTCAAAGAAATTTGAAGGATATATCGACAGAAGATATTAGACAAAAGATGACCTAGGTACGATCTAATAATTGCATCGGTTTTAAAACAAATACTTTCAAAAAACCCCAATTTATAATAAACGCATGCCATAGACTTAGATATGTGCCACGTCATTGAAAAATTCTGAAAGTCATAGTTATAGACAAGGTAAAAGCCACCACAGAAGTAATATCTTACAGGCGGACCAATACCACTTATATCTACCAATTATGGCAAAAGCTTACGAAAACTTCCTGCTGACAAAGTCTTTGTAACATAGTACAAGAACCACTAGTTTGGATTTAGAAATAAATATTTCATAATAGACCAAGTGCATCGAGGCCTTTCGCAAGGTTTGGTACTTTGGGCTTGAATGCAAACTGCATAGGGATCTTCCCAAATAGTACTACGAAATACTGAAATTCTATATTTCGGACCCTATCTTTAGTGGTGGGTACGACTAACATCACTCGGAACTAAAGAAAATTGAAATCGGTGTACCACTAGGAAGTGTGCTAGCACCAACTCTTTATTTGTTAAATACTCAGGACATTTAACTTTGTTGATGATATTTCCAATACTGCCAAATGCCTTGGAAAGGTTTTAGATGCAAAGCTAAAATAGATAGAGGACAGCAATAAAAAAGAGTAGAATTAAACTTGATGTCCATAAAAATGAAAGAGAGACTATTTTTCAAAAAACAAAAGCTATTTAACCAAGTGCTGAAATCCGTTTGGACGTATGATATCCAAATATGGGGCTGTACCAAAAAAACAAATGCTCATCCCATTCAGTTGTAAAACAAAGTGTTTCGTGAAATGATAAATGCGCTTCGGTACAAAAGAAAAAGATATCAAAGTTGAGATTGGCTTCAGTTCAAAGTCTATGCTCCAAGTCTAACTAAAGAAGGTACACAAACCTTTATTGAAATCCAATCTTTTGTAACCTCGGCTCTTCAGGGTATAAGATCTCAGAAGTGTGTTCTGCTGTTTTTCTGGTCACCAATTATTTATCTCACAATTTAATATGACTTATCATACAGTATTTTTCATTGATTGAGACGGCTCTCAACTGGCTTATTTAACAGCGTTTTCGCTGGCATCTACCGATCTTCACCGACTTATCCACTATCTTCCATGGCTTTTTACCGGCTTATCAAGAGGCTTTTAGCTGGCTTATCAAACAGCATTCTAGATTTGTGTTCTGGATTCGCTCTTCCTATGCCAACTATATGTTTTTCAATCTAATTTTACTTCAATCCAGGATCCTTTAAAACTATTGGGTCTTTGGAAAAATTAACTAAGGTTCTTTATCTAATATCGGCTCCACGTTTACCTTGCATCATTCACCAAGCATTGTTGTTACTTTTCGTCATCGTGATACTTATGCACAGCACAGGTGCATTGCAGGTTCATGGTATTATCAATATCCTACTAGTTGAGGCTGGGCTCTTTCGGCGCTAACGCCTGTGATACAACGGCTGGTCGGCCCCAAAATACAGTGGTGCCTGTAATGGTCTTATGAAAATGTAATACTTCATAACAACCTAGTGACCTACCACTTCCGAAATGGGAAACGTCTTAAATTTATGAGATAAAGTTCGGATACCAAAATGAACCTATTCCCATGAGCTGATGATGGTCTTTAAGTTATAGCAAATTATACAATAGCTTAAGCCTTCCCAATGTGATTTTAAATTAAGAAAAAAAAATCATCAATTTGACCTTCTTTCATAGATTGGTCATGATCTCAGAGGTTATGGTACCGAATATTTCCAAGTGACTTTAGACGATTTCCGCAGAACAAATATTTCGATATTTATTGAACCTGTGATGCTGCAAAGTATTTTTACTAAAATTTAGTTTCAAGTGTTCATAATACTGGGAAAATGTTCTTGACGTTATTTTCATGAAATTGTGTTATGAAAGAAAAATTCCTATACAAATTGCTTGTGAATTTAATGTCTGTCTACAAATACAAGTAGGTACAAGTTGCTGCGATGCAGTCGTGCATTTTATTTGATCATTCAACTGAACCCATTTCCCTAATACCTCGTTCTAATTACTTAAGGTAACATCCTCTTATATCATTGAGCGTCGGAAATTGTTAAACAAGCGTCACTCAAGCACAATATATGTATAATAATATCGATACCCTTGTCGGTTGCCTTCAATTAGTTCCACTTCTTCAGCTTAATTACTCCATTTGCAGCACAAAATGTAAATCAAAGCCACATAATGCCGACCAGTCTGTCGTTCTTTGAAAAACCGAAAACACACCCAATTTGTCTTCAATCATATACTCGTAAGATGCATTCATCCTTTTTCTCTTCCACACCCATCATCCGGCGCTGAGCAGCAGAGCTATGTATGTGCCGTCAATTAGTGAATCTTAAAGTCTAAGTTGCCAGCAAGTCCCAAAATAGATTACCCTAAATATATATAAAGACGTTCTCTGAGATGAACCCGTCTTTAGGGTAACGAGTGTGTATAGTTTACCGAAGAAATCAATCTAGGTACCAAGACAATATTGAACATTGATCTCATCCTGGAATCAACTTCCAAAATGACTCCGAGCACTATTGTGTGTGCGTGATTCAAGAAGTCTAAGGAAAGACAATCACAGAGATACAATGACAATAATACAGCAAAATTTTGACACTATTGATCCAAATAGATGCAATCATTCAAAGTCTTCAGTCTTCCTGGTCATGTGCATCTGTGAAGTGGCAGGCCAACCTAACGCTTGCTCTGCTTCAAGATTTCCCAAATAAACCACTTGAATTGATTTCCCAACTGAGATACCAAAATCCACAACGACACTACCAGAGGCAACAATCCGACGACATGACGACGAAGACAACGAGACGAGACGAAGAGAATTTTGGATTCCAGAAACATCTTCTGGGGTCTACTTAAAGAGTTTATTTAATTCGAATATATTCAATTGTCCTTTTGGAGATGGAAAAAGAGCCTCAAAACATTAGAGACCATCAGGAGTCTCAGGACATTTGATTTTTGCCCAAAAGTCCAAACCGCAAAAAGTGGTCAGTTTTGAATTATGTACTATCATAAGGATTTGATTCTCAAATTGTATTTACATTTCCTAGTTAAATCCTGAGGATAGGGCAGAGCATACCCCCTTTTGAGGATAAAATAATCTTCTCATTCAGCAATCTTTAGTAGAATTTTCCCGTTCTCCTCCTGTTTACCTTTGGCTTCGTTTATGCTTTGGGTACTATCTGTATGTGTATATGTACATTTGACCTTTTGAACAACCCAACATCATGCTTAGGTGTATAATTAGAAATTCAAGTTTTAAACCCTTTATAATAAACTTCCGGCCGGCTGGGCATTTTGGCTTGTGAAAGTTCAACTTCGGTCACTAGGAAGGAAGAATTTTGCTCTTTAATTTGCAAAACATGCTGGGAGCGTTTTGTCTACGCTTCCAGTACTTTATGTGTTTCATGAGCTTATTTCGTTTGTGATGAGGCAAAATTTCTGCACTTATAAAATATATTAACTCCAGATTTTGTAATAAATCCTGGGCTAGCAATTGAAAAGAAAACAAACAATATGGCTGTACAACCCTTTGTTCCTTCTATAAATCAGTAGGTTATTTATGAACTTCTAGGTTGGTTCTGTGCTTGAAATTATTGTAATTTTTACTTGATGAATGAACCGAAAAAGTACTGAATAGCGTCAAATGTACTCGTACACTAGTGGTAAGCACCGTTCGACCGGGAATTTGTCCGGTCCAAGCGAGTTAAGCTTATAAGTGCGAAAGTTGTACAGAAGAAAATAGCATTATTATAATGTTCTGCGGAAAATGAATGACTGAATGAGTTCAAAAAATGAATTCAAAAGAGTGAATCAACAGTTCGGATGACGAAACTATGGTTAGTAAGAAACTTCAAGACTGTAGATCCAAGATGCGGAAATAGAGATGGTGACAGATCGTCTTTGGGTTTAACGTGGATACCTGCCGATTACCGGCTCTACCTCACAGGAGGCCTACCTCCATCGGAGTCAGATTGGGTCCTGACCATTAGCCCCGAAATAGCCGAAGCCATCTCGGCCGCAAAGTTGTGACATGTTGCAGGCATGAACACATCTCTTGCTTAGGAGGCGAGGTCTATCTAACACTTCTTGAATTCAGGCACGCCTGGAAACCATGTGTCTCCGCATTCGGAATAAACCAAGCCACCACGATACTCCCACTAGGGGGCCTACCTCATAGATAGTCTGAGAAAGAGAGCACGCACGCGACAACTGCACCTCACTATCCGAAGATAGAATAGGAGAGCCAGAAGACGTACGCTATAGCCCTCAGACTCATGGGCACTATCTCCGGTGGAACCAGAATATAGCTTCCGGTCGAGCTCTGCCACCATTATGGTTACTTACAGAGGGTTCCTGCGAAACTCGGGGCCTGTCAACCCCAGATATACACACACCCAGCTATAGTCGAGGTAGAAACCACAACGAAAAATGTGCACCCCCCTGGTGAGTAGTTACACACTCCTTAGCGGATTCCTACTTTAAGGACACCGTCCAGACTGTTCCTATCAAGTTAGTTCAGTTACTATTACAGTAACCTATCCACAGGCACCGCGAGGAGGTCGATAGGAACCGGGAATGACAGCTTTGTACGAGGTAGCAATACTGGCCCACCGATAAATCGATGGACGACTCCATCAGAACATCAAACTAGCATTACCGCTTCAGCATCCATTGACGTTAGTGCATGGATTGTGCATCCGCAGCAACACCATCAGAGTTCAATAGAGCCCCGGACAAGCCTTAAACTACTCAAGCACGCCATCACCCCCACCTGAAGAGATGGTGACAGGTTAACTTTTAAGGGGCTCTAAACTAATATTGATCAAAACATCTGAAACCGATCGATCCCAGACCTCCGCCGACATAATGGGCCAATGAACTAACCATAATGTACTACTTGGAGGGAACACGAAGGGTGACATTTTGGATGTGATTTTGGGATCTCGAAACTTTTGAGCTTTCGTGATATAATTACCTGGTTAAAATCCACATCAAAAATTACACTAAGATCAACACCATCACGGATGAGAGGACGAGTCAGCTTAGCCACATGTTGGCCTTAGTATAGACTAAGGACTTCACGTAGCCGCGGAGAAGATAATCGATTAGTGTCAGGTCGGATGATTACGGGCGGCTAATTGATGAACATTCGCCATGAGATGGCCCAGTAGCCAAAGTTCTTCCTCACACTAATGGCTGGCATGTAGGGCCATCTTACGAGAACCACAGCTTAGATATATAAATGATACTGAGCTTTGCCCAGCAAAAACCAGTTAATATCGGTATTCCAGACCATTGACGTTAACGGGGTCTCGTTTAAAAGAAATATGGTCCGATGATGCCGGCACACCATGAACCGGGCACAGAGATAATCTTTTGTAGATGCATTGATACTTGGTTGACCAGATGTAAATTGTTTTCGCTACAAAAATGACTATTTTGCTTCTTGACATAGCTGCTGAGCCAAAAATATGCCTTTTCCTAGGTGATAGATTGATAGAATGAAACAGCAAACCTGACCAAATATTTTGATCGTTGGATCAATTGGAAGAATTATCATTACTTTCTGATTGTTACGTTACACTTTTGTAGATTTCTAAACAGCGAAAACAGCCAATATTACGCTTTAAGGTAAAATATTTTATTTAACTTAGATGATAATGGTCAAAATGTCCCTCCACAAAAGACTGTGCTAAAAGATATTTACACTTAAGACGAACTGGCCTGTTGGTGCTAAAGACCTAATACCCGAATTTCGCAAATAAAAATTGGGAAATGACTTGGTAAGGAGCATAAACCAACTTATCTCTAAGACTTTGTTCGGTAAAAGTATGGACCTTACATAGCTCCAAATAAGTCTCGTTAATGTCACCTAAAACTTATACAATCCTGTCGGAAATACTGTGTGATCCACTATGTGATGCGCTTTTTGCTTTTCATGTCTCGCCTGAAGAAAACACGAAAGAAACTCCAGAGTAAAGGTCTTCAAACCTTAAATACAAAATCTTTATTGGAAATAACTCTGGTGGCACTAAACAGCAGGCTAGACGCTCTGGTAGATCAGCAGGTACGACGCCCCTGGTGGCACTAAACGGCAGGCTATTCGCTCTGGTAGATCAGCAGGTACGACGCCCCTGGTGGCACTAAACAGCAGGCTAAACGCTGTGGTAAATCAGCATGTACCGAAGCCCCTGGTGGCAATTAGGACATTAAACTTCGAACTAAGACCCCTTACCGCTGGTGGGGGGGAAGCCTTAAAAAGAAATAGCTTGACAATCTCACCTACCTAACTTGTCTTTCCACGAAACCCCTTACCACTGGTGGGAGGAAGCCTCGCAAAAGCTAACGTGACCAATTCTACTATACTACTTGTCTACGACTGTATTTCGAAAGATTTATGCAATCAATTTACTGTGCCGCCTGACTGTGTGTATGATCGAAAGGCTGCCTTCCGTTCACCCAAGTAGGTCCTCATGACTTTTCAGTAGACACTGAAAGTCAACTATATAAGTGCTGTAATGTAGTTGATTTTCCTGTGACGTCATGTGTCAATGGTGCTTGTGAATTGAATTTGGCGAAGTACAATTCTCGGTATTAATACGAAAATATTAAAGAGTGGGGTAGCATGGAACGCTTCGTTACAACTATGGAAAAAATCTTCAGATATTGAAGAAGTTTCCCGTGAAATTGTTTTCCTTTACCTTTAAATGTGCAGACATGTGTGCTATGATTTTTGAAATTGTAAAAAATTGTAAAGGACAGGGGTAATGTCGGCAAGCAAAGGTATAGTCCAAATTTGAAAATCCTTAAACCCTTCCTTCGTTGCAAAATCATGATGCTGATAGTGACAGGGCGGGGCGTCCAGATTACGATAGTGTGTTTTTGTAGAGCACGACCTTGATTGAAGGAAGCGGGAAGCTTTGGCCTCTTGCTTAATCCTCATAATTGGAAATGTCTACAGTGTTTTCAGTCCTTCAATATGGCTTAAGCCAACCCAATTTATCAGAAAGGCCCCACCATGGCTACTGCAGACTTCCAAAACAAAAACATTAACAAAAGGGTACCTATTGATCGAATTCACTTAAAACATTTCACAAACACAAATTTATTTATTTTGCAAAAGTCTACTGCGTTTTGTCAAGAAAGACAAAATTTGATTGTCTGAAATAAGAAACTCAATTTTTCCTTTCAATTAAAAATAAACCTTCTCTCAATTTTCATCATACCTAATTCCCAAAGTCGCGTTTCGCGTTACGCTAAAACCCCAAAACCAAACAGTGAGACAGCGGCCTTAATAAAAAAAATTTTTCTTTTGTCGTCCTTAAATGGAATGCCTCCTCCCTCGTCCTCAAATGTTTATCAAACTGAAAGAAATTCAATTGTCTAGATATTTTGTTTATCAGCATTTTAAGGATAAATAGATTTATGTATGTAGGCAGAAAAAAATATGAATAATATAAAAGGCCTCTCTCTAATTCCCTGTATCCCTTTTCAATTTGAAGTAAAAACATCCTTTTTGTTTGGTTCGACTGTTTTTTTTTTTTGTTTTGTTTTTCTCCTTCACCATCGCCAGACATCCTTTGGCTTGTTGTAAATCTTCGTGCAAGAAAGTCGTTGCAACCCGTCCTGTGTCCTGTATTCAGATGCATTCGGTATCAGGATCTCCTTAGGTTAATGGAGAAAACTGTGCATTTTGCAATGCGGTACTTGTTAATATTCATAAAAGGATCGAAGTAAGGATGAACGTCAGGACTCAGGATACTCAAAAAATAAAGGGAAAGAGAAGATACATTAAATCTGCATATCGAACTTGAATCAGCAGTCAAATATCACGCGCCAAGGATATAGGTACTTACATATACAACAGTAAAAAAAATATCACAAAAGTTCCTTCACAACGATGAACGTGAACACACAGAGCAAAAGAGAGAGTGTGCCTTTGGCTGCCTAACGTAACGTTTATTCATATCCTTGCACCTCTGCTCCATACACAAAAGTTGTAGGAATAGTGTCTGCGGCTGGGAAAATCTGTTTACATCCATGATTAAAGACACATTTACTAAGGCACGGTGTGTCGGCATCGGCACGTTTAGGGAAACCAGTAAAATGATCTGACTCTGTGCTCGCGAATAGGGCCAGTTTTCATGTCGCAACTTAAAAACTTCCTTCCCGTTGCCATTTCCATCCCATTTCCAACCACCTCTTCAACTTCTTGTTACAATTTTTTCATCCTCCGAATAAAATTTATGCGATTTCATTCCAAAGATATCAACACTTCAAGAAGTCGATTTCAGGACGAAAAGTATAGTTACCGTTTCTCAAGCCTCTTATTGGAGTTTTTGCACCAACAAGGAATTTTTATTTCATTTTTGTTTTTCGTTGATTTGTTTTCCCTCAGAAATGGATTTATTTTTTTGGTGGAAACGGAAACAAAAGATAAATGTTAAATTAATTGGGAATATTGTTTGTTTGGAGGTTTTGATGGTGATGGAGGATGGTGGATGGAGGGAGGACATGGTTTTTGGGAGCATTCCTGGAACAGTTGCTGTTGGGAACTCCATATTTTGAGAGGCTGATTGTGATAAAATTATTATTGACATACTTTGCGTTTATGAGTGACGAAGTAAATTGGGTTTCTTTGTTTGCCAGTCGAGTTGAGGGCGGTGGATGGATATTCGAAAAACCATTAAAAAGGGTGTTCTTTTTATTTGATATGACGGGAAATATGTAGGTACGTTTGTTCAAACAATTTGGTTTGTTGGCCTAAAGAAGAGCTATGGAGGATTGGAAGGCATAGTAATGGTTTAAGTTATCACACTTTTTTGTTGTTGTTATTTTTTAAGTTTTTTGGGGGTTTTCTGAGATTTGCATGCCAATCTTATTAGTTCAATTTTCTTACATCAGTTATCTACTCATCCCACAAGGAATCTAGTAGATGAATTTGTATATTTGAGGAAATTTATTGATTTATGATAACCAGTTATGCGATACTTACTTATAACGGTATCAGTAGGTTTAAGGGGGCCTTAGACTCTTGCTATCTATGCCAAATCAGCCATAATTCGAAGCTGTCTAAGCCCTTGAAGGCTTCGTTTGTTTGTTTTCAAACTAAGGCTAAGATTCATTTCTGGTCTATTCTCTGAGTAATCTGCAGTATAAATGCTGAAAAGAAATGGCCCTAACTTGGATCCTTGTGGTACTCCTGCCCTGTTGTACTTTATTCCTGATTTTTTTATTGAAAACCTGTGCTAAAAAGGATTTTGATTTAATTTATTTGGTTAAAATATATCCTAAAAACCCGAATCTGATCAGTTTAAAATCGATCGATTTTATCAATATGGAAGAGTCTATAAATATCTTTAAGTCAAACCACTGTTTGTTTCTTGTTCCATTTCCTAGTGACATCTTAGTATAGTTCCAGTAGATGATGTTTTATCGAATTATTTGGTCGAAACACGTATTGAAAGTTTGGAATTAAATTCCTTTCCTAACAGAAATGTTTCACCTTTTTCAGCAGTTGTGATGTCAGGACCTTGTTTGTGCCCAAGTTGTGATATTGGCCTGTGTGTGATATTTGTATTGGAAATGGAAGAAATGTTGGCATCTTCCAAGCTCAGGAAATTAACTGTTGTTCAATAGAAAAACGGCAACATTGGGCAGATTTTTCAATAAAAAAAAAACTTTGATATCCCTTCAAGTAGTGATGACTTTTTGGAGTTTCCTGTTTCCTTCTTGAGGAAGTAGGTTAACAGGTTAACGATCACCAGTACTCGGATGGTGGGTAAGAGTCTCATTGTTGAAAGTTGAAATTGTTTTTATTTTTTTTGTTCTATTTTCGCGAACTGTGCGGGGATGAATTTGCGGAAGATCTGTATAATTGATTGACCAATTCTTCTATCCCTTATCCGCACATAATTGTTGGTTTCTGGGATAGTTTTCCTTCTTCCAACTATGGTGTTTTTCTATTTAAATCAATTTTGTCTTAGTATGATGTCCTCTAGTCTCTTCTGTAGTTGAGAAGCCTAGTTTTTAGCCTTTTAGTTGAAAGTAGGTCGGTTTTTGAAGATCCAATGAAGTATCCTTAGTCGCTTCTTTCTTAACCTCTCTATGGGCAAGTTGATGAGAAAGGTCTCTGTGGGAACATTAGTTTTCTGGTTGTCCAGTGAATTGTTGACTGCACTGTGATGCCTGCCCTCTTGATGAAGTTAGTTCAGCTCGGTATTTCTTTTAACTCAGATTCGGCGTCAGAACGAAAATGGTTCCAGTTTCTCTCAAACCTGATATAGTACTCTGCGTCAGGTTGAAAAGCCATTATCGAAAATAGGAGACGTACTCAACTTACGAGTAAGAGTGAGATGATCTGAATCGGACTTATTAGCCACACAGTGAAAGTGTCAATATGCAGAGGTGCGGAAGGACTCATCAAGTTTACTTTGCGAATGTCCCAGCCTAGCGATAATCAGAAAAGCAGTTGTCGGAGAATATTTTTTTCTACAAATCGGATGGCGTGACTGCCCTGACACTGAAGAACATCCTAAAACTCATTGTTCATTGTTCAGGGAGGCATCGAATTCCTTAACCCCCTGCAATTCACTCCTTCCTCTTCCCTACAGGCACCTTAAACACATCCTGGGTTGTGCATTGTATCCTCGTACTTATTATTCCAATCACACCCTTGATGTCTTAAATCTCTAAGATTGTAAGCCATTTGAATTATAAAAAAGGACGCAAAATTTTCTTTCCTAAAAATAGATTATAAGAAATAATATCTCGTAGTGTACAGCAAGAGAAATAAATAAAATATTTTTGTTTGTTCTCAAAAAACAAAGTGGTTTAATACATCAAATCAATTAGAGCATTCATATTTCTAGACTTTAAAAAATATAAAAAATGTCAGAATCAGAATCAGAATCAGTCCACTTACCTACATTCTCTATTTAAATTATTATCGGATTGAATCAGTCTGAAGAGCCAGTCTTATCCTTAAATTGGACGAAAATAAGAAGGTATATCTATGTGGGCAACTGAACGGAAAAACCAGTGGAGGACTAATGAGTTGCGAAAAGCAAGTGCTTGGGCTGTCAGGACTCCGTCAATGGGTTAGCGCGCAGCGATTTTTTTAATTCTGATCTGTGGAGGATTCAAAGCCTAACAAAAGTTATCTTGCCCTCTTCTCTAGGAAATAGAAAATTGGGCACATAAACCCTTCTTCAATCAAATGTATACCCTACAAATTATCAGAAAAAAACGAAATATCATGGTCTTATTTTGGATAAAGAGTTAAGCTGGAAACCTAACATATACAAGAAGGTGCCAAAAAGACCGCAGGCTCTTGGGTAGGAGACCCAATTTGAGAATAAATGGTATCTTTAATCTCAAAATACTCACTGCTTATACACTTCGGTAAGAAGATGAATTCTAACATACATATAGTGTAGAAGTATGGTGGACCGCTCCAAACAAAACTATAAACTGAGGAAATTTCAAAGATCAAGAAGAACTTTAGTCTACTCTTTCCCTCGCATTAGATGCACTATTTCATCTGTTACTCCTCGACATATCCACGAAACAAATGGCCACGAGTTCATCCATACGTCTTAAAGCCTGTTTACAGTGGATCAACAATGAGATAGGCCACTGAACGCATTCAGATCTTCTCAAGTAAAGTTGAGAGACAACATCATCTTTTGATTGGTATCTTTCTAGGACAGATGTTGGAATATCTCATCTAAGCTTATGAAAAGGCAAGATGCTATAAAAACTGTGAAACTTGGGTAGAACAACGTCATCACTTGCTGGCGATAAAACAGATCTGACCAACGTTAGATCTCAGGCGCTCTAAGCGTTTGATATCTTTAAGCGATTTGCACATATTAGCTCCGGAATAACCATACACTATCAAGTAGCCCATTGATCTGTCAAATGAATAAATATGAAGTCTGGCACGCATCATGCCAACTCAAAGTGGTTTAACAAGCAGGCGAAAGCTTTCTTAAATCCATGTAGTATCACAACGGACCAAAATTAAGTCTAAGTTTGCCGGTTCTCCACTATCAGCCACTTCAACCACAACAGGGGCTCTTCGATTCTACCCAATGTATGCTTTAGGCTTTTGTCGGTACCTTAAACTGCTTGGTTTACATATTAAATATTTAGTAGCAACGCCAAAACCTTAAGGTCAAATGAATATCACAAACTTGATCACTCCTGATATATGTATGATTCACACTAACTGACTGGCTCATAGAAGTAGTGCACAAGTCACTCGTGGTATATGAGGCTCAGTAGAGATTTCAAAGTTATATTTCCATCCTTAAGGATTCGGATAAGGATGCAATGAAGAGCTTGCCAGGCAAGTATCAGCCTTTAATGGCTACTTGTGAAAGTAGTCTAAATTTACCTTCGAGCTATGAAGGATAACTCACTAAATCCAGTCTTACATAGGTGGAGTAGTTACACCAAATTGGGCCTTACTACAATAAGTTAGGCCATGATTGCTGTGACGTGTATTCGACACTGACAAAAATGATAACATACAGTATAACTGGAAAATCCCCACAGAACTTAATGTCGTTGTTGTAGGGATGCAGCAGTCTAACATATCCTTTTAAATTAGAACCACGCGGAAAAGTTTTTTTTTTTGGACGATCTTAGCGAACTTTCTGAACTGATGATCGAATACTTGATCCCAAGGTATAAAAATGGCTCTTAGAACATCTTCGCGGACAAGGAAGATTCTTTGAACGGAGGTCTTAACTTAACTAACAAAGACCTATTGATTGATATTTGGATTGACTTCGCTTCGCTTCAATAGAAGTCAAGTTTCAATCATACGAAGAATACCAGAAACATAATTATAACCCACACCGTGTTTGAACGAAAGAGCTTGGTAATTGTTGTTGAACTCAAAGCTTGACCGGATGATCCGCTGGGGCTATGTTCACCAATCTCGAATTTAATCTACTCTCATCTACACCAGGTTACACAGTTCTCGTAACACTGCGGCGAACTTCAGCTGTTCGTGGCACCCTTTTATACCTTTCAATCTGTAAACCACTAAATTGAAAACATTGGGGCTATAAGATAAGGAAATGACAACTTATTACTTCCGGCTAAGTTAGTCACTGAGTTGTGCTAGAGCACGTCATTTCATTCTGCCTTGAAATTGGCTGAAATCTTTTTTGAAGAGCCAACAAAATGCTCATGCACAAGGTCTCAAAGCATCTTGAGGTCGTCCCAGAAAAAATTGAGGCCTTCCATAACTTCAGTCCTGCACTGGTAACACCTGGAACTTCATTTTATCTCTAATGGACTCCACCTTGAACTCTGCAGTCTTCTCCAACGGCATCTGCTTTCTTCTTTTTTAAAAGCTATACGAGCTTATTATGATCTTAGTGACTTTCTGTCCATGTATGGAACTGGCTCTTCTAGAGTACCTATCTGTAATTTTATTCCATTTCGCACAGGAGCATTGAACTTGACCTGCTTTATATAGTGCGCCACCTTCGCTTGGCTGGGCAGTATTATTGCTAATGTAATTCACTTAGAGTGAATAGAATCTGTAGGAGCTGGTGCTGAATCTGGAAAGGCATATTGAATCACTGCTCCTTGCTATACCTACATTTATATGTGTGCCTCTTCCCACTTTTTAAGTGGGAAGGAGCAGCTCCCACACTTTCTAACTGAGATTTTGCATATTCTATACGCGGCAGGACTTTTTTTTTATGTTTGCTTGCTCGGATATGAATGGAGCAGTGCATGGTGTACTGTGCACAGACTATACAATACAACACAGTTAACCGGAGAGATTGTTCCTTGCTGTGCTGTGCTCTGTGCTTTATGCTCCAAGTTGCGGGCAGGAAACTCTTGGAAAATCCATTATTACAAGTATTATGGATATTTATTTACATTGTGATGGGGCGCACACTTTATGGTCGGATTAGTAATGAAGAGGAGCGTGATGCGGTCCTTCGTAAATGGTGGTGATGGCCTACTAGCTGGGTATAGGTACTATATTGTAAGGTAGGTCAACTTAAACTGAACCTCCATTATTTGCAATTTATTGTTGAATGAATCAACATTAATTTATGGCATAGGTTTTTGTTTATTTTAAAATGGTGGGGAGAGTTTTGTTTAGGCTTAATCAACAGTATGGCGTCATTGTTGTCATTATTAGGTATTGGTCGGAAGGACGAGAAAAATAAATATTATTTTAAGAGTATTTTAAACAGGGAGGCTGCGAGTATTGTCACACATTTCACCTCCGCAAACATGCCACACTGTTCAATTGTGTCAAGGTTTCAATACTGATGATAAGCCATGTTGACCAAGCTTTGAGTTTTTTTTATTTCAGAGAATAGGGTTCTGCTTGCGAAGAGGAGAAAGTTTGACCTTGTCACCATAGCGGGAAGGATACTGCATAGGGATTGTTTTTTATAGTTTAAACAAGAATTCACGCTTTCTAAAATATGCTATCTAAACTAACAACGGGGATGAGTCAAGTTGAAGAAGCTTGCTTGTAAATTATTTAAAACAAGAACAAATGGGTTGTTTAGAGGTCCACTATGGTCATTTCGTTTTGTCCATAGAAACTATAGGAAAAAAATGAGACCTTTTAAATCGCTAACCGCTAAGAGTAGAAAGAAAATTCGTTAACAATATTGTTTGTCTAGCGAATGGAGTTATTTTAAATAAAAAGGTCTTAACCAATAAATAAATAACAGTTATCAAAGATAAATCAGTGCTTTTAGTGCTTACATAAATTTTACTATCAAATAGAGGGTGCTTCGTACACGACAGATAAAACTGGACATCATACAAGAGAGGGTTCTATTGCTCTTCAATAACTCGTTCAAAATAGGGCCGATTGTTCCATAAAAATACCCTTTTCTGAATTGAGATGTCTTGTTTGAAGCAGGGAATCAATACACTATGACAGCTAATAGAAACTAGAGTTTGTCGAATGACGCTGTTTTCATAATTATTCAAGACCCCTTATATGCTCGCAGTGTAAATTCTGTGAAGTGAATTAATTTGTCGTCGAATAAAGTTCCGTCTCAACAGATTTGTCGTTCATATACCTGAGCATTCCATAGAGAGATGTTCAAAGGGAGGGGATTATATCAAAACGAACCTCTGTCAATCAACTTCCATTTGGTGAATATTGGGTGCCTGCCTAGTAGCTGAACTGAAGAATCTCTTTGGAAAATTGGTGGTGGCAGCAAAAGGGAGGATTGCTCCCACAAAAGTACTTCTGCTAATATCCAAGAAGCAGTAGAAAAAATCCACAGATGGAGTCTACAGTCCCTATCGGACATTATATAGGCTGCTATGAAATATTCAGAGATCAGGTCTATAAGGACAGGGACTTGGAGACTGAATTTCCAGGTTGGAGGTCGTATGTGGGTCGTGATGGCTTTTGATTCAAGTTAAGCTGTTTAGTACAGCCTTAAATGCGCACGAACCAAGCAAACGAAAAAAAGAAAATAAACTTCGAATCTGTAATTAAGATATTTGGCCCTAGAATATATTGCCCCAAAGCAGATTTATCATCTTCATTCAAGAAATGCAATATGACGGGCTGGGCAGCAAAAATTTTAAAACTTTGACATGTACTACGGCCACTTTTACCAATGAAAAAGCAGAGTTTATTTGCATGTGGATCTTTCGACACATTGAGTTTCAACGAGTACCGCACAGTTCGCATCAAGGGTAAATTCGCCAACATTGACCTCATGACCCCACAGAGAAGAAAGGCGATGACATCAAAGACATGTTCTACGACCCCCTGCACAAGAGAAAGCTTCTATAGTGGCGCATAATCAGACTGTATGAAACTAGCTCCGTTAAAGGCCTTCGGCTGATTGACAATGCTATTGCCCGGTTCTTACATCTCAACGTTAATAAGGGAACAGGGATATCTCCTAGTCAAGTAGATTGGTTTAAGTATTAAGGAACGTTACAAAAGTCCAACAATGACTCGGACGACTACCTCATTGCAGCCAAGCGCCAAGGTACTGGCTACTGACTTCCTGACCAAAACCAATACAACGAAATAATGTGAGGAAATTCGATATTGGATCGGTACAATCTAACCTATCTTTCGCAATATGCCATCAAATATGCTGACTTTGACGTGCTGGGCCTTACACGACAATTCGGTTTGATGGCGAATACCCTTAAGATCATAGAGCAAAGGATAAAGAATAAATTTTAAAGCTCTACAAGCAGAAAAATAGAGATGAACACAGGTTTCTCGAAAGATATACAAATTTAGTAAGAAAAGCCAACAATCGAGGCAATAGAAGGTTGTCATAGCAACAGAAATGAAGTTTGAAAAATTTACAAAGAATTAAAAAAAAAAAAAACAAAAAATCGCCAAGGGTTACAAAACCAGAAATTAACGCTGCAAAGAAGGACCATTTAGCGATTTATAGAATCAAACGATAGCGAACCCAATTCCGCTGTTTACTCGTAAGTGATTCTACAGTCCAACTTTGACAACATAAGCCAACAATTCAGTCCACCGACCTTGACCTTATCCTTGAGGATACTAAAGGGTGATTTTTTTGAGGTTAGGATTTTCATGCATTAGTATTTGACAGATTACGCGGGATTTCAGACATGGTGTCAAAGAGAAAGATGCTCAGTATGCTTTGACATTTCATCATGAATAGACTTACTAACGAGCAACGCTTGCAAATCATTGAATTTTATTACCAAAATCAGTGTTCGGTTCGAAATGTGTTTCGCGCTTTACGTCCGATTTATGGTCTACATAATCGACAAACAATTAATGCGATTGTGACCAAGTTTCGCACTCAGTTTACTTTATTGGACATTAAACCAACCACACGAATGCGTACAGTGCGTACAGAAGAGAATATTGCGTCTGTTTCTGAGAGTGTTGCTGAAGACCGTGAAATGTCGATTCGTCGCCGTTCGCAGCAATTGGGTTTGTGTTATTCGACCACATGGAAGATTTTACGCAAAGATCTTGGTGTAAAACCGTATAAAATACAGCTCGTGCAAGAACTGAAGCCGAACGATCTGCCACAACGTCGAATTTTCAGTGAATGGGCCCTAGAAAAGTTGGCAGAAAATCCGCTTTTTTATCGACAAATTTTGTTCAGCGATGAGGCTCATTTCTGGTTGAATGGCTACGTAAATAAGCAAAAATTGCCGCATTTGGAGTGAAGAGCAACCAGAAGCCGTTCAAGAACTGCCCATGCATCCCGAAAAATGCACTGTTTGGTGTGGTTTGTACGCTGGTGGAATCATTGGACCGTATTTTTTCAAAGATGCTGTTGGACGCAACGTTACGGTGAATGGCGATCGCTATCGTTCAATGCTAACAAACTTTTTGTTGCCAAAAATGGAAGAACTGAACTTGGTTGACATGTGGTTTCAACAAGATGGCGCTACATGCCACACAGCTCGCGATTCTATGGCCATTTTGAGGGAAAACTTCGGAGAACAATTCATCTCAAGGAATGGACCGGTAAGTTGGCCACCAAGATCATGCGATTTGACGCCTTTAGACTATTTTTTGTGGGGCTACGTCAAGTCTAAAGTCTACACAAATAAGCCAGCAACTATTCCAGCTTTGGAAGACAACATTTCCGAAGAAATTCGGGCTATTCCGGCCGAAATGCTCGAAAAAGTTACCCAAAATTGGACTTTCCGAATGGACCACCTAAGACGCAGCCGCGGTCAACATTTAAATGAAATTATCATGGACCAATCTAACGTCTCAAATAAAGAATCGATGAGATTTTGCAAATTTTATGCGTTTTTTTTTTAAAAAAAGTTCTCAAGCTCTTAAAAAATCACCCGTTATATATATCTAAACTTCAGATGAACTTCTGAAACTGGGTGCCTTATTGCCGAGCTGCTCACAGGCGCTGACGATGACTTGATTTGAGTGGGCACCAACCCAATTACCAAATATGTTCGTAATAAAGCTTACCCAACAATTCTAATCTCAGTGTTGTACCCCATCGGTTTGAAGCGAGATCCTCTGAATTGCGAATATCTAAAATCAGGAACTTCGAATCGAAACCCACCACCACCTTCTCATCGATTTCGAAGAAGCATATGATAGCATATGATAACAAGTGGAATTCAATTTTATGGAAGGTTTTGTCTGTTTGTTCCCGTTTGTTACATGTTGCATGACTTTGTTGTAAACATTTTATTTTTTGAGTTTACATAATATTGTTGTTGCTAGTTAACATCGAAGTGCTATTCTCGCACGCAATCTCTGTCTTGGACGGTATTGCTGCCCCGTATGGAAGCCGGCTTAACAAGTTGAATAAGGATTATGTTGTCGATGGCAATGCACACGTCCTCAATAACGAATGTGAGAGTCATTCCTAAATTTTGGGCGCATGTATGCTTTATAAATCAAAGCCAGATCACTAGGGGAACAAAATTTCTTTCATCTTTTATGAAAACCAATGTATTTCGCTACGTTTTTGGCTACATCGAATATATGATTATTTCATAAGAGATGGTTATTAACACTATATAAAGCTTTTCTACAGTTTCTTTGATGCAAGTAAAATTCATGGATAATAGCATGTACATGTATGGTACATTTCGATTGACCTACAGAAGGCACCTTTGTGTTTTCGAAGCATTAAATTCGACTCGGTTGTCAATACCCTATTGTATAATGCTGTCAATATCGGATGAGCTAGTACGCCCTTTCGTTTCAGTTCTATAGCCGAAGAACATGGTTGTGAATCTAGAAACGAATTTAAAAAGCAAAACAATGAAGTGGATTAGAAGTTTCAGATAAGAGATCATTTATGAAGGTAAGGAAGAGTGTCGAAGACAAAACGGAGCCTTAGGGCACACCAGCATTTATTTATTAATGTCAGACTTAGACTTGAAAGGTCAGACAGATAATTTCCAACCCAACGAAGACGAAACTCATCAATACCAAATCTGAAGATTGCCTAACAATTTCATTAAAATCAGCCATGATTGTTTCGTGTCCATAAAGAACCTATCCACATGTTTTTTTTAAATATACAGTGTTCCACAAAAGTCATGGTACAGCATTCATTTTAAGGCATAAAGCTTGAAATATTCCACAATATGACAAAATTAATTTTTTTTTTCATTTTATATCAATTCATATTTATTTGCTCGTAACTTCAATACCAAGAAAAGAACCAATAATTATTTCATCAACAAAATTAAAAAAAAAAATATTTTGGCGTAAAAACATGAATTTTCTTCCACAAAAGTCATCGTACACCTAAAAAAAAAGTGAAAAGAACATTTCAGAATATAGCATTTGTGATAAAAATTTACCTTCCTAGTATTTGGTTAGATAGTCTTTCTGTATGTTTGGGAAATAATAGTTATTGGAAAGACCTAGTTCCCTCGCACTTTCTTTTAAATTATCTTGAAGAATATTGAGATAAACATGTTGATCGATTGTATTTTCTATTAAGACAAGATTTCCCATTTCAGATGCAGTCATATAGCCCCATACACTCACTCCTTCACCACCGTGTTTTACAGTCTTAATTGTGTTTTTCGGATTTAAGGCATCTCCTCCTTTTCACCAAATTTTAACACGACCATCTGAGCCAGACAAGTTATACTCAGACTAGTCTGAAAAAATTACTTTACGCCAGAAGTCAGGAGTCTCATTTAGATTCTTCGTTGCGAATGCAATCCTCTTTTTCCTATTCACCTCATTGATTGATGGCTTCCTTCTAGGTACACGAGGTTTAAAATCGACTTCAAAGAAGGTTCTTCGGACAGTTTCAGGATGAACTTTTTTTTCGTGATATTTTTCAAGCCCACCACTTATCTTGCTCGGACTTATGAATGGATCTTGGGCTACCAAGTGCTTGATTTTTGTCTTATCTCTTGAAGTGAGTTTTGATGGAGGCCCAGTACGCGGATTATTTTCTATGCGGTTTTCAATATCTCTTTATAACATTTTGAATAGTGGAACGTCTGCTAGAAATGATTTTCGATAGTTCGATTTCGATTTGTTTTGATTTTGATGAAGATCAATTTTTCTACCATTTTTTGACTCTTTTTGACTAAAAATTAATCACAAAACTTAACAAATCTAACTCAAACAATTTATTAATATAAACTTCATGTCTTACTATCATTAGAATGTGAAACAGAAAATTTATCGTTGCGGAGTTGTTTAAAAATGCATGGTTACCAGGTGTACCATGACTTTTGTGGAAGAAAATTCCTGTGTTTACCTTAAGTTTTTTTTTTTCAATTTAAATATGGAAATAATGGTTACTTTCTTGAAAAATTAAGAAGAAATATGTATCTGTAAAAATAAATTGGAAAATTTCGAAATTTTGGGAATTAAAAGCACGTTGTACCATGACTTTTGTGGAATACATTGACTTGTGACCCTAGAATGATATGCCTATGCACACTGGATTTTAAATGATTGTACATCACAATAAGGGGGAAAAATCGAATGGGCTAAGGAGTGAGACCCACGTTCGAGAAGTATGGCTAAAAAAGAATCTCTGTATTTTACAGTACGCCTGAAATTAGGTTTAAGGATAAGCTGATGAGCATTCTTAGCAAGATGAGTATTACGGCGAAATTCTTTCAAGGGAACGGACAAATGCAGCTAGCTATATCATTGGAGAACTGTTTGAGGAAGAAGTGATAAATCAAAGTAAGACAAGAGACTTTACGACGTTCTCTTTAAATATAGAAATTTCGCTAGACGAAGATTCTTATTCAGTTGGAACGTCATACATAACCCCTTGTGCAGCAAGCTTTTATGCAATGCATTCAATCCTGAAAATGGAACTCTGCAACTGGAAAAATCAGGCCCGGTTCCTTCAGAAATAAAAATCACTTTTTATATACTTTTTTCATAATAAATTTATTTCGCCACTTTCCGTTTCATTCACGTAAATATTTATTACATTTCTGCCTATCATCAAACTGTTTATCTATACATTTTCAATTATATTTTGAGTTTACTTTATACAATTTTGTTTTCGTTTCTTTTTTAACTTTACAATTTGCTTGATTTTGTCTTAATTTTAAGTCACTATTTAACAACTAGTCCTGTGATTTTTTTTTTTTCAATTTTATAACTTTTTGGTATGTTTGTATTGTAGTTTTATATTTAAGTGTTGGTGTGTCTTAAGAGTGAGTATACCGTTGAAATTATGTTTGTTTATAGTTGTATATGTAGAATAGTTTAAAATGTTGTTTTTTTTACAATAATAATTTTACAATTAATGTGTGCGTTTTTATTTCATTTATTTAGTTTTATTCTGTTGTAATTTCTGATTATAACAAATTAATTGCTTGTTTAATTTTGTTTTGTTTAATTTTTGTAAGTTCTATTTTTCATTTATCGTTGTTTTTTTTTGTCTGGAGTTAATTGTAATATTTTTTTTGCAGATGATTCGATTGCATTTTGGTAAGAGTGCGCGTATTTTGTGTACTGGTTTTTAGTTTTGAAAACTATAATTTTTAAATAATTATTAATTTTTTTTACCAAGCCATTTATAAGTTACATTACATTTAATGTTATACTATTTATTTTTAAATGCTAGTTTAGCTTTGCAAATACAACTTTTTGAGGTGAGTTTTTTTATTGTTTATGTTAAATATTTTCAAGAAGGGATTTTTTGTCTGATTATAATATAACCAATCCCTTTTAATTTGTTTTCTTGAAAATTAAATAAATAAGTTTAAATGCACATATAACAACAAAAAATATATTTTGTTCTTAACTTTTTTGTTTATTATTTATATTTACATAACATCTTGCAACATTGGTATAAAATATTCTACATTATGTTGATTTGTATATATTATATATTTTAAGTTAAATATTATACATATGGTTTATATTTATAATAATGTGTATATATAATTTTTAAGACTTAATTTTATTTTTCTTAGGCATTTTTAAATTAATTTCTATTTTTAATACTTAACATTTGGTTGTTATATGTATGATTTATATTTCTTAGGTGTTATGCATGTTTTTTTTTTTTTTTGTTTAACACTTAAACAAAAAAATTATAATTTCAGGCTTCCATGTGTTTTTTTTATAAATATATATTTTATTTAAATCTTCTTCTGTTAGTTTATTTTTTTTTTTTTTTGAATTTTTCGTTTTTATAAATGCTAATTTTTAAACGCTGATTTGTTTTTTCTTAAATATTAGTGAAGGTTAGTTCAGTGTGTACGAACAGAATCTTCTGATAAATATTAACTGTATTAGGACCAATATGGTGGTGTGTAGATAATTGCCTAGACACTTAGGTTGTGCTGAAATTAGCGACGTCGTCGCTGAACTTTTGTCCTTTGACCAATCATAGCCCTTGGGACTGTCTCCGGTTAGTTTCTGTTCGGATTTGTCGATTTCGTTCAAGTTTGATTGATATTTCGAACCTGCTGTTTTTTTTTTTTGTTTTTGGTTGGGAAGGCGGGATGTTATAGTTAAATAGAAGAAAATACTCAAAATTCTTAAGGTGTACTTACTTTTGTCAAGAGCAACTATGGAGTTCGTTGGAATATCTCCATAGGTTGGGGTATTGAAACCAAATTTAGTTGTTGTCGTTGTTGTACGATGAAGGGTTGTTGTAGTTGGTGGTGGCAATGTTGTGGGTGGTGTTGATGCTGAAAAGAGAAAACGGATATTATGTAGTTTTTTTTTAATTTTTTTTTTTGTTTGTCTCTCGATCTACGGATTTTAGTACAATTTGGCATAAAAGTTATTTTATTATATCGAGGAATAGGTAGAAGTGCGTCATTCGTATGAACCTGTGGATGGAATTGATATGAGAAATTTTGGACATTCTCACGGAGTCAGCCAGTTTGGATTTAATTCAAAAATATAGATCTTGTAGGTTTTGATGTCTCTTATGGTGTATTTGATTTTACACAGTCATCCGGAAGACAAGACAGCAAATTATTACTTGCGCTTCATGGAGTGCAAAAGAGTTAACCCTTAAGCCCAACTGCGGACGTACTGTAAAATTCTGAGAATTCTCAAACCTTACTACACGAATGTGAAACACTAAATCCGAGTCAATCCTCCCATTATAATATTCAGACATTCAAAACCAAGGTGCATTGGTATCTACTTATAAGTTCTTTCCGACTATCCTTAAACGTGCGCCCAAAATAATAAAAAAGTGCTTTTTCTTGGAATGCGTATAAGACCTTACGAACTGTCTTGGTACTATGCAAGCTGTAAAGAAGAAAGATATCAGGAGAGAAGTAAGCTTCCGCTCTTACAAAGCCAATTCAACTAGAGGATACATCGTGTGGCATGTGGTCTAAAAATGTCCTGATTCCTACCTTGATACAATTTATAATAATATTTCATATATCAGATATAAAGCACTAGTCTATTGGAGAGCAAGATGTGCCTTTGCTAAAAGTAAATTCTCACTCAGAATATCCTATGTTGCTACCATTCCAGATAGACATGAGAATCGAAGGCATCCGCAAGTTCCAAAATATTCATACCCTTACTATCGCAGACTGCATCCTTAGATTGACCATTTGAGATCAGGCACTGACATAATTATTTTGTGATAGGCTAATCCTTCCAAAAAGTCCAGGTTTGCGGTAACAATCCCAACCCTTGGAAGGTTTCACTCAGTTTTCCAAAATCCCTTCGCCAGTGATTGCAATTTAAACTACCAGTAAGTACAATTCCCCAGCTCTTTTCCGATATAAATTTACACCCATAAGGTTCTTGTGAAACCCCAAGAGTTCATACCCCTGTCACGAATGAAATTCGCTGTTTTACGCTTGTTTCCATCTTTATATAATAGTTTATTTTCTAATAATTTCGTAATTAAGCCTTCAGTTTTGCGGCTCAAAATTTTGGCTCGCTTTTCGCGCAAGCTAAATGTTAAGTCCAAATTCTTAGCATACTTAAGACTTTTTCACAGGACTTCATCTTCAGGATAATAGTTGTCACTCGAGAGTTAAGGTCTTTAATACTGAAAGCCGATTCGATGATAGAGTTTGTATTAATCTCATTTTAGGGGCTAAAACAGATGAACCTTTTTTTTAACCAAGTCTGGTTGCGTATTTTCTTTGGAGTAGCTTTTCAATCTGCTCCTCAAGTATCCTGTAGTGATTTTCTAACTGAAAAACTCTTTAGTTTACTTCTTAATCGCGAGTTTTCAGGATTAAAAATTTGACATGGATGTGTTTCAAGTCAGATTTGCATGCAAGATGATTGAAGAGTTCATCGTTATTCTCCTAGATCAGCTGTCTCATAATCGTGTCAATGATTTCTTCGGATGCAGTTGCCATTGCAAAATTTAGGCCTTTTTCATGAAACTTGAGTTACATTTTTCGCTTTGTAGATGTTCAGGTGAGATTTTCTATAGTACCCTTTTGTTCATTTATTGAGGTTTGATTGTTTTAACTTCCTATTCCTATTCCTAATATGTTTAGCCAGCTGAATATTGAGACTTTCAAAACCCATGAGAACTGGTATCTCCTTTTAAAAAATCTACAAATTTTTTAAGCCCTCGCAGTGTACTGGAACTTGAGATAAAAACTTCGATAAACTAAAAAAGCAGTATTGGCTTCTGAATCACCGTGTTTTTTAAATTTGTTCAGGTTTCACTGAAGTTTTCTGTAAATTGAACATTGAATTTTATCTCTAAAGACCAGCTGACAGAAGTTTCCATAATCTTTGTACGAGCTATAGCTTCTTCCTATATATAAATTGTTGAAATTAAATATCAAATTTTCTCAATTACTTAGTAAGAATTGAAAGCATCAGTTAGTGATCGATTTTGCACAGGTAAAGACTGATTACAAGTTAATCCTTAGCAAAACCTTCTATAGAAGTTCAAACATAGAAAAAACTTAAATATTATTTGGGCTAAGTAAAGATAATCCTAAAAGCTATTTAAATTGTTCTAAATATGTCAAGTATCTAGAATCGTAAAACAACCTATCCAATTTCGAAGAATCCACAGACCCGAACATAATTAGTCACAGAACACTTCAGTTAATCGGCTTAACTCACATAAGGAAGAGATAATTGGAAAATTGCTTACAAAGTCTAAAAGCCTCTTCGAGATGAAAAAGCACGCTTTGTAATCGCTCTTAACCTTATAACATTAAACACTGCAACAAATTGCCTTACAGGACAATACCTTCATTACATGACCATTCGTATAGAAAAAAGATGTATACTCGTACTTACATCTTTCCTAATAAAACTTCCTACCTATAGTCTTCTTTATCTGTAGATATTCTATCTTCAACACACACACACAGCAAAAATGAATACAACTATAATAAAAGAAAGAAGGACATAGAGATATTTTCTCTCGGTGGTTTCTTGTGGAAAAGTACAAAAAAGAAATATAACAAAGTAATTCACTCGCCTCGTCTGGCCCGACCCGCCTTGTCACCTTTTTTTTTATTTTTATTTTGGAAAGTTAAAATTGTCGCTTAGGCCACAAAAAGGCCATAAATTACCACAAATTGTCGTCAATATAATCCACCAAGAGAGAAAAGCCCAAACTCCATACAGATGCCTCCACTGCCACCGCCACCGCCACCGCCACTGACAACGACAACGACGACAATGAAGAACAAGAATCACGAACCAAACCAAAGATTCGAAATCGTCTATAAAAAGTCTCAAATGGAAAAGACTCTATTGAGGGCAGAGATAAATATCGACAAAGCAACTCATTGAACTTTCATTGCACACTCGGATACACACTAATATAGAGGGAGCCACTAAAATTGTCAGTTCCTATCAGCCAGACTCCTCACTTTATCACTATACCTCCTCTTGCTGTCCGTCGTCGCTTAATACCCTCTATATTACGGCCATGGTCCTTCCCAACCACAACCAAACCAAGTCGAGGTGTTTTCTGTAGCACTTTACCACAATTGACAGCACGCTACGGCTTCCAGCTTGCTGCCGATGCTGATGCTGATGCTGCTGCTTCTGCTGGTGGTAATGGTGGTGTGGAATATCCTTGTCGAATATACAACAAAATAGCTTAGGAGGAGTCAGAGGCTTTTTGTATACGAGTAAGTCGGGAGCGATAGGGTGTGAGAAAGATTTATCTATTTGCAGGGATTTCGACACTTTTTAACCGAAGTTTATTTTCGGGTTTATTTAGAAATATAAACGAGGAGGAAGGAATTTTTTTTTGTCTGTGTTGTGTGTAGCAGCTAGTCCTTGTTGGTTCTTTAATGGCTTTCAATGTCCTTTAATGTGATTTTCTATTTTTTGTACAACGCTGAATTTGTCAATGGAAATCCATGAAATTAACAATCGATTTGATGGACTGTAAAATTATGATTTGCTTGTCAAATGGGGGGTCTTTATTCACTCAATGAAAATAGTCTGGCATGTAAATTATACACGATGGATGATTTATTTGGGTAGATTTTCCAATGATAAATGGCAGGAAATCATGTTTTTTTTCGTTGTTGGGTTTAAGTAGGGTGTAACATTCAAATTATTATGTTATTTGAATGGAAATAATAAAATATGGCTATATACGAGTGGGATGGTGGATGAAAATATTCAAAACTCGTTTAACCTCGTGTCAAAAAAGAGGCAGTCCATGAAATATGAATTGATCTGCCAATTGGACAATACTAATAGAGTATTCACTTTGTTTGATAATTCAAACTTATTTTCTAAGTGGAGGATTGACGATTTATAAAGTTTTAAATAAGGGTTGACCCTGTCCATCATGGTAGGATGACAGAACAAAAGTGAACAATTTCTAAAAAGTTCCTTCGCAGAATTCACCATCATCTCTTTGCAACTTTTACTTCGTTTTAAGTTTTCCCCCAATTACATGGCTTTTAGCATGAATGGAGAGACCTACCACCCATCATCCTCACTGGTTAGAGACAAAATAATTCCAAGAAAACTGAGTGAAACAGACCACCAGTATCACCGCTAAAAGGAGTCAAGTGACAGGTCAGGACAGGTCGCTATTAAAAGTAGCTGAAAGTATTGCTTTTAACTACTGTTGATGTTAGTACATTCAACCTCTCTATTAATTTATGGGTTTGTCTTGAAAAGTTTGGATTTTTAGACTCCAACAATTTTAATCAGTTTCTATTTTTATATATTTTTTTAACTGTAAATGGAACTCGTAAAAAGGTTAACTTTCATCTGTCACATTGGGGTTTTTTGTGTGTTTTTTTTTTGTAATTTGTTCTCAATTCTGTCATTTAATTTTAGATTGACTAGGGCTTAAAAAAATGCTACTTGCAAAATGCTACAAGCTTTCTTGTCATTCATTGATTGGCACATCTTTTAGACTTCTTACAAGCTTTGCGATTAAAATTGTGTGTTCTGGGGTTTATTTTTGGATTGGTAGAAGTATGTTTGTTAGACAGAAAATTGGCACAGTTTAATGGAGTGAGGTCAAAATAAAATGCACGACTGGGTCGCACGAACTCTTATGCTCTTATGTAAATGACTAAGAATTTCAAAATTGAATGTTATTAGAGACAAACTTTTCATAAGCATAAAATTCAAAAAACAGGATGCCATGTGATTCAATCCAATATTAGATTATGCAAGAACAAAAATTATAAGTACTGGTTTCTTAAAAAAATAAGCTTTTATGTACAAAGTTTTTAAAACGTTTATAAGAAAAAATTTTGGTACGCCAATTTATAGTTTTTATTATTTTTCAAACAAAAATTAAATTTACAAACAAAAATATTGAGCCGTTTCTGAGATATCAAATTATCCAAAAAAAATTGATTTTTTTTTTCAAAAAACTCAAAAAATATTTTTTTTTAAGTTTTGAAATATGATGTTTTTTGAACTTTGTAGAAGTTTCTCTATACTTATACAAAATTTCATTAAAATCCGTTTTGTCTATAATGAGAAATTCCAAATTTGAAAAAAAATGGTTCTATGGTAGATACAGTCAGTAATATCTTATCAACAAAAAAAATAGCAAAATTCTCGGAACCGTTTTCGAGAAAAATACGATTTTCGAAAACCATTTTTAACATTTGTATGGAGGGTACCGTTATTTTTAGGTAAAATAATTCTTTTTTCTTACATCTTATAATTTTTGTTAGAAAACTTTTATTTATCAAGTTTTAAAAAATCGAGCATGGGGTTTTCGAAATATGTTTTCAAACAAAAATTTTGAATTTTTTTTTTTAAATCCAAAAAATTTTTTTTTGAAAATTTGAATACAGAATAATATTGAAACTGCTGGAAGTGGTACTGCCGGTGGTACCGGTTTTGAGAAAATCAAAAACAAAAAAATGTTTCCAAGGAGGGTACCAAACATAACCATTTTTTCGAAACATTTTTTCAACCATTACCTAGCCTTGACTAAATGAAATTTTATGAATTTTAAAAAAAAAACAAATATTTAGAAAATTTCGAAAAAAAATTCGTATGGCAGGTACCGTTATTTTTGGTGTTAAAATAAAAGAAAAAAAACGTGTGGGGGAAAAAATCAAAATCCATATCTACCAAGTTTGAAGAAAATCGTACGAGCCGTTTAGGCTGTAGTCGAACCGATAGATAGACAGAATTGCGAGACCCACTTTTTTGGTCTTCAAAATCATCGTAATGTCAACTTTGATCAAAATCTCGAGTTTGATTTTTTTTACGAATGCATAACTTGCCTTATACGAGTATAGTACCTATAAGGCGCAAGTAAAAATCATAATATCCAAAATAAAATTTATCGCTCCAAATGATGTAGTTTTAAATCTTTTATCAGACTATATTGACACTCAAACCCTTCACTTCTTTCCCGAGGATAAAAAAATTACCAATACCAATACATAATCAGACCTAGATTAAGATAAATTTGAGGCGAGAATTTTTGACTATTGAGCGTTCGGACGCAAAAAGAATGTGCGTTAACTTTCTATATAATATGTAATTGACAGTATTTCGGTGCAAGACACCATATTTCCATTTCCTTTCACTCCAATGTTTGGCAGTATTGATATTTCTGCACACAAAAAATCGGCTTCAGAAAATTTTCATAAAAGATCAATTGATTCCATTAATTGATGACCATTGTGTGCCTTGACACAAATTTATAAAAATCATGAAGCAATCTTATGGCTGACTAACTAATTAAACCGAATAAGCGTTTGCTAAAGATTTTGATGGCTTACTTGTTTTTGTGTTTTGAATTCCACCAATAAATAAGGTGCTCAGATCCCGAGACTCTACAATTTGTAGGACTAAAATTATTTTCTTAACTAAAAAATTTTTTGGTTGCCCAAGGGAGAGTTATTCCTTGACGAACTTAAATAGACTGTCTGAACTGCAGCTGAAAGACTTGATCTATTTTTTCAACGCGGCCAAGTTGCTCTGAGATGATCCTCGACGAATTGTATGATGGATGCTCTTCTGTCTTAAGACTGCGACCTTGTGAGCTTTAGGTAGAGTAGAACGAATCCCTCATAATATCAGGTGAACCGACTTTATGGTAGCAAAACGGCTTACTCCAGCGCAGCGCTTAATGGGTCACTGAGCAAGACTGCTGGTGGCCGCCATTTTTATTTATCCACGGGAATGACTTTGTACGTAGACTTTGGGTATCATATTCTTGAGCTTAATAGTTTCAAAAATAAACGTCATATTGGACTGTGATGCCTGAAGTCTGTAGTTGATTCCCCTTTGCTTGCTGGCGCTTAAAAGAAAAATTTTTCAGTTCTCTCAGCGAGTTTGTTATTTAAAAAAAAGTAGATACTAGAAATGTTCGTTCTTGTTGATTCTCATTATTTTAAGAGGCACATTTGCCAGCTTTGTTATTTAATAGATATACGCGAGTTGAACTGTTTGTTGAATCCTTTTCGACGTAAACGGTATTTCAGTCTAATAAATGTTCGCATTTCCCGAACCCTTTCGTTCAAGCCGTGCAAGCAATCACTTTGATTTCCCGGCCTGGGTGCATACGCAGGTGAAGCAAGAATTTAAATTTCTATGTAAAATATTCAGAAGCTGAACTTACCGGTGCGGTTTTTTATACCAAAAAAATAAACTTTACGAGTCGGTCTTATATAGCTGTTCCTACAGTTTAAGTTGCTCAGAATTTTATAGTCTATAGAAAAAATGTGTCTTTCAGTTAATTAATTATTATATCGCACACTGTATAAAAATTTAGGGCAGTCCTGGTAAAACCGCATGTCTGCAACATTTATGCCTTTCAATTGAGGCACGAAATAGTTAGTAGTCATGTCTCTGTACCCCTCACCGTTTACTAAAACGTTCTTATCATCATAATTTTTGAAGATATATGGACCAATTAATAATGTGTTTTGACAACTGGTTATGAATTATCATCGTTGATTTCATCACTGAATAAAATTTTCAAATGAAATTAAGGATCAATGGCAATATTTCCCTAGGCCCATTCCCCAAACGTACGGGGCAAAAGATGATCGTGTGGCTTCAATTCCTGCTCAATCTTGTAAATCCAGAGTATTATGCCAAATTTTCCATAAAGTCAATTGGCACAAGTTTAATTATTCAGCACGATGACGAAATGACACATTTGGATCATCATCGCTCCAGATTAGCAAACGGTTCTTTGTGCGCACTCTGTAGGACGTCTTTCGGGATTTCTTGCATGGCTATAATGTTTGGCACATTTTCTCATTTGATAGTTAAACGCTGTCTGAGAAAGTTCCATAAAAGACGTTTCGAAAGCGTCATTCAATAGAGGTAAAGATTAAAATCATTTACAAATATAAAAGAGGATCTTCGCTTCGAACATTTTAAATAAGTTTGAAATTCTAGAATTCAGCATAGTGAATGGATTGAATGCATCTTTTCTTAAAAAAAGCTGAATATCCAAAGATAGAACAGGCATTGTAAAAATGGTTTCTCGGTGAATTTACAACAGAATACTGGCTACCAATAAGAGCGCTTTGGAATTCGAATTCTTAAAGTGTGTGGTGAAAGGCTTTCATCGCAAGCGAACCTTGTCAAACCCCCATTTAGGAATCAATCAGTACAGTAAATAAACTCGGTTATAACTTCAATGAAGATGATACTGGTTTGCACTGGAAAATAGTCACTACATAGTTTCATGCGTCGTGTCGGTGGTGAAGCAAGTGCTCCTGGAAAAAACTAGAAAAACTAGATTTTGTTTTCAGTGTTCGATTGGAAGTCAATAGGAGTGTTTCCTGATTAATGATTACGGAAATTTTTATTTTCACTAAAATCGAACAAACTATTTTGATGAATTTATTTATTGAAAAAGAAATATAAAAACTTCCAACTAAAATTCAGTATATAGACAAAAGCTAGGAAGATCACATGGCGATCTCGCTCTTCTTGACAGATTCATCACGGACTACGTCATATCTTGCTATCGTACTATCCCATTTCATACTTAGTTTGTAGAAATACTTCGGAAAATGATTCTGGGACATGTTCTAAGAAAAAAATCCTTCTACTTTGCGGTTCTATCTCCAATGTGGGCCTGACCTATACTAGTGCAAATACATATGTTGCTATGGTAGAAAATTCGTTTCGGGTATTAATTATTTTTTTAATTTTTTAAACCTTTGTAACTGCATTTAAATAAAATTGATATCTTATTTTAAACTTTAGATAGGTATTCAAATTCTAAGCCTGCTTCATTTTTCAAAAATCGAAACTATTCTTAAAAAAAAAAAATTAATTAATTATTTATTCAAATTAAATTAAATCTTGTTAAGCTCACATCTTCGTGTAAACAAATGGCATTTGTATATTTACTAACTTGTTTGTTTGCCTTTTATTTTTAATTATATTTTCAGTAAAATGGCTTAATTTGAAACTAAATCAATTTCCCTTGGCAAATTGTGCAATATGCATATCAAATAAATTTTCCAAAAACCTAATTTTCTCCTTAAATGTCAACTAATATATCCTATCCTCTCTATTCCCCATTAATTGCTAATTAAAGCCAAACCAAATCCAACCAAAAACAAATGCTAAAACTTTTCAGCCAATAAATGGCCGTGAAAACATTGCACCAAATAAACACGCTGCCATACCAATACCTAATTATCCCATTAAAATCCCATTGAATAAATATTAACAGTAGCATCCTCTGGAAATATTCACACAATATTTATCACCTAAAAAGCTTTGCACTGCAATTTCCTGTTCCCATTTCCTCTCTTTCCTTCCCAAATACATTAATTCAATATAAAGTCAGATACATATGTACATATGTAGCTATTTATGTGTTTTATTGAAAAACTGCTGTTTTCAATAAAAATAGGAACAAAAATATCAAAAACACATATTTAAATTGTCATCACATATGGAGGGAAAAAATGAATAAAATTGCATACATATTTATGTTTGCTTATGGATACCCAAGGATTTACCCATAAATTAGTATATTTGTTAATTTTGACAGTTCAAATTGTCACCTCTCTCTCTTCCTCTTTCTCGCAACCGAACCGATATGTATATGTACTTGAACCTATCCATAGTTTTAAAAAAAAATATATAAAGCCAATATCATGAACTTGATTCGTAAGCCAGAGGTTATGGCTGGGGATGGTAGTCCAAGCCACTTGGGAAATATTGCCAAATTGGCTCTTTGTTCACGCTCTATTGTTTTATTAAGACAGATAAATTTTATTTCAACAGTGATGTGAAAAAATAAAAATCAGAATTATTTATTTTTTTTTCTGACAGCAAAAACGGCATTTGGGACATTTGCAAATGTCGAAGTGTCCTAATGAAGTTAGTACGATATGTGAATGAAACGGTTATTCGATGATTTTAACTTTAATAAAATGTTAGAGAAATTATATGACGCTTAATTCGATAAAATTTGCAAATTTTTAACTTAGTGTCACACTAAGTACATAGTTTTAATATCGTATTAACTCGACTAAAATTTTGTGCCAATTTCTATAATCCCTTAAATAAGCACGACGAAATTTAATTTTGACAACGCTATAATATCTTAAAACTTAAGACACTTAGGATGAATTTAAAGGATGATTAAGAAGACGCAGTTAAAGACAGGTTGAATTGGGGTTAAAATCGAAAAAGTTAATGTTAGAATTAATCCTCAGCAGTAACTTTGGACCACCATTTCAAAAAACCAAGTGAAGAATAATAAAGTTGATAATAAAGAAGGTAGTGATGACAAAGACATTTGATTCGTGCCTGTTAAACAGTGATTGGTCGGCAGACGAACTGCCAATATGAAGTCGAAGAACAGTAGAATCATGTTTCGAAAAAATAGTCTTGAAGAATGGTTAGCGAAAAGTGAGATATGATAATATTTGACGAATATTTCAATATTGTTTATAGTAAGGATAAAAGGCAGAGGACCTATGTGGGTGCCTTGTGGGACCCCATAAGGGTATCTGAAATTTCAAAGCGTAGAATGATACCAACAACTAGCAACATTAAATAAATAAAATAAAAAAAAAATAAAATAGCTTTATGTGGTCTTTGGTCCATAAAAGTTGGCATCTCGTTCTGACAATCTCACTTGGACTCACCAGTTAACTAGTGAGGGCCATGATTACAATTTTTTGAGAAAAAATCCAATGTGAACTATATCCAACCGAGATTAAAATTCTTAATCATTAAATCTGTAATACTCGTATTTTGCCTGCTGTAACTAATTTGAAGGTTTTATAAAATACAAATTGTTCTTACTATTATAATAAATCAGCCGGGTAGAAGACTTAGCACTTTTAATTAGACCTGTTAGCCTTTAGTTCAGTACCCATAACCTCGTTTTTGTAAGAGTTTTCTTAAATTTTTATTATGACCTTTACCATTTCTTGAGAATCTGTTTCTTCATGTATTCAACAAAAATTTAGAACTATCCATACTATAGCCACTATGATTTTTTTTTGTGAAGGCAAACCCCCCAGTTTTTGAGAATACTCTGCTTAATACAATCTAAATCATTCCTCATCTAAATTAAAAACTAAGAAATTCATAATAATCTTAAGCAAAGAAACTATTAGCTGAGATGGGAAGGATTCAATTGAAATGTTAATTAAGAAGTCAAAGTTACATTCCTGGGTGTACATGTTATAAGTTAGTTACAGGCTTAGGTGATATGGTGGCTGGGCAGATAGAAGAGACTTGGATTTAAAAGGTTAAAAAAATTGGCGCAAAATTTTAATTGAATTAGTACGATGCTAAAGCTGTTTTAGTATGATACTAGGTTAAAACGACGAATTTGCAAATTTTAATCGAATATAGCATCATACTTTCTCTACCCTTTTATTAAAAAGTTAAAATCATCGAATACCTACTTTATTTTTTTAGTATCGTGCTAGCTCTTTGACATTTGCAAACATCAAAAACAGGTTCGTGTACTTACTTTTTAACACGAAATGTCATTGTTTTAGGTGTGTTCAGAAGCAATTTATTAAGAAAATTCTTTTAGTACGATACTAGTTAGAAAATGTTTAAAATTAAGAATGAGTTAGTAAACTACTATAAAGTTAGAAAAATTGTTAAGTAGTATCATACTAATACTCGTAACTTAATAATAGGCTGTTTAAAATTTTGCGCCATTAATTTTTAATGGTTTTTGCAATAAACTGAACCTTGAATGAATAAATAAAATGTTAGTTAAGTCTCTTCAATCTTACAACTTATGGAAGGTGACCTTGACCGAGTAGGATCAAATGATTGTTCGATTGTTATTTTTATAAACCGTATTTTAGTGAAACAGCCTGTTGCAAACCTCTCCTAAAACAATTTAACCGCACTTCAAGAAATGACGATCACTTTGACCTTGAGCCCAACTTCGGACGTACTTACAAGTTCAGAGATTCTTTCTTAAGTCGCACTACATGAATGTAAAACGCTCTATTCGGCACGATTTTTCTCTCCCGTTGCATTGGTATTTCCTTTTGAGTCCTCTTTTTTGACTAAAAGCAGGCAAACCATGGAGGACAGATCTAAAGACCGATCGTTGCATCGGTACAATTCTGGTGATATGAATATGTTGAAATGGGCACCATACTTCATCATCATCATCGGCTCGACAACCGGGTTCCGGTCCTGGCCTCTTTCAACAAGTCTCTCCACCTATCCCGGTCTCTAGCCGGGACGATATCTGCTTCTAGGTAGATTGCGTACAATTCATGATTGTACCGTCTCCGGAATCGTCCTTCCTCACATATGGGGCCAACAATTCTCCTTAAGACTTTTCTCTCGAACGCAGCTAAGAGGTCGGAGTGCCTTTTGCTAAGCACCCAAGTCTCGGATCCATATGTGAGTACTGGCAGGACCATGGTCCTGTACAGCAGCAGTTTTGAAGTTATGGTGAGTGTTATATACTTAAACTCAAAGAAACACGGTGTACTTACTTCAAGATCGTTTATTCGACTGACTTAATTCTAACTTATTACTAAATGACATAGGTGCTCTTAAATACTAATAGTCTCTTAATTCTATACAGGAGATAACTCTATAACACTACCTCCCAATTTAGATACAAAATTATATTTCATGTGATTTTTTTTTTTATACTTATTCTTTGTAACATACAAACTTTTTAGGCCTTAATTTCCTTCTATTTTGTATATTTTCTTCAGTGCCCTCATCTGTATTTTGTTCATTATGTTTTGATATTTCATCTTTAATTTTTATTTTGGAGTCAAGTTTTCTTTTATTATTTACAACTATATTACGTCTTCTGACAAACTTTTTTATTTGATTTCTATGAACCCTTTTAGTTAAACCATTAATATTGATAAAATATGTCAACCAACTCTCCCTTTTCACTATAACTCCTGGTTTCCATTTTGCATAGTTATTCCCTTCTTGACAATATAATATTTTCTCACCTACCTTTAAATCAAAATATTTATTCTTTTTAAAATGTTTACATTCTTTAATTTTTTGTTCTTTATAATCATTTCTTACAACTTCAACAATTGAGTTTTGTTTACAATCTAGGGCACTATTTTGTAAATAAGATAGACAAGTTCTTGGCTCATATGAAAATACTAATTTGGCAGGTGAAATCCCAGTTGCAGAATGTGGTGTGTTACGATATTTAAACAAAATATTCAAAAGTTTTTGCTGCATCGTTAAATTAGTTTTATTACATTTTTTAAGACTCTCTTTCACTGTTCCTACACCCCTTTCAGCAAGTCCATTACTTTCTGGATGATAAACTGGTGAAGCTTTGTATTCAATTCCATTTACTCTACAAAATTTTCGAAATTCAAAACAAGCAAATTGAGGGCCATTATCCGACACTAATATCTTCGGAAAACCGAAATTTGACATAAAAAACTTTAGCTTTTCAACTACGTGCTCTGACGTAGTTTTTTGCAAAATGTAAACCTCTATCCATTTGCTAAAATCATCCACAATTATTAAAAAATTTTTATTTTCAAACATAAACAGATCTATATGTATTCTTTCAAATGGAAATTTTGTAGCTGACCAAGTAAAATTTGGACAGTCTCTCTTTAATTTTTGTTTAAACTTGCAATCCTCACAATTACTAACCCAGCTTTCGATATCTGTATCGATCTTTGGCCACCATAAGTATGACCGTGCTAACATTTTCATGCGAGTCATACCCACATGCTCTTCATGCAAAATAGTTAAGCAACTTGACTTTAATTTATCTGGAATAACTATTCTATTCGCGTAAAAAAGACAACTATCATGTAGTTCAAGAGAATACCTTACTCGGTAAAATTGACAAAAATTTGCATCTTTCTTTGCATTTCCTGGCCAACCATTTTTAACGAAATCTTTTATCTTTTTTAAAACCGTGTCTGCTATCGTTTCCCCACGAATGGTGTCATAATTTAAGGGTGTCGAATCGGCATAGTTAAAAAAATTCAATGAAAATGTTAATTCTTCCACCCCTGTAGGTTCATTTAATGGAAGTCTAGATAGGGCATCGACATTTTTTTGCTTTGATGCTGGTCTATACACAATTTTGCACTGATAATTTGATAAGAACAATACCCATCTGTGTAACCTTACTGAAGCAACTACCGACAATGCCTTCTTATCACCAAATAAAACTTCTAAAGGCTTGTGGTCCGTATATACCACAAAACTATATCCATACAAAAATTTATGAAAACGTCTTATAGCAAACACCACCGCTAACGCTTCCCGATGGAGTTGCGAATAATTTGCTTCCGCTTTACTTAACGTGGAACTTGCCATAAAACATGGACGTTCAATACCATCCTTATGGATATTACTTAAAATAGCTCCGACTCCATTTGGGCCTGCATCGCATGCTACGACTATAGGAAGCCAAGGATCGTACGGACGCAAAATATTATTTCTCTGAATGAGTTCTTTGCTTTCTTCAAACGCCTTTTGACATTCTTCAGTCCAATTCCAAACCGAACCTTTTCGTAAAAGCTTATACAGAGGTGAGAGCATATTAGCAAAATTAGGCAAAAACTTCGAGTAATAATTTATCAGACCGAGGTACGATTGCAAAATCTTAACATTTGTAGGCTCTGGTGAATTTATTATAGCGTTTAGTTTCCCTTGACAAGGACTTATGCCATTATATGAGAGCTCATGACCTAGCCATTCAATTTTTTCAACAAAAAATTTACATTTATCGAGCTTAATTTTTATTTTATGAGAATTTAATCTTTCAAGAACTTGAAACAACCTTTCCTTACACTGATCTATTGTGTTTCCACCACACAGAATATCGTCAATGTACCATTCCGCCCCTTCTATTCCTAACAGTATCGAATCCATTTTCTTTTGAAAAATCATGGGGGCACATGCCACACCAAATGGGACTCGACAAAATTGAAACAAGCCACGACTTGTATTAATTACCAGTAAATGTCTGCATTTTGGGTCGACCTCGAGTTGCAAATAAGCACCAGACAAATCAATGGCACAATACCACCTATATTTACCTGCATTTATCAACAATTCATCTATGCGTGGAAGAGGATGAACTACCATGTCAAGATGAGGATTAATAGTCACTTTAAAATTTCCACATAACCTCAAAGACCCATCTTTTTTTTCTACAATAACGAGTGGAGCCGCCCACGAGCTAGTGTTCACTCTTTCTATTATATTTTCTTTTTCGAGACGCTCTAATTCCGCACCAACTTTATCACGAAGGCTAAACGGAACAGTATATGGCTTATGAAATCGAGGTTGTACATTTTCTCGCAATGTAATTTCTGCCAAAAAATCTTTAATCGGTTCTGTGGAATCTCCAAAAATATAAGGAAATTTATTCTTTATTTCATTCACCAATTTGTAATCATGCAATGTATTAATTTTTGTATCATCATGCAATTCTAAATTATTATTTTTATAACTATGCTTACCAACAGATGGAACGATACAGTGAAATTGAGCTTTAAAAAAGCTTCGCCATGTAGGGCATATTATGTCAAGCCAGTCACGGCCCATAATTGGTTGAAAATTTCTTGAACTTTCAATAACATGCAATTTTAATAAATATTTACTTGAACTTTTCAGATCATTAACTGTAACTGCAATTTCACCAACAACCCCGACTGTATGCCCTGTCAAAACTTCTAATTTTAACTTTTCAACTTTTTTTAATACTATATACTTAAACATCTCATTATACATAATTTTAGATATAACCGATACCACCGCTCCACAATCAATTTCCATCTTCAATTTCGTTTTTTCAACAATAATATCGGCACTCTCAGGTCCATCAGCTACGTCTATAAAATTTAATTTGCCGAGTTTTAAGTCTCTGTTCTTATTTGGTGCTTGTTTTGCCCGTTGTCTTGGCTTCTGTCTTCCTCTTTCTACATTTTTATTCCGGCATGCTTTCGACGAATGACCCATTTTACCGCAAACAAAACACTGCCAATTTCTAGCGGGACAATCATTTATCATGTGACTCAATGTACATTTGGTACAGTTTGTTATGTAACCTCTCTTCTGTTTAACGTCGTGAATTCGATTAAGAGAACTTGATTGCATCATAGTTCCAAGATTTCTTTGATCGTTTTGTACAAGCTCGAACTCTTTGGATTTGTTAACGGCTGTTTTCCAGTCTAAAGAAGTAATTCCAAGCAAGAGTGCTTGCAGCCGCTCATCCCGTATACCAACCACCAACTTATCACGAAGAGCTTCTTCCAAAAATGTATCAAACTCGCAATTAACTGAGAGCATTTTGATTTCGAGAATAAAGTCTGAAATTGATTGACCCTCTTTTTGCTTAGCACAATTAAACTTGTACCTTTCCGCAATTATATTTTTTTTTGTGGTGAACCCATCTTTTATTAACACAATGAGCTCGTCAAAATTTTTCTTCGTTGGAGTATCGGGAGCCACTAAGTCTTTGATTTTCTTGTAACTTTCAGGGCCAATTAATGTTAAAAATAAAGGAGTTTTTTTCACTTCTGGCGTATCATTTATAAAAAACAACTGCTTCATACGTTCTATATAATCGTCGAAATTTTCGCCGCACATGAATTGTTCTATTGAGCCAATAAACGATGTTTGATTGTTATTAACCGCACTCCGTTTCGTTTCATCGGTAGACATTATTACTTTTTTTTTTTTGTTCTTAGTTTTTGGTTTTTTTTTTTTTTTACGTGGCTTTACCTCGTCGCCAAATGTTATATACTTAAACTCAAAGAAACACGGTGTACTTACTTCAAGATCGTTTATTCGACTGACTTAATTCTAACTTATTACTAAATGACATAGGTGCTCTTAAATACTAATAGTCTCTTAATTCTATACAGGAGATAACTCTATAACAGTGAGATTTCTGGATTTGAAGAGCTTTGACAGACTGTAGTAGGCTCTATTGGATTTGAGAAGCCGCCCGCGTATTTCTTCTTCTATATTGTTATCGGCTGCTACTATTGACCCAAGGTATTTAAAGGATTGCACCACTTCAAATTCGTGCTCCGTTACCTTGATTGTTTGACCAACTGTTCCTCTCGCATTCGACGCCACCATGTACTTTGTTTTACCTTCACTAATGTGCAGCCCCAGATTTTGTGCCGCCTGCTCGATCTGGATGAAGGAATCGTGTACAGCTTGTTCGGTTCTTCCGATGATGTCAATGTCGTCTGCGTAAGCCAGTAACTGGCTGGACCTGTTGACGATGGTCCCTCTTGTTGCCGTGCCAGAGTCACGGATTGCTTTCTCCAACGCCAGGTTGAAGAGGAGGCAGGCCAAACCGTCCCCTTGTCGGAGTCCATTAAAGATGTTGATTGGTCTGGATAGCAATCCGGCTATTTTTACTTGGCTTGTTACGTTGGTCATGGTCAACCTACATAGTCGTGTCAATTTATTTGGGATGCCGAACTCTCTCATGGCTTTGTAAAGTTCTACCCTGGCTATGCTATCATAGGCGGCCTTAAAGTCTATAAACAGATGGTATGTTGGGATGTTAAATTCTAGACATTTTTCCATCGCCTGCCTAAGGGTACCATACTTGACAGGCATTATAAAGGAATCGGCGAACAGTAGAGGTATTGGGTCAATTAGTGGTTCGAAAATTATTTGGATCACCGTGTCAAAAAACAAAGTCCTAAGTTATCATTAAGAATTATTTCGTCGATATGTTGTGAGGAAGTTGAGCACTCTGTGAAGGTCCTTAATCGATTATACAGTGGAATTATACATGAAGAAGATGGAAACGGAAAAGAGATTTTATGTTCTAACGTGAAAAAGCAGTATTAAGCTAAAAGTAATTTTTGACGATCTTTACTGAGCAAATATTGATATCAAGTTGAAATTATATGTCGAAGTAATACTCATAAAAAACTTAGTACCCTCAGAGTTGAGTAAGATATGATAATGATTGATGACCATTCAATATATTTAACAGCAAGAATAAAAAAGGGAACCTAAGTGGCTGCCTTGGGGGACTCTGCAAGTAGCGTAACAGGAACTGATGAACATATATCTAAAGCGTTGTAATAAAAATTTCCACTTAAGAACATATTTATTTCAAGAGAACAAGTTCAAAGCCTTGAGTGGACAATTCAGAAACTCTTTCTTAGTCAATGAGAAATTTTGCCCAAACCTTACTAAAATTGATTAAGACAACATCGACTTCATTCCCATTCTCTATGAATGAGAGCGCAAAGGACTCATATTGAATAAAGTTTGTGGGTTTCGAAATATTGAACATTGAAAAATAATTGACTTTTTTTCAAATATCCATTTCTAGTCTAATGTCGAATTTGAACAAAATCTCGAGTTCTTGAGTTCGATTATTCTTCGACTGTTGAAGTTTTAAGCTATTGACTTCAACCAACGTAGTACCCATTGGCATAATGGTAAGTGGGTTGGACTGTCATTCAGAAGGTCTTGGGTTCGATCCTTATTCTTATAGTTGCTGCAAAAAAGATTTTCAGGGGTGTACTACCCTTGCGAGAAATTGACAATTCCCCTAAGAGTTCCTCTAAGAGAATCGACAGAAAATTGTAGGTCCCCTCCATTCCTGGTAACACACACAGGAATGATTGACAGTTGTAAGTTAAAATGCTTATGACCTCCACTCAAATTTAGCTCTGAATTTTTTAAAGAATTAAATGCTACGTGGTTTAACGTTCCTGATTGGAGAACGCTGTCGAATTTTGTCAAAATTTATTGAGCTTGTCCTACAGTGCAGCTGAAATTTCACATACGGTAGATAGTAGCTGTTTTTAGAATTAAAAAAAAAAAACTATTCGTGTCTGTTAGTTTTTGCACCATACTGTCTCCATAATAAAGTAAAAGGGGTAGCAGAAGTTATTTTAATGTGACACTTACTGTATAGTTTAATAGTGCCATCCATTTCACCACGAGGATTTTTGGCGACACACTTATAGCTGCCGTAATCACTTTTTTGAACATTTGTTATAGTTAGCCGCATAGTTGCCTTATACGAGGGCACACCAGGCAGTGTTTCTGTCCTTTAAAAAAGTAAATAAAACAGAAAAAGAATTATTTGTGTATTGTTTTAGAATCAGACAATCTTGTGTAAAGGGGAGAAGAAATTGGACTTGAACTTAAAATAGGTCTGTTACTTACTTGTACTTGCCAGATTCTGTGATCATTTGGTCATTCTCCCGAGTCCAGTAATTAAGGGAAGTTGGGTTGGCTTCGATGAAACACTCAAGTGTTATATTGAAATACATCGGAACACCTACCAACTGATGGGGAATCGATACCATCGGAGAGACTAAGGATTTAGAAAAATTGTTAAATGTCAGGCTTTGTTGGGATTTATTGGACAAACTTGAGGCATGGGAATATATATACATATGTATAGTTTTCGACTTACAATCAACACTAACTTTGATCCTTTTCGAGACACTGGGCGGCACACCATTCGATGCTATGCACAGATATGCACCCATATGAAGCCGAGAGATACGTTCTAGTTCCAAAGCTTCACCTTCCATGTCAATAACTAAAATGGAATATGCAGATGTTTTTCTGTGAGTTTTAAATTAAATTTTCCTATAAGCTAGACCCTAGAGGTTAGGCATGGGCCTAGAATCTCTTACCTTCCACAGTTTTGTTTATGACAATTTTATTACCATCGTCTCGTTTCCATCGAATTGATGGTTCGGGGCTTCCTTTGGCCTTACAACGTAATGTCACATTGTCACCTTCTCGTACGATGACATCACTTGAGGTTAAAGAGTCATCTATGTTGGGAGGAACTATAAAAGAAAGATTGTTTAGAAATATTGTATATAAAAAAAAAAATTTGGTTTTATCTACGTAAAATGCAGGTACTATAGATGTGTGTAAAATTTTATGATTGATAATATATTGGTTTTTGAAAAACATGAAACCCTTAGATTGAAATTGAGTTACTGGAAAATTTTCGAAAATTTTACTTTGAGGCTTATAAACAGAGCACCAACAAACCAGATTGATTTAAACGTAGGTATATTGGTCTGTGTAAGTGTTATACATATGTATATGAAGTCAAGTTATAAACTGTATCTTTCGGTGCTCTTGCGCTCTGCTCTATCTAACCACATAAATAATCCGTAGGACAAGACCTGCACAGTACGTTGGAAGAAATTTAAATAACAAATAAATAACAAAGCCTCCCCGCCACGACAAGGTAAAACCCATCGGGGAAAACCTTCCAGTGTCAATTGAGAATATCTATTATTTTTCGTACCTAAGCTGATGCAGTTAATGAAACCATCTTGCTTGTAGTAGTAGATTCGCCTACCTTAGCTTTGGGAGTCCTTTTCAGTTTTTGAATCTTCTTGCTTGATTTTTCTTTTCATTACATTTTCTCCTATTCCGTAATGAGGGTCATGCCCTGTTGAAGAGATTGATGCACCTATTTTTTCTATGGAGTCTGCTTCTTCAGTTCCATGGACACCCACGTGCCAGGGGCCAAATCAAGTGTGACCCTGTGCTGTTGCCAAGTTAGTTTAGCCTCTGTGTATGCACTCCCAAACTAATTAAGAGCTGATGGTATATGCAGGCAGTGCCTTGAGTGCAGCTTGGCTATCTGCCATGATTGCAATATACTGGTTATGAAAATTCCTATCGAGATTACGATCCCCGGATTTCCTATGTATCTCCGCTTGGAAAATACTGGTAGACTGTACGGTGAAAGTATGGAAAGTTTGGTTCAAGGCCCGAAGATTCCTACACCAGTCCCTTCACTTATTCTTGATCCATCCAGTTTTACTCGATACGAAAGTTTTTCTCGAAATTATATTTTTTGATCATACAATCTCTTGGGAAGTCAAGAAGCTTTGTTATTGCGGACCTGCTGATTAAGTATCTTTTCCGGAGACCAATAACTATGCACGTCACAGTTCCCTCCTTTGAGAATAATACTTTCCATGAATTCGTATAGAGACGACAAATAGAGGACAACCTCCATGACTCGAGTAGGGCAGGTTTTCATTGCTCCGGTAAGACAAATACATACCAGACTTTGGACTTTTTCCAGGGCACTCCGAGTTGTTGATAATCCGGTTCTCTTGTGCCAAGCAACTGCACCATATAGATAAGGATGGGTCTTATCATAATAGTGGGCATTCACCTGAGGATGTTCGGTTTTCAGCCCAAGGCTGGCCTGCAATACTCTTGCATTAGAGCCTTTGTGGCTCTTCCGACTATAGTTTTTAAGTGTTTGTTCCAGGTGAGCTTACTTTCTACTCTAAATCCTATAGATGTTTTAAATCCTTCTGCTCGCTAAGAGATGAAAGAAATTCTTAAAATGGATTTAGAAGAAAAGTTTTCAACAAGTTCTTTATAAAATTGATTTAAGCAGATTTTTTAGGATGACGTTCGTTCAGGGTATCAATTTCTTGTGATTTATTTGCATTGACATACGATTTTAGACAGATTCAAGAGCAGAATACTACAAAGCAAAGACGTTTTGCGCCCTGCATGATTTGTCATACCATACTAAAGAATTCACAAAAAATTTGACACATCATGTTACTTTGCACAACATTTGCAAAAGCTTAGTTTCTTCCTGTTGAAAGACCCTTTCTAAAGTAGATGTGTAATAATTTTTTTTTTTTAGTTTTTGATTTTCAATATTTTTTTAACCTTTTAAAAGTTTCTGTACAAAAAAATTTAATTAAATATGCTATTCGAAAAAAAATGGTTCTATGGTAGAAATTCTGAATGCCGTTTCCAATTTTTTACTTGCGACTTATAGGTACTATAAGGCAAGTTATGCATTCAGAAAAAAAAATCGAACTCGAGATTTTGATCAAAGTTGACATTACGATGATAGCGAAGACCAAAAAAGTGGGTCTCGCAATTCTGTCTGTCTGTCCGTCTGTCTGTCTATCGGTTCGACTACAGCCTAAGCGGCTGGGCCGATTTTCTTCAAATTTGGTAGATAGGTATGGGTTTTGATTTTTCCCCCCACATGTTTTTTTCTTTTTTTTTAAGACCAAAAATAACGGTACCCGCCATACGAGTTTTGTTCGAAATTTTATAAATATTTTTGTTCTCCCCCACAGATTCTTTAAAAAAAATTCAAAAAATTTCATTTCGAAAAAGCCAGGAAATTTTTAAAAAACTTTTCCAAAAAATTGTTATTTTTGGTACCCCCTTGGAACCATTTTTTTTTGGTTTTGATTTTCTCTAAAATGGTGCCACCGATTTTGATCATTTTTTTATATTAAGACTTCCGAGCAGTTTCAATATTATTGTGTATTCAAATTTGAAAAAGAAAATTTTCGATTTTTGAAAAAATGTTCAAAATTTTTTTTTGGAAACTAAATATTTCAAAACCCCCATGCTCGATTTTTTTAAATTTTATAAATAAAAGTTTCTTATTATAAATTATAACATGTAAGAAAAAAATTTATTTTACCTAAAAATAACGGTTCCATACAAATGTTAAAAAATGGTTTTCGAAAATCGTATTTTTCTCGAAAACGGATTTGGTCATGGGAAACACATAAGGGATCTCTGAGACATTCGAATTAACTTTTCGAGGTTCAACTGTATTCGAATTTTTGAAAAAAAAAAACCATTGTACATTTTGTATCAAAAATTCAATATCTCAAAAAAGGATGAATTATGTCCAATATATCGAGTGGCAATACCTACAGCGTCTAGTATAACGAGCAACCATTGATATCTCTAAACAACGAATGGTGGAAAATGAAAATTAAACGTAGGTTTTTGATTATTTCCAGAGCTTTGCAAGTAGGGTTTTCAAAACCCCAATTCAGAAAAACTAACCTTTAAAATGCAGTGCCTCATTTTAATTCATTCACAAAAATTCAGTTCTTTAAAATTCTGCCTGTAAAATTATACAATTCATAGAGAAAATGTCGATACAAAAAATGTGATTTCCGTGAATTTCATTTATTTTTGACAAAAGTCGTTAAAACCCACTGAAAGCGAGTTATTCTCCTTCGAATAATTTATACCAAATTTTTTCCAAGCCAAAAAAGTTTTCAGTAACAAAATACAATTATCTATAGTTTTAATGGCTTTCTCACGACACACATACATTTCGAAAGTTTTAAAATTACATCTGCCGGGAAATTTTGACAATCCTTTCGCTATTTCAAGAATTTTTATTTCTGAATAACTGAGGCATTCACTACATACAAAAAAAAAGTACACACAAATCCAACTGAGAAACTTTTTATGTGACGCATTCATTTTTCAAAAAAACAAGCAGACAAAAAAATATAAAACACATTTCATCTACCAAAAAAAAAAAAGCTCAAAAGCTGACAAAAAAAAATCAGTTTCCCAAAACTTTTGTCTAACTTTTCGACAGTAATGCCATTGTTATTGTTGTTGTTGTATTACAACAAGGACGACGACGAAACCAACCTCAACAAAAAAGACATTACCCATATTTTGTGAGTTGGGAAAAAATCCCCAAATAATATCAACATCAACAACAACTACTTACACTTGCAGGAGCTTTGTATGAATACACACAACTCAAACCCACTAAAGACTCAACAACAATAACAAACAAAAAAAAAACAATAGCAATGAATCTCATTAAATCAGCCTATATGAAAGTGTGCTCTGCTCCTTTGCCCCGTTTTTGGCATCCTCGTCCTGGTCGGTTTGGTTTGGTTTGGTTGGTGCTTGGTGCTTTACCAAAATTGCATATAATTCTCCGCATAACGTGCCCTCGGAGACACGACACGACACACACATAGTTTCAGATAGAAAGGACATGCTCAGCATTTTGCACATATATTTAATTTCATTTCCAACATAATGAGGCAATTTATTAAATTCAATTATCCTGATGACAATAAAACAGTGAGGTCTTTCTGTCTCCAATATATTTAACCTAAAAGTGGAAGCCCTTTTCATCCCATCAACCGGGTGGAGGGCGCGGTAGCGCGGCGATGGACATCCAGCATGGAAATTGTTTCCTAAATCACGAATTCACAATCAAATTAAGTTTCTCTCGCCATTAGTCGTCCTTTTTTCGGGTATACGAGTATAGGGTGGTCATGCAGGTTCTAGCAAATCACATTTGTTATGGTTTTATACAAAACCAACACAACACCGGGTCAACATCAAACTTGCATTCCTCAATTTACCCTGCACTTCACTCTAGTGCTCCGTGGTCATTTGGTGTTTTTTTTTTGTTTTGGCAGTTTTAGAGAGCGGGTATAAAATATGAGAAAGACATACGTTGGGATCCCTTGTGGTGTTTGTTGGGCGCCACTCTACGACCACGAATGTCGCAATTTATTAGTCACCTCCAACTAAAGTTAGGATAAATGTGAAAAGGAGGTCAACACAGCATAGGAAGCTAGAAAGGATAAAGAATCCTACTAGCGTAGTTCTACCTCTTCATACATATTTGAGAATGAAAAACGTCCTGGAGGAAAAAAAAACACGCCAAGCACAAAGGCTTCGCCGGGTTTTGCATTCCACACCGAGAAGACACACTTCACATACATGAAATGTTTCCACAGAAGCAGCAGCAACAGTTTGTGCTTAGGAATGTCGCATATGGTCAACAGTAATCGTCGTTTTTACAAATCCTTTCGTTGTTTTTTTGCCAACGACGACAAAGTAAGAGCCCCAACCAAATCAGAAGTTAGACATCTGACCAACAACACGCACCAACAACGGCACGGATTTTGTCCAAAAATGTCTAGTTTGAAAATTTTTGTTTGTTCTTCCTTACGACTTGGTCCTTGATGGCGGAAGGATATATGGAGATGTCATGTGTTGAGATGAAAGTTTAAGCCAGCAAAAAATATGGAATTTTTACAGACTAAGTTGACCGACCGCTTGGGAAGAATAGGTAATTGGCTGGGGCTGAACAGAGGCTAAGGGATGGATGTGAGATTTGGTAATTTTTAACGTATGCGTTGGAATGGCTTTAAGGGAGAGAGATTTTTTTGTTTGCTTGGACTCGTTTCTAATTAGTTAGGATTTTGATGGAAAACAGAAGAAAAGTCCGCTTTGGAGGCTTATAGCCCTTGTACTTTTGTTCTATTGAAAACTTATCCGGCTCCATACTAATGAAGATTCAATGCCTTTGACACACGAAATTCGGTCTTCCATCGTCTACGACTCCGACCACAGTCCTGGCTCTTTACGGTTCTAAGCTAACGTTTTTCTAATTGCTTATAACCACAATAAGACCATTTCACAGGACTTTTTTCATCTATTTGTGAGTTATTGACGAATTATGAAAATATATTTGTTTGAAGACTTTATTGCTGTCTTTTTCTGATGGAAGACCAAGACAACTCGGAGATTTAGCTTTCGTTGTTATTGCAAATTCATATGGAACTCGTTTTGGGCCTAGCTCCAATCCGAGTTTCTTTGACTTAATGAGACAGACTCATCCGATCAACTATCTCTGGAAGGAACTTTTGGCCATTAATAGATATTTTGACGTTTAATATTGATTTTTCATGAATCTCGTCTGCGTTGTCATTTGAATTCCGGCTTTTCAATTGCGTAAACAATAATGCCTTACAACTTTAACGAAATAATTTCCTCAGGGACATCTGAAACGTTCAACTTTTTAAAAATGGAACATAAATCAGGCTGAATTTGACCATTGACATTTATGATGTTAACTTTCAGGGCAGTGGCTGCTTGCGGTTTACTGGCAACCCCTCTGACTTAAAAAAATCCGAAAAGAAGAAGTCTAACGGGGTCAAATGATACGACCTCTTTGGCCAATTCACTTATCTTTCGCGTGGGATAACCATGTTTTGAAACCGCTTTTGCAAATTTTCCATTTTGCACGGGCTGTGTGGCACGTAGCGCTCTTCTGTTAAAAAAATCGTGTGAAATTGCATTTACAAGAAACCCCATTTTGTTTTTGTTTTTTTTTGTGGGAAAACTGGTTTGTCCATAGTAAAGCACAGTAGGACGGTCTTGGGCTCACATGATGGTATAATGTTCATTTTCCGTGAAAACTTTTTTCCATACTTTTTAAAATCCAATAAAAATTATGCCTTTTTGCCCCTACTTCTCCTAATAATTTACTGAAGCTGGCGCAAAAAATGGGGATTATAACCAGGCCTCAAACAACAAGCTTGTCTCCACTTTCGATTGCCAAGTAAGTCATGGTAGTCCTCCAACCTAAAGTGTTGTTGCTCATGCACTCTTAATGACCCAGCCACCTCAACCTTTTTAGCATTTCACTTTTAATGTCGATTTGTCGAATGGAAGAACATCGTAGTTTGCAAGGATGACGTGACAAGTCAACAAGACCACATTAACGCATCAGCTGCACAAACCGATGCTGTGTCCATGAAGCTTGAAGGAAGGAGTTGCTTTTTTTGTGAAAAGCGTGGACGGCTCAGTACTTCTATCGGATGAGAACCAACTCAGAAGACGGAAAGAGCATTGAGTGCCATATTTAACAATTTAGAGACAACTTAAGTCTCGCAAAACCAATTGAGCTATCTGGTGTATCGAATCCACGCATTAGCACTTGCCTCCTCCTGCAACACGCAGAAGCGTTTGTTGCATTATCAGAGGTGTTGAACCCTTTCATAGCTAGTACTTGGGAAGAAGGTGTGAAACTCAGGGAGAATTGGCTGAAGAAGGTCAATCTAGCTGATTGTGGATACCGCAGGGCATATGAGTGGCCAAAATAATAGGAAAAGTAATCGTGGACAGAACACCAGAAAGAACACCACGCACCGACTCTCAGTGTCGAACAAGTAGGTTTGTGCATCAACCTAATTAAGAATGCATCATTGTAGAGCATTGTATCGACTTTGAGAAGACTTTAGATAGCCGGGAAAGAACCGGGAATTCATAGGAAAATCGCTGAGCGGGAGAGGTTTTCGTCAAAAAACCATCGCTTTTGTCAAGGCTATGTTCGGGTACAAAGGTGCAAGATTTCGTGTCCTACAAAATGATAAGCTATCAGAAATTTTTGAAGTGGAGTGCCTCAGGGTTGTATTTTATCATCGCTTCTTTTTCTGGTGACAATAAATGTTGTTATTAATGTTGCACTGTCAGGCGGAAATTGAGGAGTTCAATGGACCATGACATCTAATGTGAAACATCTTGACAATGCTTACAACATCAATTCCACTAAATGAGCTCGAGCTTGCAAGCTGAAGCCAACAGAGTTGAACTCGAATGAAAGCAGCACAGAACAATGATATAAGCACCACAATCGGCAAGGCATAAGCTGCTTTCGGAATGCTTTTCAAGATAAGGCACTAACACCGTAGAACATGTATCAGGAGCTAGAAGAAATACTAGTATCTGCACAGGGTGTTAATGCTCAATGCCAAATGCAGTGAATCGAACGTTCGTTCCTCCGTTTAGTTCTTTTAGTTGATTAGGGCTAAATTACGTAAAAGATAAAAAAAAAAACAGTTTGAAAAAATGTTTTTTAACATTTTGAGTTTGAAAAATAAATTTTCAAAAACTATTCACTAAAACAATATGATTTCAGAATATCAGAAATTATTGTTGGCTCTTCCAACTTAATAACAGCTATTGCATGTGTGTGCGTCTTATTATATATATTTTTTTTTTAATTTTAAGTCAATTTTTTATAAAAAATTTTCCATCCGATACAAATTGTGCCTTGTCTCGAATTAACTCTAGCAATTTTCTTAAACAGGCTTAGTGACAATTAGCTCCTTATATGTTGTGTAATGGTATACCTAGTGTACATATTTGGAAATAGATTGTTTCCTGATAAATCCGTAGGTACGAGTAGATACAACCCTGATAAAATAGGTGATTTGTGGTATAATGACAACTCCAAGACATTATGAAAATCTAACAGCACAATAACAGAGAATCCCTTAACTTCCTCTAATACTTGAACCAATAACCTCCGTTTACATTCGATTTTTTACTGATAAGATATCAGTTAACTTATATTTCAAAGTCACAACTTGCAATAAACTGATTTATCAACAAATTGTTTCCTTGACCATCATCATGTTATCCCTTGTACATCCCTCTACAAACGATTCGTCGTCGAGACACATTAGTTCTCCCGCACATCGAACTCAATCTAAACAGCCAAAAGTCATCGAAAAGATTAGCACCGTCACCATATTGTAGAATCAAATCCGAGATATGCACATTCCACCTTATATAGAGAAAACCCTTATCGCAATTGGCAATAACGCACTCTTGTCGTACTCGTGCCCCATAAACCAATCGTGTGACATAAAAAGTGCCACTATGTGCAAATCCACAACAAATATCAGATAAGCTCGCGCCATTCTTGTGGTGGGTGGAAGAGGGCGAAGGCGAAGTCATCTGAAGTCATCTTGGCTTTGTCTAAGATTTACACACACGTTTCATCCTTAAAGTGCCCCATTAAGGACTCTCCAAATTGCTGATCGTATCTGGCGAAGAGCAGCAAATCGTTTCACTTTATCCCTTCTTTGCACCGCAATACCCAAAGATCATTCCCATTAAATGGCAAATCGCTGACATTTCCTCCACTTTGCCATGCCATATTAATATATAGAAAACCAATCATTTAGTTTCGTATAAGGGCTAAGGGGTGTGGAAGGAGAGGCGAATAAAAACTCTCCAGTAGATATTGCGTGCCAAGACAGATATTCTTTTGAAGCTAACAAGAGACAGCAGCACGACAAAGTATCGTTTTCGGTTAATTCCGTTCCGTCAAAGAAACTTTTATAGCATGTCCTTAGCCCTTTTGAAATATTACACCAGCCACTCTTATAGCATCGACAGGGACAAAACAAAAACTAACTGTCTTTGACACTTTCTTAACTTTGTCGTCCATTTAATTAAGATTTACATTTGCGAAGGGTGATGTCTCTTGTCACTGGGCTCGGCCCTATTCAGTTGCTGGTCAAGATGATGGCTTTTCTTGATGCACGAGTGTGTACACAAAAGACGAGAGGCGATAACGTCTTAAAGCATCACGAGAAGCGTTAATAAAATGTAACGTAAAGGCAACATATTGTCAGCAAGGGAGTTGTGTACCCCGTCTTGTGCCATAACCATCAACGTCGTCGTCGACAGCATCCTTTTTTGCGCGTTCCCAACACACAAACTCATATCCCAAAGTCCTGAAATAACTTTTGATTATAATCGAGAGTGGAATAACAAATGAGGAGCATAGTAGCATCCTGCTGTTCAATATCTATCGTTTGCGTCTGTCGTAAGGATGTTGAAAAGCGGTGAAGAATGCTCCTCAATGATGCTGCTACATATAATAAAGGTATAGCATCAATTTTTGGGGGACTGCATCCTCACACGCCATATCCTCATGCGAAAGGGTTACTTTTGTTGCTATTGATGTTGGTGGCTTGCAGCAACCCCGTTCACCCCGTTCTGTAGGTTGAATTTTCAAAATAAAACTTGAAGAAGGAAACACAAGAATTGAATTGGGAAGCAAATCAAAAAGATGCTGCAAAGATAAGTTGAAATTCCTTGGAGCGGAATTTGAATATTTCTTTTCCTTTTCATCGCATTGACGCTCGTCTCCCCACTATCTGATGCCTGTCCATGTCTATTTGGTTCCTCGTGTGAAAACTTTATGTTGCAACACTAACCATCATATGTACATACTCGTATATACGAATTTACAAGGAAGTTCATGGGTGAGATGTAAAGTAAAGTGAACCTAACCTGAACATGGACATTGCAAGGAATTGGTTTTTCTCTCGGGAAATTGGATATGTAAGCGAATGTTTGCATTCAATCTTTCCTTTTTTGTCACTTAATATTTTATTCACAGAAAATGTAAAGATAGATTGATTTATAGGAAGTTCCGAATTGACGGAAGAAAAAAAAAATGTGATGGATGTTAAATCAATCAGGCTGAATGTTGTTGCAGAATTTTTGATGGGAAAGTTGAAAAAGTCTTTTGATACGAAAGTTGTTCATTAACAGAATTTACAGTTGAATTTGATTTTTATGAAAGAGTGCTAAATTAGCATTAGCATCAGGCTATCAAACGTGGAACTAAGAGAACTTGAAATCATGACCTAAAAACAATTTTCAAAAATTGCTTATTTAACTGAATTATGTTCAACATACTTTCATAAATTTAGCTTTGTTTCAAAGGGACTGAATGTAAATAAGTTATAACAATTAAGCGCACTTACAGTTGTGGTTTTTTTAAATTTAATATTTTAGAGTGTTTATGTGTCAAGTGATGTGTTTCAACTGGGTTGATTTCGTCCTTGCAAACTAACAAACAGGCATAACATTTTTATTAGTTTCTACGTCGAATCAGCATTGCGTAATTTCCTGTTGCTGGCTATCGTTCAAATTCGGTTTTTCTATCTGCTTACAACAGGGTAATAACAGGCAAGCTATTTTGGTGTTAAGCGAACCCTAAGTAGGTTCAAAAACTTATACCCCAGAATTCGGCCTACAGGCCACTGCTTTTCTAACACAATGGTATTGCTTTGTGAATTCGAAAATTTGAACATAGAAAGGCCCCCAAGATTAGATTGCAATTTGACTTCTGATGAATTTCATACGCTGTTTGACTCCAATTCTTAAATTATTACACATTTTTCATCGAATGAAATCTTTATTACGTGTCAATTTCAATATTAATAGTTTTAATTGGTTTCGACTTAATGGTCAGCCAAGTCTGACACGAAGGTATTTAGTGATTTTTGAGTTCGCTGAGTTAAAACATTTAACACAGCTTGTGACAGAAGCACCTCGAATATTTGACATTGAAGATTATTCCACCAATATGCTTGATCTGATTCTAACACATGAGCCTGTTCAATTTCTTCTCATATTTGTGTCTTTGCACCTTAAGGCACATTAAAGCACTATAAAAGAAAAAATTCCAGAGAGAGTCCGCATTCGACTCTATTAAAAGTCTTAACAATTTTTTTGGAAACTTTATCCTTCTTTGATAGTGACAGTCGTTCCAGTTCTGTTTATTATAGCAGCCATAATTCTTAATAGAATCAAAGACTTTATCGTTAAAAGGACTTACTTTACTTTAGTTGGCGCTACAGCGCGGGGTGCGCCTGGGCCTCAAATAGTAGACCCCACCAGCAGTCTTGATCTGTAGCTTGCTGTCTCCAGTTTCGAGTCCCAAATTGACTTAAATCTCCTCAACTTGAGCACGCCACCGGAGATGAGGTCTGCCTCTGTTTCTCGTACCCTCTGGCATAGCGTTGAATACATTATGGGATGGAGCGTCGATGTTCATTCGCTCTACATGCCCTAGCCATCTTTACCGCTGAATACGTATTTTCTTGACTAGGGACACGTCGCTGTTCATCTCGTACAATTCATGATTGTATCGTCTTCGCCTATCGACCCAAATCGGACCATAAATCGTGCGTAGAACCTTTCTCCCGAAAACGTCAAGGGAGCTTTCATCCGCCTGGGAAAGGATCCGTGCTTCTGCACCATATAGCAAGACCGGTATGATCAGGGTTTTGTACAGCGTCTCCTCGGTATTTCTCAATAGGGCTTTATTCTTCAATTGCTTACTTAGCGCAAAAAAACAACCATTAGCAAGAGTTAATCTACATTTGATTTCAGCACTGATGTCATTTGAAGAGTTCACAGCAGTACCCAGGTAGACAAATTCTTTAACCACCTCGAAGTTATATCTATCAATAGTCACGTTCTGACCAAGTCTACGGTGGGAATCGGCTTTATTTGATGACAGCATATACTTCGTCTTCTCCTCATTGATCACAAGACCCATTTTGTACGCTTCTGACTCCATACTAGAAAAGTTACCCGTAACTGCTCGCTTGGATCTTCCCATTATGTCGAAGTCATCCGCGTATCCAAGATATTGAGTGGACTTTTGAAAGATAGTGCCATTGGTGTTGGCCCGAGTATTGCGCACTACTCTCTCAAGGACAATATTAAAACAGCTATATGAAAGTGCGTCACCTTGTCGAAGTCCTCTGGTGGTTTCGTAGGTTTTGGAGTCATCCTGATAAGGCGTTTCAGTTTGACAGGGATACCAAAACTCGACATGGCCAGCTCTTCTCTATTAACGCTGTCATAATTTGCTTTAAAATCGATGAATAGGTGGTGTGTATCGATATTAAATTGGCGTAGTGTGAAGATCTGGTCTGTGGTAGACTTTCCAGCCCTGAAACCACACTGATAGGGGCCAATCAGTAAATGGCTTCGGGCGTTCACATAATACGCTAGACAGGATCTTATAAGCGATGTTTAAAAGGCTAATGCCTCTATAGTTGCTGCAGAGAAGGCGGTCGCCTTTCTTGTGGATCGGGCAGATGGTACTAAGGTTCCACTTGATCTCTCCAGATTTTCAACATCGACTGCGTTTCCGCATCCTTGCAGGCACCAGGGCGACCAGTGAATCCTGTTGTTTTCTTTTTGACTCTTTTGTAGAAATTCCGCACCTGTTTTCTGCTAAAACACCTCTCTATTTTTTACTGAGCAAGAGGTTTTCATCCCTTCTCTTTTCAACGTAGAGCTGACGGGAGGCCCTTGTCTTCTTTTCCTGCCACAACCTATACGCCTTGGTTTTGGCTTTGTTTGCCTAAGCACATTTGGAGTCAAAGCAGGGATTCTTTGGTTGTGAGAATCTTAGCACCTCTTCCGCAGCAGCCTTGATGGCATGTAGGCATTGCTGCCAGTGGTCTTCTTGGCTCATCTCGTTATCGAGAGCTATCGAGATTAGCAGGTTAGGCTTCCGATGTTAAAAAATTAAACCTCACTTTGGAATCCGGAAAAGTACAGGAAACTCAGAGACAGGGATATCGGCAATGCTCTCCAACAAACAATACTGTCCTAAAGGTAGTAAGAACTTTTGGTCAGTTAAAAAACAATAGAAACCGTTCTAAGTCATCAATTCTTACTATCGTTGATAATGACACTTATGTTTTCAGCTTAAGAACTTGCTGGCTACTTCATGACACTTTCAGTACGTAACATCGTAAATGTTTTTATGGATGAAATCTTCTTCGTCAGTCGTATTCTCAAAAGTCCTAAAAGATCTTGAAATGGTGGTTCTTCTCTCTTTGCGAAACTATTACGTATGCTTTTACATCAGTCTTTCGAAGTATGTTAAACACTTCATTTTTGTAGCAACTCTATAAAAACAGGGAACATTTATCTCCCTTCAATTGATGACCTATTGTACAAAAGTCCCTCTTTTCCAGGATGTGCTTGAATCAAGATATATCTTGAAGAAAGAGAGCTTTCTAATTACCGACAGTTGGGTTATTCGTGGGAGAACATACCCAAGAGTAATTTCAATGATCAACTGTTTCAATTTTACGAGCACTTGACCATAAGTCACGTTAGCCCTTGGCAATGGAACAAGTGTGACTATTTCTTAGATCTTCGTTAATGGATAGTTCATTAAGATGATGAAAAAAACTGACAGGATAAAGTTCAACTTCATGTCCATGTAGGTACATCCAAGTATATGCTTAGTACGAAGACAAATCATTGATGAACATGCTAAAGAGTATTGAACCGAGAATTGATCCCTGTGGGACTCCTTTTGAGTTTAACATTTCCAAAACCTGAGCATTTTCCATAAAAAAAAACTATACTTGCAATCTGTCAGGCAAATAGTTTTTTTTTATTAGGGAGCATGAATTACATATTTGATTCACTTTGTCAGCAGAAAAAATTGATATGCTGTTGTCCTAACCAGCCAGTCTTCGAGAAGGTAGAGCAGATGTTGTGAATTCAAGAGCTCGATTGTTTCCCATGAAATAAATTATGTTTCTTTAAGGCTATTACTCAATTATCTTCTGGAAACCTTTGAGAAAAAAAGGAAGGATGCTTTTAAGCCTCATTTGGAGAAATAAATTCTCGCTTCCAAGCAACAAGAAGGCCTGTAAAAATTTTCGAAGAGGCAAACCAGAAGAGACGATGCACCAGTTGATAATATCCGTGAGATGTGTTATATAATTAGTGGCAATATAAAAAAGTACACGATGCTAAGCGATAGAGTCAGATTTAATAGCTTTTGTCAGCTTCGAAATACTCGAGCCTAGAAACAGGACTTGACAAGTTGAACGTTATATTTGATAAGAATTTGTCAAGAAATTTCATTGTTCTCACTAGGGTCCAGGAAGCATAGAAAACCTCGCTCCTTGCAATCACCAATCCTACTAATTTTTTTCCATTACTTCTTAAGAGATATTTAGTTTGACGGGCTGATGGTGGAAATAAAGTTGTTATTTGCTTTCGAGCAACTGCAAAGGATCTCCAATTGACAGATGGATGGTCTACGGTTCCCTCTACTGTGTAGTTTATTTATGTTTTTTTTTTATTAAAGTGAACGAAGGACATTGATTATTTTGAATGCTACCAGTTTAAATAGGGACAAATGGTGAAGAGTTAACTTTACCATTAGAAGTTGCGTTTACTTTTCAAGTGGAACTGATCCAAGGGACCAGTCACCTGACGATCATAAAAATAAGAATAGATTTCGTAGGAAAACGTTGTATTATTTGCAATAAAGAATATCATGATCGAAATATCAAACGACAGATGATCGCACAGATGCATAATGCAGGATTCAGAAACTATGATCAGATGCAGAACGATTGAGGAGCAATTAGAAGCGAAATGATTTGGTAACATGGTGTTTACAACTTTTAATTTGACTGGTGACACTAAACTTTTCATCTGGAAGGCGCACGCATCTTGTTTTGCAAGTCTTTGTCGTATTAGTCTTATTTGAATAAGGCTTTCGACAAGCTATTTCATAGTCTTATTTTATTCAAGATTCTATCTTCTGGTTTCTTCTCTCCACATCTTTCGATCAATGGATCAGATCCTATTCGAAGGAAGGACTTACAAAATTATTTTTAAGGGGAATCACTTCTAATTTAATTAATATAATAGACTCTGTTATACCTCAAGATAGCCACCTTGGTCCACTTCTCTTTATAGTTTTTCTCAATTTGGGTAGTTAATTCCTGTGGGGCACTTAAATATCTGTGCTTATGATATTAAATTACTTAAAGTCTCCAGGAATGTTTTTGTAACCTTGTAACATCTTTTTTGTACAACTCTTTTGTTCATGTCACCACATTGGTCCTTTCGAATCTACCCACCGCAAACATGCTTATATGTTTCATATTAAGTCACTTTAATTGTATTGACTCAAATCAATCACAATTTAACTAAAACAGGATCAAAAACTGACCCAATACCACAAAGTTTTTGACAGGTCATAGATATTTGAGGCTGTATCACCATAAAATTGACATGCAAGCCTATATTTGTATAAGCAGACACCCCATCAAGAGTCTTATGCCGAATTTCAATCTATTTTTTTAATTATTTCAAAATATTCCCACACTATTTTGCAAGCTCATTGACATACATTTTTCTCATTTTACTAAGTCTAATAAGAGAAAGTACCTGCTTCCTATGAAATTCAACCATATCTCCAAGGAACATATTTCAAAAAACAACCAAAAACTATTTTTTTCCCTTATAACGAATTAAAGCCAAACACAAATGTTCAGGCATCCGAATTATAATAAAAGTCTCGTTGAAGTGGAAATGGGAAAACAAATTTTTTGCTTGGCAACAATGCCAACAAATTACAAAACTTTGTCAAAACTTTCCCCCCTTTTTATTTCTTTTAACCGGGGCTGGGAGGTAAGTGGGTGGTTTAAAATTCACATCCCAAAGAACAAAAAAAAATGCATTCCAATAAGGCTAATGCATGCACACTTGAATGGAATTTTATTAAAATAAAACAAGAAGGTAAAGGCATTTTTAAAAACCCTATCGGCACAATATAAGGTAATCAAGTATAAACCACCGACCTTTAATACACAAACTAACGATATCATCTCCTTATCTGATAAAAACACAGGAAAATAAAAAGGATAATAAATGGGGCAAATACCCCAAACCACTTTCAATTTAATTCGGAAGTTGTCCTTTGATTTTTGAGTGTGCCGACGAACGACAACGACGACGACGATACTAAAGGTCCTACAATCGCAATCGCCACAATCAAATGGGAAATGGTGATGTGAGGAGGGTTTGAAACGGACGGACGATGACATTAGACCGGTTTATAGATAATCCTCATATTGTCCTTCCACACTCATATATATATACGTTTTTATAGATATGGGGAACGGACCAAGCAAAAAAGGTAAACAAGAAATAAAACGTGTGTAATCGGTTTTATTAGAAAAGTTTTTCGGCCAAAACCAAAGTCGTAACGACAAATGGCAGACGGTAAATGTTGGGGCCCCTCTTGCATCGGTTGTGGCAATTCAAAGTTTTTCTTTCATTTCCTTCTCCCCATCTAGCGCTGAGGCCTGTTTTTGACTGTTCTTTCATATGTTGCCATCATAAGCTACCTCTGTCTTAAGGGTGGACGTTGGGCCAGAGGACATTGGACAATCGAAAATGTTTGAAATGAAACATTAATCACCCCTCGTTAGGTTTGGTATTTTGGTAAACTTTCATGTGACAGTTGTCCGCATTGTGTGTCCGCATCTTCCTTGACCCTCTCCAAAACGCTGCCCAAACGCCGAAGGTAATTCACTTTGGACAACTCTGTGTCCGTTTAAGTCCTTCAAAATGAAGTGGATACCTATAAATTTCTCCCCAGAACAATATTGACTTTCAATCACACATTTATATAGGGACCATACATCTGCACAAACATATCAACTATTCACGTATAAGTTGATATACTTACCGACAACTTTGACAAAACCGTATTGCGTCTTTGCTGTCACTGTATTAATTTGACACATATAACGACCTCGGTCCTCTTCTTGGACATTATTGATATGCAGGAACCATGTTCGATGTTTGTCGTGCTTATCGTGTGTCACACTAATTCTTGGATTACGTGTGATCACATGATTGTGTACGGTAAGGATTGCTGATTGTTCGAAATGCATCCACGCCACCTAGAAAATAGACGAAAAATAAATAACGATATGAAAACTATTAAATTGAATATGAGAAAGATTGGATGAAGACGGGGAAGATATAAAATCATGATTGAAATAGAAGCGATAATGTTGTTCACAGTTTGTTGCGATTAGATGTCAAAGTAATCTTTTGGACGAATAGTACTGGGAATTTTCGAGTTCCAAGACCTTCAAAGGTTACTTGTCTTACTGTAAGCAATGATTGCACTTTATGCCCTTGTTTCTTGTGATAAATGAAATATAATAATGTTTTATTGTTGGGCGCCAATTAAATTCGGTATGTGCTTCCCAGAGGAATAACCTGCAGAATGACAATGAAAGCATCTACCGGAAGAAGAAAGACAAAAGTTGGAAATGTGGTGAGCCATTTTGGAAAAGTATCAAATCGGTAGAAGAAAGGAGAAGAATGTCCTGCGTAGAAAAAAGAGGGCTTACGCAGCCTCAAGGCAATCGAATGAGAGTCTCGCAACCGATACAATACAAGGAGGTTTTATAAAACAACAAGAATCTGGCTGGGGGTCTCATAACCAACACCCAGAAAATAATGGATGTACATTAGCAGAACTTCCAGAGGATTATACATGGTCATCCTGAAGAGCGAGTAATAGGGCGCAAGAAATTAACTTATTTTCAGTAAATAGGGAACCTGTTCCAACACCCAATATAGAACTTGATGGACCAAATATAAAAAAGCCCAAAAATAATTGGGTTGCCTGTTTGGATGCCTTGCCACTACAGCAGTTACAATACGGAGGTGATGTTTTGGCAGCAACCAAGTATGTTTCGAAAGAAGTACGCTTCAGGACTGGTCTATCGACTCCACAAAAAACAGCGGTAGTTCTATCTTCCTCAAGAAGTTTCGATGCCTTTCCCATACTTCTGGCCTGACAAATCGAACATAGATCAAATCTTGATTCTGAATCAAATCCCAGGAGACACCATCGAATTTCAAGCCGAGACTGACCATCTTTTCAGTGACTTCAAAATCACTTATCATAGCTCTGTACATTGCCATCATGTCAGACAGCCAGGCTGTACTAAAAGCACTAAGCTCCTACGCCATTAGTTCCAAACTGGGCAAGAATTACACTATCACACTTAATTGGGTACCAGGCCACGTTGGTGTCCAGGGCAACGAAGAGGCAGACTCCTTAGCAAAAATAGGTGCATCTATACCCCTTACAGAGCCATACTGCAGAATAGAAGAAAACGTGATCAAAAATAAAATCAAAACAGAAGAGGAGGCAAAAAGATCAAAAATCTGGAAAGAACTCCCTAAGCTGAGACAGGCAAAACTTCGACTCGTGGACTACAACCGAGAGCGTTTCAGGAAAATCACGGGGCTTCTCACAGGCCACTGTAAGTTGACAAGACACCTCAACATCCTTGGCCTAGTGAACAATGCGTCTTACAGATTCTGCAACACTCACGAAGAGACACCTGACCACATACTGGGGAAATGTGATGCACTCGTGCACAAAGGCACAGGTATCTGGGCAAGCACCACATAAAAGAGAGTAACAATCAGTTGCTTTGGATATCCAGCTTACTGTTCTCCAAGCATAAATGAAAATAAAGCCGAATTGAGACTTCGTGTCGTTTTCCAGCCCATTGTGAGTCCGAGTAAGTCTGAAGCAAGTATTCTTGTTTTCTGTAAGTAATCTTAACGATTGAGTGCCAAGTAGGTGCCCTTTGACATTAACTCCAGCAGGCAATGGTTAAAGTCTGGAGAACTTTAAGTACTAGAAAAAAGCGTTCATAGTCTGTACGAAGTTGTATCGACACTTAGGAATGATAGTTTTGGCTGTTCTAGTAGGTCTAATTTTTGGAGTTCATAAATGAAACCTCTTTTGCTCATGTTGATTTCTCTGTAGGTTATTTTGTCTTCAGCAAAGGATCTCTTTTCCAATGATCTTACCTCCTCTTCTCTTTATTTTTTTATTTATTCTTCAGTTCCTTGGTGTTCGCTTTCCAGAGATTCAGTATTCAAAGAATGCAAGGGCTTCCAATTCTGCAGGTTCCGTATTCGTTTTAGTATCCCGATTCGTTTCCGATCCTCCTGAATTTTGACACATCCGGCTTTTTACAAGTCTACAATTCAGTTTTTGTTGGATACCTCTTGCGGTTGTAATCAGCTGTACAAACGAACTCAGCTCATAAGTTTTAAACATCTTATCATGTCCAATAATGCCCTATTGGGTCTTTTGGCTATCCCTATTTCAATTCTGTTTAAAGATCTTTTGTAAAGTTCCCGTTTATGTACTCAGTTGCATAATAACTTCTTAACGACTTGATATACTCACCCGGTTGTTCTTCTGCAAAGGCTTTGTAGGCTTTGAACTTTTTCAGCACCTCTATTTTTCATAGAATACACAAAATGTGATGTTAGACATTTGGGCAAATGAATCAGTTGAGGTATTCTACAGCTTCTCTTGGAATGGCCCACGCTTACCGGTGCGAGGAATTGTTTCGCATACAAGTTCCGGATGACACTTTCTTTTTTCTAAGTGTTTTGCCAATTACCATTTTGTTCAGATGCATTTGTTTTAGCGACACCAGTTTCCAAACTTCCAAGTCGGAAGTCTGGAGCTGCCAAAAACGCTCGATGTTTTTTTTTTTTTTAATCCGGAATGTACAGCTTGTTGAAAAGTTTGAATTTTTCCGCTGCATGACTTGAATAAGGCGGTATAAGAGCTGTTCCGATGCCAATAATATCAACTTAGGTCTTCCCTAGTTCCAAGCTGTCAAACAATGAGCGGTTGGAGCAAATACATATGTGATTCAGCCCTTCTTTCGACAAACCAGGTCGCCCCTCGTTCTTAATTTTTAAGCAAACTTTATTTTTTAACTTTTAATCCGTTCATCTACGTTAGATAAATTGCACATTTTTCGCCCTTTCATTGTTTCGGAAACAATCTTTCACTTTTCGACCTCTTTTTCCGCATTTGCGCATTCGTACGGATCTTTATGCGAAGAGGACCGAACCGAACCCGAACCCCAAAATACGGAATGGTCGAAAATGAAAATCTCGAATGCCCAAAATCCTGAATATTAAAGTCTCGAATAGACAAAATCTCGAATGGACAAAATATAGATAAAATCCCAAATGTTAAAATCCCAAAAGCTAACATCGCGAACGTCAGAATCCCGAATACACAAAAATCCCGAACCTTCTTTTAGGAAACGGCCTGAAAATAATCCGATAGAAGCTACAAGTCTTGGAAGAGTTTAAATGTTGAATTTCCATTCCCCTACCATCAACGGGCATTTTTATTTTCAAAAATTCTACGTGTGCTAATAAGCAATATTCATCATTTACATCCATAGCCCCTGGGTACAATGAATGCCAAAACACAAATCACCCGATAAAAATCAATTTCCTGGCATTGCAGCTTCCCACACAATAGCAAAAACTTCGAAGAACCTACTTCCCTGTGACTTGTAGATCGCTTGCTCAAACTCCAAAATCAATAAACAACCAAGACCATTCATCCATATTTCTTTTATAATTTGCAATGCGTGAGCACGTCGCAAACAAGTCCTTGGGGCTTGGTTTGGCTGATTAGTCTTGGGGTTTTACTTGTTTTCATCAAAATTCAAATATTTGCATTATTATTATAATTCCACCTTTTAAGCAGGATGAACAAAAAAAATCACTTTGGGGTTGGGGTTGGAAGAATATTTATAAGGGTACTCGGAGAGTGAATGAATCCTGATAAGGAGCACGACACGGCACACAAAACATCATACTGAGCCTCGTCCTTAAAATGTCCCCCATGTCTTCTGAAGTTCGGGGATTATGATCCCGTGGCATGAAGACCGCATTTTGATGCCATAAACAGATGGCGTTACGGCCTTCTCAAAGAACATCCACAAAATTAGGGAAGATTGTCCTTTTTGAATGCATCTAGCTTTAATCTAGGATTTTTTTTCTTCTTATAAACTGTGTCCTATTTGCATCACAACAAATTGAATGAGGAGGATGAGCCCGATGACGATGTTAATGGTGATGCCCGTCGTCAAATTTAAGCGCCATTTTACAGCTTTAATTATCCTCTTGAAAAAAAAAGAAGAGAGACGAGAAGAAAAAGCATGAACCCAAAGGACCATGTTGCAACGGATGGTGGGGCACTTTATGATACTTTTTTCCCTGTGCTGGTCATCAGAGATATAATGAGAGGGAGAGGGAAGAGGAACCGAGAAAAAAAGGATAATTTCCCAATTACACGGATGAAAAAGTAAACTTACACCGTTTCCAGTGGGGATGTGAGCTGGGTATTGGCAGAAGAGACAGAGGGCGCTGTGCAGTTTCGACGAGGAAGAAAATCTCATCTGGTTGGTCTAATTAATTTCATTAAAAGCATTTTGTCCTGTTGAGATAGCAAGGACGACCGATGCGACGAGCTACTCTACAACGATGGTAGGAAATATCGCTCGCTTATATAGCGAATAGACGACGAACAAAAAAAAAATGAAGAACCACACACAGGGCCCCATCAGGATTTGAACTGAGATTTCGTCTTTTTTTTTTTCTATACTGCTGCACGGATTCCTTTTTGTAGGCATTTAAGCATCACAAATGTGATTTGCGGTTTATATAGCGGGTGTGACATTTTGAATACGGAAATTGGCATAAAATAAGGATGAATAGAGGAGGCGACGATTAAATTCCGAGGAATGCCATGAGGAGTGACAATTAGATTTTCGAGAGTTGAGATGAGAGGTCCTTGTCTATATGCGCGGGATAAGTGGATGCTATGCGAAGAGCTAACGACCGAATGACATAACTTTGTCTAGTCTGTTAGGATTTATATATAGGTTAGGAGAGAGGAAAATTTTGAAATGAGATTGAAAGACTTTGCAATAATAATGATGCTGATAAAATTTGTAATGAAAATATTCTTTAAGGTGAATTATTTTAAAGAGTAATAAAATTGGATCAGACATCAACAATTTGAATCTAATAGATACCGTTGCAATGGTTTTTTGACTCCTGGAATCTATAAAAATCATCATCCAACTGATCAAAGAGAGAACTACGAGTATCTCTTTGTATCAACCGATCCGAATTTTCTTATTAAAATTGATAAAATCTTTAGAAAAATTGAATGAAATGATTTTCAGTGTCTTCGAGAGAGCGACAAAGAACAGAAACGTGCTTCTAAAAGCCGGCTTCGATCTAGGAGGTGCAGACTTGTATGATGATCTCTTTGTTATCGAGGATCATCGGGAGGAAGTGGCTTCTTCGTGACAAGTGAATTTAAAAAAGTTTAAATCAAGCATATTTTACCGGGTCGTTACCTAGAACCCAAGGCGCTGTCCTTGCCTTCCGAATAGGAAAAACGTGGATTAACTTTACTCATTGATTAAAACCTCGCAAACTCTATAATTACTGAGTAAAATGAGTCCATTTCCGTATTAGTTTCCAAAAAAAAGATAACTCTATGTGTATAGCAAGTAAAAATTAGCACTGCTTTCACGAAAAGTCTATTTGAATATGAGAAATTGATGGTTAAATTACTTACTTACTTTACTTTAGATGGCGCTCACAGTCCAGGGTGGACTACGGCCTCAATCAACAAGGCCCTCCAGCTAGCTCGGTCCCTAGCTAGCTACCTCCAGTTACGGTTGAGGTCACTCTCCACTTGTGCGCGCCACCTGAAGTGGGGTCTTGCTCTTCTGCGCAGAACATCAGGGGTGGATTCGAAGATTCGACGGGCTGGTGCGTCGGTGTCCCAGCCATCTCAGCCGTTGTATTTTCAGCTTCTTGACTATGTCAACGTCGCTGTAAAGCCCGTACAGCTCGTTGTTGAACCTTGTCCTCCACACTCCATCGATACAGACTGGACCGAAGATCAAACGAAGAACTTTTTTTTCAAAGCACCCAAGCAGATTTTCATCCGTTTTAGTCAGTGTCCATGCTTCTGCCCCATACAGCAGGACCGGGATGATGAGGGTCTTATACAAGGTCTCCTTGGTTCTTTGAGATAGGGCTTTATTACTCAAATGCCTTCTTAGCCCCAAGAAACAGCGGTTGGCAAGAGTAATTCTTCGCTTGATCTCTGCACTGATGTCGTTTTGGGATGTTATAGTGAAGCCCAGGTAGACAAAGTCTTTGACGACTTCGAAGTTATACCTATCCATCGTGACGTTTTGCCCGAGTCGACGATGCTGAGATTCCTTTCTCGATGATAGCATATATTTCGTCTTGTCCTCATTAACAGCCAAACCCATTTTCGCCGCCTCCAGTTCAATACTTTCAAACGCACCGGTAACAGCTCGCTTCGTCCTCCCACTGATGTCAGTATCATCCGCATAAGCAAGCAGTTGAACCGACTTTTGAAAAATTGTACCTCTATTGTTCACGTTTGAGTTTCGTACAATTGCTTGTATGTATCGATTTGGAACTCCTGGGTTTTTTCCAAAATCTGTCGAAGTGTGAACATCTGATCCAGGGTAGATTTGTCGGTTAAATTATATCAATCAAATAACGACCCCCCTAGTTGATGCACATTTGTGCACTTTTTAGAGATTTATTAACAATTCTTCGCAAAACATCTGGCACCAAGTTGGCCATCTCTTCTTCAATGTTATCTTTCAAGACTTGTGATATTTCAAAAGCCCCAAAAGAAAAAGTCTTCCGCCATTAGATCTGGCGATCTGGATCTCAATCACACGGTCCGAAAATTGGTGTCCCAATACCTTCATCGTTGTCCAAGATGGATGAGCGATTGTTTTGGTCTGCAGGTCCCAACTATACTTAACAACCAATTTAGAAGCTCGAGGAAATAGAGGAATATACTCGTTTAACATCTGCCTGTTACGCTCAGCAGTTACGGTTAGTGTGGTGATATCGGCGGACCTTCTCAAAAAAAAAAATAATAAGGACCAATCAATTTTTTACTGCAAATGCCACTTCCAAAGAGTTGCTTTGAGGGAATGCAAGAGCTCTTCTTGCATACGATGTGTGGGTTCTCTGTTCCCTAGAAACTGAAGTTTTGGCTGTTAACATAACCTTTTATGAGTAAGTGGAAAGTGAACTGATCATTTTGAAGTCTTCCACTTAAATTCATTACAATGAACGTCCGCTGATGCCTGACTGTGAGCATCGTCGGCTCGTCATTTTTCGTCGATGTTTATGGGTTCTCGCTGAAGTCCTCTTTGACGCCCAGCGATACTCTCTAAGGAAATCAATGAACGCCATTGACAGCAATGAGAATGACATTGTGAAATTTTAAGTTGTGGACAAATGCATATGAATTGTACAAGCAGACGAGTCGAAGCGAATCATTTGCAAACAATGCATTCGTTCGCAAATGAATACAAATCAATTGAATGAACGAAAAATGATTGCAAGCTTTTGATTGTGAACTAAATTCCTGACATCCAAAGTAGGTTCACTGATTGCAGTCATAACTTTAAAAACCATTGCATGCTTTAAAGAGATTGCATTCGCAAAAGATTGCATTCTTGCCTCAATTTTGGAATAGTTTTCACGAATTTTTGTATTTGATCAGGAACAATGTTTTATTTTTGAGTTTGAAATTATTTTATAAGATTGTAGGATTGAAAAACCCAAACGAAATTTTATGATTATTTGCATTTATCCCAATTCACATTTCCATTTATACTCGAAGTTATTTCTGGAATGCATTGAAACAGAGTTAGTAGTGGAATGGATTTTATGAATGAACGAAACAAAAATCCAGTATAATACCTTTTTATAAAATTAAGACTTTAACTTTCCCTTCAAATCGTTTTCTATTGGAAGCATATAGTGGTGAAGTTAACATCACTTTCGATTTCATCATCTCTTCTAATATTTATTTGATTTAAGTCAATTTTTTTCCTTACCATCAAATGTCACCGTCCCATCAGAAAGTCGTCAACACCATATCCATGTGACAAGTGAAATTGATGATGGCATCCAAAACAACACACGACTTGTTGACAAAATGAATAAAAGTCAAACACAACATCAACCAAACATTCTTTTCTCTTCTTCTTCTTCCACATATACATATTTATATTTCAGCATATCTCTGTGCAAATTTACTTCTTTATGCTTTCTCGTACATCAGGTCCTGTATGCAGAAGGACACATAGTCACATGTCATGTACGTGCTATGCCATATAATCCTTAATCGATTCATGGCGCTGCTTGCTGTGTTAAAGGAACAAGGATATCCCGTCAAGCTCTAAACACTAAACACAACGCGAATGTATCTTGTACATTATAGCAAGCCCTACCCCGTCCTCATTCTATCATCTCCATTCAGCGATTACCTACGTAGAGTTTTCAGGAAAATGAAAAAAAATGGGGTACACATTTGGCCCTTTCCTCACCCCCACCTTTAAACAGCTAAAAGATATTATAGACTCACTCCCGCACACAATGTCCTTGTAGTCTTTGTAGCTCCGCTCTATTCGATGAAAAAGTGTAAAACATTAATTTTATAAGAATCTTCCGTTGGTTCTTCATCCATGCAATCCATGGATCACAGTCCGCCTCCTATTTAAGTTTAATTTGATAAGAAAGAAGAAGAAGAGAACTCTGCTGCAAAAAGAAAAGAATTATCATCCCGGGCTTGGACAAAGGAAACACACAGACTAAAAATCATCTTCCGTGGAGAATAGCGTAACGCAGGACATTCACTTCGTGCTGTTTGTGTGAGCAGCAGGGTTACCTCGGAAAAGTTTTCAAAAAGGAAAAAAAAAAAAACAATCAAATGAGACGTTAAGAAAAGCCGAAATACTGAAACGATTAAAAAGCTTTGGCCAACACAAAAATTGCTTAAAAAAATATTTGTCAAAATTAGAATCAATTGCTTTTACAAATATTCCAGCAGCTCTTACTCCATAAGATGCTATGGGGAGGACAAAACCGCGATGGAATAATGTAACCACTTTCTTAATGACAAAAAAGGATCTGCCCAATGCGTGATCTGAAACGCCCTAAGTGTTTGATATCCTTAAGAAAATTGCACATCAATTATATGTTATAACCGGACACGGATATGGACGAGGAAGAGGTAGAATTAATTCCTCATCTTCTATGTACATGCCCTGCTCTATCTTTTAGACGTAGGAACGTTTTTTTTCGAGGAATCTAGTGGGTTATTGGAGCACCAACTCAAATATGGGAATTGTATTCGACCTTTGGACTAATATAGGCCTTATAGATTACAGCCAGATCAGAAGATTGTGAAAAATTTTTTGCAACGTCGAAGGTTGCCTTCACTCAGCACTCAGCACCTGTTTTGGCAGTCTTGAACATATGGTTATTCCACAAAAGGTGGTCTGTAAAGGAAATACCGAGAACTGAGAGCTGTTTTGTTTCCTCAATACAAATACAGCTGGTGGTAAGCGTCATGAGAGGTGGGTTGCACTTTAACAACAGAAGACAGCGTTGACAAAATGAAAAAATGTTTATGATTCCCAATTCGACAATGCTATCGAGATCAGAATTTAATGAGGTTTTCAAACACTGCCATTCTGAATCCACATCCGATGGACAAAGATGTGAAACTGAAAATGAATAGAAGAAGCTGAGAGTAATGTAGTCAACAAAACAGGTTAGAAATTTGACACAAAACATAATTGAAGAATATAAGAAAAAGAGTCGAAGACGAAACGGAGCCCTGAGGCACACCAGCATATACTATGAATAACAGACTTGAAACCATCTACTCAGTTTAACTTGTATAGAGCGGTTTCAAAGTTAATTTCTAATCCAACAAAGGAGAGATTCATAAATACCAAATGCACGCATTTTCGATAAGAGAGCTTGATGCCAAGCTCTATCATATAATTTTGAAATATTAAATGCACTAATCTTACTTTCTCCAAAATAATGTAAAGAGTTTTGCCACTGTTCAATAAGATATACCATCAGATCACCAGTGGACCTATTGCTACGAAAGCCATACTGCCGGCCACTGAGAAACTTGCGTTCTTCAAGATATTTTTTCAGCTGATAATTTATAAGCGTTTCGATGACCTTGGCAATTGAAGGAGAGGGACCTAAGTGCGATTGGACGATTTGCCTTTGTTTTTAGAGACAAGCTCGACAAATGCTGTTTTACATCCGCTCAGAAAGACCACCGGTAGAATAAGAAAGATCGAAAAGCTTACGCAGAACAATAGGAGGAATACTATTCGGACCAGTAGTTTTGTGTGCATCGAGATCTTTCAGTACTCTTGCAACTAAACGAATGCGAAAGAAGATTTGTCCCATAAAATCATTTTCGCTCTCGACTACAAGAAAAGGCATGGTACGTTCCTTCCTTTTTCTTGAGAGTTGACAAAAGGAGTGTCATTGAAGACGGAATAATACTTCGTATATTTTTTACAAGTGAGCAAAAATGCTCGCTACCTTTGGGGCATTGGAGAATTATTTGTATTAGTTGTTGGTCATGCAATATCCTGTTTGTCAAACATGATGATTACAGGTCTTTATAGCTTTCTTCAACTTATTCCGGTTCTCCTCAATAGGGTTGACCTCAGAAACTTACTTCTCTGACGCTGACAACTTGTTAACTGCTCGAATCAAACCATGCATTTACTTTTTAACTGCGATAATCAGTGTGTCCGGGAAATAATAGATATCCTTAAAAACCAGGTTATATTGGACCTTAAGACCTTTTAGAAAAATATTTCTCGATTTCGTAACTGAGAACCGTTTAAGAAATCTTCCAATTCAATTCACATAGATCGGCTCTTGAACAGGATATTCGCATTATACCCTGAGAAAATATTAATTCAATGAATTCATGCATTGTAAAAGTAAGGTTTTTGAATGAAAATATATCAAATCTTTGTAATAAACACGTCCCACTAAAGACTTACTAAAGAAATAAAAGATCTTATGAATCAACAGGATAGAAGAGATACAGCCTTATATAAGGTTTTGGGAAACAGGGGGTTGTGCAAGAAATTAGAGTTGCAAAAACACTTTTCTATTACAACCGCCTGAATGTGTGCTCTGATGGTCATACGTTATGAAGCAATCTCCGGGAGCTTGGAAACGGATAAGAATGTCCTATATTACAAAACAAAATCGATCGCTTATATCTCCTTCGAGCATTGCTCCCTCCATTGATTTAGAGACTTCTACTGAATTTATACGATCATGTCTCTCATCTGTCTATACTTACTTACTTAAGGTGGCGCTACAGTCCGGAGTGGACCAGGGCCTCAAACAACAAGCTTCTCCACCTAGCTCGGTCCCTAGCTAGCTGTCTCCAGTTTCACACTTCTCCTCTCCCACTTCTGTGCGCCACCTGAGTCGCGGTCTTCCTCTACTTCGCCGTCCCTCGGGGTTTGATTTGAAGACTTTCCGGGCCGGAGCATTCGGGTCCATTCGCTCTATATAACCCAGCCATCTCAGTCGCTGGACTTTTATATGTTTGACTAGGTCAGTTTCGCTGTACAGCCCGTACAGTTCATGGTGAAATCTTCTCCTCCACTCCCTGTCTATGCAGACGGGACCAAAGATCACACTAAGAATTTTTCGCTCGAAACAGCCTAAAGCGCTCTCATCCACTTTCGACGAAGTCCATGTCTCTGCACCATAGACAAGGACCGGGATGATGAGGGTCTTATAGAGGGACACTTTAGTTGCTCGAAAGAGGACTTTGCTAGGTAAATGAAGTTCTTCACTACCTCAAAGTTATAGCTGTCTAAAATGTGTGTGTCCTTTCTTGATGACAACATATACTTGGTCTTGCCCTCATTTACAGCTAAACCCATCTTCTTCGCTTCCGTCTCAATGTTCACAAATGCGCCACTGACATCACGTCGTATCGGCGTATCCGAGTAATTGGACGGACTTTTGAAAAATTATGCCTCTTGTGTTGACGCGTGTGTTTTGCACTATTCTTTCAAGAACTATGTTGAAGAAGTCGCACGATAGAGCGACATGCATCGGTGAGATCTTTTCCGACCTTGATGGAGCAGCGTGTATTCTCCATCGTCATCCTGCACAAACGGACAAGTTTATCAGGGATTCCAAAACTAGATATTGCTCTATATAGTTCGTTCCTATAGATGCTATCGTACGCGGCTTTGAAATCGATGAAAAGGTGGTACGAGTATGTGTCGATTTGTAGCTCCTGGGTTTTTTCCAAGATCTGCCGTAATGTGAATATTTGATCAATGGTGGACTTTCCTGGTCTAAGGCCGCACTGATATGGACCTATCAGGTTGTTGACGAAAGGCTTCAGACGTTCACATTATACGGCAGAAAGGATCTTGTAAACAATGTTCAGGAGACTTATACCTCTGTAGTTGGCGCAATTCAGAGGGTCTCCTTTCTTGAGACAATACTGAGGTTCCATTCATCGGGCATGCTTTCTTCCGACCATATTTTGCAGATGAACTGGTGCATACTCCCAACCAAGTCATCGCCTGCCGCTTTGAACAGTTCGGCAGCGAGGCCGTCAGCTCCTGCGGCTCATCTGTCTATGGAGGTCCCAAATATGTCGTTTGTAAATTTTCTTAAGTTTCGAACTTTAAGCCTTCTTTTTACTATTCTGAAGACAAAACAGACAACATAATTATATGAAATACTCCGATTTCCAGCATCAAACAGATTATATCATTTGTGCAAAAAGTTCATGAGGCTGGTATGCTAGTGGACAACACTCATGGTCCTCGTCGTCGTACGATACGCACAGACGAGAATGTGGCTGCTGTAGCCGAGAGTATGAGACTCAATTCGCCAACATTAACTCGGTATCGATCTTCAACAGCTCAACATTTAACGTACTAACCTGAGGAGAATTCTGTACAAAGATCTCGGATTATTCGCTTACAAGATTAATTTGACTCAGCAATTAAAGGCACACGACCATTCCATTAGTAATCGTTTCGCAGTTTGGGCCTTAGAGCAGCTTGAATTGACCAACGATGTTGGTCGAAAAGTCTTCTTTTCTGACGAGGCGCATTTTCATCTCGGCGGCTACGTTAACAAACAAATATCTGGGGCTCGGAAAACCAGATATTTTCCAGAAACCAATGCATCCCTAGAGAGTGACAGTTTGGTGTAGATTGTGGAGTGATGGCATCATTAGACCATTTTTCTTCGAAAATGAGGCTGGGAACAACGTTTAGTTTCGGTCAACTGTAGGTGTTATAGAGCCATGTTAACCGACTTTTTTTTTACTGAAATTGAATAAATGGATTTGGACAAAATCTGGTTCATGCAAGATGGCGCGCCATACCACACAGCTCATGTCACAATCAATCTTTTGAGCACCAAATTTCCAAATCGTGTTATCAGCCGTCTTGGCGATGTCAATTCGCCGCCTCGGAGTTGCGATTTGATTTGGACTTCTTTTTGTAGGGAACCGTGAAGGACTGATGTTATGCCAACAAACACTTAAAGCCAATATAATCCAAGCAATCCGTGAGCTACAGCCCGAAGCCATCAACAAGGTCTTGGAAAATTGGAGTGACAGAATGCGCTACTGCGAAGCCTGTTGATCCAGCCACTTGTGTTCCATAATTAATGGCAATGTTTGCTCTTACTAATAAAGCCATAATACATGGATAAAATTTAATTTTTTTCATTTTATTTCATTAAAAAAAAACTTGTATTTGGCCCACCCTTTAGATTAAAATTCTTATATCTTTGTCAAAACAATGAACTTCTTTTAAATTTTATTTGTCTTCCCTATCTTTACAATATTTCAACATTCTTTTTTAACTTTATCTTTCATCTTGCCTTCGTCAATTTTTCCTTGTTTCTCTCTTTTCATTCTTGAATAATTATATTTATTACAATACATAAATTTGAGCTTTGTAAATTCATAAACTTAAACGTCCTGACGGTAGCCCTGTTTTAGAGCATTTTTTTTTCTTATAAGCCATGACAAACACCATAAAATAGAGGATCTTTGTCTCTCGTCTGTCTTCTGTTCTGTTCACAATACAACTTCTTGTCCTGGGGATTTAAGTTGAATTTTCTCGACGATTTTGCCGCATTAGAAAGAGATATGGGTGAGAAAGCTTATCGGACAGGACATCAAAGGAATCCTTTCTCCATTTCTGTATGTAACTTTTCAGATGTATGGTGTTTTTCGTGTGTTTGTTTTTTTTTTTGTTTGTGTTTTGTTTGTCATTTTGTTTAGGTGTGTGGTAATAGAACGTGGCAGTTCCTTTATTTTTTTTAGCAAAAAAAAAATATACAAAACGAGCCAAAGTCATTAATTTCACTTGATGGCTTTTCTTTATCATTCTTTTAATTCAACTTCAAGAAGACATATACAATACATATATGTACGGGTATGTAACGGGTGATTTTTTTGAGGTTAGGATTTTCATGCATTAGTATTTGACAGATCACGCGGGATTTCAGACATGGTGTCAAAGAGAAAGATGCTCAGTATGCTTTGACATTTCATCATGAATAGACTTACTAACGAGCAACGCTTGCAAATCATTGAATTTTATTACCAAAATCAGTGTTCGGTTCGAAATGTGTTTCGCGCTTTACGTCCGATTTATGGTCTACATAATCGACCAAGTGAGCAAACAATTAATGCGATTGTGACCAAGTTTCGCACTCAGTTTACTTTATTGGACATTAAACCAACCACACGAATGCGTACAGTGCGTACAGAAGAGAATATTGCGTCTGTTTCTGAGAGTGTTGCTGAAGACCGTGAAATGTCGATTCGTCGCTGGTGGAATCATTGGACCGTATTTTTTCAAAGATGCTGTTGGACGCAACGTTACGGTGAATGGCGATCGCTATCGTTCAATGCTAACAAACTTTTTGTTGCCAAAAATGGAAGAACTGAACTTGGTTGACATGTGGTTTCAACAAGATGGCGCTACATGCCACACAGCTCGCGATTCTATGGCCATTTTGAGGGAAAACTTCGGAGAACAATTCATCTCAAGGAATGGACCGGTAAGTTGGCCACCAAGATCATGCGATTTGACGCCTTTAGACTATTTTTTGTGGGGCTACGTCAAGTCTAAAGTCTACACAAATAAGCCAGCAACTATTCCAGCTTTGGAAGACAACATTTCCGAAGAAATTCGGGCTATTCCGGCCGAAATGCTCGAAAAAGTTACCCAAAATTGGACTTTCCGAATGGACCACCTAAGACGCAGCCGCGGTCAACATTTAAATGAAATTATCTTCAAAAAGTAAATGTCATGGACCAATCTAACGTTTCAAATAAAGAATCGATGAGATTTTGCTAATTTTATGCGTTTTTTTTTAAAAAAAGTTCTCAAGCTCTTAAAAAATCACCCGTTATGTATGTATGTATTTTGAAAATGCCTTCAAATAGACGAGTTAGAGGTGAAATGGTGATGAAAGTGGATATGGGAAATTAGATTTGTCGGGACAATTTATATTTCAGGACTGACTTGAAGGTCGAATATAATGACATTCCAAAATGTGAGAACTTAAAAACTCTCAGATTTGTTCTTTATTTATTTCTTAAGTTGATTGAATAGTAAGTTTTCTAAACAAGTTATCGGATTTCAGTTTGAAAACAAGTGAGATATCTAAAGACAAGAAATGTTGACTTTGTAATGGCAGATATTCCTTAATTTCTAGACTTTGGAACGTAGGCATTTTTCCCTAAAGTCACTTTGGTGAAGCGTCATCAAGCCATAATTTTTTCGACTTCCGTCAGGAAAATAAGGCTTTCTGAAAAAGATGAAGTTTTATGGAGATACATATTTGCACGTCTCAAGCATTTCTTAAAAAGTACCTTACCCTGAATTTGGACAAATTAACTATTCTTAAATGGTGAAAGGGGTTGAAGTTTAGTATATCAGTTTATTTTTACAAAAAATGAGATGTCAAAAATTGTAACTTATGCGATTCTACACAAAACAGATTGTAATACTTTTTTCTTCCAACAAATGTATAGGTACTGTATGTCAAGTACCGTTAGCTTTGGAGCTAAAAATAAAATTTCAATTTATCCTCTGGGGAATCACCAAGCACCCTTAATTACCGAGTTTGAAGAAAATATCCCCAGTGGCTTAGACTAGGCTGGAGGCTGAAGTACAGACACACTCAAACATGTTTCTTAAGAATTAGATTTTCCTTAAATTTTGTATAAGAAAATTATATATGCAAATTTTAAGTATTTAATGATAAACATTTAAGGGCATAATTAAAAAAAATTATCGTGTACGCGTGTTCAATATATTGAATTTTCAGAAACAAATTTTAATTATTTTTTTTTAATCCAAAAACTATTTTGTCGAAAATTGTTATAAACAATATTTTTTTTTTCAAATTACACGGAGCTCCTGTATAAAAATTTTGGTTAAAATCGTCAGAGTAGTTAATGAGAAATTCGAAAATAAAAAAAAGGGTTCAATGACAGTAACCGTTAGTAGCATTTTTTCTTAAAATTTGTTTTTGCCAAAATATACAGGGTGTCCCGTAATTCGTGTGCCATACTTTGGGGTGTGATTCTTGGACATATTCTAAGAAAAAAATTGTTCTACAGTAAAGTCTGATTTTCAACTTTGACATCACTTTTTGACGACTAACTTTGGTGTACCCTGACCCTTGTTAAGGTAAATTTCTCAGTCAGTAAATTAATAGTAGGGACCTCATTTTGGACTTTTTTTTAAGAAGAAATAATTAACTTTAAAACTAGGTTTAAATTGAGCTGATATGTTTTTAGGGTTGCCAGATATTCAATTTTAAATGGTGTTCAATTTTTCTTGCCCGAGCAAAATTTTGACTTTGAGGTCAATTTTTTTCAAAAAATGCGTAATAAACATAAAGTTTTCTTATTTTTACCTGATGAACAAAACAATAATAAAAAAACTCATTAATAACTACATCTAAAAACCCATACATTTTATGATACTTGGGAAAATCTAAAACAGTTAAAATTTAAAAAAAAATGATTTTTTGCCCTGAGGTGTAAAGGGTTGGAATAAAACAATAATTTGTGTAGTTTTAAGTAATTTTGTATTTTATGTACACACAAATACAGTCATAATAAGTGCTCAAAGTGCCCTCCTGCGTTTTGAATGCATGCTAGAGCCCATTTTTGGATTTCATTTTGAATGTTTATTCTCGATAACTCTTGCCTTACTTTTAGTGATCCTTCGGAAATACGTTGTTCTAATTCAGTTAAAGTTGTTATTTCAGATGAGTAAACGATTTCTTTTATTCGTCCCCATACAAACAAATCCAGTTCAGTGAGATCGGGAGATCTTGCTGGCAAGTGAATTGGTCCATTTCTGCCTATCCATATCGATCACCGTATTCTTCATCCAGCCAATCTTTCACTTCACGACCATAGTTGGCCGGAGCACCATCTTGTTGGAAATATGATGAAGCTAGTTGAACGAGTGGAACATCCTCCAATAGGTCTGGTAGATTATTTTGTAAAAACTCCAGATAGTTAGTAGAATTAAGTCGGGGTGGTAATTTGAAGGGCCCGATTAATCTTTTTCCAATTTCACCTGCCCACATAATGACATTGAATCTGTACTGAAATGATCTTTGCCGTCTTGAATGTGGATTGCTCGAAGCCCATGTATGGAGATTATGGAAATTCGTAATACCATCTCTTGTGAATTGAGATTCGTCTGTCCAAAGAATTCTGTTTATAAACTGGTTGTCATCCAAGCTTCTCTCTAGCAACCAGTTACAAAATTCGAGTCTCTTTTCAAAATCATCGGGAAGCAGTTCTTGCACAGGTGTGTGGTGATATGGATACATATTTTCTCCATGCAGTATACTGGAAATTCTGCGTTTGGAAACATTAAACTGTAGGGCCAAGCGTCTTATGCTGATGGAAGGATCGATTTCAACAGCTGCTAGTATTCTTTCATCGACCGAAACTCTTCTTGTGCTTGCAGCTTCCGCGTTAGGTCTTGCAGTTAAAACTGATCCAGTTTCTCGAAGCCTTCGAAAGGTATTTCCAAAAACATTTCGAGGAGGAAGTCGTTTGTTAGGATAAAGTTCCTGGTATCTTCGTTGTGCTCTTCTTGAATTTCCATTGCACAACCCATAAACGAATAAAATATCTGCGTATTCTTCTCTCGTAAATGAAAGCATGTCAAAAAGCGCTCTAACCCAACTGTAATCGTGACTTAACTTGATAATTTGATGAATGAATTTGTTTAGTTAATTTATCCATTAGACACTCATACCCCAAATTTAATCTCCCTGAGAAGAGGTAAGTTAATTAGGGTTTTGACAGCAAGTCAAGTAGGCATAAGTACACTTTTAACAGAGTACGCAGTCTTAAAAATTACCTAAAAACTATCAATTCTTGGAAAACCACTGCAATTTCCAAGTGCTGCAATAAAAGTAGGTAAAAACCCAAAATTCGATTTTTTACCTGTTTTAGATTTTCCCAAGTATCATAAAATGTATGGGTTTGGATGTAGTTATTAGTAACTTTTTTTTTTATTATTGTTTTGGTCATCTGGTAAAAATAAGAAAACTTTATGTTTATTACGCATTTTTGGAAAAAAAATTGACCTCACAGTCAAAAATTTGCTCGGGAAAGAAAAATTGAACACCATTTAAAATTGAATATCTGGCAACCCTAAAAATACATCAGCCTAATTTACATGTAGTCTTAAAGGTTAGTATTTCTTCTAAAAAAAATTTCAAAATGAGGTCCCTACTATTAGTACTGACAGAGAAATTGACCTTAACATGGGTCAGGGTACACTAAAGTTAGCCTTTTTTTAAATCGTCAAAAAGTGATGTGAAAGTTGAAAATCAGACTTTACTGTAGAACAATTTTTTTCTTAGAATATGTCCAAGAATCACGGGACACCTTGTATTTACCTATGTACAGCACACCTAATCTTTATTTTTATCAAAATCCTTAGAGCCGTTTTTGAGATAAATAAAAATGATTTTTCTTGATGGCTGTATACGAGGTACTATTAGTTTTGGAGCTGAAAACCAATTTCTAAGGAATTACCATAAAACCTTAAATACGAAGTTTGAAGAAAATCGGTTTAGCGGCTTAGGCCGTACGTCGAGATACAGACATGCAGACAATCCTAAATCTGTCTGTAAAGTCTGATTTATTATACAGAAATTAAAACATTTTTTGGGCAAGCTTGGTCATTGGGTCAAACTTTTTCGCAAGTAATACTGTCTTCTCGAAGGATGCAGTAGGGCTCTTGATTTAACCCGGGTAATACCCATTTCATCAAAAACCCGGGTACCCGGGTACCCGGGTAATGTGGGTATTACCCAAATTTGCGGGTACCCGGGATATGTCAACTGGCGGGTACCCGACAATGTCGTGTTACGGGTACCCAGTACTCAAAAATGCTACAATTGCTTATAAAATAATATTTCACAGAAAGAGGAAGCAGAGAAGAAATGAAATGTGATTTTTATATCCATAAGCATCATGTTGTACTTAAATTTTATTGAAAATACACTGATGTGAATAAGTTTTCACTAATTTCCTTCACATTGCTCTTAGATCTGCATCTTTACATTCTTTTCTATAAAAAGAAATATCCAGAATCCAAATGATTTCTCAATAATTATTAATTAATTAATCCCTGCCCTGCCCAACAATAAAGCAATATTCTGAGACAAAATAGCTTAGACGCGAATGTAAAACAAACTACAAAATATAATGTTTGAGAATGCATTCATAAATCATAACGTTTTTGATATGAAGATACATTAAAAAAAAAATTGTTAGGAATCCGTTTAAAAATGTTGTTATGAATCTGTTTATATTTATATTACTGTTTTTTTTTTTAACCAGGGCTACTTAGTCGAATCAAAATCCGACTACTTATCTATGTATGTTGTAAAGGGTGGTTAAACAAAGATGCACGATGTTAATTGTAAATAAAACAAAAAGTTTTCTGAGAATTATCTTAATATTTTTCATTATAATAGAAGGATATATGACAATTATGTGTGAAACAAAATATCGGCCAAATGCTCGCCATGGCTTCGGCGGCATACCTCTATCCGATGGTCCATATTTTTAATGACTCTGAGACATAATTGAGGTTCAATGTCGTTAATGTGCCGAATTAACTCATTCTTTAACTCTTGAATTGTTCTTGGCTTATTGACGTACACTTTTTCTTTTAAATATCCCCAAAGAAAAAAGTCCAACGGTGTCAAATGACATGATCGTAGAGGCCAATTAACATCGCCACGATGTGGGATAGCACAGCCATTGAATTTCGTTGGCTGTGTGGCAAGTGGCATCATTCTGTTGGAAGCACATATTAACCATGTCCATATCCATGTCCGTTATCATCTCGCGATAGCGAACACCATTCACAGTTACTGCTTGGCCGACCTCATTTTCGAAGAAGTACGGCCCGATGACGCCACCAGCCCATAAACCGCACCAACCAGTCACTCTTTGTGGATCCATAGGCTTTGCAACAATCATTCGTGGATTATCATTTGCTACAGACCCGGTTTGCTGAAATTTGCGCACAATTTTACCGATTGTGGACACATTTGGGCGATTATGCTGACCAAAAAAATCACGATCAATTATGTCTCAGAGTCATTGAAAACATGGACTATCGGATAGAGGTATGCCACCGAAGCCGTGGCGAGCATTTGGCCGCAATTTTGTTTCACACATAATTGTCAAAGATCCTTCTATCATAATGAAAAATATTAAGATAATTGTCAGAAAACTTTTTATTGTGTTTACAATAATTAACATCGTGCATCTTTCTTCAACCAACCTTTATAAGTGTGCAGCAGCAGAGAAATAATATAATTATGTTCTTCAATCTTTCTTTAAGTGTTTTTTTATAACTATACACGAATATGTTTTGGGTACCCGGATTTTACCGAGTACCCGCAAGAAAGCGGGTACCCGAAATTATGGTACCCGGGTAATACCCGTAAGTGCGGGTACTCGGGTACCCGGGTAATTACCCGGGTATGCGGGTATCAAGAGCCCTAGGATGCAGCTTACTTACTTCAGGTGGCGCTGCAGTCCAGGTCGGACCAGGACTTCAATTAGCAAGCTTCTCCAGCTAGGTGGCTGTATCCACTTTCGAACGTCAAGTTGGTTGAGGTCCTCTCGCACTTGTGTGCTCTTGGGGTTGGATTCGAAGATTCCGAACGATGTTAACTAACTTTTGCTTTTTCGAAATAGTTGTGACGCATTTTAACCCACGAAATTGCAAACCAGGTACACAGACAGACTAGGTAATTCATAATATTTCTACATATAAGCAAAAACACTTCATCACAGTAGTGCAATATCATCGTGTGTTTATGTTTCATCAAATCTTTCCACAAGCCAACTTGATTATCAAGTTTATTCATTAATTGATTCTTTCGTTAATCCTCACTATAACCATATAGATTGCTCCCTCAACTTCCAAGTAATAAAAATCTCTTCTAGCCTCACCATCTAAGCCTTCCTGAAAGAACGCTAGCCCCAGGGGGTTATTGTGGCCTTTTCACTGACCAATTTAGCTTCCCTTCCAATAAATTGATAAACACCCTCTGGACCGTATAGATAATATAAGCACTACTTATTTAGCCCCTTGTTGGTATTTGACTTTTACTTCGCACAGAAAATAAAAAGGATGTCTTAAATAATAAAAGTAGCCTCGAGGACGCATATAAAAAGTGCGTATAGAATACAAGGTAGTAGTGATAACCCCTTTTCTGTTTGAATTAAATCCTGCTTGTCTGCATTAGGTTTAGGGTTTTGGTATAGCTTCATAAAACAAACGAACGAAAGGAGATGTCCTGCTGATCCTTGAAGTTGATTTTTCGGTCAATTCAGAATCAACTTACAGGTGCCGAAGACCATTTGCCCCCCATCAAGACAAACATCTAAAGCAAAGAACATATGGGAATTGTGTATGCGTGTATGTTAAGAAGCAAAACTGCCTCGAGGATGTTTTTCAACAAAAAGAATTTCATCCTTCTCTTGTTGCTGTAGACATTAAGCCTTACTAACAAAATTTGTAATTCTATAAAGGTTGTCGCCTCTAAGCCAACTAAGATTAACTGTGCACACAGACAGGGAGTTATACATCAGAACCACACGACGCACATCTTCATCTTTATAGAGCAGATAAGGACTTAGGACGTGCAGTGCATGTGGAATGATCAGAAGCATTCACAACCCCCACTCCCAAAAATCCCACCACATATGGCAAAATTGGTTAATTAATGCCTAGTTATGGGTTTGAGTCATGTGTTAGGAGGCATTGCCGACTCCCACTCTTCTAGCTAATAACAAAAGCAATCATAAGGCTTGTGAGCTTTGCTGATGGATGTGTGTGGGCTTATGAGACGAGACGCAGTTGAGAGTGAGACTTATTATAGGATGCGGGGCGTGTGTATAAAAATAATGAACTCACCTTGTAGGAGCCCAGATTTTTGACAGAACACGCCAGTTTGACATTCCTTCCGGCTGGCACGGTGATATTCTCTATGACATCCGTAAATTCAGGATCTTCTGTAACCACTGAAAAGAGAAAAATAAGAAAAAATACGATATAAAACAGACAAGCTAAAAAAAAAAAATTATTGATACAGCAGATTTTCGGTCCCTATGTTCGTCCCTTTTTCGGGGAACTTGTAGAAGCGGAACGCACGAGGAAGGAAATTAATTACACAGTTCTGTTGTGTTGTAAATATCAATTATTCTGAATATTCAAACGAAAATTTTGGTGTTACCATGGTTGGATTGGTTGGGTGGGTGGGTATATACGGAGACTGAGCACAGAAACGGGCTTGTGATATTGACGACTTTCTTCCGTGATTCATAGGTATCGCACGTAATTATTTACGAGGCTAGGCATTTTTCTTGGGTTAATTTTTTTTTCTCAAGATTTGCATGGTTTGGGATTTTCCTCACCCTGTCAGGCTTGCAACAGTACATGGAAAGATTTTTGACATAATGGTAGAAATATGGGCGGTGGATGGATATCTAATTAGAAAAAGGTAGACACGTTCTTTTTGACATCTGAAGGTTAATTGAGGATAAAATATTTTGGAATGTTGTGTTCGGAAGGTGGCATGGCCTTAAGGATTTTCTAAAGAAATATTTTGATTAACGTTATTCATGATACTGCGACATAATTCTTTGTTAGGAGTTTCTGTATACAAAATTTTATTTGAATCGGTTAGGACGACAACGATTTACTATCGTAAGAAATCTGTGGTAGGTATATTAATAGCGGCTTAGTTCGAAACATGACTATAGATTGTACGAATTAAAGGATACACCCAAAAATTTGTTAAAAATAGGATTCAGAGCTTCAGAAACAATGTGCATCGATTTCTCATCTAAAAGCCTCCACATTCCTAAGGTTCAAACTGCGTTTAATCACTACTTTAACGATAGTGAATTGGATATTTTTGCAAAATCATAACTTGCCAAACTTGTCATTCGAATGTATGCAGTACATTATTAGGTTTTCGTCGAACATAGTGGTAACAGCTGTTTCAAATTTTTAAGACATACATATAGCTGCAGTCAAAATAATATTAGTGAACCTTTTGACACAACAAAAACTAAAATAAATTAGTCTACCAATTTTAAAGAAATAAATAGTTATCTGATTTTCAAATTAATGTTTTTAAGACTTTTAATTTCATAAAAAAAATATTTTCAAATTCAATAAATTAGTTGGTATTTTCAAATCTATTCACCTTTAAATATTACAAAAGGGAAAGTTAATAGACACTTTCTACCATAAGTGATAGTAGAGTGTTTGAACCTTAAATTAATATTTAGTTGCATGTCCCTTGTTAGAAATAATAGAGAGCACAACCACGTTGCATCGAGTTAATAAGATTTTCACATATTTCTACAGGTATGGACCTCCAAGACTGCTGAATAGCTCCCCAAAGGGTTGTGTTACTAGCTAGCTTACAACTAGCAACATACTTCTTGACATCGCATAAAAGATTTTCTATAGGGTTGAGGACTCTGCGCAGACCACTTCATGACATTAACCCTCTTTTCTTGGAACCACTGCTTCGCAGGTTTAGTTGTAGGCTTTAGGTCGTTGTCTTGTTGAAAGACCCATTCCAGTGGCATTTCATCTTCAGCATATGGGAACATTACTTCTTGCATGATCTTCACATAAAAATGCTAATCCATAATGCCTTCAATCCGGTATATGGGACCAACACCATAGAAGGAAAAAATATGCCCAAACCGTTATGCTGGATCCTCCATGTTTTATTGTCTTGGCTGTGAAGCGTGGATTATATTCTGTGTTTGGAGGCCTTCTTACATATTTACGAGATCCCTTTTCACCATGTAACACAATTTTGGACTCGTTCGACCATTGCATATTCTTCCACAAATATGGGACTTACCAACGATTTTATTTACATTACTGTTATTTTGACCGCAACTGTATGTATCTAATATTAAAAAATAGGGTCAAACAGCTGCCATTTTGTTTTAAACGATTTTTGTTCGAGCAATGAAAAACTCCTCAAAACTTAATCTAGCAAAATAATTTTCAACTCATCAAATAGAAATAATATGGCAGTGGCTCGAAATCCAAAAACGAGGTGGTGGCTTTAGTTGTCGAGAGTTGGAGGCGCCATTTTTGGATAGTGTTATGCCTGTCGTCCACTAGGCGATCAATGCACAAATTTCGAATTCAACGCATTCAACTCTAATGTACGGTGCCTTCAATTCTGTTCAACCATCGGGTTGGATCTAGTTGTTGGCCGTTGCTCAACGAATTGCGCAACAAGTGTGCGGGTAGTGTACGAGCTCGTGTTGCTCCTTGAAAATGTTCGATCAACACGTTGAGCAACATTTTTAAGATAATGTGTTGCACATTATTTGTTCAACGCGTTGATCAACTTTTTAATTTTCTTTGGGATTTCTTGACGTAATATTGTGTTGCGTTGCGTTGGTTGCAGTGAAATGTGTCTACTTGGTTGAACTATTGCGTTGCCATGAACTTGCAGTTGTTGCAACTTGCAAACTGTGGTTTATTTTGGTTTTTCGTCATGAGAGGTGATAAAAAAACGGAATTAATTTTGCAATTGATTTCAGCAATTGAGGAAAAGCCCAATATATGGGACAATAAGAGCCCCACTTATAAAAATCGAGATGCCAGGGAATTGGCTTGGTCTCAAATTTCCTCGAAAATGCAATTGCCTAATGTACCGAATTGAAGTCAAAATTATTTCAGGTTTGACGTTTGAGTTTTTTTTGTTTATCGTGGTGCGTTCAACGCGTTCCCCAACGAGTGATCCTTGGTTAAGTGTACGAAGGTATCAACTCGTTCATCAACTGGTTGAGCAACCATTTCGAAAACGCAGTTAATCAACTCGAAAAACTTTTTTTTCTGTCAAAATCGGACAAGTTTATCAACTAGTGTACAAGGTTATTCAACATTTGAGTAAGTTGGTGAACTAGGTGTACGGAGCTATTCAACACTGGAATAAGTTTTAAGAGTTGATCAACTAGGTGTGCGAGGTTAATCAACATATGGGAAAGTTGGTCAATTATGTGTACGGGGCTCCAAACGCATTTTGTACAACTTTAGTTGCTCAACGTGAATTATGTAAGTTGCTGCACTAGTGTAAGAGGTTGTAAATTCGTTTATCCAACGAAAGAGTTGAATAAAAAGTTGAACGAAGTTGGTTGAACTTATCGTGCACATAGTGAACGACCATCATTACAATTTGTATTGAAGAACTGCATAATGTACTGTCTATTAAGGGCTATCAAGCGAGGTTAATGTCGCTTCCTTTTACCTAGTTTCTAGCGTGTGTCTTAGATGAAGATTTTTTAAGGCCCTATTATATGGGAAAATCACATCTTTTTCCGATTTCATCACAGAAGCTTTGAAATACAATGCAATATGAAATATTGTGACACTTCAAAATGATATATGACTGTGCCAAAAAATTAAAAAAAAAATTCTGGACTCTTTTCCAGGAAGCCAAAAATTTAATAAGAATTGGAATTTTTATCTAGTATCTACAAAGCTTAAGCTCAATCAGTATAGGACGCAATGTCAAGTTTAGAGATTATTTTCGAAGCGGCATTATACGAATTTGGAATACTTTACGTGTCTCCCATTTTGGTATCCGTAACTTCAAAACCAATGAGCACCGCTATCGTCCTCTTTAATCCTTCCTTATTTTCTTAACGATCACACTGTGTTTAATAGTTTCAAGGGCTGACAAAGCCCTTTTTCAATATTATGAATTATTAACCTTATGTTTTGATGAACAGATTAATCCTAAATTTTATAGCATCAGCTTCATTAATGAAAACTCGGATCTTTCAATTATTCCTAAGGAGTTAGTTTTAAATTAAAAAGGTCTAAAGCTGTGGGGGAAATATTTTCAAGCCTTGTGTTTCTACTGTGAATAGTTTTCTTTTTTGTTTGCACAAAACTACGTTGCCAAGGTTATTTCTTCCGAACCGTTGATACATGATTTCCTGTTTCTACCCTAAGGGGTTAACTGAAATTGATGGATCCTTATTTGGCTTTTTCATTTAATGCAATAATTTACTTAAGCTTTCCTCTGTGTGGCGCCTTCATTCCATGCTGATTAACGGCTTCAAATATCTATCAGGAATAGGAATCAGATCGATCTCTAGTGAGCTGCCTCCAGTTACTAAGACCGTGTTGGTTGATGACGCTACTGACTTGGGTCCTACCTAAGTTGGAGTCTTCCTCTCCTGCGTTGGTATTTTTGTTTCCGTTTTTACTAGGTCAACTTCATTTAATTTTCTTTTCATGAATTAAATACTTGAACTTGAAGAATCTTCCTTACAAAATATATTTCTCGATTTACTAAAGGGTTTTCTTGAAGCCTTCTAAGCCAGAAGAAAAAGAGATTGGCAATAATAATTCCTCATTTTGATTTCTGCACTTTCTGGCATTTTGAGATTTCATTGAATATCCCAGATAGACAAAGTCCTCAACTACTTCAAAGATGTATCTAGTTCTTTTGACGTTTTACACGAGTAATCGTTGTTTGAAGTTCTTTTGTCGATGACAGCCTTTACTGACTTCTACTGATCTTCCCAGCTTCCATTCAAAGTTAGAGAGCCACTATCAGCGTATTGTTGAACAAACTTTTTAAAAACTACAGTGCTATTATTGAATTGCAGGCTAGGTAAAAATTGATGATAATTCTTTGGACCATCGTTTCGCAAAGTCTAGTGCAGAGTTTCAGAGTTTGCTTTAAGTATTATCTCATCACTATGTGTTAAACACCAGGGTCGGAAAATGACTGAGCGGAGGATATGGGTTGATATTGGAGAAAGTAGAGACGGGGAGGAGATTTGATGCGTTTTCGTGAAAAAGTGATTGAATGAAATTAAGAAATATTTAGCTCTAAACTGTTGAGATCAAGTTGAGTTGAGTTGTGAAAGAAATGGTCGGTGTAGAGTAAAATATGGAAATATTTGATGACCATTTCAATATCGTTAATTGTAAGAATAAAAATGAGAGGTCCCAAGTGCCTGCTTTATGGGATTTCGAAGGTAGCTAATAAATCATCAGAGAAGGTAGATCTTAATCGGACTAGTATCGGTTTTGCCGATAAGCACAAATCCATCTTAAGAAGAATCGTTCAAGCCCAAGGGTGGACAGTTTGAAAAGAATAATCATATTTGAGATTTTGTCAAATGACTTAAAGAAATCGGTTGAGACAACGCTGACTTCCATTCCATTCTCTAATGGTCTCAACAAGGTTAGTCGTTGTGGACCTACCTTTGACAATGCCGTGTTCTCTAGGGAAATTGATAGACATACGAATTGAGAAAAGTGTTCGATTCCCGTGAACTTCAGGTGTTAAGCCAGTAAAGTTAACAAAATTTTAAATTACGACTCTCATGAAATTTGGCACATTTCAGAGTATTTCGTTTTATTTGGTACACTATTCCAATGTTCTATTCATCCGGTCAAATTTCACATGTAAGTTGGTTGTTGTTTAATAACGTGGCCCAAAATCGATAAATTTAAAATTCAACTAAATCATTTAATATTTTTTTAAAATGTTAATTTCGACTTCTAAATTATTATATCCAGGATTTTTACCGGGACTTATTGATGACTATTTGAGATCATTTCAAACTACTTTAAATCGTTTTGGGAAGAGCTTCAATAACCTCACTTTCTATTCAAATATTTTCTTTAAGATCTTCCAGAGTCCGTGACTTTTGATCATAGACTCGTAAATCAAAAAAATTATAAAACTCCCAAAAAATAGGTCTAGTGTGATCGAAGCAAGTGATCGTGTCGACAAATCGCTAAAACGACACATTAATCCTTCAAGATGTCCATCGCTGTCCGAGCTGTGTAAGTAGTTTCACTATCCTGTTAGAACCGAATGTCCTCCAATCCCAGTTCATCAAAAACTCGTTGATCATGGTTCTGTCCGCATCGGTCACCAGTCCTAGTAACCGCGTTTCTCCGTGATGAATACGTAAATGATACCAGGATTCTCATAATGTCCAAAAAGTGTAAACTTTGTTTGCTAACGTTTTCGTTCAGATGAGCCTCATGGAGCCACTTTGCGAGCATCTTCAAAACTTTTACAAGAATTCGTTGCGGACGCAAACTTGAAATGATAAATTGTCTGACAGGTCTACTGGTCCACTACGATATTGAAGGCTCATCCACAGCGGCGATATTCTGGTTGAAACGAGCGCTACGATACCTTCTACGCTTATTCTGTGAGGTGTTGTTTCAATCCCTTCGAGTTGAGTGGTTAAGCGACTGAATGGTTGATCAGCTGAAGCTCACCAAATTCAAAATCAATGATGTAATATTACGTCACGAATATTCCTTGATCCTTAGAACTATAGAGCGTTGCATGGTTTGTCCACAAGCGTTTTGCTTGTGGATACTTCAAAATTATCAAAGCAAAACTGGTAGATTTCACCATTTGCAAAGGCACTACAAATGTATCCCCCATTTTGGGATACCCTGCACAAGTGAACAAGTATACTACAGTATGAATACAAATTATTATCAATGGCTCTAACTTTTAACCCCTACCATTTTCAACAGAAATGACGACGTGAGATTTAAATTGATAGTTATTTATGTGATTTTTCTTAAAAGCAGAATTGATAATCGTTGATTTTATTAATTTTTCTTTTACGGAACGAGTGCATCCTTTTAACACCTTCTCGTTCGCTCTGAAACCCCAATAAAAGTCCAAAATATTACAAATATCCGATAAAGCACTTAAAACGAAAAACAAAACACACCCTCGCGTCGAATAATTGTAATTGTGATAGATACTTGTGCCCGTGAAACAAATGTGCGTACTATAAAATGGTGTGTTGTATCTATTAGTATCCAGCGACATAAACAATAAATAAGCGTTTGACAGGCACACGAGCCAAATGGTGTATGAATATGATACGCAACAACAGCGGTACGTACTCTGTACGTACCCACCGAACTTGTATTTGTGTATACAAAAATAATATCTTCATCGCGCACATTCATATTGAGGAGTCTAAGAATTAATTTTTTGTTGTTGATCCTTAATCGTTGCCTATTGCCTGCCCCAAATCAAAACGAAAACATTGAAATGTATCCGTGCTCATTCCGAGCATGAACGAAAACTCCCCATCTCTACTGTGTGTCCGGAGAGCCAGCCAGCCAGCCATCAGAGTCACGGCTAGAGTCACAATTCAAATGGAATGAGTGAGACGCGCTATAATGGAAATGCTGCAGAATCATGAGGGCGCCCATAAAAGTTGACATATTTATAGAACTAGCTAATTGTTTATGGAATGGGGGGGCGACTGCCTTTTGCTAAGAATCGAATCGATTTGATGATTCTTGGAATTGATTTGTTTTGTTTGTCTGTTGTCGCGTCTTTCTGACGAAATTCAGGAATGGCATCCTTGTTGAAGGCCGAATGGAGCGAGTTAGATGAACATATTAATTGGCAGCAAACAAAAACAGATGTATTAATTTGATTTTCGAAGAACTCCAACAATAATCAATCGAACGTGTCATATCCACGACAACAATAACTGGGAACTGGTTTGAGGCCATAACGTGGCCTATTATTAGGATTTATAGCTTATCGCATAGGTGCCGCAAAATGTGATAAAGTTTAGAATGACTTGAAAAAGAATCGCTCTTCAATTTGATCAAAATCGTTAGAGTTGTTCAGCCGTTGCCCATTGTCAGCCCAAAATGCCCTAAAATGTAGCACCAAGTCATCAGTTGAGATGTAAGGGAATGCAATCTTTTAAAATCATTCTTTGAATTTTGTTCAAAGATTTCTTTCACTGACCTCAATTTGAGACTTCAACTTCAAATTATGGAATCATTATTTCCCATTCAGTATATACAACAACAATTAATTAAATGCAATTTTTTGAGAATTCATGCATTCTTTGAATTCGACTGGGGACTAACCATGTTTATAAAACAGCAAAATCGGTGGCTTAATCTCTATGAAAAGCTTGTATATGTGAACAATCTCCCGACTTATCATCCAAACCTCACTTTAATATTAGGGATTTACTTTTCAACTTGAAGCCTTTGACAAGGTTTAGAATTTTAGTACAATCTTTTCCCGGAAAGAAGTCCTGCGAAATACTGAAATCCTATTTGACAGGCCGACTCGATGCGACTTAAACTAGTCAAATATTGAAGTCCACATCAAACAGGAACATTCTCTGTGTGCATTGGAATTTGATGGATCTTGTGTGGATTTTGACCATCCCAAATTTGACAACCCGAATGCAGCCTTTGCTCCCCCGATTCGACTGTTTATATTTAGTTCAATTCCACCATCATTACGGGCTAAGCTTCCAAGATATTGAAATTTCGTCACTATCGCTGCCACTGTCGAAAAATATCCACTTAGGGATATAGGGAAGTTTCAAGACTGATCTTTTTGATTTTTTCGTACTGATATTTAGCCCCACGATTTCAGCTTCTCACTCCAACCCTGTTCTCATTTGATGGAGATCCATAGTCCTAAGAGAGAGTTTAAGGTGTGATTGCAGAGTCCACTGAATTCCTTCGTTTTTCAGTCTACAAAGTGTGATGTGCTTTTTTGCTTTCCAGCCGAGGTTCTGCTCGCCGGTCTTGCCAGGGTTGTCCTGAAGAAAACACGAAACTTCAGAGTAAAAGGTCTTCAAACCTTATTACAAAATCTTTATTGAAAATAACTCTTAAATCTATAACACACAATATTCTGCTACTAGTATTTCACTTAATTCGGGTAATTGAATGATCCACGCGGGCATCAACTCTTCTGGATTCTAGTCTTGCTGTCTCGTATCGGCTGTACTGGTTGCTGATGACTCGGATCTGGTACTTGATTACGGGTATTCTGGTTTCTGGTAATTCGGCTCCGAACTGGTCCTTTTATTCGGATGTCGGGCTTATGACGGGATCTGACGGTGCAATGCCCCTGGTGGCACTCGATTGGCAGGTAAGACGCCCCTGGTGGCACTAAACGGCAGGCTAATCGCTCTGGTAGATCGGCAGCTGCAACGCCCCTGGTGGCACTAAACAGCAGGCTTAACGCTCTGGTAGATCGGCAGGTACGACGCCTCTGGTGGCACTAAACGGCAGGCTAATTGCTCTGGTAGATCGGCAGGTACGACACCCCTGGTGGCACTAAACACCAGGCTTAACGCTCTGGTAGATCGGCAGGTACGACGCCTCTGGTGGTTCTAAACGGCAGGCTAATTGCTCTGGTAGATCGGCAGGTACGATGCCCCTGGTGACACTAAACAGCAGGCTTCACGCTCTGGTAGATCGGCAGGTACGACGTCCCTGGTGGCACTAAACGGCAGGCTAAATGCTCTGGTAGATCAGAAGGTACGACGCCCTTGGTGGCACTAAACGGCAGGCTAAACGCTCTGGTAGATCAGCAGGAAACGAAGCCCCTGGTGACAATTAGGACGTTAAACTTCGAATTAAGACCCCTTACCACTGGTGGGGGAAAGTCTTAATAAAAAATAGCTGGACAATTTCACCTACATACCTAACTTGTCTTTCCACGAAACCCCTTACCACGTCCGCACTTGTCTACGACTGGATTGCAAAAGACTGATACAACCAATTAACTATGCCGCCAGACTGTGTGTATGATCGAAATTGTACTTTTCGTTTACCAAGTAGGTCCTCATGATGATTTTTCTGAATGTGAATTATGTAAGTGCTGAACGAAAAATATTAATGCTTTTGATTTTCCTGTGACGTCATGTGTATAAGGTGCGTGTGCATCGAATTTGAGCGAAGTACAATTCTTGGTATTAATACAGAAATAATATAGAGTGGAGTAGCATGGAACGCTTCGTTACAAAAGTAACATTTAGTACATCGCTTATCACCAACAGACAGTATACAGACTTGTGTTTCCCCACAAGATTTCAAACTCCTCTGACAATCTTTCTTTATGCAAAACCTGACATTTGGATCCATCTCATATCGCCTTGATAATACATAGTAATTAATATATCAAAAATTCGCAAAGCAAGCCTAATGAATCTTCTATTGACAAAGATTGAACCTACTTGATGAAACATAAATTAAGCTCAATTTCCGCATTCCCAAAAACACCCCTCATTATGTCTTGCTTATAGATCTTTCATGTGGCCCCTGATATCCAGCTGGAAGTAGATTGTTTTTTTTTTTCTCAATGCCAATTTGAAACTTGAACCTCTAAACCTTGAGGTCAAATCCAGCATATATTTATCCCAAGAATTTTCTACCAACGCATTAACCCACAAAACCTCATTTTCCCCAATCAACACGTCTTTTCCTATTTTTTACAATAAACTCCCAAAAATTCTGGAGTCATAAATGTCATTGGAAGCATCTTTCATTGCAGGTTGTTCCAAAATTAAAAACCAGCAATGTATATCATTCTCGGCAATATAATCCTTCTAAACCTTGACCTCTTAAAGCTTTCGGCAAAATACCATTTATCATAACAAAAGACAGAGGCTCAATTTAACCTAAAAAATAAAACCTCCCCACACAGCTATGGTGGTAGTATGCTTTAGGGTACAGTACAGGTCTGCGTATAAAATGAATTTATTAACTTATTCAAATCTCTCAGTGACATTTATCTCTTCCTGTATAATTATACTAAACCCCTTTCCACTCCCGCTTGTAGATATATACCTACCTTCATAATGGACGTTGAAAAGAGGACGGGGGCCTATAAAATAAATCCCCTCAAAAGTCAATTTAGAAACAAAGTAAAACACAATGTTTTCTCTTTAATTCTCATTTCGTTGCCCGATCGTCGCCGGCGCCCCTTCTTCGTCGGTCTTCGAAAAGAACGGGAACGATGATAATGATTTTGACCCAAAGCCCCCCCGCACCATCCGTCCACGCAATCCAAACAAATAAATCGACTTCTGTTGGATGCGGGACGGATATCAGGGAAAAGAGAGCGCCTTGCAGAGCCCAAGCAGATGATGCTAATTAATTATTTCGGAATGAAGTTGTATATACGGTGTTGCCCCTGATGGTGTCAGAAACACCAGCAAAAAACGATGGTAGGGGTGTTAATTCTATTTAAGCTCGGGGGGTGAGAGGTTAGGAAAAATAGCTGCTGTCATCATGAGTTGTGCAAATTGGAGCAAAAAGACGTTAGCATGGAGCCAGGGAGTATCGTCCCAAGAGTTCGAAACACGAAACGTAAATCTATCGAGACGATACTATTATTTGAGGAGCTAAAAAAAATAATCCAATATTGACTTCATAGTCAAAGGCCAATGCTCATGGCCATGCATTAAAGCCAAACGGAGCAGGCTGGGGAATTCGCAACTGGTAGGAATACTGGCGCTGGAGTATCTTGAGGAATCGCAATCAAATTTACGAGTCTCGGAGTCTTAAAACTCTCCATAATGATGATATATCATGAAGCGTGAATCGATTTAAAGTTACTCGTACTTCGCGACGACGCACGCCTGCGGCCTGCCGCCTGCCAGAAGCCCAGAAGCGGTACTCCGAAACTAAATAAACATTTAATTCGCGCAGTAACTCAATGTCATGATGAGGATGCGTCCGTGAAATGCGTTTGATCAGTGGAATTAGTTCATCTTCAGTCTGCCCCTGCGAGTTAAATCCAAATATGGTTCTTTCTTGGAACGTCTTGTGAGGCCAAAAATACCACAGGCACAGATTTTGCTAAGGCACTTGCATTGTTGATTTGTTTTTTGCGAAGATGATCGCTTGGATGGAATGTGTCACGGATGTTCTTGTGGTTGTGATTTCTGACATTACGTCAGTGGCGTTAAGCAATGTGTCAAGTTGGGTGAAGAATATCTACAATGTTATAGAACATTAAGTGCATGTTAGTAAAGCCCCAAAAATGCTCTCATGTTGATAATTATCAATCTAGATTTGGAAGATTTGATAATTTATAACAGTTGCGACTATACAAGTACTGTTGAAGCAGCCTTAGAAGACCACAGCGACATACGTCACGGGGCATCTTCGTACTTCAAAGTGTTTTGTTTTTTTAAGCTACATGAAAAGTTCTGATACTCATATCCTTATAATAGCGAAAAACTGGTATAAATGTTATAAATTGCCATGTCTCCAGCATCTGTATTGATATTAATTGTCACGTTGTTTTAACAATAATATTCTCCTTCTTCTCGCTCTCTGCCTGTTAAAGAACCTGGTGTTCAATTTTACTCGCCTATATTTCTTCAATGTAAATAGAATAGAATTGTCAACTGTCAAAGAAGGTAGAATAGGGATGCCCAGAGAGTTGGTAACAAATTAAAAAAATTGTTTTCACAACTACTTACTGGGTGAAGAACAGGTGCCCAGTTACTTCAACTGAAGTCTGGACATCAAAGTTGGAAAGTTCTCGACTTGGCAGCAGTAAAGAGAAAAATGATTAAACTTCCTTATCTAAAGCTCTTCTACCAGTGAAGGTAAGTTTAGGTTAGGATAGTGGGCTGACAGTTGATCTTGTTACCTTCACACTCAGATCAATGTAGATCCGTTGTGATACCCTAGGGTTTGTGACCCCTTGTACTGAAACCTATGATAATCCTATGTCGATGAAGCCCGTTAAGGGCTTAGATGGGTTACAGCAAGCTTTAACCTGAAAAGTCAGAGGGTATTTCTAAAGTATTGAAATTTCTAACGTCACATAATAGCCTTCCCGGGGGGTGTTCCTTTCTTTACCTCCACTTGAGCAATCATTCTCCCACCAGGTCCGTGGCTCCAGGCATGTGGCTCCTTGCAACTCCTGGTATATGAGTTTGAAAAGTCAGTGTTTGGTGTATATGTTCGTTGGTTTGGTCGTTAGTTAAGTCAAAGAGGGTGTTTCCATACCAAAGAGGATTTTACCAATCTTAGGTAGATGTGGCCCCATCGACCCACTGATGCTCGTGCTCAACGTAGGAGTGGCAACCGCAGGTGTATAGGCGAGGTGCCCATTCTCCCGTTGGTGCTGCTCTCACAAGTAACACGTACGTCGTTGTCATTTTCGTTCGTACTACACTGTCGTACTGTAGTTGGAGGCGGTTTTCATAGATCAGGAATTCTCAAGCCATTTGGTATCATTAAGGAATTTTAACATGATTTTGTTTGGAATGTCAGAGAGCTCCTCCAAGTCGTTGAAGAATTGTCTCCCTAGATGTTTCTTAGATGATATAGCGCAGGGCAGTGACACCGGTAGTGAGGGGTGTCCTCATGTATCTCCACGTCACCGCATCCTCTGCATAAGTCGTCCATACCGAGCTTCATCTTTTTCTTGCGGTAACCGAGTTGAATGTGACCTGTGATGATGCTCACGAGAAGAGAAAGAGACTGTGCATTCAGTTGGATGATAGCATCGGTCTTTTGTTTACTGAAACTAGGCCATAATTTTCTGTTTTTAAGACAGGAATCGAGAGAGTTCCATCTCTTGCTTGTTAAGGCTAGAATTTTACTCTTGATTACCTGTTTAAGATTACAGGGTGGGATTTGAACTCTTTTGTCTGCTTGATTAGGATCAAGTGTTGATCCTATTCTTGCCAGCTCGTCAGTGCTTTCATTTCCTGGGACACTACTGTGACCAGGAACCCAGCAGAGTCTAATGTTGTGCTGTGTACCAAAAACCCTAAACTCTTCGCAACAGCAAGTTACAAGCTTCGATTTGATTTCAATGGCAGAAATCGCTTTTATTGCCGCTTTTCTATCAATGAAAAAGGTGATATCAGCTTGTGGTATTGCCATCATTGAGACTTCTTTAGCAGCTTTCGTCACTGCCAGGACCTCAGCTTGAAAGACACTGCTGTAATCAGGAAGTAAAATGAGCTGGATAGTCCAATGATTTCTGAAAAGAATCCTGCACCAACGCCAGTTTCCATCTTCGAACCTCGATTCGCAGGTAGAGATGGCTCGTCTAAAAGTCTAAGCGAGGTGTTATGTAGTCAGTACATACCCTATTTCCTATATATTTCTGTAAAATCTGCGCTTGACCTATCGCAGTAGTACCCCTTGGCTTAATGGTTAGTGCGTTGGACTGTCATGCGGAAGGTCTCGAGTTCGATTCTCAGCCGCTGCAAGAAAGTTTTTTTCAGGGGTGTACTGCCTCTTGCGAGGAATTGACAAATCCTCCAAGAGTATCTCTTGTCATGGAAAGTGCTGCCAATTAGCCGTTCGGAATCGGCAGAAAATTGTAGGTCCCATCCATTCCTGGTAACACGCACACAGGAATGGTTGAGAGTTGTAAGTTCACTTCGAGCTGTTGCACCACCAAATTAAATTTATTTATTTATGACCTATCGCACTATGTCGCCAGTTACACGTCTGGCTAAGTCGAAGTGCGCTATTAGCTGCCGATTCTTGTGTTAATAGATCTAGGAGTTTTAGATTGAGTATGGCTTCCAGCCCCGCTGTCGGGTGAACCTCATAGCCCCAGTGATTCCAATACATGCCATTCTTTGTACCTTGATCATGATTTTGATTTTAAGGTTGGTAGGTTTGTCTAGTGCATTCCACCAGACTACGTTACCGTATGTCAGTACAGGTCTGACTATGGCCGTATACATCCACTTGATAATTTTAGGGCTTGGGCCCCAAGTTTTACCAAAAATATTCTCTTGCAGGATTAGAAAGGAACATGGCTTTATTTGTTCTATCCTCAATGTTGAGACTCCAGTTCAATTACTTATCCAGGATCACACGCCAAGATATTTGCCGTGATCTGAGATTTTGAGTTGGGTGAATTTTAAAAGTCGGTAGCTTCCTTTTGTTCGTAAAAAGAACCAGTTCGGTTTTTCGTGGGTTACTGGCTGAACACAATGGAGACGGAGCTGCAACTGGAGCTGCAACTGGAATAGCTGTCAAAATATTCAATACACGTAAATTCAATGTTACGAACACAACACAACGCAACTGCAGTCGGTGCTGCAGTCGGTGCTGCAGTCGGTGCTGCAAGAGTTGGCGAACTTTTAACTTTTTCGTGCAGCATTTTTGACATTTCAAATTTTATATATCTGTCTGTGATTTTAAGTGTTGTTTTGTTGTATTGTGATTTCGTGGTTAAATTTTAATTAAAATAATGGACGAAAATCTTCAATTTCAGTGTCCATTTTATAGTTTCAATTACTTAAAATATTTAAAATTTGCCAAAGATTCAACACCTGGCCCAACAAATGACAACAAAACATGAAAGCTGTACAGCCTCATTGTGGGCGCATAAAAAAAAGTACGTACGACACTTTTTGACAGCTCTTCCAGTTGCAGCTGCAGCTCCAGTTGCAGCATTCTATTGTGTTCAGCCAGTTAGCCGCTAGACCTTTGTGGTACATTCTATGGTAGACGACAGCGTGGTAGACCATGCTTGCGCTGGAGAGATGGCGTAGACCAGGACGCCCGAAGCCTTGGGGTGCGCAACTGGATGGCGTCGTCTAGAGACCGGGATAGGTGGAGAGACTTGTTGAAAGAGGCCAGGACCGGAACCCGGTTGTCGAGCCGATGATGATGATGATGAACCGCTAGACCGCAGTTTTAGGCCATGCATTGACTATAGACAAAGCATTCTCTATCTGTTCGCTACCAGTGAAAGAATTCCTTGGATGAAATCAACGAGAGGGTCTTAAATCGGGACGAAATACCAAGTGAACCTAGACCTTGGAGTTATAAATATAGTATAGACAGTGAATAATGTCATCAGAATAAATTTCCCAATACTGATGTAGATCGGTTGATGTTCTTGATTAGATCGTCGAAAGTCTGGGTTCATGCCAACTTTTCATGGACCCAGGGCAGGAATTGCCAACTATGAGCTGAACTTTCAATTAAGTTCGATCACATTTAACACATTTTGTTGGAACTTATTGGTCGGTCTTGCATCAGAAAAACTATTATTTGATTTAAATTATCACCAAGTCCGCATAAATGTTGCCTGAAACTTCAGTAAATATTTAAATTTCCAATGATTAGGCTCATCAACCAAAACCATGTGACCTAATGCAAAAATAACGAACATCGATAAATACTCTTATACAATTGAAATACCTTATTCCATCGACCGACCGACCATACGCACAGCACCATAGGTTATGTCATTTCAGCACCGAACAGAACTGAAGTTTATGGTTATTGATTCGTCCGAAACCACACATATTTACTAATTTTCCAGCTCCGACAGCCATCACTTGGTTTCAAATCAATCAAAACACGCCAGGGAGAAGCTCTATGAGCACAGAGATACGAATAGGTGTGTGTTTGCGTTTACCATTTTGAATTTTGTTTTTTCTTTCGACGAATTCCTATACAACATTTCCTTCACACACTCCTAAAAATAATAATCAAACAAATGAAACTCAGCGTGATGCTATAATAAATCGTGTTCCATCGGCATCATCAATTGGGCACGACACATCAATATTATACAACACCGTCGTTAGTTCTACTTTACCCAACCCCGCCACTTTGGCCCTTACCAGTATTATAACATACACGTCCTCGGTAGCATCACTGACAAAAATAATTCCCGGTCGTTGTCGTCACCGTCACCATAGGAGAACACAAAACCGCATGCAAATAATTACCAGGCGTACATTTGCTGCACGGAATCACGATTTCCATTACGCGCTACGCGCATTATTCTACGTGTAGCACAAGGAACATTTTTCAGAGCGTTTTTCGGTAACAGCTGCACTCGAAAAATCACCCAGCAGGGTGATATTATGTCTGTTCATTTTGGGGACTCCCATTCCGATGCCCAAGGGGATAGCCAAATGCAGTAGCAGAATAGAGTGCACAATCCCCACCCGAAACTATTTTTAGAGTCCCCTAGACAACGAAGCCCGAAATCTCCCTCCCTGTTGTGTTCCGAGATTCCCCAATAGAGGAGCCAGAGCCACTTTGACTTTAGATGGTCGAGGAAACGGGGACGAGACCGGGTAAACGATGCACGGACTTCTTCAAGAGTTTGTTTGTTCTTTTGTTTCCTGCTCTATGCTTTTGTTTGTGGATTATCTCCGGAGAAGACTCGGGTCTTGAAAATTTTATCTATGACATGAAGCACTGGAGTATATTGCTGTCCGATATACCCCGGATCATCAGGAGGAGGCTATAGCCAACGATGATGATGATGATGATTATTATTATCAGAATATCTAGCTAGTGTATAGTGCTCCTCTTAAAAGGTAAAAAGTTCCGAACGAGGGGGGCTATAAAAGTGAGGAAGATTTATTTTGTTTTCAATGTTTATCCAAAGAATGATGCTCTATGGGGTTTCTGCCTGCATTGGCACGAAATATAGTAGGTACCTACATACATATCTTAAGGGCCAGAGATCCGAGAAGAAAAAGATATTTCAATTAGAATTTGAAGCTGAAAAATTTAGTGAAAGGGACGGGATAAGGAGTCGCGTCTTTTGATGGAACAGCGGGTCTTCAATGCTCGTAAAAGTACCAGCTGCAACTAAACTGTGAAGGTGCACTTGGGATTGGAAAAGAAAAACACCTCAACAAAAACAAATGTCAGTGCGGAGCGGACAGAAAGTATTGCTGTTTATTTGTTTGGCATAACTCGGTGTGTTTTGTGTTTTGAAGCGAACGTGATATACTTTTGTTTTTTATGGTTTTTTTTTTATGTTTATTTGGTTGTTTTCTTTTGAAAAGTAACGAAATAACCATCGAGTAGAAGAACAACACACCGGGAGGACGACGTGTTTATTTTGCGTCAGAAGAAATTATGACGTTCAATCGATGACAGATATGTCAGTTTAAGTTGACTGGTGCTTATTGATGATTTTGACAGCTAGGGATTGGATTGTTAGCGCAGTGTGCATTGGCATGTTTGTTATTTTAAGATGCTTTATAAGGTAGATCGGATTTGTGCAAAATATGTCCTTTATTAGGGAGAAGAGGTGTGGTTATTTTAAGAGGACTTGTTTTGAAACAGAATCTGAGAAAATTGCAGGATTTTTAAAATTGTGTTTCTTCGTATATACGAACTGTTTCGAGCTTTTTCAAAAGACAGTTTCTCTAATGCTTTGAATTTATACAACTTTAATTAATCGGTTTAGCGAAGCAAATAATGCAAAATTAAATAACTTAAGTGGATAATCAATTAACTGTCACTGTCATTAAGACATTCATAAACAAGCCTATCTATCACTCTTTTTAAAGGGGTTTCCAAAAGGGTTTTTCAGTGATTTCAGACAAATTGCTAAAATTATATCTGTCAAATTAGATCTTATTTGTTGAATCTGTCTAGCTAAATCAACGTGCATTTACAAGTGCTAATGATTAAATTGTTTTATGAAAGTCTTTTGGTCTTTTGTGCCAGCTACATTTCACTGGCTTCGCCTATTTTACGGTGGCCATAGCCCAAGAGAATTCGAGTTGACTGGTTTAGTGAACAATCAGCCAATACCCTTCGGCTATTCGCAAATCATAATTTGGCGAATTTTGCGTTATCACTTGGGCTTTCACCCGTACAAATTTCTACTGACCCACGAGCTCAGAGTTAATGACCATTGGCAACGACACGTTCATTTGCTAACTGGGCTCTCGAGTAGTTGCAAATTGACCTCGATATCGGTCGAAAATTCATATTTAGTGACGAGGTCCAACTCTAGGTGACTGGGTGATTAGGTGAACAGGCAAAATTTTTGGAATTGTAACGATCACAATCCTTACGAGAACCAACAAATTCCAATGGATCTATAGAAAGTCACTGTTTGGAGTTAATTTTGGGCAACCATCATTGGTACATATTCTTTTGAGAACGGCGTTGAACAGGCCATTATCATCAACGGAGAGCGCTGTCTGTCGATGATAAGCAATTTCTTTTGACCCGAATATGGACACCAACGACATATGGTTGCAGGACTACTTGTCACATAGCCCGTACATTTCCGAACATAGGTTATCTCAGGCAGAGGCTATTTGGATTGGCCACAGAGATCGTGGGATTTGACGTGCCGTTAGACTTCTTCTTGTGATGGTTTTCTTAAGTCACAGGTCTTTGTCAATAAACCAGAAAACACTACTGCCCTTAAAGCCAAAAAAATCAATTTCGTTGGTCAAGTTTAGCTGATTCATGGCCAACGTTATGGAAAATTGGACGTTTTAAGTGGGCATCAGCCAGCGAAGCTGCGCCAGACATTTGAATAATGTTATATTCCGTACATAATGCCATACACGGGCACGGGCCTTCAAAGCCATTAAAATAATACTTTACTCACAGTTTGTCTTACTCAAATTTAAGGATACGAACCAACCTTTTTAAGCATTTTCTGAAAGTTACCTGGACCTGGGCTAAACTTTTTAAATGCAGGCAGGTTAAATTCAGTTTTCTAAATTTTTGTCAAACTACTTTTTGTGAATGTTGAGGTAAAAATTGTAGTTTATGTTATTCTAAACAAAAAAGATTTTATATTAATACTTTTTTTTCGAATAATCAAAAGATTTTGAAAAAAAACTTTCAAAAGTACATCGATTTTCGACGGTCCCGGGATATTTTCATTAACCTTTGTCTCTTCTTGTTCAAGCTTTAGAACCACGAAAATTTCACACGTAATACCCTTAGGCAACGTTACCTATAAGTTTTTCGATTTTTACTCCATTTTTCCACCGTGGCTTTGATGAAAGCATCGCTTCCCATCGATCAGCGAAATCAAGCATCATTGCGCGCGGTTAGTACTTGGATGGGGGACCGTTCAAATACCAACCGTGTGCTGTTGACATGTGTTTCTTCTGTTGTTCTTTCTTTGTGTGTCTCTCTCTGTCGTATTGTCTAAAGCCGATGGCCTCAGTTGCCAGTGCTTTTCTGTGTCTCTACTCCGTAGATTTATCTACGGTGTAGTGTAAAATGTAATGTAATGTAATGTAATTTTTAAGAATTTGGATCGAGAATTCTATTACTTATTGTGGTTTTAGATCGATTTTGAGTTTGTGCTTTTTTAGAATCTAATTTTTAAAAATGGAGTTCAGTGTGTGCAATACTTTCACGGCCTGTAGTCTGTCATTTTCGTCCAATTCGTCTAAACGGAGTCTTGGCTTATGTTTTGACCACACTCCACCGAGTGGAAAGATGGTTCTAAAGGTTGTTAGCAGGGTTGACTGAACTGTCACTTTTTTGAAACAACTATACTTGTTACGTCTGCTTGGTAGTTTATGTAGTTAAATGTAAATTGACGTATTTAATGTAACAACATGTAGCAGATGTAGTTTCAAATGTCAAATGATCTGTCATTAGATTGTCAGCTGTCACTCCACTGTTAGATATGCATTTGGAGTTTGAATTTTAAAATCAAACGTTCAGCTACTTTTTTTCAATAAGCGAAATGAAAACGGGTGGTCGAAAGCTACATAATTATTGAGCTGAAGGTGGATTTACACCAATTTAAATGGAAAATAAGCGTATTAGAGTTCCCTGTGACACGTGTGCTGCGCTTCTTAAAAATTCAACAGTTTCAAAGTCTTAGGCCTACAAGTGATAAGATTATACTAACGGGTGATTTTTTAAGAGCTTGAGAACTTTTTAAAAAAAAAAAACGCATAAAATTTCCAAAATCTCATCGATTCTTTATTTGAAACGTTAGATTGGTCCATGACATTTACTTTTTGAAGATAATTTCATTTAAATGTTGACCGCGGCTGCGTCTTAGGTGGTCCATTCGGAAAGTCCAATTTTGGGTAACTTTTTCGAGCATTTCGGCCGGAATAGCCCGAATTTCTTCGGAAATGTTGTCTTCCAAAGCTGGAATAGTTGCTGGCTTATTTGTGTAGACTTTAGACTTGACGTAGCCCCACAAAAAATAGTCTAAAGGCGTCAAATCGCATGATCTTGGTGGCCAACTTACCGGTCCATTCCTTGAGATGAATTGTTCTCCGAAGTTTTCCCTCAAAATGGCCATAGAATCGCGAGCTGTGTGGCATGTAGCGCCATCTTGTTGAAACCACATGTCAACCAAGTTCAGTTCTTCCATTTTTGGCAACAAAAAGTTTGTTAGCATTGAACGATAGCGATCGCCATTCACCGTAACGTTGCGTCCAACAGCATCTTTGAAAAAATACGGTCCAATGATTCCACCAGCGTACAAACCACACCAAACAGTGCATTTTTCGGGATGCATGGGCAGTTCTTGAACGGCTTCTGGTTGCTCTTCACTCCAAATGCGGCAATTTTGCTTATTTACGTAGCCATTCAACCAGAAATGAGCCTCATCGCTGAACAAAATTTGTCGATAAAAAAGCGGATTTTCGACGTTGTGGCAGATCGTTCGGCTTCAGTTCTTGCACGAGCTGTATTTTATACGGTTTTACACCAAGATCTTTGCGTAAAATCTTCCATGTGGTCGAATAACACAAACCCAATTGCTGCGAACGGCGACGAATCGACATTTCACGGTCTTCAGCAACACTCTCAGAAACAGACGCAATATTCTCTTCTGTACGCACTGTACGCATTCGTGTGGTTGGTTTAATGTCCAATAAAGTAAACTGAGTGCGAAACTTGGTCACAATCGCATTAATTGTTTGCTCACTTGGTCGATTATGTAGACCATAAATCGGACGTAAAGCGCGAAACACATTTCGAACCGAACACTGATTTTGGTAATAAAATTCAATGATTTGCAAGCGTTGCTCGTTAGTAAGTCTATTCATGATGAAATGTCAAAGCATACTGAGCATCTTTCTCTTTGACACCATGTCTGAAATCCCGCGTGATCTGTCAAATACTAATGCATGAAAATCCTAACCTCAAAAAAATCACCCGTTATGTTTTACATTAAATGATTTTGAAATTTGTTTCTAAAAATACAAGTTATTTCTTTTCCCATAATTAATGATTTAACGAATTTATGTAAATAAGGCATTATTCAAATAACTAAGCGGAGTTAATGGTGTAGAAAATGTAGTGTAGTTAATTCGATCAAGCCTGGTGGTAAGCTCTTTCGTCGAGCGTGGAACAGTCGCTCCAATCCATACAGTTCAAATGCAAGGAACGATAGATTATTACAAGCGTTTCTATAGACAATTTATCTTCTCAAGTTGGTATAAATAGGGAGCCATTGTTGACCATGCTTCATAATGATTTGGATTTTGTTTCCTCTAATAAAGTTGAAATAACAAGCAAACTTGGCAATTTTTCGATATGGTGGTCGAGAACAACGAGGCCTATTTAGTCCTAAACGGCAATGTGAAACTACCAATTCCTCAAAGATGGAGTATTTATTTTTTAATTCACATAAATCGGACAATCTGAGTACTTTAACACGGACGGTAGGTCGTTAAAAAACAAAATAAAAACGACTGGACCCAAATGGTTACCCTGTGGTATGCCAGAATTAACTTAAAAGTAATTCGCCATCTTACAATATGTTCACTAAATCTTAGTTTTCTTAATTTAAATAGCAAAACTCAATGAGAGAGTTTGTCAAACGCCTTACTAAAGTCTGTAAAGACGCAATTTACTTGCGTCAATGAAATTTTCAGCCCATTCCAGTAAAAAAGTGACAGTTGAGCCCCCTTTTGTAAAAACATGTTGATTTGGAACTATAAGTGATTTCCCATTAAAATCTAAAGATTCACAAATGATAGCATAGAAAAGTGTTGGAATAACCGATAATCTAGCAATAGGTCTATAATTTCAAAGGCCCAATGGTGATCGTTTCTTAAAGTCGTAAAAGAAAATTTTCTTTGTAAAAATAAATCAAAAGAGAATTCGTTTTAATTCTGTGCGGTTTCAACAAATGGAGCAAGTTACGTGTAACAACATATATTATCCCAGAAATGCAACAAACATTTCCCAATAAGCTTTTCTCAAGGAGGTACCAATTCGAATCCTTGTCTTTCATGATCCCATCAAACTTACTTAGTAGTTGCCTAATTTATCCTCTATGGATAGCCCCTTAACAGCTTAGAACACAAAATTATCAAAAAAGTAGTTAATTATGAAAAACTCAATAAATATATTAAGAGTTATTTATATGGCACCAGTTGGACTTGCATATAAGAAGAAAACATATACGTTCGTAGTGATACCAACTTAGGTACATAGGTATTTATAGCTAAAAAGCCTTTTTAAATCTTGAAAACTCCAATTTCACTTCGAATCTGAGTGGCGGCGCTTATAAAATAAAACTCTCCAAATAGCCATCGAAACAAAGACACAAATAAGTTGAAAGTTAATAATAATATAGATAAAAATAGTCAATGAAATCACTAATATTTGATTGAAAAATTGATTCCCAATACAAACACAAACAAATAATATCCTCAATTGTGTCATATTTCCTGCCACATTTGCATGTTGACCTAATACAGTCATAGAGCTTGGTTTCAGCATGAAACGTGCCCACCCCGCCTCCTGTTTTGTCCTTTCAAAAACGATAAAATCCAATGACAAGCTATGAAAATAAACACAAATGTATACACTCTCCTGTCCCATCGTCCCCAGCTCGCTTGCCCAGTTTCATCGGTTAAATACCACAGAAAGGGAGATATAGGCATCAGAACATAGTGTAGAGGCCAGATTGACCCCAAAGGATCTCTCATTTTATCTTTGTGGCTATGGGGTGGTGTAACTTAAATCCTAGACACAGAAGGACACTCTCGACAACAACGTCATGGGAATACTAAAAATAATAACTACCGTAGACAACTCTCGTATCTGTTTTGTCCTTTTTTGATTGAGGACCCATCATCCGAAGACTCTGTCTCCACTCAAGTTCTCATACATAACCTAACCGAGGAGGCTACAAAAGGTAACGAAAAACGAACCAAACGATACGCAAATGATGAAGATTTTATTGTAAGAATAGCAGAACCGGTCAACAATGCCGGTTGCTGAGTGGATTTGGTGAAAGGGCAAGGACTAGGTACCTACAAAAAATATTTTTCAGTTATATGATTTAAAAAAAAAAATATATGTATATATCGATGTCTCCAAGCTATGTGAATAGCCAAAGGTTCTTTTGTTTTTTTTTTTTTAGTTTTATGCTAAAAATTGCTGGAGCTTGATTTCTTTATTCTTCTGGCAGTGTTCCTTATTTCCTGAGAGTGATCTCTTGAATAGTTTATTCTTTAAGGAGTTCTTCATTATTGTTTTTTTGTGTGCACCTTCTTTCCCAAAAAAAAATCTTCGTCATTCATAGCTGCAGTTTTTTTTCATGCGCTGCAATGGTTAACTTGTATTTATGAACCAACGATAAGGGAAGGTTATGAAGTTAAAAAAAAGCCGTGGTCGGACAAAACAGAGGAATAAACTAAACAAACATAAGGTGTGTTTTATAAATAAATTGGTCTTGACTTTCCTACGCAAAATCCAGCTAGTTTTGTATATTTTACTCGAACTTGACAAGATGAACTTTTTCGGAGCTTCTCCAGAGGTGAGAACTGATTAATTTTAAAGGTTCAAACTTGTTTGTGAAAAAAATTTCCGAAAACCAAAATATTTCCTTTGGAAATCACACATATCACAATAACAGTCTAATATGACAATCTTCAAAATCTTATATCTTGATTGTCAAGATTAAGGCCTTCGGACTTATTAAAAATGATAAAGCATAAAGTATAGTATTTGAACGAAAGTGCATATTACCTCTGCAAGAAAAAAGCCCACAAAATGGAGAGCACAAATCCTGTCAAAGTGCCAAGTATTTATTTCACATCACTAAGCTTACTAGACCTATAGATAAGCCCATGTACGAGATGAAAGGGTACGACTTTTAGATAATGAAGAATGTTATGATTGAGTGGTATAGACGTGATGGTGATAAGATCCTCAGCAACCAAGCAGGTTTTAGATTATATCGGAAGTCCATACTTTGAATTTCCTGCTTTAGACTGTTCTATCAACTAGTTTTGAAGACTATTTGGGAGTCGATGCTTGGTTCAGCCTTGAACAGGAAGAACCAATTCGTGCGATCAAGACGTAAGAACTGATTGTAATTTAGTTTTTGCATATGAATATTGTATACATATCTTCTTCTACGTGAAAAACTCTTCCGGCGACTTCTTTCTAATCGTCTTCAATCTCGAAAACACTGCTTCCAGTCATCTAGAATTAGAATTTTTTTTGGCTGAATACCATGTCTAACCAAGAATTACTTCGGAGAACTGTTCAAAATCCTATCGACAGCACTATTCGTAAAAGGTAATGATAGATGATTGATCACAGCCTATAGGGTAAAGGATTGGTGAAGAGCCTTTAACCCTGTATGGCAGAAGACCTGGAGGCCAGAGAAAAACTTGGTGCATAACAGTCGAAAAGGAGTCCCTGAAACTGGGATCATTCTACGGAGAGCTTAAACACATTTCCAGCAACAGAATAAGATGACGTGTTGTGGTAGTTAACGCCCTATGTGCCACACGAAGGCTGCAAGCAGCTAGGTATGTAAGTATCAGTCTTCCTAGTCGAGTTGAACCTAGAGCCTGGGGCTGAGCTTCAAGATTCTTTTGTCTGCTGAACCAATTTAGTTTTGGGGTCAGTGATATCCTGGAACGGCTCATAGAGTACGCGGATAAGTCTTCTCATACATGTAACTTTCTCGCCAAATGGCCAAACATTCTTTGAAGAATTGTTTGACGGGCCCACTTAGTTCAACCGTCAGAGCTTGCAGAATAAATGATTTGGAGAGCGTGATAAGTTTTGAATTCAGTTGTTTTCTTATAAAATTCATAGTATTGTTGTAATGTGAATTTTATTTTTTTAGAAAAAAAAAAATAGAACTAATCAAATTTCATTTTCGTTGGTGAATTCCTTAACTGCTTCGATGTTGCTGCTGTCAATAGTGACTTTCTTTAAAAAGTGGTGGTCTTGCTGTCGTATACTTTTAGACCGACAATTTTAGGCTGATCTTCAATCGCTCCGTGAAGGACTCTTCTGTAGTGGAGAGCTTCTCGATCTTAAAACGTCATTGATCCAGAACAAAGTTCAACCATTCGCTTCTCATTAAGAAGGAAACTTCTTCATAGACGAAATTTAGGTATTCATCAAACAGACTCTGCCATCTAACTTGTATATAGCGATGCCAATCCTGCGAGTGATCAAGTAGATAGCCCGAATTTGACCAGCCCCAAAGTTATCTACAGTCAACATTTACTGGGCTTTTCTCAAGACCTTATCAAAATCGTTTGGGTTCTATTTCTTTGTGTAGCAATTGGAGAATCACAAAGCAACAAAGAACGACGATCATCAGAACATAAGCTTGTGAAGCCTCGAAACTTAGACTAGTTCTCTAAAATATTATGATCTCCGACCAACACAGCTCAAAGAAATGCTAGAACTTTCTATTTTGTGGCAATTCCTTCAGAACCACAACGTCGAAGTTAGCATAGATAGCTTCCCAGATAGTTGAGGCTTACACCCGCAAAACATTTTGAATTTAGCAACCAACGGGATATCCAGTTGAACTAAAGCAAATCGAACCTAGTCGTCTTCGGAAGTCCAAGAAGCATACATGATGGATCAGCTGGAAACTGCAGCAGAAACACCGTATCAATCTAGAAATCGCAGACGAATCCTGATGAACAGCCAAAAGCAGACGACTTCAATGATAGGCTGATATTCTACCCACAGTCACGAACTCTCCTAAAAAACGAACTTCCACCGAACAAACTTGTATTTGCGATGATCAAAAAGAAAAGTAATAAAGCTCTAATCTACCACCATTTCCTTAAACCCATCATCACCTATGAAGCTATGAACTGCAAAATTTTGAGAGAAAATCCCGAGTGTATTTGCGCCGGATTTCATTAGAAAAATTTCCGACATTACAAGTTAGAAGATTATTCAAAATTGTAAATGCTGTTTTCGATAAAATTTTCAAAAAGTGCGAAAAAGCCAGAAGTATCAAAAGAGATGGACGTACATCACGGACATATCAAATTCATCGACGAATGGATTTTGCTAAGGCGAGAACATTTCATTGGACTTCTGCGCTGTATTTTATGCATGAGACCAGTTTTTGTTAAAAGACTAAGTATAACAATGGTTAACCCTTTTTCGACCGATAAAACTTTACCAATAAGTACTTCAAAGAGGACTCTCTCATCAACGGCTTAATAGATTTTGATCAAATTTTCTACTCAAGAACTGTAAGGTATCTCAAACAGACTCTTCATTCCAAAATGCCCGAAATCAATTTTCAATTCAATTTTTTTCAATTAATCAAACGCTTGGATTGGCATTTTGTTGTAATCTTAAACGCATTGTTGCTGATACATTTTAAGTCTTAACAATTTAAGTCTAAACAAGCCACAAAATCAAGTAAGAAGCTACAACTTTATTGTGCATTTTCCTTATTTTTTTTTTACTTTTGTGTTAGCCATTGTTTTTCCAAAGTGAAACAATTTTTAACTTTAGAGGCGTCCGTCGTCGTCGTTGGCGCCTTTGTTTGTTCCTACTACACTTTCAATGGATTCTTTTTCGTTGAGAAAAAGTTTTCTTTAAAAATTCATTTATAGCTTGTATATTTTTTTTGTCTGATCTTTTTGTTTTACATTGGGTGTCGATGGGGGGCTGCTAACGAATTCATGAGTATGTGTGCGTATTTTACACTTCACCGCCAACGCCCCGCTCCCTGCTACAGCTTCGTGCTATACCATTACATGTAGAGCGCGCGAATACTCTGTTAAATTAATTTTGACCAAGTCCTGCAGAAAAACAAGAAAAGGGAAATAGAAATCCTTCCTTCCACTTTAGAACAATAACAAAAGTTAAAAAAAAAAGAAAAAAAAAACATCATAAAAGTTTATCGTTCGTGAGATTTCTTTGTTTCGATTGGGTCGCCCTCTGACGGTCAACACAATTGGGCGTTTCAACATTTCACATTTATAGATAGTGAGTGCAAGACCCGTGGTTTTATGTCTTTAATGATAATGTCCAGTATTCTGCTCACAGGCCATCGTTTAGTTTTTTTTTTATTCTTTTGAATGAAAAGCAGGAACAGTTAAACTTGTGATCTGTGTAGGTTAAATACATACATAAATATAGACCAACCGATATCACGGAACAGAAATGGGGAAAACTTCATCATTTGAAAGTTTTAATCAAAATTGGACTCAATGTGGTTTTGAGTGGTTAAGTGTAAGTTTTGTTTTTTTTTTTTTTTTGTGGGGGAGACTTATACGTAGGATGGTAGAGGATGGACAGGTCCTTTTGAGAATCAATTGGTCGTAGAAAGGACATAAACTTGAGATGAATAGTAAGTGATGCTTGTAGTTTTGATGTTTTATTTGGATAACGGTTAGTTTGATGGTTTTGTTGTTGTCCAAAATTGCCCTTGGCAATTAGTTGGCACAGTAGGATATCTAATATTTGCCAAAGGACATCCGGTATGATAGTGGGCTTATTAATACAAACTACAGATGGAAACTAAATAATATTGAAAAGTTTTGAAGAAGGTTTGGGTTAAACGTTAAAATTTAAATTACAAAATGATATTAGAGTAAACAAAAATAGAGATTAAGGCAAAAACCATTTGGAATATTCCTTTATTAAACTTTGAAATTAAATTATTCATAAGCTTTCCTCTTTAGAATTTTCCAAATTGGTGTGTATTTCGGAATTATTTGCGGTCATCATGAAATCCACCCCTACTTTTGACTTAGAATATTCAAACTGCTTTCATCCAAGGAAATTCTTTCATTCTCGGTATCCATTCCTCACAAATTTATATAGATAAGTTCTATATCCACCTTCTACCGTCTTTGCCTTTATTTCTTATAAATTTCTTGTCAAAAGGCTACATTTTCGTCACAAACAACCTATGGCCTGCATTTATCTGTTTTTTTTTTAACCCTTTCCACTTTCTTTCACACCCCATCAAACAGTTTGCCTACAACTCAAACAGATTTCAGACGAAGAACAAAAAAACATTTATCTTCAAATTGAAATCAATTTATCACGTTATATCTCACTCCTCATATTTTGACAATTTCAAATTGACTGGTAACCTACTTTAGGGACCATAAATATTTACCATAAAAAAAGAAACATTCGTAAAAAAGGCAAAAATTACACCACAATCGGTCTTTTATATTCTCCAAATGTCAAATATAGTTATGTTATGATTTGAAAGTCATATTCTAATATCTAATCTGTGTATTTTCTTGCCTACGAAAACAAACAGCTTTAGGAGACCGTATCACACATAAGAAGCCTACACTTAATGGTGTTATACACTGAGAAAAAAATTAAGTTAATTCACTTAAAAATCATACGCAACTACTTTGGTGTTATCTTAAGGGTTTTTCAATTGACGCGGGTAGATTTTGGCGGCGGCCATGTTTTTTTGGTTACATCTATCAAGTATTATTTTTAGGTATTTTCGCAGCTAAAGGAATAAAACGAAACGTGTCGAAAGGAATTTCCATTTACTGTCAGATCATGCTCCAGTAATTTTGTCAGGAAGTGGGGATAGAAAAAAGTAATCCTAAAGTCTTGAAGCTTGAAATTTGTATAAGCCTCAGATACCCTATAGAAACAATTGAACAACTTGATCATGAAGTAGAGCAATTCATTGCTGATGCGCAACAAGCTGCAGAAGAAAGTCCTAAAACTATTTCAATACGTGGAGAAACAAAAATAAAATATCCTGTCGGTATTGGAAAAAAAAAGAGCTCGAAGAAAATGGAAAACTACGAGATTTCCAGGCGATAAGACAATATTCAGCAGTTTACAATGAACTTAAAATCAATTAGAATCATGGAATTCAAAAATGATAAACTTGCTAGATTGTTCCTTGCTCCTTATAGAAGGCAGCCAAGCATCTAAGAAGACCGCAGACAGAACCCGCCAATAAATTTTCAATTGAAAATTAGAAATAAGATGGGAATTAGAAACAGAAGGCTGTTATCTTCGCTGAACATCTTGCGAATATCTAACTCATTCTCAGGAAATACAGCTACAGATGACTTACAGTTTGTTGATAGAAGCGATGAATGTGAAATATCACGCTCAAAGAAGTAAGAATCATGTGTCAGTATAAGTTATCTAACAAAAAATCACCAGGGGACTATCTAACAACTGCTCAGGTTTAAAAAAAAATGCCTTCAATAGCCTTCAAAAAACTCCATTTTCTAATAAACGCATGCCTAAAGCATTAAACATCATTGGAAAATTGCGGAAGCCATTAGTTAAAGAAGTTATATCTTACAGACCTATATCGCTTACACCAATCTTGGCAAAAGTTTTTGAGAAACTGCTCCGCAAAAGACTTAGCAAAATAATAGAAGGTTAAAGACTAATCCCGAGCCATCAGTTTGGATTTAAAAAATCCATATTTTACGATAGACCAAGTGCATCGAATTACAAATGTTGTGGAAAAAGAACTTGAAGAACCACAAGTATGTTCAGCTCTATACTTAGATGTTGCTCAAGCCTGTGATAAGAATTGGAATTTGGGACTTGAGTACAAACCGCATAGGAACCTCCCCAGGCAATACCAAAAAGTACTGAAATCCTACATTACGAACCGACTCTTCAGAATAAGGTTTGACCAAAATACTCTGAACTAAGGAAAATTGAAGTCGGTGTACCCCAAGGAAGTGTCCTAGGACCAACTCTGTATTTGTTATAAGTATACTAGGTATACTACAGTGAATATCAACACTATCATGGCCACCTTTGCTGACGATACTTGGATATTAGTGCCTGATAAATCTGTTACGAATACTACACAAAAACTTTTAAGTCCAGTGCACAAAGTTAGAGATTGAACGCAACAATGGCGTATCAAATTAAACGAAACAAAATCGACGTATATAAAATTTACAAGCAAAAAACTAAATAATGTTCTTATTTGTACAGCTTTAGTACTTTACGCAAATACCAAATACCTTGAAATGACTTTGAATACAAAGCTCAAACGGAAAGAGCACATCAAACTACAGAACGTAAAGTACAGAAAAATGTACTGGTTACTAGGACCGAACTCTTAGTCGTATCTTTCCAGAACATAATAATGTTATACAAGCAAGTGCTAAAACCCGTTTGGACGTACGGTATCCAGCTATGGAGCTGTTCAACGAAAACAAATGCCGAATCCATCCAAAAATTTCAAAACAAAGTCCTTTGTGGAATAATAAATGACCCTTGATACTCGTACATAAGAAAAAGATCTACATCGTGACCTTCAAATAGAAATGGTCCCAGAACTGGTTAAAACGTAAGAGACATTGCTCGGAGGCTTAGAAGATCCAAACCTCATGAGCTCATGGGAAAGTATTAAAAGCTTAAATTTCCTCTAATGTAACTTTAAATTAAGAAAGAAAAATCATCTGTCGATCTTTCATAATTGGTTCAAATATCGGTGGTTTTCGTGCGGTAAGAGTCTCAAGCTACGTGGTACAGAACCAAGTGTCTTTTGAAGATTTCCACCGAAAAAAGATTATTCACTAACTGCTGATGCCAAGTCACCATGGCAAGTGCCACGATTGAACATCATGTCCAAATGATCAAAATGAGTGTTCGCGCGTCATGCCCATTTTAAGTTAGACGTGGTGGCTCTTGGCAGTCGACTCTTCTACGTTTGGTGACAAAATTTGAAACGACCGGCTTGGTAATCAATCAACCAATATTTTTTGGTCAAAAGAACGCAAGATCGACCAAGAACATCGCAGCGATCGGTGAAAGTGTACATCAGAAGCCGATGCAGGCGATTCCTCTTCATGCACAAAAACTTGGCAAATCGCAGACTTCAACTTGGGGAGTTTGCCGTCGGAACTTTGGCATACAGCAATATATGATCCAATTAACCCAGGAGCTCAAAGTTCATGACAAAAGACAACGTCGTTTCTGCCTTGACTGGTTTTTGGAACGTTTGGGAGAGGACCCCAATTATGGCCGAAAAATCATCTTAAGCGACGAAGTGCATTTTTAAATGAAAAGCTCTGTTCACAAGTGAATATGCGACGACACCAACCCACATGAGGTTCACCAAGTGACAACGCATCCTCAAAAAGTTAATGTTTGTTGCGGATTTTTCGCCAGCGGCGGCGTCATTGGTCCGTACTTTTTCGAAAACAATATTGTTGAAGCGGTCACCGACAATGGCGAGCCCTGAAGAACGTTGATAACCCCAATTTCGTATGGACCAAATTAAACAATATGGACCTAGACGAAATGTCGTTCTAGCAGGATGGCGCGGGCTACGTGCAACACAGCGGACATTCTGCATGAAATATTTGAGGATAAGGTTATCTCTCCCAGAGTTGACGTGAATTAGCTACCAAGTTTATGCGAATCGACCCCGCTAGACTTTCTTGTGGGGTTTCCTGAAGTCGCGGTTCTATGCGAATAAACTTAAATCGACTGATGCCCTTAAGGTGGACATAACTCAGGCCTTCTTTCAAATTCAGTCGAAACTGTACGGAAGAGTCATTGAAGATTTGACCACTCGGATCCGTGCCACCGTAAGAAGCCGAGACGGGCATTTGAACGGTGTCATATTTATTTTATTTATTTATTTTACTTTTACTTTACGAAGTTGTTTATCAATAGAACTTTCCAAGATGGTTGGATGGTTTTATTAAGTCGGACCAGGTCCAAAACGTGATAGTCATATACTAGGACGAATTTTGTAATTTTAGGATTCTAACGAGTATACCAAAGTAAAGTGGCACTGGAAAACTGAGCCTTATGGTGTTCTAAATTGGTTAAAGAAATCAAAACGCTTTTGATTTGGATCTGTCAAAATGCCGATTTTGGCCACACCCCATTTATCAGCATAGATTGCCACAGTTTTGATAATTTTGGAAGCGCCAACGATGATCCGCTTATATCAGAGAACGCAAATTTTTCACTTCATAGCTTCTAACTTCGATATCACTCTCAGGTCAAGCGGGTAATTCTATCAGAAGGATTCTGATATGTGTCACCGAACAAGGCTAATCTAGGCACCTTCCAATTCGAAAGATTGAAACGGGTAAAAATAAATACAAACAACTCTAAATTCAACATGATCGGGATTTTAAATTTTAAAGTTCTTACAAAGCCTGGTTTGTCTCCGTGTATGCCACAGTTCTTATCCTTAATCGAAGCAAAATATGCCTTTGCCTTTTGTTATGGCCAATCTGGAAAAGACACTTTTCCATTTGTGGTCATACACAAGAGCGACACATATGTCAGAAAAACCACACCAAAAATGATTGGAAAAATAGAAGAACAAAAAAAAAGGACTAACAACTTTCACACCATCCACATACAAATTGTAAAGTAATGGCTGCAAAGAAACCGGCAACGGAAATAGCGGAGCAAAAAAAAAAAAAAAAACAGAACAAAGAGCAAAATAAAATTTGAATAAAATCGGAAGGGAAAAACAAAATCCCCAAAGGGGTGTCAGTGGCGACGGCTTGCCACTAGAGAAAGGATAAAAAATAGAACTATACACCCTCGGGGGGGATGATTCATGCGATATCATATCCAATTCCATTGCCATTCCGTGCCATTCCTCATATACACGTTTTTATGTACGTTTCAGAAGTGGAAAGACAAACAAAAAAAATATCAAATGAGTTGTGCATATGTTTTTCACTGTCATTCCAATGGGCGGAGGCTGTACGGAACGTATGTTGCGTAGTGGCGGCAGCAGCGGGCAGGAAGATGAATCTTTGATAATGTCTGTTACAGTTTCGGGGATATTTTTTCTTGTTTAGCTTTTTTAAATATATGTATGTTATTTTTGTGCTTTGGTTTAGAATTTGTTTTAGAAGGAAACATAAGGACACATTCAACATGCCATGTTGCGCGCCGGCTGTGGGCTATAGTTTTTGATTTCTCTTCTGAAATTATTGTTGTGCAGCCATTTTTTCGGGACGTGAATATTTATTTCTAGTGCTGAGATCGTTTTCATGAGGCATAGTTGACACTTGCCGGGGCATATTGAAATTCCGTTTTGGGGTTTATATTGCCTTAGGTAATATTAAAGGAATCTGTATTCAAAAATACTTAAATGTCATTTTTCTTCAAGTACCCCACGTTGGGCGCCACTCAAAAAAAAAATGCTAGCATCGGCAGCCAGTAAGTAACAATTATGTAATTAAAGCCTGATTCATTTACAAAGACCACACCAATAATGGGCATCATGTCAGCAAAAGTAATTAACATTTCCCCGCCCTCCATCGTGATGTGTAATCGATTAAAAAATATCCTTCCTGCTCCTATAACGTGTATTTATATAGATCTATAAAGGCCTGTTGCAAATAATTGAAGCAAGCCCTCTTGACTTTCAATTAAATCACTTAAAAAGCATTTTATATCGAGGGGCAATATAAATATTTTAAACTCATGTGAAGAGGTATTTTTGTTTATTACTTTAAAACGTGGAAATACGAATGAAATGGCACGCAGGCAGTCAAGTCATTACATTAAATTGAAACTCTTGTATATGATTGACGGTGGCGCGTCCGGGAGCCCTTGGCGAGACACAAGTAAATTCATAAAATATTTTGAAATTAGAAGTTTAAACCTATTTCTGGATATTTCTTTTGAATTTTTATTAGTTTTCCATTAGTGTATGATGGAGAGGGTTTTTTTTTTTTTATTGAAAAAAGGGCATTTTAAGAATTTTGAGAATGTTGCAATGATCGATTATTAGTATCTTCTTGAAAATTGTAAAGTATTTTTGGAGATAGATTTGTATTGTTTTATGAATGAGTTCGTTAGGGAGAATGTTTGATTTCAGATGACACTGACAAAGTGAAATTTTTGCCGCTTAGCTGATACGTGCTTAAAGGATCTAAAATTTAACGTAAATGTCTGGCAATCCTGGTTAATGAGGCATGGAATGACTCCTTTAAGAACGGGTAGATCCGATTCTTTTGGTAATTTTTCTACAAGCGATGCGTGAATGGGAACTCACAAAACAATGAATTGTACAAGAAGTACAGCGATATCGACCTAGCCAAACAAAAATTAAGATCCATTTACGGGAGTAAATGCCTCATCTAGAACGGAGATTTCGAAATCAACTTGAGGGACGAGTTCTATGGCAATATGACAATATTTTTAATCTTCACTAGCCGATTCTTATCCGAATGGAAACAAAAGATGAAAAGCATACTAATAATAATTTCAATGTTGAGAAAAGCGATGGGTGTGTTGGAAGAGTAGTTATGTTTTTATGTCAAGTTGAATTAGAATAAAAATTATGATTATGACTGCCGTTAAAATGTTTGAGCACAATGCGAGTGTTTAGGATTAAAAAAAAGATACCGATGCGGCGGGGAGGGAAATAGCAAGCCGAATAAAGCATTTAACATTCGTGGAGACGTCCGAAGTTGGGCTGATGAGTAGAAAAACTTATGGGTATTCCCTGAACAGCAAGTATCAAGATTGAATTGCTTAAGAGGAGGAATGCAACTGGCTATTTCTTGAACTTTAAATAGAACTAAGATGTCAAAATCTTAAACCGTCTATAGGTAGCTTAATATTTCAACCAACCACTCTATAGAAAACCAAACATAAAAAGAAAGAAATATCAACTATGTTTACTGACTAATATATCAGCACTATGGTGTTCTTCTTCTTAACGGTGCGAAATTGTGTTCACTGCCTGTTAAGAAAAGCCTTCTGTTAATTTTTGAGATAGGTAGTGTATATGAGCAGTTTTTTTCGATATACAGATTTCGACCATCTCCGTATGGATATACTGAAAATTATTGCTGTCGTATGACATCTTGAAGTCGATGAAAATGTAGTGAGTCTCAAGTTGATATTCTTCGGTCTAATGAACTTAGTTCATTGAACCAATGTACTAAGTTCAAAAAACCCTTGGTTCATTGAACCAATGTACTAAGTTCATTGATCTAATGATGTTAGTTCATTAAGCCAATGTACTTGGTTCATTGAGTAAATTTATTTGATAAGTTGATCCAATCAAGTTAGTTCATTGAGTCACTGTATTTGGTTCATTGAGCCAATGCATTTAATTAATTGAGCCAAAGTAGTTAGTTCATTGAGCCAATGTATTTGGTTCATTGAGCCAAAGTAGTTAGTTCATTGGCTAATAGAACTGGGTTGTAGTCGAAAGTGGTATGCTGGTGTGATCTCATGGACCCGAATATCAATAACTTTAAGGAGTTTACACGGCCATAATTTCTTGAAATTGGAAGGGTCAAAAACACAAGACGTATACACTTCCAACATCGATCTGACATTTCGAAAAACATTTCCAGCTCTCAAAAAATTATGAAAGTAACCTTATATATTATTTTATGAATTATTATTAATTATTTTCAGAAACATAAAAACACAAACACATAAGTGCTTCTAAGTAAAGAGCTAGCTAGAGCTAGCTAGAAGTAGATGTCATTGCAACAGATTTTAGTAAGGCCTCTGATTAAATATCCCACTAAACTATTTTGTTCAAACCAAAAAAGCATCTTTGATTTAGTCATACTCAATCGATCATCAGTCTCAGGTGCTTTTTTTGTAGAGAGCGTCTCCAAATCATACATTGTATGGTATACCTCAGGAAAGTCACCTTGGGCCTGTTATCTTTAATTTAAATTTGCTTTCACTGTGAACTCAGTTCAATATTTTCCCAAAAGCATCCTCCCCTGTCACTCGATTCAAGGCGTACCTGTTCTTGATGAAATCTCCTGCTCTTTTTGTGACATGGGAGTCATTTGTAACATTCCGTTTTAACGTTACCAGTATTACAGTTCCAGATCTAGTTACTAAATGGGGTCATAGATTGACCTAATCCGCTGCAAAAGATCTCTTAAACTTCAAACCCTCGCCAGATATAATCTGTCCCTTTCTTCCTCATTGCCTATCATCTACCACCAGGTGGACATTAAGTCATTTAATTTAATTATTTGTATTTGATTTTCTTATAACCTTAATTTAAAATCACCCTTTCACCTTTATTTGGATCGTATCTACCAAAATCCAACAAATATCAAACTAACCTAACTTTTCAAACTCCTGGGCATTTTTTTTTTCATTTTTATTTTGAATCCATTAAGCTTAAAATTTTGAAACAAAAAAAAAAACACCGCCAGAAAAATTCTCTCTTTAAAACAAAACCTTTGATTGAACTTTTTCTTTTGCTGGCTTATGATTCCAAACAAAAAAAACACCAAATCAAAGCCCAACGGAGTCAAGTATTAGTTAATGAGTTTTAGCCTTAAAGTTCACAAAGCAGCTCTTAGTTTGAAAATTAAAAAGGCAGAACTGCAAATTCCACCAACTATCGATTACTTCAGTGTGTCCAACTTTCAATGCCCACCATTTAACCAAAAAGACTCCCCCCTCACATCCAGCTCGTAGAACAAAAAAAGCAGAGTACAAATCAAAATGCATCCCTTATTCCATTAGAAAGTAAAAATGTTTCACACTCAAACACACAAGAATTCATTTGTTCAAGGAAACCAAAGAATATAAAACTAAAGCTGAAGTCTTGAAAGTCTTACCGACTACACAGAGAAAAAGGATTCCCTCGATGTAACAAGGAAGCCTAACTTGCTGCACATGTTGAATGCAATAATTATTTTTCCATCCGGACCTCCCAGCTCCTAACAATTTGCAACTTTCTCTCTTACTCTATGATCCTGCTTGTTTTCTTTTCGAAAAAAAAGAGAGACTAACCAAACTTAGTATCTATACGAACTCCTTGAAGTGTGTGGTGTGTGTGATGTTGTAACAGTTACAAACGAGCCACCAAAGAGGTTTGGAAGGACTACGACCATTACACACCACCCAACAACCAGCACCCAATCGCACATTCAGAAAAGTTCAACTCTTGAATGTTTAAAAAAAATAGCTGCACTCAAAGCAAATAGCAAACTCTTGTAGCCGAAGTGGATGTGGAAGGTTGTACGCGGAATACGCTCCTCCAGCCAGTCGTCCTGGTTCTCGTCGTTGCTGAGCAGAGAAGGACCAAAGGAAACGTCCATGTGAGAAATGGTATTTTTATGCTGGAGCAATTTTTTTGCACCTCCCGACTTCCTCGTGTCTGCAGCAAGAAAGCCAGCAACAAACGATCAGGGCTGTGAAAAATAGGATACAGGACGAAAAGAAGCACACACCATTTCTACTTTAGCGAAGAAATATATGTGAATGCTGTCCCGGTGGGGGAAAAGCGGCAGCAAAAAATTGTGTCCTACATGCTCAAAACCTCGCATATCAAGGGCGATATTAGCATATCCACTCTCGATGGTCGTTCTACTGTGTATCCTGACTCCCGACTCTCTATGTGTATACATTCCGCACAAGGATTAAATAGCTCACAGGTCTTTTATCACGCCAGGACATGCCATTGCCGAGACATTGTCCGGGTGGGGGTAGCTAGTTGCTACTTGCAGAATTGCGTTGCATCAAGCTTATGTGTGGGTCCTGCTGCTGCTTGTTCGAGTACGAGCTACGAGTATATGAGCTGCGTTCCGGGGCTAAGCTTTACTTCTTTTTTCAATTCAATTGGGGATTTGTGCGTTTTTTTCACTCACTCAGAACAGTGTTTTTTTTTATTATGTCATCTATTTGGTGTGTCAATGTTGGTCCTTCGTCCAGGGTTGTATTTTTTTTTTTGGGTAAGTCCTAGCTAAGAGTCATGGTAAATTTGAGGTTAAATCCGGACAGCGTTACATTTTTGAGCTTTAATTGGCGTTTTTGATGTGCGGACTTTTTTACCCTAGCAAAAAACAGCTCAGGCAAAAACGAAATATAAATCCTTTCCCTTATGAGAGGGAACTGTTATTTTTTGTCCTTACTTGTTGCACATACGTATTTGTGCCGCTCGTTACTGCTTTAACGTGCAACCTACATTCTACGAGTAACTATGGACGCAAAGACTGGACAAAAAAATCCATATTTTCCAGGTTTGCCCAATCATTGGCGTTTTATTTGCTTGTAAATCGGGAATTAGTTTTAAAGTTTTCACAAAATAAAAAAAAATACACGGATTCGAACACAAACACAAAAATGATCGATTTGTATGTTTTGTGGGGGGCGATTTAAATTTGACAAACGATTTTGTTCTGGTGGACAATGATGAGACATCGTTTTTTGCAAGTATACATCGTTTTGAAATTTAAAACCAGAAAAAGCAGAAAATTTTTATTTTTAGATTTTAAAATTAAAGACTGTCGATATGTTAACCTACTTTTATGTATTAAGCGAATTTTTGTGTTGAATGAAATGGGTTACATTCAGGACAATTGTTAGCAAACGAGTTGAATAGATGGAAAGTGAAATAGTGTGTGTGTCAATTAAGAAGTGGCTCTAAAGTATGTTTTAGATGTAACGAGTGTTTTTTTAAGAGCTATCGGAAATTAAAAAAAAAAACACATAAAATTCAGAAAAATGTATGAAATCTTTATTTGAATCGTTAATTAATGTTTGAAGATTCTTTCATGCAAATTTTGGTTAGACCCCACAAAAAATAGTCTATAGGCGTTAAATCGCACGATCTAGGCGGCCAATTGACCGGCCCCAAACGTGAAATAAACTTTTTATCGAACTCGCCTCTCAATTGGTCCATTGTTACGCGTGCTGTGTGGCATGTGACACTGTTTTATTGAAACCACATGTCATGCAAGTCAAGCTCTTCCATTTCGCGCAAAAAAAAAGTTTGTTATCATCGCACGGTAGCGCTCACCATTCACAGTTATGTTGCGATTCGCATAATCTTTGAAGAAATACGGCCCAATGATTCCGCCAGCCCATAATCCGCACCAAAAAGTGACTTTTTCTAGATGCATTGGTAGCTCTTGCACTGCTCTTCACTCCAAATACGGCAGTTTTGCTTGTTCACGTATTCATTCAACCAGAAATGAGCCTTGTCGCTGAACACAATTTTTCAATAAAAAGTGGATCTTTGGCCAACTGTTCAAGAGCCCATTCAACAAAAATTGGGTGTTGTGTTAGATCGTCCAGCTTCAATTTTTGCACCAGTTGTATTTTGAAAGGATTCACACCTAAATCCTTCCGTAAAATTTTCCACGTGATGGAGTAACAGAGGCCCAATTGCTGCCGAATCGATAATTCACGACCATCACTAAACACTGGCCGATACAGCTGCTATATTTTCCTCAGCTCGCACTCTACGTAAGCGTGTTGGTGCTTTAATGTCAAACAATATGAATTTGGTGCGAAATTTAGCCACAATAGCCCGAATAGCCGCCTCAGTAGGTCGATTAAACTGACCATAAAATGGAAGAAGCGAGTGATGCACTTCCTTAAAGCAGAGCACGCATTGGTAATAAAATTGAATAATTTGCAAGCTTTGTTCGTTTATAAGACGATTCATGGTTAAATTATAGACCAAAATGAAGATCTTTGACAGTGACACAAAACAAGAAACGTGCGTCAGCTGTCAAAACCAGTGTTGCCAAAGAGAAAATAGCAAAAAAATCATCCATTATAAATGCACAGAGCACTAGACCGGAATGTGCGTCTCTTGAATCATAGAAAAAGGATCAATTAATGGGTATACCAACCTTTGTATTTTAGGTGAGTTCTTTAAAACTTTATAAATGTTTTTAACACAGACCAAACAAAGAGCACTGTAATTCCCAGCTACTAGCGACTCTACACCGTATTTACATGAAACAAACTGAGGAGATTTTCGAATCCTTCTTACTTTAGTACCAATGGAATCAGAAAAAATACTGTAAAACGTATTTATACAGAACTGATCTGATCTAATGCTGAACTGATCCAATATTTATCTTTTATATGCATCAAAAGGCCCACCTTTGTGCAAAATGACAATGTTCTACGAATTCAAGAAGTGTTCCTTAATTTTGACGATCAGTCAATCAATTACTGTTTTAGAAATTTTTAAAGTCCTACATCTCAGGAACTACCAATGCTGAAGAGTTGAAATTCTGTGAGGCACCTGTATTTGATTAGCTCAGCAAATACATTGAATTTTCAGATTCCAACTTTATTGTTACACTGAAAATAAAATCTAGGTATATATGATAAAAATCTAGGTTGATTTAACAAAAATTTTGTCAATATACGTCCAACAAAAAGTTTTGTCAAATTGACAAAAATTATAGAATTTTGTTGAGGTAACAAAAAATATTTTGTTGTATCCACAAAATTATTTTGTTATGCTAACAAATAAATTTGTTGAAATAACAAAAATATTTTGTCAATATGACAAAATTTCGTAGAATTTACAAAATTAATTTGTCATATTAACAATTCTTTTGTTGTATTAACAATTTTTTTGTTAGTGTTATTGTCTTTTATTATTATCGGATTAACAAAATTTTTTTTGTTAAATTAACAAAATTTTTTTGTTGAATTAACAAAATTGTTTTGTTACATTAACAAAATATTTTACAAATTTCTTTTGTTGAATCCACAAAAAACAAAATTAATTTTGTCAAAATAGTTTTTTTTTTTTTGGGATTTAAGTCCACAAAAATTGGCGTTTCGTCCGTACGATCTCACATGCAACCATCTGTGAGGACGTATGGACAATACGCAATTTTTGTTAAGTTCAGTTAATCTTACATCGATTTTTTAACAAAAACCAAGTGTGAACTATGTATATCCTACACAAAAGAATTTTTTTGGTTTCCTTACAAAATAGTTTTATCTATCTGATAATATTATTTTATCAATATTACAAAATAATTCAACCCCAAAACAAAATATTTGTCATTTTAACAAAAATGTTTTCATTTTTTGTTAAATTGACAAAAACAAATTAACAAAAACTTTGTGATATTTACAAACATTTACAAAACAGATTTTTTGTAGATACAACAAACATTTTGTTAACATCACAAAAAAGTTTGTCGATGTGACAAAAATCTCTGTTTTATTTTGTTATATTAACAAAACTTGGTTTGTTAAGCTGACAATATTATTTGTAGTGCATATTTTGTAAAACTGACAAAAAATCATGCTGGATTATAAAAATTTTGTGAAATCAACAAAATCATTCTTTCGTATTGACAAAAATTTGATCAAAACGATAAAATTGTTTTGTTAAAGGTCAACAAAACGTTTTTGTCAATATTACCTAGGAATTTATTTTCAGTGTACTGAAGTTAAAAGCGGGGTCAAAAATCGCCTGAATTTGGTCATGTAAATGGGGGGTAGGGCCGCGAAATTGGCTGGGCTATTTGATAAGTGATATTAGTTGCCCATATCCTCTTTCTTCAATTTATATACAGGGTGTCCCCTTATTCGTATTGTGTATATTATTAGACAAAATTCTTTCGGCAGCGTGTGTATGTCTATAATGTTGACATCATTCATCGAGGATTTAGAAGAAGACTGACTTCGGTGTACCCTGACCAAGTTGAAACAAATTTCTCTTAATGTTAACGATAGATCCTTTGCTTGGAACTTTATTTTTAGAAGAATTAGTAGACTTTATAGCTGCGTTTAAGTAAAATTGATGTCTTCAGAAATCCAATTTACAAGCCTGTCTAAGGAGCAAATGCCTACCCTAGCTAATTTTGTATTTTGAGGTCAATTTTCATTAGAAATTGCTTGAAAAACATAATGATTTACTATTTATTTTTACTTGCAAAAGAAATCGGATCAAAGTTAACATTACAATGATTTTTGGGTTCAACAATTTCGACTGTCTGTACCTACGGGCTTAACCGTTGAAGCGCTTTCCTTCAAACTTGGTGCTTGAGCACCTTCGGAGATTCTCAGATAGAATACAAACTTCTGGTACAAAAGTGCCCAAAATGGAAACCAAAATTTATAATGAAAAGATGAAAGCGAAACGACGATGTTCATAAATACTCCAAATGAATCTATTGCAGGCCACATTTGTCAAGCGGTTGTAGTTTATATGTTAAATGGCTCGGGAAACGAACTAATTGGAAACTATAACTATCCGAAAGCTATAATATGACTAGAATGGTCATCGTAGAGAAGAACGGCAATTTGATCTAATTGACCTTTTTCTCTGCGAACTTTTTGCACGAGAGGAATGAATCCATTTGAAAACCAATAGAAAAACTGAGGCTCTTCCATCCAGTCTTCCTTTGAAGCAGCATAAGGAGTTTCTGGGAAGCAATCAATTGAGCTCCATTGTGCTTGAACTGCACCGGCTTTGAAAATAATCAGCTTATCTTCACTAGCAGGTACAGAAGAAGGGCCAGAACCAACAGAAACCCGGTTTAAGGGAACATCCTTTTTTTCTATGGCTTTGAGACGTCTTGGATCACTGTCAAAACCTCTATCATCCGCGTTCAGAGTAAAAACTGCCTTATCAGAACTAAGAAAATCGAACTAATCGTATAATTTCTTTAATTTTGTATAAAAGTCGAATAATGATATTGACTTTTTGTAAGTGTTCTGGTTTTCTTAAGGGCAGGTTTTAATGCTGTGACATGAAGCCCCGGTACCATTCGTCTCCGGGCCTCCCATTTTGGAAAGGAGTAACTAAGTTTATGGTTCTTATGTAGGTACCCACTAAATTAAGGAGGTTCTCCTTATCGCAAGGGCAATCAGCACGTGACCTTGAAATAAAGCCTTTTGCTATGGTGACTTCCACAAGGACAGTGCAGGTTTTCTGCCTCGAGATATAACGGCAGTAGGATTTTTCCTGCCACCGATTCGATTATAAATAACCGAAATTGAAACACCGTAAGCTTCTGTAGCCTATCGATAGGTTTTGTTTTTGTTAATAACGAAATTTACTGCACGTACAATATCTTCTGACGTGTATGACGAGCTGACGTTTTTCGTTGATATTTACGTCGCATCTTTTTTTTATAAAAAAAATGTCAGATCAATACCAAAGCCAATCGAAAATGGATGTTTACTATGACCCCAAAAAAATGTTGAAATTTTTTTAGCTTTAGGTAAAATATTCTAGTTAAAGCTATTTTTATTCACACAAATTGAAGATTAAGCTTGAAAAACAAGCTTAAACTAAATGAATTTAGCGTTGGCTATTTTAAAATAGCAGTTACTAGAAAACATCTTTAACTAGCTACCTTAAGCTTATTTTTATTCACTAAAAATCCAGCTTTTACTAAAAAATCAAAGTTTTAGCTTTAGCTCTTTTTTTTATTCACAAGGCCCATTAACACTTATATTCTACTTATTTAAAAAGAAAATTTAACTTACTTTGATCACTTTTCTTTGTTTTGTAACAATTTTTGTAAGCACCAAAAAACTTAAAAACACAGAAAAATGAATGACTCACGCCAACGAACAAAACAAAAATAACTCTTTGACAGATAACGCCATCTACGCGTCCGCATACTGTTAATATAATGCGTTTTCAAATAATATCATATCATGCTTCGTATAATAAACGGTCTTAAGCGAAAAAAGTGTGTTTATCAAAATTTTCGAAAAAAAAATATTTGTTTTATTTTTCAATAAAAAAAATTAAAATTTTGAGAAAGCTCTAATATACGAGTTTATTATAATTGATGTTCTTAAAATGCTCCTTCGCAAAAGGTTAACTAATCTTTTTAATAAAATAAATGCCACTATAAGGCTCCAGTACGTTCCGAGGCATTGAAAAGTTGCGGAAGTTATCCATTTGCCATAACATTGAAAGCCTTTGAGAGAGTATTACTTCTGCACCTATAGCCAATTATTATTTATTATATCTATTGATAAAAAACACCAGTTTGAATTTAAAAGCAAATACACGAAAATTGACTGACGTCATTAAGCATTAACAGATTTCAAAGATAAAGTGGCTGGGGTAACACAAGAAAGTATGCTAGGTCCACTTTTGTATTTTTTATTCACAAGTGATTAGCCTCAAACGGAAGACACTAGTGAAGTCAATTTTGCTAACGACATTGCAATGATCGAAGTGGGCAAGACGACCAACGAAGCTACATTTAAGTTACATGGTTTTTTATAGCGTCAATGAATGTACACAAACATGGCAGATAGCGCTTAAAGAACTAAAACCTGTTTCCACATGGTCCTAACGTATGCCAAAAGTAAAAGATTACCAATATTTCTTAATACAGCTCAGGCTCTGTTCGCAAAACGAGACGAAGTATCTTGGAATGACTCTAGACCCGTAATTAACATGCTCGGGAAAGACTCTAAGATTAGTATTGAAAACAAGCTGATTATCAAGACAGGAATAGAGCTGTCGGAGCTGTCGAAAACTTGCTATGCACCAGCTCTGTAAAATATGTTAAAAGTGAAAATATTTTCGGATTGAACCAAGCCAATTTGATCTCACGATCATTAAGAGATATGAACCTCTAAGCTTAGCTTAGTAATAGCCCTTCGCATAACATTATTTTGGACTGTCATGCAGTGGATCTTGGGTTCGATTCCCAGGAGTATCGCTTGTCATTAGCCGTTCGGAATCAGCAGAGAACTGTAGTTGCCCTCTTTTTCACGAATGGTTTGAGAGTTATGTATAAGTCACTATACTTAAGCACTCTACGAGACGAATTTATTTTATTTTTTGACTTAGCCATTTACAAAGACTCCTTACTGAGGCTTTCGATACCGTGGATCATGAACTTCTATTGTTTTAGAAGCTTCATGCTAGAATAATTCTACTCCTATCTTAAAAATTTTAAGCGAAATATGAGAATAGGAAATCTTCTGATTGAATTATAACACATCAAGATTGGTGTTCCGCGGGGATCAGTTCTTGGTCCCATTTTGTTAATTATTTGTTCTCATTAATTTTTTGAGCTGAATTTGATCAGAAATCCAACTGGTATTGCGGATGAAACAGGGTACTCCTAGTGCAAGGGTTTACCTAGTCCTAGTCCTACTACGAGTATACTGGACCTGGTAGCTGGCATCAATCATGATTTGGAAATTAGAAGACATTGCTTCCAATTTCATTGCATTGCATAAGCTTGTCATTAGCATAAAGGTTAGTAAGTGATTGATAATTTAAGCAATAGTCTTTTTAAATTCTTGTCTTAATTAAAGTGCACATGAATAAATAATTTTAATTTAATTTAAAATAAATTTTGTTTAATTTGTTCTTAATCCTTTTTCAACATAACTTGGAAATCTATGTAATTTTTTTTTATGGATTTAGTTTGAAACTCATAACAGAAACTGTAAGCTTTACATTTTTGATTCAAAATACCAATTAACTTTAAAAAAAAAAATCTTTTACATCGTATTCCGGGTGAACTTAAGAATTCATCAAAAAATAAAAAAAAAATTAAGCATTCAACCTTTTCGGCTGCGCTGCTGCTAACGCATCTCCTCCAACAACATTGTTCTCGTAGCTCATCCTATTTCAGTAATTAAGATTAAAAATTTAAAATAATTCTTAAAATGGAATTATACAACGGAATATCGAAGTACCACAGAACGTGGAAGACTTCAAGGGTTGGGTGGGTTGTTTCCTCCCTTTTTATATTTTTGTTAACGAAGAAAGCGCCAAACTCCAGCATCAATTTAAACAAAACCGTTTCACTTCTCTTATTTACCTTCGGCGAGGGCTTCGGTTACACCGTTAATGAAATAACACTCACAAATTACTGTTAATGAAGTAACAAACCCACCGCACACCCACACCTCTACCGAGTTATACCTCCTCCGGTGTTGTGGCAACAAGGTGGAGCGCCTCTCACTTTGCATACTTGAAACCCTTCTTGATTTTTATAAGTTAATTTGTTTTCCAGCCCTCAACTTGCAAAAAATAAAGAAAGGGGGTATTTTTTTTGTGTTGTTTTGCTTTGTTGATGTGTTGAGTGGAAGAAGACGAGAAGGAAGAAGAAACCCTTGCGCGAATGCATTTCGAAAAAGTTGTATCAACATTTTGCCACCCTCAAAGGTCGTAGCTTGAATGGCAATGGCACCGCAGGATGTCCACCCCCTGACACACCTTCTTTCGTCTCTCTAGCATCATGAGTAATGACGCCTTATTCCACATGGTGGCGCACAGTCTTAGTTAAGGGCGCACAGCATTTGTGTTTTATTACAAGAGTTGCATTAAAAAATCATTGCATCCTCTTTTTTGTTTGCCTCGCAAATTGTCTTACCTTGCAGAATTCGTTCGACTCACAATGTTAGCAGATGAAAAATAGAAAGTTAAGTGGCGCCCCCTTTTTTTTCAATAATTCATACGAAGTTTGAATTATGAGCAAAGGGATATTGGATGTAGGGTAAATACGAAGGACCAGCAGTCGATGAAAAAGAAAAAAAAATAAACCAAGCATCTCCGCGCCACTGTTTTCTTTTTTCCATTTATAGACAGGACATGACTTTCCCGGAGGGAAATCCTTTTTATTACACGCCTTGATTTGGAAAATGTACAATGAGTCTCAGTCTAGTATTAATTTTGCTGGCCGAGCCAAATTATATCCTTGACGAAGGAGGAGAGACGCGAAAATTTTATATGAACTGTGTTTTAGGTATTATGTGGCAATTTCATTGACTTATGGAAGGTTGTGTTTTGTGGCATAGCTTTGGCAAAAAGGTCTGTTCTCGAAAGGACGAGTACACAAGGTCGTGTAGTCGTTATTTTATTTTTAATAGAAAATATTTACTTTCTGTGAGATTCCAAAAAGGGTTCGAGTGGGTTGTTTTTTTTTTTCTTATAAAATTTATGAACAAAAATTTGAAATTCATTTGTGTAGAAATGGGGTGAATTTTAACGGACAACAAAGAGAGTGTTCTTTAAGTGTTTTCTGCCCTCAGTATAACACTGAGGGTTGATATGTGTAATTTGAAACTTAGTTATGTATAAACGAAGGTACATTTTGTTTACACACACTCATAAAGCGTAAATGTGATTAATTTGAATATAAATTGGATTTTTTGTAACTTTGAAAATTTTTCGGGTATAATTTTGAATTCTCATTATTCGACAAAGGTAAAGGGTGTGATTTTTTGAGGGACATACAATTTTGTTGGACCCTCGTTAATGGTGCAGTTGGAAGGTTATAAAAGGATAATTAGCACTTATGGTTGAATAGTTTTTTTTTGTCACACATTGCTCTTAACTACTTACTTCTTTTAACTTAGCTGGATCTATAACTATGAAGGGCCGTTAACGAGGTACGATCCCGAGCTCGCTGTTCTTAGTCATCCAGATAAAGAACAGCTCTGACATTCGCTATTATCTGTTTATTTTTACCGGAGGCTTGGACTTTCTTACTGCCTCGAACCTGGGCGAATGAGATTCGAACACTCAAGTGACCTAAACTCCAAGGTGCGATTCGCCCAATTAAATTCAATTACTGCACTTAAACTGAAATAATTTTCGTACTTCAATATTTTCATCGAGGTTCGAAGACACTATTGACTTGAGCATTGTTCTCCATCCGCTCGATGTGGCCAAGAAAATGTTGTCGCCGTGTTTTGGATTTTTGAACCACATACATATCTTGGTAAAGCTCATAGTTTTCCCGGTCATGTATTCTCATCTATTCCCCGTCCTGGTACACAGGATCAATTATCTGTCGAAGAATTCTATCCTTCGAAAGAGCCAGTATCAGCTATCTCTTTAAAGCGTGAACTCTGTTAAACATTGAAAACCAATTTTCATCGACACCTTTTTTCTCTCCCCCCCCCCCCTTAATTCCCCCATTGACTGTTCTGTGTTTGACAATATAAGGGTCTCTTAACATACCTGCGTATATTATAAAAAAAAAGAACAAAAAAATGCGCAAGTAGTTTTGAAACCATTTGTAACTTAGTCTTGTCCCCGTTTGTTTCCTTCTCGACCAACAAGTTTCTAATGATCTTCAATAGCTGTCCCTGAAGAACTCGATTATGTCACGTAGTCATTAGGAACAGTCGATGATGCTTATATGGTTAGCATACCCCATTTGATAGATTTGTTGAAAAAAGAGGTCTGATCTGCACCCTAGATGTTTCAACAAGGCTGAAAAAGTCATATTTTCTAGCGAAACTCTGTAAATGCTTTGAATAATCTGGAGGAGCTTTTCCCTAGTAGTCCATTGCACCGCGTTTTTTCTAGTGTCACGACTTTGTTCGATTATTTTTCCGTTTAGCCTGAGCTCGGTCATTGCCATATAGAGCTCCTAAGGATGAATGCCATCAAATGCAGCGATGAAGTTGACGTGATAATCAAGGCCTCGAAAAGGCTTCATTTTACCATATTTAGTTGATGATTTTACTAATGCATCCTGCCAAAACATCACTTAACTACCTTAAGAGGTTTGCTGGTTCTAAGGCTTTTTGTATAATCGAAGCCTATTTTTTCTTTACTGGGTGGTGAATCTAGTTCTTTATTGATTGGAAGTTGGTTATCTTCTTGGTTATCTACTCGCTCTACATTATTTCTATGTCAGAAACGAAGCTTGAATTCATCTACCCGTCCTTGTGTTTCGGTTTCGTAGTAACATAAGCCGTTTCAAAAAACCTGCGATTCGGACTTTTACCAGAATTCGTTATTTGGCTTTTTTTTATAAATACTCTGGGTGTCCTTTCGTTCGCTATACTCTTCGATCTTCTTGAACATGAAGACTGAGCAGTATTTTATTCTTCTCTCTTTTCCTTGTTTGATACTCTTCCATCGCTGCTTTTGTTTGTTGCTACAGCATATTTGATTGCTGCATTTGCATTTCGCGATTCCCGATTGCGATTGTATTTCGGCTGCATCTTTGACATCAATCTCTTTTTGGGATGGATGGTAGATGAATATTTTGTAGAGAGCTTCTCATTCTTCTAAGGGGCGATCTGTAGCCTGTAACAACTCAAGCATGCTTATGCGTTTAAAGCTCGATTTCGTATTTCTGGGCGGTAAGTTCAAGAGCTCTAAATTTTGCCGCACCATTTTGCCGATTGAGATGGCGGTTCGACTCTCTGTAGAACGCCGTATTGCTCTGCTGCTCCTTGATCTTGCAAAATTAATGGTACTGCTAATGCTTGTTGTAAGGTTTATTGTAAGTTTTATTGGCTGTCTATCGCAAGCCTCCATCTCTTGTCATTTTTATCAAACAACTCCAAGAAGTCTGAGAGCATAAGTTAAACGTCTAACGGATTTATTTGACATGTTCATCCGCTACATCGGTAGAAGGCGGATCACTTCCAAGAAATCACTTATCGACTTTATACGTCCTTACTGAAGGTTCCAAAACATACTAAAAGGCAGCCTTGGGCATTTACTCAGATAATCAGCCTTTAAGCTGATCAATAAGGCTTTCAAATTATTCCAGTGTATTCCAAACGCAAGTGCTTGCAGTTTTCGAAGCCGCAAAACATCTTGCCTAACGCGAATTTGTAAATAGAAATATCGATATCTATATATAGATAACCCGTCAATTAAAGCTTTTTCCTCCATGATCATTAAGTCAAATCTAATTGATCGTTGCTGTAATGACTTAAGGTTTCTCAGTGACATGAGATATATATGTAGGTACGGGACAAAAAGGGCACATAAATTGCCCAAAAACGGATCCTTTCTTAATCGCAGCCAAACCTTTACTTACGCCACTGAAGCAAGAGAAAGTCGAAATTCACCACAATTTCTTTTTGGCTGCAGACTTCAGATGGCCCACAATTGACACTTGTCAGGTTTCAAAAAACCTATGGCCAAATATTTCGAGAAAAAAAAACAGAATATTTACACATTCTTATTGGAATCGTTACAGGCCATAATACAATGGGAATACACATGAGCAGAAACTCGTCCAACTTGTGTAGAGGGTGTCAAGAAGTGGCTTATCTCACTTCCTTTGTAAATGCTTCAGCCTGTCCAAGACCAGAAAAGCAGCCCTCAGACGATATTTTTTCGACAAATTCATCTAAAATCTGTGCTCCCTACGACTAAAGAACATCTTAAATTCATTCAGAATTCAGGATGGTTCAGGAGGGCATACAATACCTGAACTATGTCGGTCTCGTCCAAACTTCAGCTGACTCATTCCAACAGTTATTTCCGATATATGTATAATTTCTGCTATTTTTCTTTTGTTCAACACTTGTGATTATAAGTTTCACACAAATCAATTTTAGTGGTTACCACTTGGAAGTTAAATATGCACAATTGGTATATTAAGAAACAACTAGACATCATGTTGATAACAAACCCTTCCTGCAGAACCACGAGTGAAAAAACTTGCATTGGAAATTGAAGGGTTGTAAGTCTAAAGGGTCTAAGTGCCATTTTTATAATTTAGAGATATACGAGAAAAACATAATAAATAGCCCTTTGGCACTTATGCTCTACCACAACTTTATTTGTGTGTGTGTACAGTTTTAAAAGAAATATGCACTTGAATCCATTTTGATATTATAAGGCTTGGCACTTAGATTGTATTTTGATAAAAATATTGATTTTTGATTTTTTGGCACTTAGACCCTTTAGACTTACAACCCTTCAATTTTGAATTCCAATTTAATCTTCTAATTTACCTGAGGCTGTCGATGTTGAAATGAAAATACATAATACAAGCTCTAAGGTGTTACCAATTTTTTTTTTTATTTGAAGGATGCAAGTAGGCCATTATGTATAGAATATGACATTGTTCAAATGTCCTCTTCGGCTTCTAACTATGTCACGAAATCGAGTGGTCCAATTTTTAATGATTTATGTTCACCTTAAGGGTATCGGTCGATTGTGGCGTATAAGACTCGTGACTTCAGAAAATGTTTAGCTGGTTCGATTCGCATAAGCGTGGTGGTTAATTAAATCACCTTTGCTGAATGTCAATCGTGGCGTCCGCTGTTTGGAACGTAGCGCAATCATTCTGGAACCACATGACGTCTAGGACCATGTGGTTCAATTATGGCTATAAGAAATTGGTTATCATCGTTCAGTATGAGCTCGCTAATAACGGTGACTGACTTACCAATGTCGTTTTAAAAAACAAGTACAGACCAATGACGGTCCAGCCCAAAATTCACACCAAACAGTACCTGGTTGCATTGTCACCTGGTAAACTTTTTGTTGATAGGTGTCATCCGGCAATTTTGCTTGTTAATACAGCCACTCATCCAAAAATGAAAGATTATTTTTCGTTCTCTTGCAAATGTTCCGAAACCAAGTTAGCGAACAAACAGCGTTGACTATAGTCATGAACTTTGAGCTCTTGAGTCAATTGGATCATGTACGGGTGTACGTCCAAGTCCCTATATGTAAAATTTGACAAGTCTGCGAAAGGCCGTTTTCTTGTGCGGGTTCTGCTGATTTGACACATGTCTACAAAACAATATGGCTGCCATAGACCAAATTCTACCTGCGCTTATTAAAAAATCCTTAATATTAAAAACAAAATTAACAACTTTTTTTCATAAAAAATTTTTCTCGAATTTTTCTCATTATTTTTTTAAAATGAAGATAATGGACATAGACAAATCTTTACTTTTATTTTAGTATAAGTTTCAAGTTATCTTTTCTAAGTTTTTGTCTGAAGTGTAGATATCGAAAATGTAAACCATCAACGCTTTTAATAAACTGCACATTTTTACAACCAAATTTTGTATTTTCATCTCAACACCGGTAATACAAACAAGGTCTTTCAGCATCTACCTGTGCTTTCGATGTTTGCTTTAAAAATAAAGTATTTTTGGGTCTGTCTATTCGAATATATAATCCAGTAAAAATGTTGCTAGAACTTTATTTCCACACTGAAATCTCAACTGGGAATTCCTGCCTCTCAACCTTCTTGAGTTCGTGTTAACCCTTATGTTAATATTTTTTTTATTTCAAGCTAAACTATCAATTTTTTACGGAAACCGCTTGTTACGTACATTTAAAATCGATAGCAACCAACACAATTATAATAAAAAAAAAAAAAACAACGAAACCCCACTTGACTTAACCACCGGAACCTTAATTTCCGCTAAGTTTCCGCTTATTGCACTGTCATCAGTTTTTATTTTCACACACCCTTACAAAATGTTGTGAGTTCCGCCACCGACCGCCATCAAAACCATAAACGACTCGTGCCACTCGCATTACTTCATCACAAATTAGAAATTCTACAATTTCACACAACAAGGGTTCAATTGAAACTGACGGCGCGGCAGGGGCGGGGGCGGCATGGTGGCGGGCATGAGGTTGCGAGGACAGCAAAAACTTTCTCCTGGGCAAATTCATGAATTTCCTTAAATCAATTTAAAACTATTACCAACTAAATAACCCAAAGAGGCCAAGAGATAGAGATAAACACAAGAACAGGACGAGGCAGAGAAAGAGAACGAGAACGAGAAACGTGTGTTTGGGGTTTGGAGGACGGACAGAGAAACAAAATTAAGTTCAACCGTCTGCCATTTGTCTGTTCTGATATGGAGCAAACTTTCTCTTTGTAACCAAACAACTACGACCCTCTTATTTTCCAAGAGAAGCAGGAACTCCTTTTGCGCTCGGGTAAACAAAGCCATAATTTAGGGATCATTTCCTTTATTTCCTATAAACAAATCAGCATTGACTTTTAGCAGTGCCAGCAGCAGTAGCAGTAGCAGCAGCAAAAACAAGAAGCAAGTCGAAGCAGCATCAAATGCCAAGCGTATAGAGCGAGCGAGCATAAAGTGAAACTACAACTCTTGGCATCGGTTTTTATTCTTTTCTGGTTTTTTTTTTGTCTCCCCCGTCCCTCCGGGCTTGACTTTGTCTTTAACAAGAAAGAGAGGTTGTTTTGTTGCTGGTGTGTCATCCTTTGTTTTTTGTTGTTTAACAACCCTTGTTGTCGCGATTGTCATCTCTGTTTACGAATGACGTTTCTACTCGACTGTTAGTCTTAATGTAATTCCCTGAAGCAAAAACATGGCTATTAGCTTTTAAAGTTTGTTTGAATTTTTTCTCCTTTGTTTTTTTTTTATAATCAGAGTTGCCATCGCGCGTGCCAATTGGGCAACAGGGACTTTTCAATTACTTCTTTTGAATTGCTTTTTGTTTATGTCGCCCTGGAAACCTACATTTTGGAATGATTCTATTAAATTTGGCCCCAAGATTTTTGAAAATCAGCTTCTATAGCTCTTGTAAGAATAAGTTGGCAACTCTGGTGTCTGTCAATGTCGACGTTCTTGCCTTATTTTAGATGATGACTACTTTGCAAGCTTTAATGGCTTTTAAACGATTTAAGCCAGTTCAAGGTTGCCTCGGTTTTATATTTACGCCATCAGTTAAGGTAAACCACTTCCTGAAATTGTTTATTATGACAGTTAAGTTGATGTTTTACAATGCAAATGTGATTCCGCAAGGCATAACAGCGGTTATTACCTTAGACATGGTGAAGATGGCGCTGAAAAAAAAAAGAAATATATACGAATACGTAAATCCTGCCTCCATGCCATTCAGGAGGACTCTCTGTTCAAGGCAGGGCGTTTGTGTTTTTTTTTTTTTTTTGCAAAGGGACGACATTGTTTTTTTTTGTTTTTTTATTTTTAAAAATAACATTTGTGTTAATTTTTTTATATATTTCTGTGGACTTAAATATAAAAACGAAAGAAATTCGCATAATATTATATCTTTTTTGTTTGTCCGGGGAGTGAAAATATATGGAAATGGTATGGGAAAGATAGTCAGCAGAAAGGTCGACTCGACCGGCTTTCAACTCGGTGAGAATGGAGAGAGAAGAAGAATGAGTAGTTGACGATGCATACGTGATATAAATTTTCGCATTTTATGATTTTAAATTTGCATTCGCACGAATTTTCATTGTGAAAATTTATGTGAACTTGTATGGGGGAAAAAATGCCTGCTGTGGGGAAAGGACCTTAAAAAAAATCATGTTATGCTGGCGTTGCATTGTTTTGACAGTTAAATGGAGAACGATAGTATCTAGTAGGGACTTGGTATACACCTTTATACTCGTATTATAGGTATCTACAATGTGGGTGTGTTTTTGAGTTGAATTTTTTCGAGGTAATGAGCTGAAGTTAATTTCTTACAGGTCGACGGGCAAGTACTTTATTGTGGTTCTTTATAAGTCCCCGGGGGTAGTTGTTGAATAGTTTTTTTTGTCTACAGATATTTTAATTAATTTAAGTAAATTGTTCTTATTGTAAGCGCAGACCTTTGTCAGAGAGATTTCCAGGGACCTTCTTCGGAGACTGTGGTTGGCAGCTAAGAAGATAGTTTTATCTAAAATAAAATATATTAAGAAACAACTACAAGAAACAGGTCTTAACAACAAAACTAATAATTCATAAAGACATTTTACACCCAGCCAAGCTGGAAATGAAAAGGGCATATCAATAAGGGCGGATAGATGTTGAAATGAAATTATACAAGCTGTGTTTGAGGTATTAACAAAATTCTTTTTCTCTTTGAAATATCCATGTATCATTCAGATGCCTTCCTCGGCTTCTTACTATGACACGGGTCTCAGGGATCCAATTTTCAATTACGCTTCTGCATAGATCCAGCTGAAATTGAGTCTGTGTTATGTTCACCTTAAGGCTATCGGTCAATTGTGGCTTATACGTGTAGACCTGCGACTTTGGGAAAACCCACAAAGTTTAGCTGGGTCAAATCGCATAACCTTGGTGGCAAATTCACGTAAATTCTTTGAGAGATAACCTTACTCTGAAATTGTGCATGCAGAATGTCAATCGCGGCGTCCAAATGTGTGGCAGAGAGCGCCCGTCCGATGGAACCACCTATCATCTAGGTCCAAATGCTTCAATTAGGGCCATAAAAAATTGATTATCAACATTCTGTAGCGCTTGCCATTGACGGTGACCGGTGAAAGCACGAACCAATGACACCGCCGCGCCGGCCGGACCAGCACCCCAACTTGCCAGTCTACGAAACTAATTTGGCCATTGTTTAATGCTAAACGCTCAAAACAACTAATTTTTATTGGTAGATTGCATATTAGCTCCATTATAAGTGTCCTTACTGAACACTGCCTAATAAGAAGACATGCTTTTCGTCTTGGAGTTCCTGCAAATGATATTTGCAGAAGCTGCATGGATGAAGAAGAAGAGGAGTCATTTTCTCACCTTCTATGTTCTTGTCCTGCCCTAGCACAAAGACGTAGTCTACACTTGGGAGACTTGTACTATAACGATCCTAGTGATCTAAGAAATGTCTCAAACGCTTCATTGTAAGCTCCAAATGGTTTAACGAGTAAGGTTGATTTTTGGAATCCTGTGGTATCACAATGGACCAAATATTGGTTTAAGTGTGTTTTGGCTGTTCCGGCCAGCAGCCACCTAAACCTAACCTAACCTAACCTGACACCGCCGGCCAAAAATTCACTCTAAACGGTAAATTTTTGAGGATGCATTTTCACTTGGTGAACTTCACATGGGTTCGAATTGTCCCATATACGGTAATATTGCTTGTTAACACAGCGTTTAATCAAAAAAATCATCTCATCGCGTAAGATGATTTCTTGGTCGAAATTGGGGCCCTCTCCCAAAAACTTTGAAAGCCAGTCTGTGAACAAACGGTGTTGTTTATGTTTATGCCAAATTGAACTCTACGAAAGTCTGACCCCGAATCAGCTTTATCAAAAAAGTTTCAATTCTGTTTATGTTGGTTTCGTTTTATATAACCTGGTTGGAATAATAATATTTGTATTCCGACTCTGGTGTTCTGTGTAATCTAAGGCAACGTCTAAGACACTGCCTCTCAAAAACCCGAATCTTTTCTATTTGAGATAGAGCAACGTTGAACCACATCGGGCACCCATAGACAATCATAGGCAGGATGAGGGTCATGTAGCAAATCACTTTTACCCTGTTGTCAAGCCGGGTGAGGGTAAAAGCTCCCCCAACTCTGACAACAGCAGCATTTATGTCTACTGATTCAACTAAATTTCAAGGCACTTTAACTCGCCAATGACTGTCCATGTGGCTCTACGCTCACTAGCTTGTGCCAGTTCTTTCTCGACTTTTAGAACTGTTCTGTACGCTATTAGATCGTCGGCATATGCGATTGCCTAAGTAAGGCTACCTATTAGGTCTCTGGTGTAAATGCTACCATTAAGCATGTCATAAAGAATATATAATAGTGGTTTACTTATGCCAAGTCTGGTCAGCTTTAGATAAAGAGCCTATAACCATAAGGTGTCGAAAGCCTTCTCCAAATCAACCAGACAGGTTCTATGTTATATGGATATCAGACACCAGCTTAAACGCAGCGTGAATTGTATCATGTCCCGCCTTAAAACCGAGGTCTGAGTATCCGGTATGATATTGTTGTCCTCCGCCTATTAAGACAGATCTTTATTAATACCGTTTTTCGCTGGATTGGAGTTGTCCTTTCCCTTTTCTGGGAGAGGATATACCACAACTGTTCTTCACCACACTGGATAATATGCATTATTCATTGCGTTGTTAAAGAGTATTTATACCACACTGCCTTCGAAGACAGCTGTCGAAGTAAAGCATTGGATATACCATCGACTCCTTCTGACTTCTTTTTCTGTAATGAGTCGAATATGATCTGGAGAACGACCTTCGTAACGAACAGCCCGTTTCGCTCTGCGATATTGGCGTTTGCCGAATGAGCATCATTGAACCCTATGAGACCGCGGTTCTCCGATCGCTATTGCTTCATTTCATCTCGAAGGTTAAGCAGAGCTCTGTTTTCCAGGTCAAGATTCGGACGAACGCTACCATTCACCTTGTACACTTGCTGAAAAGCAGGCCCCATTATCTTCACTCTCCTCTGATCCAGAGGTCGTCGTCTAAGAGGCTAATCGTCCGAATCTACACCTGCTATCGGAATTATGTCTCTGTTTTCTGTTGTTCTCTCAAGCTTAAGACTTGGAAGATCGTTTTGATCATTCCTCCTAAAGATCTTATTTATTTGTGGAAACTTTCTCGGTTCTCTAGATTTAACGGCGCGAATTCTGTTATCCCATCTACATATGTGTATTTATTTGCGATACCTATACATAGAAAGGCTTAAATTTGCATTTGGGAAAAAATCGAACTCTGGATTTGGGACAAAGTTAACTTTACGGCTCTAACGATTTCGATTTAAAGCTTCTTTGAATTTTAAATAATATTTTATATAATTTTCGAAAAAAAAATATTATTTTTGGATTTTTGAAAAAAAAGTTCAAGTTCAAATCAAATTTTTAGAAAAAGCAATATCTTGAAAACCCGTAAACTAATGGTTTATACAAATTATTTCCTAAAATGTGTATTATTAAATACCTACTTAAAATTGACATTTTTAGAAAAATAAAAAAAATGTCCTTTATAAGAAATTATTTTAATAATAAAACGATTCTTTAAAATTTGTTTGCATAAAATATTATTTTTCTAGAAATCAGACGGCAATTTTATGCAGTTTGAACATTTTTATCTCACTAAATCCGAGTTTTATATTTATTTAAACATAATTTTTAAATTCAACAGTACTTTTACGTGCGATCCAGTCGTGTATTTTATTTTTTTACGAAAATCAAAAAGGCGTACGGAATTTTGAATCAGCCAACAATAAAATTATTACTAGGCATAATGTACAATTTACTTTCCATCATTCAAATAAAAGCAATGTCACACCTTTGAATATTAAACAGTTGTCTTCACCTTGTATAAATAATCCAATAAATCCTACCCAGGTACCTTTCTACATTCTAATCAAATTTGAACGTAGTTTCCCAACTCATGCAGCAATAAATTCCATCCCTTCTAATAAAATGATCAAAAGAACACAAATAAGAAATCTCCTCATCCTAATGACTTCATTCTCCTTAATTTGGAAAAGAGTTATGCAGATACATTCCCCTTCAACCACTTAACCATTAGTCATCTCCTAAATCCCAACCCTTGAAATAAAAGTACAGAACAATATAACTTCGACATCGCTCAACCTCATTAGTATCTCATTTAGTGCAACATTCATTTCACTTAACACTTTGCGCTCCATTTACACTCCCGAAACATTTATTAATCCCAATTAATCATTATAACACACTCAGGACACACACACACAGCACAGCACGCACGCGACAGCAACAACAAAGCTGAGAAAAACACGGCATATAGAGGCTTAGTATTATAATAAATACAAAAAAAAAAAAAATCAACGCACACAAGAAAGAAGACAAAAAGAGATCTGACGAAGGAAAGAAAGTAACAACAAATAAATTGTCAATCAAATCAATTCACACTTGGTATATTCCGATTTCGAGTGCTATGTTTACTTAAGGGGCCACACAATCATCGCGGCCGCCATTGTGTCTCGGAATACCTTCCGACTGCGTGGCGGGCCAAACACCCTTTCCCTTTTGTCTTCCGTTCGACCAACTTTTTCAACACAAATCTCAGGGGGTAATTGGGAATTCGTTACTCGTTATCTTTAACCAGTGAAGGATTTAGGCAACTTGACGCCTCTTAAGAATTCTTTCCCGACCACTTCGTGCAAACAGAGAACAAACATAAATCTTACCAAGATATGAAACCCGAAAAGCAACGAATTACTGTTACAAATGCTTGCATTAAGTGGTATTGATAGTTTTTAAGACACTCACTCTCATTTCTCATAGCTGTGAGGACAAGCGGGAAAAGGACACAGTCATTCTGCAAATGCCCTACTCTGGCTAAATTCTACTTACTTACTTAACCGACTCCCGATCCATGAAGGGTCCCTGGCTGAGACACTGTAGCTTTCCATCCTGTCTGATTCCGAGCACGCTGCTGCCAGTTATCTAGGCTAAGTGCTCTGGCATCGACGATGGCTTGGTCTTCAAACCGGAGGCTCGGTGTTCCTTTTTACCTTTCTAAGCTGGAGCATTGTTCCCGAACCATGAAGGGTCTCTGCCTGATACCACAGTAGCTTTTCATTCCATCCGCTTACGAACACCCTACTACCAGTATTCTAGGCTAAGCGCTTTGGAATCCCCGATGGCTTGGTCTTTAAACCGGGGGCTCGATCTTTCTTGCTACCGCTCTTAGCTGGAGCATTGTTCCCGATCCATCGACATTGAAGATCTCTGCTTGAGACAAACGCCCACTGGGTGCTGGACAGAATCCTGCAATGAGACTCTTGAGCACTTGATAAATACTCACTTCCCGGGTTGCGGGTCAAATGACAGCAACCTGGAAACAGAACCCTACACGGAACACATTATACCATCGGATATTACAACGGAAGAAAAGATAAGATGGGCAATCCATTCCTTTTCTCCGTATAAATCCCCTGGCCTTGATGGCATCTTCCCAATGATGCTACAGAAAAGCGAAATCCAAATAATACCGCTCCTGAAAAACATATTCCTTAACAGTCTAAAATGGGGATATGTTCCTTTATCATGGCGCGAAGTCAAAGTGGTTTTCATTCCAAAAGCTGGCAAGCCCAGTCATACAGAAGCAAAAGATTTCAGGCCAATTAGTCTGACATCGTTTATTCTTAAAACGTTTGAAAGACTGATAGACCTACATATTCGTGGCACTCTGAAACTGGTTGATTTATCCCCAGCTCAGCACGCCTACACAAAGGGGAAGAGTGTAGAAACGGCACTTCACAGCGCCGTTAGCACGATTGAGAAGACATTGAGCGACAAAGAATATACCCTTGCTGCGTTTCTCGATATTGAAGGAGCCTTCAACAACGTGAACAATAAAGCGGTAGAGGCAGCTCTAGTAGACAATAAAATCGATAATTCGATAATACGTTGGGTTATGTGCATGCTAAAGAACAGCAAATTAACTCGGAACTTGCAGGGATACAGATGAGAGTGTCCACATCCAGGGGCACCCCACAGGGGGGAGTTCTCTCACCACTCCTTTGGGTGCTGGTTATGAACACAATTCTCATTAATTTAAAACACTGTGGTGTAAAGATAGTAGCCTACGCTGACGATCTTGCGTTATTAGCTACAGGTAAATTCTTACCCACTATCAGTGAACAGATTGAATACGCCCTTTCTAAGGTTAATAGATGGACTAGAAAGTGCGGCCTGATGGTTAACCCGTCAAAAACAGAATTAGTCCTCTTCACAAATAAAAGGAAAATACCAAACTTCAGAATACCTTCAATTGAAGGCACCCCGCTGAAGATTTCAGATCATGCAAAGTATCTTGGTGTGATTCTAGATAGGAAATTAAACTGGAGTCTTAACACTAAGGAAAGAGCGAAAAAAGGAATGATTGCATTCTACTCCTGTAACAGAATCTTTGGGAAATCCTGGGGACCTAGTCCAAAAATTATCAGGTGGATGTATTTGGCGATAATCAGACCAATACTAACCTATGGTAATTTGGTATGGTGGAATGCAACGGAAAAAAGCAGGAACCTCAAAACTCTGGCAAAAGTACAGAGACTCGCGTGCATTGGGATTACGGGTGCCATGAGATCCACACCAACTGCAGGGTTGGAGGCGATACTCAACCTGAAACCCCTAGACCTTTTCGTACAAGAATCCGCAGCATATAGTGCCTTAAGGCTAAGCCAAACTAATACCTGGAAAAACAGCGCAATAGGACATGCTCAAATTCTTCAGAAATACTTGGGTGATAGTATCATTACAGATTATACAACACCCGAGCTTGACTTTTATAAACCATTCCAAACTGCCTTTCCAAGCAGAGAAGAATGGCTGAACAACCAACCCTACACCAGTGAATCAGAAATAGCAATCTATACTGATGGCTCCAAAATGGACACAGGTGTTGGTGCAGGCTTTTTCTCAGAACCTCTTGAGCTAAACAACTCACTTAGGCTCCCGGATCATAGCAGTGTCTTCCAAGCGGAGGTCCTGGCAGTGACAACAGCTGCTAGACAGGTATCAATGATGGCGATACCACGGGCTGATATAACCTTTTACATTGACAGCCAAGCGGCAATAAAAGCGATTTCTGCCACTGTGATAAAATCGAAGCTTGTCTCTTGCTGTCGCAAAGAGCTTAAGGTTCTTGGCACGCAGCACAATATTAGACTCTGCTGGGTACCGGGACACAGCGGCATACCAGGTAATGAAAATGCCGATGAGTTGGCAAGACAGGGATCAGCGCTCGACGCTAGTCAAGCAGAGATGGTAAACATCCCACTCTGTAACATTAAACAGAAAATTTCAGACATAATCCTAAGGAAATCCAATGAAAGGTGGAATCTACTTGACACCTGTGATACTACTAGGAAAATATGGCCCTGCTTTAACAAGCAGAGAACTGACAAAATTATACAACTTAGTAAGAAGTCCCTTCGCTCTCTTACGAGCATAATCACCGGACATAATTTATTGAAATACCATAAATTTAAAATGAAACTAAGTACAGATGACCTATGCAGGGGATGTGGTGATGAGGAGGTACATGAAGACACCTCACACTTTCTCTGTCATTGCCCGTCACTATGCCACCAGAGAAGGAAATGGCTTGGTAGCTACTTCTTTGATAATCTAGAAGATATTTCTAATATTTCAGGAATACACATATTGAACTTCGTCAATGCCTCAAAATGGCTTGACTGATTAACAGAATACATAGGTTTTATCAGGAAAGAGTGATAACACTCACGGGTAACACAATGGATCTACATTGATCTAAGTGTGACAATAGCAACATCAATTGTCAGCCCAACAACCTAACCTAACCTGCTTGAGACACTGTAGCTTTCCATCCTGTCATCAGAAGAATTTTTCTTTCGAAAGAGCCCAGTATTATCTATACCTTTGTGCATTTAGCACTTGGCGCCGTAAAGCAGGACTGGTAGTATAAGGGCTATGTTTTTGTAGAGCATGCACTTCGTCGTACGAATAAGAAGTTGTGAACCCCTTTGTTTTGCTAAACCGAAGTAGCAGCGGTTTCCTAGAGTAATTCTTGGTCGGATCTCCTTTTAGGTGTTGTTCTTGGAGTTGATATTAACTCCGAGGTAGATGAACTTTTTATCTTCCTCGAAGTTCTTGCCCTAGTCGGTGGATAGATGTTTGTTTATAGTAAATACTTGGTCTTGTCATCACTTCATTAACTTCAAGACCAAAAAGTCTCCACCGATCTTCAACAAACATGAAGGAATCTCTTACAAAACCTTTAGAACGGACGATGATGTCGATATCGTCCACATACCCCAACAGTTGGACAGATTTGTTGAATATAGCGCCATCCGTGCTAACACCTGCCCTGCGTACAAGATTGAAGAAATCACATGATAGAGCATTTCCGTTCCATGGGTCCATGTATGAAATAGTTAAGAAGGGATGCTTGCTAGTTGCACATTGTACCTCGTATTTTCCACAGTAAATCAGTTTTCCCGGGATCCCGAGTTTATCCATCGCCATATAGAACTCCTGAGGGTAAATGTTATCGTACTCGTATGTGGCTTTGAAGTCGATAGGTAGATGGTGAGTCTCGACTTGAAATTCGTGGGTCTTTTCCAGGATTTGCCTCAATGGAAATATTTGGTCTACGGCCGACCTTTCGGGCCAGAAGCCACTCAAGTAATTGCCGATTAAATTAAGCCCATTATATGCTCTGGTCAATTATAGAGCACAGTAGGAACGTCATTTTTTGATGACATTGACCAACTTTCTTCGGAAATAAAGATCAAGGATTTGGATCTTTTCTCAACACGACAAATGGGCTTTATGACGAACTTCGGTACTTCCTTGCTGTTCCATGCGTTTGATTTTTTAGACCACCAGCTAGTGGACTGAGGGCTTTGACGAAAATGTGTAGGTGTAGGATTAGCTACTGTTTCAATACCAGTCAACAGTGTTTGACACAGTGTATATGGTTTCGGATTTGTGTGTTGGTCCGAAGTGAGGCCGGAGTGAGTTATCCGAATTCCAGATGATTGCACAAAAGCAAACACACAATAAGACACATCAAAATCTAATACATCCTTTCGATTTTTTGTTGAACTCAATCTAAACTATGTAGGTGACTCCGTGTGAATGTCCCGATATCAAAATGGCGCATTTCTACGTACATATCTTCTACAAAAAACTCACAAATAAATAAAAGGTGACAGTTCTCTCTATGACATCTAGAAAGGTGTACATTTTATATGCGACAAGGTGAGAAGTCTTTCAAAATTGCCTAACAATGGCGGAAAATTTTTAACAGCCGAAGAATACGGGATAAACTTGTCAATCGAAAAATTATTTACCAACTTTTTCTTCATTTAAAACATTTTTTACTTTCTATTAAACTTCAAATTACAATGACAGGGAATACAATTAGGCCAGGCGCGCATTCAATTTTTAGTTTCGCAACTGTTTGGTTGCTAAAATGAAACATATGGGCTTATATGGAACACCGCGCACTTAGAGCAACTCGATTCGAGCAACTAAAAAGTTTGTATTTTGACACAAACTAAACGATTGCCTTCGCAACAGTTGAGCTGTTTTCTACAAGCGCAAGAGAGAAAAGAGTGTGAGCGTGAGTAAAGAGTTGCCAGTGCGCGGTTCTCTTTCAACTGGTGATTAAACTATTTGGTTTCGATCACAGTTGCCAGTGCGCGACTAGCCTAAATGTTTATAAAAAAAAATATTTTCAAAAAGTTCTTTTAAAGGTAGATTTTGTTAGATGCCCCCCTGAGATATTATGCCCTACAAACACTCATTAGCTTCTCTCCCACCGATCCGTCACTGTCCGGAAAAAGTGGCTGAGCGAGCCTAAGACACATTTCTGGTAACGGAAAATCCGATAAATACTCGTACCTTTTACACTCAGCTGAACCGAAAGACCGGAATCACAGAATCGTCATTCCTATCGCTCTTCCATACTCATCATCATCATCATCAACAAACGACAACGAAAAACTGCTCTCATTGAGAAATGTAAGGAAGGACTAAAGGAATGTGTTGTTGTTTCTTTTTTTGCCGGTTGTATTCTAGGAGCGAGAACGAGGAACTTTAGGAAAGCTGGCTGCCTCCTCCGTTAACAGCCAGCAAGCAAGGATTCCTCATTTATCATTTCATTAGAGAGCTGTTGTTTTAAGATTTTATTTTCAAGCTTTCAGCTTCAATGGCAGCCTATTCAGGATTTAAAATTGTTTCTTATTTGTTGTTCTTATTTTTATTATTTAACAAGAGAAAACCCTTAACAATCGATGTTGATGGAAGAGCTTGGAGCTTGACGCAAATCTTGATGTGAGTTTTTCGTTCGTTTAAAAGTTCTTCTCATTTTATCGTGATTTTTGTTTTTTTTTGGCTGTTCAAGACCTGACATTCCAAAACGGCTGAGGAGGACTCTTTGGTTTCTAGACATTCGACACCCGATGTAACCATTTGCTCAATTTCATCCCCCTTATTATTTTTTTTTTATTTTTATTTTTTTTTTAATGTAGCCTTAAACAATTGTTGGAAATTTTTTTTTCTTATAGGTATTTATGGAGAAATGTGATTTGCCTTGATGAGGGGTAATTTAACACCCTTAAAATACCACAACAATTTTATTAGACAGAACGCGTACTGCTGGAGTGACGTGAGGCATCACTTTAGTTTAAGGGAACCATCATTAGGAGATGTGAGGGCGTGCGTCTATCTTAGGGGAATTTTGGTTTTTTATTTGATTTGCTTGTCGTTGTTTGGATGACAGATGGTTGTGTTTCTGAATCTAGAGGGATCTTTTAAATAATTTGTTGCGGGATTGTGTTTTTTGTGTGTAGTTCGAGATTTGCGGTGAGTTATTTAGATGAGTGTCAAAGGGCAACAGCTTAGCAATTTTGTATACGTGAGCAGTGAAATAGGTAGAAGATATACATCTGGCCCTGGGGATAAGTGAAGAATAATTCCTATTTTTAAATCGAGTATCTTCATAAGTATGGCAAAAGTATGTTTTTTTTAAGAAGACAAATGAAACAGTGTTTATTTTTTATTTTTTTTTATTTTTTTATTTGGACTATCTAATGCTTATTCCTCCGGATTTAAGAAAAAAAGGAGATTGACAACTGAAAAGCCGAAAAAGGTTTCTGTTTTTGCACAAATCCCTTGAGGCTTACACTTGTCTTTAATATTTTCCTTACGGTCGATCGTTGGTGAGATATTCTACTGCCATTATACCCCATTTAAATTAAGTAAATATAAAACGCATGCAAGAACTTTCTAATTACAGCCTCAGAAGAAACATCATTGTATGAAGGTACAAGGGTGGTAGGATTATTTTCAACTCTCAAAGTGTCAATTAACAAAATGAAAAAATATATGTACAAACACATAAGCCCTTTCATATACTAATCACAAGTCTGTCACATTTCAACTTTTACATTGCTCCCGTCACTTCATTTGGTTCACCAATTTGTAATTTAACGAAAAGTGATTAAGATGATTTTGAAAGATCTGAAGTCACATTTGATAATAAATTATTTAAAAAAACATCACAAAAACAAACACAAAAATGTGTAAATTAATTAAAAGTTCAATTTAAAAATTTTGGGGCAGCTACCCCAAGCAATTTGCTAATTTTAAAGCAATAGGTATTCGTAGACTTACTTTTTATTTATTTAAAATACTTTTAACTAATATCTTGCTTAAAATATTTTTTTTCAAACCATTGTTTCTGAACACACCCAAAACAATTGACAGTTGGTGGCTTGTGCAAACAAATAAGCAAACACACCTTTTTGACATTTATAAACGTGATATGAAGTTAGTACGATATTAAAAAAGATAAAATAGGGGAGGTTTTCGATGGTTAAACAAATGTTAGAATAGTATGATGCCAAATGCGATTAGAATTTGCAAAATTTTGTCATTTTAAGCTTGACTTGATCCAGCATGTCTCCACTTAGTTTTAGATGCACAATTGGGAAGATACACTATTGACAAGAAGTGATTTTTTTAAGATGACAGCTGTGTAAATCGTTCATTTCAAATGATCGAATCGTTCAACAATCGATTACGAAAATGATCCGATCATTTCAACTAATCGATCATTCGATTATTTTCATTACACTGAAATGATTCAATACTATTCCTATTCGATTTCGATGATAAGATTGACTTGTGACCTTGATAGTTCTCACAAAATATTCTAATATTGTAAGCCATAAATTGCCAAATAACAACGAATGATGGCATGGATGAAAAAGTGTCAAAAAATTCAAGAAAAAGAGATTTTATTTGTTGCTCCGGAAAAGGGCAATTTTAATTTTAGGGCTTTCGCCTAACATTTGGCACGAAATATTCTTTGTACGTCCTAACTGAATTTTTCCCCTATTCGTCAAGTCATAAGCTATCAAATTCCATCAAAGGATGGCTACGATGTTGATGGATTTAGAAACGTCCAAAAATTCACATTAAACATACCGGATCCTGATACATCAAATAACATCAGTTCAAACCAACAATGGTTTTTGCGGCCTACAACATCAACAACCACCTCGATCAATCATGTTCTTCAATGACGAGTTCAACCCAGAAATTCCAGACCACCGTCTGTTTGGCATTCATAATCCACGTTGATTGAATCAGAACAAATGAAATCGAATAAATCATGGTTAATCGAGTCAACTGATATTGAAAATCGAGACTCATTGAAATGATTGAGATTGAAATAGAAAATCGAGAATCATCTAAATGTTTGAGATTGAGATCGATTAAAATGATTGATTTCGATCATCAATACTTTTCGATGATCGGATCAAAAAAATCGAATCGATCCTGATTGACACAGCTCTAATGACCAGAAACTCCAATGACTGTTTTTATCCAAGAAAGGACTTGAACTTTTAATACGTCTGTGACCACTTTGTTTGGCAACAAGCAAGTATATTCCTTATCATTATTATTATGTTTACGACTTTGAATGTCAATCGGTCCAACATTTCGTTCAGTTTCGCTTCTGATCTGGCTACCATCTATAATGCATACATCTGTACAAAACATAAGTATAACTCTCATATCTGGGCTAGCGCCCCCATTACTCGTTTGAACCTGTTGAATAGAATCCAAAACAGAGCCCTAGAACTTATAGAACACTATTGTTATGTTTCCTGATTTTTACTGTTTCATCGCTTTTTCTATCAAATAAAATGTCATTTGCATTCCCCCTCTCAAAACTATTCCGCCTTAAGCCAAATCTAGCTGCGAATGCTCACAAGTTAACCCTTGATTCTAACTTCGAATCTCCCACAAACTGTCAAAAGATATTCTTTCTATTGCCACACTACAAGAATATGAAATACTTTGCCTTTCTCGACATTGACATCTCCTATCAAATCTCTCCAGGTCAGCAGGTTCGCTTTCAAGTTGAAAATATCTCCTGTTATCAGAAACATGCTGTAAAAATTGGGGATCATTATTCTACAAACTGTTACATTTCTATTTTCACCTGCTCAGAGTATTGGAAGCAACAAGCCCAATAAACCTTTTCACCACTGTCTGAAGAGGTGTGTAGTTTATCATCACTTGGCAATCACTAGCAATTTAAATTGTTATTCTTTTTTTGGAAATTGGGTTTTGCAAAGATCATATTTGAAAGATACTTCCAATTCGGTTAATCAAAGGTGAAATTAGGCATGGGATCACTTATCCCATTGTCCACCCACCGTTCCTTTTATGGATCAAACGAACCTATTACTTGCATGTTGCGGAGAATTCATTGAAACATCAAGTGCTTCGACCTTAACCTCAGTTAACCATACCTAAAACTCCATCTTCTTAACCTTCCTTTAAATTCACTCCAATTCCAGATTTATATTATAAATAAATGAGATATTGCCCCCACCAAATCTTTTCCGTAAAAGCATGTGAAAGCACAAGTTCGCTGGACAACCTGGTACAAGTGACTGCGAGTTCGGAAGCCCGAACTTAGCAGAACAACAACGAAAAATCATCGAGCATGTGTCAAACGAAAATGGAATTTAGTGGACCTACAATTTTCTGTCGATTCCGAATGGCTTACTCTTAGAGAATTTGTCAATTTCTCGCAAGTACTTCCCTACAGCGGCTGAGAATCGAACTCTTAACCTTATGCGTGACAGTCCAACGCACTAACCATTATACCAAGGTGTACTACAATACTACTGTTAAAACGCAGTAATGTTTGAGAGTTATTAGTCACAAGATCCTGGTTCTTTTTGAGCTGGTGCACCACCAAATTTAGTTTAATTTAAGGTACGAAGGAAAAAGTTAAAAAATGTTCGGCAAAAAACCGAACTTTGAAATTAATGTGAATCAAGAATTAAGGCAACATTACTTACCATTTTGAGAAATTTTGTTGAATTATTTTTTTTGAGAAAAAAATTAATTTCTAAAATTTCGAAAAACACAGCATCTATGACAGGTACTGTGATTTTTGGTTTTAAAAGAATACAACGTGTGGGGGAAAATTTAAAAATGATATATACCAAGCTTAAGAAAATCCGCCGAGCCATTTAGGCTTTAGTCAAACAGACAGACAGAATTGCTTAACCAACTTTTTTAGTATTTTCTATCAAACTCGTAGTAATGTCAAGTCTATCCCGAACACTTGATCTTAGATACAGATCCAGGCAAGACATAGGCAGGATCGTAGCTACCCTCAGCGGACACTGCCCAATAAAAGACCATGCAGCGAAGCTAAGTATTCCTCACAACTTTTACTCTCATAGCTGTGGGGACCAGCGGTAAAAGGAAACAGTCCTCCATTTTCTCTTCAAATGCATTGCTCTGGCTAAATTTAGAGAACAATCATTAGGAACGGCTTTTTTGGACGACATTGACGAACTTTCGGAAATGAAGATGAAAAACTTGATCTCTTTTCTCAATGCGACGAAATGGCTTTAGGACGAACTTCGGTTAATTCTGTGCCGTGACCTTCGTTTGGCTCTTTAGATCACAAGCTTGCGAAGTGAAGGCTTTGATTGAGGCTTATAGTGCGAGGGGCCGGATAATCACTCAATCGGATTGGCTACTTTTTCAGTACCAGTCTTTAGGCTGAATAGCTTGGCACTAGCGTTGCCGGTTTATCCGGGACGTCCCGGATTTCAGACATAAATTCATCTGTCCCGCCCGCCGGGACAGCTTTGTTTTTGTTCACAATTTACCATATCAATTCCATCCACATATTCAGGTTCGAGTTATGGTATCAAAATGGCGCACTTCAGCGCTAATTGGGCCACGGGACTATATTACCGGTGATCGTCAATTCTACCTATCTAATGTCAAATCTGATCAAAGACTTGAGTTCGATTTTTTTACGAACGAACAACCAAACAGTTCCTCTGTATATATATATTTTTTGCAAGCAAAAATAAATCAACTTTTCTTATGTTAAAATTCTCGCTAGTCTGGGATTCGGGCAGGTGGTGGTGGTAGTGTAAGAGATTTAGGAATGCAAGTTTTCGTTTCACTCTTCTATTTTTTCGACAATAACTTTTTCAAAGACTTCAAGGTTAACACACCAAATGTGAATCTTAACGTAAGTGTACGAAGAACACTGGGTTATTTTATTAAAATCCGTCGGATGATAGGTATAGGGAACACAGTTTGAAACACACTGTTATTCCACAATGATTTTGCACCCCATAACCCCATCCAGTGTTATAATTTGCCTTAACAGAAAGACTTAAAAAAATAACAGGGTCGCCATCTTTAAAACGATCGCACGTAATGGCAATATTTGCCTCGACAAAAAAATCACTTCCTCGGTGCCATTTCAAAATTCAAACAGGACATAAAATCAAAACGTTAAACGTCAAATCCCAACACATGTGCGTATGTCGACACATGCAATCGATGAGATCTCATCTCATTTTTTAAGATCATAAAAAGATTCACAATTCAAAATCCCAAGACAGAAGAAAAACCATAAACCCTGACATATGCACATCACATACTGTACATTATAATCTGCCTTCAAATTACATCAACCACACATTAAACTGTCGTTCATGTCTCCCAAGTGTTAAATACAAAATCCGACGATCATCTCAAAAAAAAAAAAACGTCGTAAAACCATGCCCTCATCAAAATCTTCAATAACAGGATTTAAGTCTTGCAGTATAGAATCCTATACCCCATAAACCAATCAAATTCAAATTAAAATAATTTCCCCCAAGAGAGACGACGACGACACCGCGACCGCATATTTAAATGTCTCTAGTTAAACAATATTCTACTCCAATTAATATCATTGTTTCCAAACTACTCACCGTTATTGGCTGTAATTGCGTTTGATGCAGCTGCCCCGGAACTAACTCCATTATTTCCACTGCCGCCATTAATACTGTTGCTCATCGAAGATGATGTCGAATCACTCGAAACGATAAAAATTCTCATCAAGAAGATGCCAAGCGTGACATAAACCGGCGCCATTTTTTTTATTGTTTGTTTTTAATTTTGATTTTTGCGCGCGATGCAATTTATTTTATGGTTTTAATTCAAAACAAAAAAAAATGGTATACACTTGAAACAAAAAAAAAAAATTCCTTGTTTAGAATCACCGTTCATTCGGTGTTTATAATTTTTTGTTTCACTTTTTTGCGAGATAAAAAAATATTTGATTATTTTAAATAAATCTTTTAATTGCTGTATACACTTTTCTTTTCTATTTTATTAAATTTGTTTTCGTGTTTTTTGTGCACTGACCCTTGTTATTGGCAAACAAAAACAAAATATTCATGTCGTTTTGTATCCTTGTTTGTTGGTTTTGTTGTCGTATTGAGGTCCTGTGGAAGAGAACAAAAAAAAAATAAAGAGAGAAATTAAATGTGAGCAAATAACTGCGAACGAGAATTTGCGTTTCTGTTTGTAGTGTTTTCCATTTTAAAGAGGACGGAAATAATTAAAGGATTTCATTTCACAATTTGCTGCCGATTTAATCCGATTATTCGTGGAAACCGTGATAAAGGGATGTCCTGGAGGGTGGATGAGTATGAAAAAAAAAATTCCGAATCTCTAACAGGGCGAAAAAGCATTTTTTTTGTTCAAAATGCAACAGATACCATCTACTATATAGTCTGAATTTCGCTGTACTATATGTAGGTATTGCTGAGAATGCATATGTGGTTTATGTGGGCAGAGAGACAGGAGCTTTCCAGAGTCCGTTCGTAGAGCAGTGTCCTTCGTACGAGATAATGAATTATTTGCCCATCAGAATAACGCTACTCTCTGTTTTTTATTCATTCTTTTTTCAACTTCCACATAAACATAGCTAGCGGTATAAAAATTAATTGATTGATGTGTCGAAAAATTGGTAACGAGCAAAACGAGATGTTGGATGTTATCCGAAAAGAAGGACACGGCACGGACATGACCAACACGTCACGGATGACTGAAAGAGTAAATTGTTCCTTTGTTTGGGTTTAATGTGACGCTCTTTCACAGATTAACAAGTTTTTTATTTCTCTGTCGGGAATGCCAGCCAACTGAATTCAAATTGATGGGCGTTAAGATGGGATCGGAATGGGATATGAATCCTTGATGTGTTCTTCATTCAAAAGGATATTTAATTGAAAGTGAGCGGAAAAAGTGTGAAGTGAGTTTTGTTTTTGTATTTGTCATTAAAATCATAAAGTGTGATAATATGATGATGGATGAGTGCAGTTTTGAGAGGTTGAAGGGTTCGTCCATTGAGCATGTCCTTGACGGTGTTTTCAGAAAAAAATACATTGCATTAAAAATTGTGCAATATACATACTTCTATTGATCTGATAGAATTAAAGGCGTGAGATTCATTACTTCAAGATTTTATATAAATGAGTATCAGTGCGGGGACGACAAAACTTTCTTTGACATTTATATACATATAATTTCGATCTACCTACCTGCTTTAGGAAAGACTGCGAAGGTATACAATATACAAATCCACACATCCATAAATATTCGGCACTAACAAAATTGATTATAACCTACTTTAACTGTTTCCACTTGGTACAATTTGTCCCTGAGGATTTCTGGGAACTTTGTAGAATTAGCAGTATGTCACTGCCTTCTGACCAAGCTTGGAAGAGGGCTAATAGTCTCTCCTGAAAAATAAAACCAATATTATTCAACCGAAAATAAGTATCAGCAACAAACTGATTCCAACACAAATGCTGGACAAGCAAAATGGCTAAGCGGTTTCAGAATTTTCCCATAAAAAGAGGAGGATCACTCTGTCAAGGCCTCTAGCTGATGCCTTGCTCGAATTACAAGCTGAAATATCAGCGATGAAAGTAAATATTGTTTTATACCAAATAGAATGTGATATGTGCTTCAGCTATTATCCTTGTTTTTGAGACTGTATGTGTGAAAAGCCCCTTAGTGATGGGAAAGAGATTCAAGTTGAAACGATTACTCTTAACACCCGCATTGGAACTGTATATTTATACAAAAAGAACACCCAGCTCTAGTGGCACGAAACACAGAAGAACTTTGTTAGAAGAACTATCAATTTGTTGAAACTCAACAAATTGGTAAGAATGATTGACAAATATTAAACATGGAAGTCCAAAATTTCCACCAAGTAGGCCATGAAATCTAATTCATGTCCTTTACGTAGAATCGCACGCTATGCCTTATATGTATATGGAAGACCACCCGGCCTAGAAGAAATGAAGATAGATTTAAGTTAAGTCAATAAAATTGATGGAACTGCCGGTCTAGCTGACGAGTTGTTTAAAGAGGTAGCCGATGACTTGGCTAGATAGAAATAAACATCAACTAACAGATGAATAGAATCTCATCATTATTTGTTTGATCTTTATAAATGAATACCCTACTAATCACCACCAAGGATCAGTCTTCTTAACATAGCCCACAAGATCTTTAAAGAAATTAAATGAGCTCCAAATCAATATTTACCACCATTTTTACTAATTTGAAGCTCATACGTGACAGAATATAATATAGAGATATACAGAATAGTCAGTTCATGATGTTGATGTTGAAGAATACAAAATGCGTGCTTTAAGATCAGTAAATACATACTTCATCAATACCTTTACAGTCAAAAACAAGGGCTTAGACTATAGATGCGGCGATTTCAAGCGACTTTTTTAACATCGTTCTAGAAGGAATAGTGCCTAACTCTCTCAAAAAAAACCAACGAGATAAGAATAACTAGAAAAGGGAGGAGAAGATCGTGTTCAGAAAGAAGAATCCGTACGCAGGCTTCTACCACAAGGGTATCGAGAGTCTCACGATCGAAGCTATACCCGGAGATTCTTAAAAAAAAAAACCATAAAATCACTATTGATGTTAAGACTGGAACGCATACACTCTTGGAAACAGTAAATGCAACCAAGTCAAACCAAAGAAGTAGTAGATGAATTCAAACATCATATGCAAAAGTTGCTAAATGAGGTTCATTTAGGACGAGTTATAAATCAAGAAGATGACCTTCTTCCATGCAATTAAGAATCAGCTCCAGCATCGAATAAAGCAGTAGTTTAAGTTTCAAAAATCTTAAGAACAACAATTCCGAAGAATCTGATAGCTAAACAGCAGAGTTCTTCAAATACCGTTCTTCTCAAATGGGGAAGTCCACTGTGGCTTTCGGCCCGACCGTCGGTAACAAATCGGTCATAGAAGAATCTTCTCACTGAGACGAGTCCTGGAAAAGACGGAAATGAACAAACTAGAGATCTACGAAGAACTAATCGAGGTTCGTTGCGTGACATTAGAAAATACGCGCAACCATGTGCAACAAGGGAACAGTTTTTGCAAAGTATTCCAAACATGGGCAGTGTTTCGAAAAGGAGAAACGCTATCATTTTATTTACACCGAGAGCACTATTTGTAACAAACCTGTCTAACTATTGGGGTATTTCGACTATATTGATATCATCAGCCGTTCACAAACATTCATAATAGAGTCCCTCATGGTGAAGATCAGGCGAACTACTTACACTGGCTTCTTGTGGAAAATATATCCCTTAATATTTGATCCTGTGTTCAAGGAGATCGAATGGAATGGAAGGTACAACCTATGTGCCTGCAGTTAAAAACACGTAGACTGCATTTGCAGGATGCCAAATCGAGCATTGTAACAGCCAAGAGTGTGTTCGAATTACAGCACCCAGGTTCGAGCTGGTGAAAAGAAGAATAAACTTCCAGCTTAAAAACCAAAAAAATATCATAGGTGCCAGAGCGCTGGGGCTAGATGATTGGAAGCAGAGTGCTCTAGATTATAGAGGACCAAAAATCAACGTGTCTAAAGCAGTCACCTTTCATGGATCGGGAGCCCTAAAAAGTTGGTAAGAACTCCCAAGAAAACACTATAGGTATTATTCTAAAAAGACCCATTCAATTGGTATGCTGAAACATCAAATTCATAGACAGATGAATGGTAATTTTGGGACTTAGATCTTTTTTACCCTACATTACCCAAAGGACTAAGCGTGATATAATATGTGGTTTTATGAATGGCCACTATCGCCCTAGAAAAATTTGGGCTAGCCTTAACCGAGTAGGACCAAACAACGTAAGATGTGACGCAGCGCTATATAAGTAGTGGGGAACAGCTGAAACACCATTATGTGCACAACAGCACGTGATTACCGAGTGCGCACTTAGAACGTACCAGAACGACCCGAATCCAGCTGTGTTACCGATTGGCTACAAAATCTTGACATTCAGTTATAGAATCTTCATTGTGCAAGATTATTTGAAGAAGCATATTATTGTCTTATCTGTAAATGTGAGTGCATGGATCTCAAATGAAATGGTACGAAACCTCAACCAAGTTCACTTGCTAAGACTGATCTAGATGGCCAGGTGCACCCTGGACTATAGCACGTCACCTTAAGTACCTTTTATATGGAATTTTTGGCATTCGAAAAATGATAGTAGTGTTCGATGAGTTCCAGGATTCTTAGCAGTCTTATTCCTCTCATAGTAACTTTCACTTCTTTTCTTTCTTCACAAACTGACAGGTTGCGTCTAATTGAACAACTCACACAAAATAGTAGATCATACAACTCGTAAATGGAACAAACAGCTAACACCCCATTGGTCATCCCTTTTTATCTTATATCTCCGAGAAAATCTCTAATTCTCACTACCAGCAAGTAAGTTAAAGTTTAAGTGGGTGCGAGGACATCTCCTTTTCTCTTTAAAATTGTTCTCTAAACATAACTAATAGAAATGCGTCGCTTGACCTTATAGTCTTTCTGAGAAAAAAAAAAATAAATTAAAAATATTTCCAAGTTTCAATTTAATTTTTAGTTCTTAGAAACTTTTCTTTCAAAATCTCCTTTGTTATCGTCGTCCGTTGTTGTTTGCCCAAAGAAAGAAAATGCATATACAAGTGCCGCCCCATTGCAAGTCAGCATTATAGAGCTATCGCTTTTCTCTCGTGCGCGCCCTGCCCTTACAATTTTCAATATCAACGTGAATCCTTGCACTAATTATCAACATCCCGCCTGCCACTGTGCGCAGTCCTCATTAGACAAGAAGAATCCCACACAATTTTGTTCGCTCCACTTGCTTTGGTCTTTGATTTTTCTTCTTCAAAAAAAAAAGCAAAAAAATTAAGGGGCGGATTAGCAGTTTTTAACACCATTTAGAAACTTCAAAAAAAAACTGTCACTTTTAACATATTAAAAGAAAAGAAAAGATTTTTAAGAACCTCTTAGGAGGGGTCTCGTTTTGAAGTATGTAATTGAGCCGGATCGAAGGGCTTGGATTTAGCGTTTGGGATTAAAGGGGAGACCCTAAATTTTAGGGCTCTTTTTTTGCAAGAACATAAACTTTAAAATGGATTAAAAATTAAGTTCGAGACTTTTTGTATTAAATTTTTACCGAAGACCATCAGGAAACCCACAGGAAAGAATTTGATTTTTTTTGTTTCAAAATACATAGTTGCCATTTTTAACCAACATATTTGTTTAGCCCCCCCCTCGTCTTTTCGATTTTATGTACAAATTATCAATGACAGTGTGACTATATTAAAAACCTTGCCCTTTATATCTACATTAATTTGTCAGCTTCTAGCTCGGAGCCTTATTGCGTGTCCATTGTAAATTCGCTACTGAAACCACCCCATGCCTCTTCCTTTGATAACGACGTGTTTGTTTTTCCAATTTAACCCTTTTTCAAAGACGATAATGACTTAAGATGAATGTAATCACAAAAAAAAAACAACGAGTTGCAGTTGCAGGGTAAATTCAAACAAATAAAAAAAAATTGTAGCACGTGGATCCGGATGACGGGACTCAATTAGAGAAAAAGACGACAGCGCGCAAGGCCACGTTCGTCCGTCCGTCGTCATGATAAGTCGTCGTTGTTGGTTGTTCGTTGTCGCCGTTGTCGTCATGGTCGTCTGTCTGCGTTTTTTTTTTTTTTCTAGCCAAAATGTTTTAAAGTCGGATTTTTGTCTCAGCTTCCTGTCATTCTTCATTAATGTTATCCTGATGCTAAAGGGTCCAGTATTCAAAAAAACACCTCAAGGATAATAATTTAAGGATTTACATTTTTAGTGCATAAAAAATCACAGCATGATCATTATCCTTCTCATTTGCATATTGAATTTTAGAAAGACGAGTCCTGCGGTGGTTTATTAAACACAGTGTATGTGTTAGCGTGTGGTGGTATGTCTTATACATTTGTATAAATTATGTAGCGACTAAGGGCTCAACAAGGACCTTCCACACGACCAGACGCATACGACATAGTGGCAATCATATTTTTCCTCGTGTCCTTGTTGGGAGTTAAAATTTTTATTCTTTCAAGGATTTCTCTCTGAGCGAGCGACTTGTTATGACAACTTTGCGGTAGATGTCGCTAAAGATATATGAAAACTTGTTTTATGTGTGTCGCAAAAGGCCCGCAAGAGATTGACGGGAGCGCGTCCTGCTAAGAAGACCAGGGTGATGAGGGGGGGGGGGGGTAGGGTGGTGTGTTGTTACCCATACACGTGCTTCTATAGTGTTATGTTGCTGTTTCTATTCCTTGAAGAACAGAAATGAATATTTCAAATGTTTATGGCATAACGAAGACGACGACGACTAGGAGTTTTCTCCATCTCCATTTGATTTTCTTCTTCTTTTTTTTTTAGTTGAAAGGATAAATGTTCTTAAAGGATTGCAGTTAACCCGGGGATACAAACCAAGGTACGGGTGGTGGGGTTGCTATACCATAGATATATGATTTGATGAAGAGAACAAATTTCGCGCGAGAATAATACATAAAATAAAAGTGACACTTAGAAAGTGGTTTGCCTTAAGGACAAAAAGGGGTTTGGAGATGATGATCATCATAAGTATAGAGAAAACACACATAATAATTTTAGAACACTAAAGAGGGGTTTCCTTGTGCAGTCCTCTTAGTTAAATTTCAGAAAATATAAAAAAATAAAACTTTGATTGTCATATTGAAGTGCACTCTTGAACTAGATGGAGCTACATACGAACAGAGACATAGAGATATAGATTTTTTGTTCTTCTTATATGGGAAACCATTAAAGTAATTATGAATAATGGCGGTATACAAAATTGATTAATGTTGAACTTTTATTTTTCTTGTTGTAAGTCTTATCATTTGAGTTTTGAAATTTTATAGTCGAAAAACGGCACCGAACCATTCTATTTGAAGAGCAAAAATTACAAGATCAGAAATTTAAAAACAGATAATTCTTTGGAAAAACAAAACTCTTGAGAATGTTCTCACAATTTCTACACAAAATAAACGGCAAGTTGTAGATTCATACAAAATGAAAATGATAAGAGTTAAATTTCAAATCAAACAAAGATTTTATCTATCAGTACAAACTACAAAAAAAATGAGCAAAGCTTTTTGGATGAGTGTATGTGTTTTTAATAGTGAACTGCAATTTTAAACGCTACATCAGTATTTTTCTCCAAACTGGTAGAGACAAGGTGGGTCTGAAAAATTAAGAGAATTTTTGAAATGTACCTATAACTTTCGCACGAAGAAGTTTTTGCTGACAAATATTACATTCAAAGCAATTCCTCTTCTATATCCACACACCATAGTTCCAGAGTTACAAGTGTAGGATATACCCTCTATTTAGCGATGGCGTCATGCGTTTTTGGGCCCGGTTTTCGTCAAGATGGAATTATGATAATTTATTGACAAGCCCGGAGGCTGCAGTCGGGCTTTGTTTTATGCACACTTAGTTTGGCCTATTTTCTTAAAACTTGTTAGAGATATCATTTTTGAATACCAAAATAAACGGTACCTGCTACAAATATTTTTCACGTCATTAATCAAGAGAGTAAGAGGCCTCTGGCATAGCTTTCATTGAAATTCAATAATTGACACAAGTGAAATGCTGGTTTTATTTTTTTTTCTGACAAGTCAGTTAAGGCAAACATTGAAAAATAGGTTTAAGTACAAAATCCTGCCAGTGAATGATAACAACCAAATCTAGATATTTGAGGTTAGAGTTGATCATTGAAATCAAAACTAACATTTGAGAATAACATTGACCACATTATCACCCGTTACATATCAGTAATAAATTTATAATTTTTTGAAGTTCTCACGACTTAAATATTACTCGTACTGATCACAAAATTATCGTTTTATTTATTGAGTCAGAAAATATGTTGAATTCTACTGCAGTATCACAAGTAAATGACAATTTTACCATCGATTACATGCTATTGCAGAATATTTTGAAGCACGGATTCACGAATTCGGATCATGTTAATACAGAAAAGAACCCATCTACTTCATTTGCTATTTTTATGACAATTTTGCAAAAACTTCTACAGTCCTGTACTTCTGTGTCGTTAAAAATGTCTAAAAAATAAATTTCTAAAACCTTGGATGAATGAAAGGCTCCTTAATGAGATTAAAAAAAAGTAAAGCTAGTTTAAAGCTAAATAAACATCCTCATAATACAAAAACAAAGAAAATAATGTGCTGTAAGCAGAAACGTTGAATTTACTCATGAAAAGTTTTACTTCAATTTGTTTGAAAAATCAAAGGGTAATTTTGAAGAGGAATCGAAAGCAATTGACACCATTTCTAAGAAAAGCCACCATTTCAAAGAGAAGCATATGAAGCATAATGTAATAGAAACTATTTTAGTTAATGATATTCCCCTATCAGATCTTAGTATCGAACAAGTTCAACGAATATTTTCCCGAAATATCTGAAACAGCCAAATAGCTTTGCTTTCAATCCCATAACCTCCGTTGAAACTTACAAGATTATCATATCTCGGAAAATTAAAAATTCTTGCACATCAAATGGAGCATCTATTAATCTACTTAAAAATATTAGCAGAAAATTTAAACTGTAACAGTCATCCTAAAATACATAAATTCACTCACTTGTAATAAAATCATTCAGAACATTTTTTACGGAGTAAATGAAGAAGAAAAAGAGGAAAAGAAAGAAGAAGTTCCACGCTTCAAAACGATTAAGTAAAATGCTAAACCCATTTTAGTAAAAGCAGTTAAAAAGAAGATTTTGCTAATTTTAAACGTTGCGATCTTAGCATCTCTTAACATTTAACTAAAGCTCACAATACGATATTTTGTTGTTGGGGCATTTCGTACCCCAGTGTGGCAGCTATGTTATTCTACAGAAGTGTGGCAGCTAAGGGCTAAAAAAAAACAGCTTTTGACAGACGCTATGCGCAAAAAAAAATTAAGATGGGCCAAAATGCATAAGGATTGGACTCCAGAGGACTGGAAAAAAGTAATTTTATCGGACTAGAGCCATTTTGAGGCCCAAGGATACAGGGTAAGTGCCGTGAGGAAAAGTGACAAAGAAAAACTCCGACCTGGACATATCGTCCAAGCCCTTAAACACCCGCCAAAGGTTATGTTTTGGGGTTGTTTCACGTCTGAGGTTCCTGGAAGCTTAAAGCCCATGGAAGGCATGATGAACAGCGCCAAGTACGCGGATGTCCTAACGCATATGCTCCTTCCTACTATCTAAAGAAGAACTTCGATGCAGAAAACCATTTTTCAGCAAGATCTTGCTCCATGTCACACGTCCAAAAAAATGAAGCAATTTTTCGCGGAGAAAAATATTAAGGTGCTGAAGTGGCCTGACAACTCACCTAATCTCAATCCGATTGAGAATCTATGGACTATTGTTAAAGCGAGGCTCAGGAAAAAAAACTGTACGACTAAAACAAACTAATTTCAGCAATTATTGAGGTATGGTTCCACGACCATGAAAAATATATGCGAGAAGTTAATTTCATCAATGCCGAAGAGAGTTGAAGAACCCATAGATGCTCAAAGGGGGCATATAAAGTAATAATTTCATATGAGTATTTATATACTTATTTATAAACATTATTCAAAATAAATGAAAAAATGCTTAAAAATCTGCTTGTCCCAATTAATTTGCACAAGACTGTACTCTTAGAAGATTTGTCGAAGTCACAAAAGGCAGTATACCCCTGAAAAACTATTTTGCAGCGGCTGAGAACCGAACTCGAGACACTCCTCATGATAGAAGGATTAGAAAAATTTTGAGTATGGTACTTTTGTCTTGAAACAACACAAAATACTGTGAAAAATTGTAAGGAAATAGCGATGCACGATCTTAAAAGCTTCACCTTCAATGAAGATAAATTATCGAATAAATATTGGTGTAAAAAAATGGGATATAAATCCTGTTTTTGTGACAATAGTAGTTAACAGAGTAAAAGATTTTCAAGAAAAGTATGTCTAACCAATTGGATTGGTAAATTCCATAAAAATATTTGTTCAAAAGTATTCATAGCAAGTTAAAGTGATTAGCAGTAAATTATTGTTGTTGTCTTATGTGTTATATTTTAACCAGCTAGATTGATCAGTCTCATATACGCATGGCTATGGTCCAGTGGCGAAGCCAATCCTTTGGGGTCCCTCATCCGAAAAAAAGATGGGACCCTCTTTTTCCTGAGCTTGGCAAAACCTTAGGTACTCGTAATAAGCGATTTTATCTAAGAATTAACTAAACCACTTGTAGCAGCATATAAGATTATTTTTTCTAACTAATACAAAAATCTAGGTAATTTACAAGGCCCGTATAGGTTTCACCAACTCTTATACGATTGTTTGGCCGTATTACAAGCGACAAGGATCAACCATTAAACTATTAGAATGTCTTGGGCTCAAGAAAATGTTTACCAAATTACGATTAGTATGGTCAGACGGTGCTTGTTGAGTAAACACAACTGAACGACTATTTTCAATGAAGAACGTCACTTATTCCGCATGTTCAATTCAATCGGTTGATAAATGTCAAAGTTATTTAATGTTTAGATACAAACAGTCATACAAAATGGCGCATCCGTCATATTTTATAAAAGTTAAAAAAAAATATTAAATAGATTAAGGAAAAAAAAAACTTCTCATTTCTTATTTTGTTCCGATTATTGATTTTCAGCTTCTATATAGACAATATTGATAAGTACGATATTCGTCCTTATTCTTATAACAACAACAATGAGATTTTTTGTCTTCAGAATTTTTTACACAAAAATTACAAAAATCTATAAAGCATGGCTTTGCCGGCTGTCTGATTGACTTTTCTATTTTCAAAGCAGTTAAAATAGTTGAGAAGATAGGACCAATTAAATAAGAAATTAGCTTAAAATCACCATTAGGTGCTATGTTTCTACAAGATTTTTAAAAAAAATAAAAATTTTGATTACATCGATTTCTTCCAGTATAGTCTTATATAACTTCTTTTGACAGCGTAATGTTTCCAAAAATATTTCTTCTAAATTCTCTTTAATTTGGGCCCAGACACAGGAAATTACACAAACTGCTTATAACTGGAAGGTCTTCCCTTTCTGGTGTATAATTCAGGTTCAGTTCTTCTCCTCGCAAGCAAAACATCATAGCCATTTGCCCTACCTTGTATTCATATCTGAAGTAGTTTCTTTGATTCAGAGAATACTCTAGTTGACCAGCAGCTCCCTCTATGAATGTTGCCCTTGATTTCGAATCCACACATTAAATAAGCTCATATCAGTGTGGATTCCCACTTCTTTTGTATCCTCTCGATTATTATTTAATATCGTCCAGCTAAATTAAACCAATTTCTTAAAGCCCTGCTTTGGATCATTAGCGTTGTGGCCTTTTTTGGTAGTCGATAAATTAGGCATTTGCATTACTTTAAAAACATATTTCATTTGGAGTTTAAGCGTTTTAAAAAAAACTATGATGACAATCCAGACTCGATCATAACCATACGAGTATAGTTAGGAGAGTTGAGTGGAAGGCGAAAACATATCTTAACTTAGAATTTGAGTTGTTTTTCTACAGTTTCATCCTTCCCAAACTTGAGGAGCGTACTAAAGTACCGACTCTGCAACTGCCTCGAAGACCCGGCATTTACTGCTTTGAGCTATGTGCTTATTTTTCATGCAAGATCTCCATGCAATATTTACTGCACTTTTAGTTCAATGAGCTTTTCTTTCAAATGTCTTTCTATACTCAATTTTTGATAAACACAGATAAATTCCAAGATATTTGTATTCTTTGACAATCTCGATTGTAAAAACACTTTTCACTAGCACAGGCTCTACCTCCATTTTTCTAAACGATGATTGTCTTTAAGTTTTCCAGATTGACCACAAGACTCGTTTTAAGACCTAGTATTCTTACAATTTACTATTATCTTGTTCTTGTATACTTTTTAATTAGTTTTAGCTTGGAAAATGTTCTTTCAGCTGTTGCTGTTGTAACGGGAAGCACACATTTAGGAAGCACGTAGTGATAACCTCCGGGAACTAGAAGCAAGACTATTAAATTCAATCAGAAATAATTAAGACAGATTTTTTTTGGAATTTCGGATCTCACAGGTTTTGTAAAAAAACTCAATTCTCGCAGAGATCAACTGACATTGTCCTTTATTTATACCTTTATCTATCAGTTTTCTTACTTTTTTTTTACTTGCGACATATACAGCCCTTGGTAGTTAATTAGAAACAATTGTATTTATGCAGTATTGCCCTTATATTGATGAATGTCTCTCACCTTACGGTGAAATTTATGATCTTTCATTGTTTTTCTTTTAAACAATATGCATAGCATTTCGATATACATATGTATGTAACGGGTGATTTTTTTGAGGTTAGGATTTTCATGCATTAGTATTTGACAGATCACGCGGGATTTCAGACATGGTGTCAAAGAGAAAGATGCTCAGTATGCTTTGACATTTCATCATGAATAGACTTACTAACGAGCAACGCTTGCAAATCATTGAATTTTATTACCAAAATCAGTGTTCGGTTCGAAATGTGTTTCGCGCTTTACGTCCGATTTATGGTCTACATAATCGACCAAGTGAGCAAACAATTAATGCGATTGTGACCAAGTTTCGCACTCAGTTTACTTTATTGGACATTAAACCAACCACACGAATGCGTACAGTGCGTACAGAAGAGAATATTGCGTCTGTTTCTGAGAGTGTTGCTGAAGACCGTGAAATGTCGATTCGTCGCCGTTCGCAGCAATTGGGTTTGTGTTATTCGACCACATGGAAGATTTTACGCAAAGATCTTGGTGTAAAACCGTATAAAATACAGCTCGTGCAAGAACTGAAGCCGAACGATCTGCCACAACGTCGAATTTTCAGTGAATGGGCCCTAGAAAAGTTGGCAGAAAATCCGCTTTTTTATCGACAAATTTTGTTCAGCGATGAGGCTCATTTCTGGTTGAATGGCTACGTAAATAAGCAAAATTGCCGCATTTGGAGTGAAGAGCAACCAGAAGCCGTTCAAGAACTGCCCATGCATCCCGAAAAATGCACTGTTTGGTGTGGTTTGTACGCTGGTGGAATCATTGGACCGTATTTTTTCAAAGATGCTGTTGGACGCAACGTTACGGTGAATGGCGATCGCTATCGTTCAATGCTAACAAACTTTTTGTTGCCAAAAATGGAAGAACTGAACTTGGTTGACATGTGGTTTCAACAAGATGGCGCTACATGCCACACAGCTCGCGATTCTATGGCCATTTTGAGGGAAAACTTCGGAGAACAATTCATCTCAAGGAATGGACCGGTAAGTTGGCCACCAAGATCATGCGATTTGACGCCTTTAGACTATTTTTTGTGGGGCTACGTCAAGTCTAAAGTCTACACAAATAAGCCAGCAACTATTCCAGCTTTGGAAGACAACATTTCCGAAGAAATTCGGGCTATTCCGGCCGTAATGCTCGAAAAAGTTACCCAAAATTGGACTTTCCGAATGGACCACCTAAGACGCAGCCGCGGTCAACATTTAAATGAAATTATCTTCAAAAAGTAAATGTCATGGACCAATCTAACGTTTCAAATAAAGAATCGATGAGATTTTGCAAATTTTATGCGTTTTTTTTTTAAAAAAAGTTCTCAAGCTCTTAAAAAATCACCCGTTATAACACTTTTTGTAATACGAAATGTTCGGCGGTATTGTGAGTTAAAATTTGAATATTTAACTAATTCTCATGAAAAATATCCATTTCTAACAAAAAACTGTAGTCGGTTTTCGGCAATGTGCAAAGGCAGGAATTCTGCACCAAAAATCCAAAGCGCTATTGTTGAGCCTAACAAGGCTTGATTATCATAATATCAACATATTGCAAACCATTACGTTGTCCACAGTCCACAGTTTATACAGATTAGAAAATTTGTACGTCTGTTTAAAGTACGTCACACGCCCAAAATGCAAGGAACTTGACACAAAGTAGATTTTACCGACAGTCAAACATGGCGGTTGATCAATCAATCTGTGTTTGGGTGTGTTTTTATTAAAATGACGTGGGATCTATTCATCGTATTCAAGGGATTCTTAACAAAAAGATATACGTTGAAATACTAGACAACATAACGCTACCGTGGCGTGGGTTAGTGAAAACATACAAGTTATTTAGTTTTTTTTTAACAAGACAATGGCCCCAAGCATACTGCGAAACTCATAAAACATATTTTTAATTGAAATACTATGCAAGTAATTGACTGGCCATCAAGTCAAGCCCGGATTTACATACTATCAATCATACATAATCAGATGAAGTCAAAAATGCCATAGGCACGCAAAATATTCCAAACATAGATATTTTATTCGAAAGAGTATGCGATTTCAGTTAAAAGACAACAAGTCATAATCAAGTTAATTCTTTTTTTTAAGTTGTCTCAACCAAATCAGAGATTTAAATATAAAAATATTTTTAAGACCATGGGGTCAATTTTCTATTTGTGAAACTGTGAAGTGATAAGATTTTTCACAACTTCACACACTATCCGATTCGCAATTTATGAAAAAAAAAATTAATAAAATGTTAAAATATTTTCAAATATTAAATTTGTTTTCACAGTCAAACGATTTTGTGAAAAGCCCTGATAAAATATGAAAATTACAAAAACTAGAAAATGAATATCGTGTTTCGTGTATCAAAAATGAGAGCATTTCTCATTTTAGTACTGTTTAGTACATGTTTTGACAAACATTCATCAGAATGAGTTCCAGAATCGCATTATGTGAGTTCATGAAATGTAAAAATGAAAAATGGCTGTAAAAACTGAAATGATAACTTTTTTATCACTTCACATTTTCACAGATAGAGAATTGACTCCCATATGTCCCTATGAAAATTTGAAAAATATGTACTACTATATTTAAAAAAAAATATTTCAAATTTTATGATCACAATAAATGAAAGTTGATATTTAGAGAATTGAATAAGAAAATTCATGTTTTCATTTGAACACGAAATCGAGCTATCAAGGGCTCTAGATACTAGATGGAAAGTTATACATTCGTAAAAAAATCAAATCGGGATTTTGATCACACTTGACCTTATACGATGATAGGGAAGACGAAAAAAATGGGTCTCGGAATTCTGTCTCTCTGTACGACTACATCCTTAATGGCTCGGCCGATTTTCTTTAAACTTGGTAGATAGCATTTTTAAGTTTTTCTCCGCACACTGTTTTTTTTTTTTGCTTAGACCAAAAATGATGGTACTTGCCATTTGAATTGTTTCAAAATTTTATGAAATATTTGTTTTTCGCAAAAACTATCATTTAGTTAAAGCTATATGTAATACTTGAAAAAAAAATCTGAAAGATGGTTTTTAAAGGTTTTTGATTTCCTCAGAAACGGTGCAACCGATTCTGATCTTTTCTGCATGCTAAGGCTATGATAGAACAGTGCATTCAAATTTTCAAAAAACATTCTTTTAGATTTTTTAAAAAAAATTGAAATTTGTTTTTTCAAAATTCATAATTTCGAAAACTCCATGCTTGATTTTTTAAAAAAAAAAGTTAAAAGTTCCTTAATACAATTTACAAGATGTGAGAAAAAAAAATTTAATCTTAAGATAACGGTATACCCACCATGCAACTGTTAAAAAATGGTTTTCGAAAATCGTAATTTTCTCGAAAACGGCACCTAGAATTTTGATAATTTTATCTTCTTTCGATTAATTTTTACGATCCATAATTCGATAAAAAAAATACCTTTTGTAGAACTATTTTTCAAATTTTTGAATTTCTCACATAACTTATTTTAGTGAAATTTCTTCTTATGGATAAGCTTGTAAAAAGTTTGAAAAACATTGAATTTCAAAACCTAAGAAAAAAACATTTTTTTTTAAATTTTTTATCTCAAAAACAGGTCAATACATTTTTTGAAATTTAATTTTCGTTCTTAAGTAATAAAAAATTGAAGTTGGTGTTCCAAAATTGTTTCTTCAAAATGTTTTAAAAATTTCTTATACAAAAGCTTATTTAAAAAAAAAAACGATTTATAATTTTTGCATAGACTAATATTTTCTTGAGAAATCACATAACGTCCTATTTTTAGCTTGAACTACTAAAGGCGGTTCTTAAGTCATTTAAATAAAATGCACGACTTGGTCGCACGAACTTGCTCCTATGTATAATAGACTAGGAATTTTACAAACGAATGTTATTAGAGAAAACTGTTCATAAGGATAAAATTAATCTTTTTAAATTCTGATAATAAAAACAGAATGCTATGCAAATATGAATTTATGCAAAAAGAAAAATTAAAAGTTCTTGTAGTGGTTTCTTTAAAAAAAATAAGCTTTTATATACAAAATCTTTAAAACATTTTTAAGAAAAAATATGGTAAGCCAGCTTTAAGGTTTTATTACCGTACGAATGAAAATTAATTAATAAATTAAAAAATTAAAAAATATTGAGTCGTTTTTGAGATATCGAATTTTCCAAGAAAAAAATTGACTTTTTTCCCAAAAATTAAAAAAAAATATTTTTTTTTTAAGTTTTGAAATGCAATGTGTTGAAGACTTTTTAGAAGCTTCTCTATAAAAAATTTCATTAGGATCCGTTATGTCATTAATGAGAAATTCAAAATTCGAAAAAATGGTTTTATGGTAGGTACAAGCTGTAATACGAGTATCTTAATTTCAATTTTTTTTATTAAATTAAAGATCATAAAAATTAATTGAAAGACAAAAAATTTTTTGAAAACTATTTTTTTAATTTTTTTAACATTTATACATTTTTTTCTCACATCTTGTAGATTATATAGAGAAACTTTTATTTATCAAGTTAAAAGAAAATCTGCATAGGGTTTTCGAAATATTGAGTTTTGAAAAAAAATTGAAGTTTTTTTAAAAATCCAAAAGAAAATTTTTGAAAATTTGAATACACAATTCTATTTAAGTTTTTGGGGAGCTTTTTTGGGAGCGCAATTAGTTGTATCGTTTTTGAGAAAATCAAAAACGAAAAAAATGGTTCCATGGGGGGTACCCTTAATAACCATTTTTCGGAAATTTTTTTCAACTATAGTATAGTTTTAACTAAATAAAATTTGTTTGTATTTTTATTTTTTAAATCTATTGATCAAAATATAAAATTTCGAAAAAAATTCGTATGGCAGGTACCGTTATTTTTGGTCTTAAAAAAAAAGAAAAAAAACGTGTGGGGGAAAAATTAAAAATGATATCTACCAATTTTAAAGAAAATCGGTCGAGCCATTTAGGCTGTAGTCGAACAGACAGACAGACAGAATTGCGAGACCCACTTTTTAAGTCTTCGCTATCATCGTAATGTCAACTTTGATCAAAATCTTGAGTTCGATTTTTTTTACGAATGCATAACTTGCCTTATAGTAACATATAAGTCGGAAGTAAAAATTAATTTTATGGTTAGATTGTAGTATTTTTCTCTAGTAATATTTATTTTTAGAATTTTTGTCTTTCACATAAGAGCAAGCTCGTGTGTTCCAGTCATGCATTTTATTTTATCTTAGTATTAAACTGAAACTGATATTAATTAAAGTGGTTGTAGATTACAGTCAAGGCAGCGTTGGATGGTAGGATGATACATGATACAGATACATTCTACATGTGAAGGAAAACAATTGAAAAGAATCATGTACAAAAATTGATATTAAGAACGTTTTAGGGCATTGAAAATGTTCCTAAGCACTGCAGGTCCTCTATAAATTGGGGCTTGTAACATTGATATGGTTTTCATGCAAGGTACATATGTAGTGTACTACATGAATATTAAGTCTCCATTCGCAAATCATTAGCGTGTTTTTAAAGAAAAATCCGTGATGCAACTGATGTTGGATCCTACAACTAACTCTTGTATTTTTTTAAATTCTAAATTATTCAGTTAAAGAAAATCACATTTTTTTAAAAACAACTCAGGTCTGAATTTATTAATCTTAGAATGACTGATAATCTCTGTAACGCCCATAACAATTTCACACCTTTTGATAACAATGAGAAACGATAAATACGTAATGCCTTGAATCCTCGGACACCTTATAGGCTCGAACCACAAAATCATTGGGTTCACCCGATTCATCCCGGCATATTATTTTGGTTCAGGTTAAAGTTGTAAGGAGGTAATGTACAAATGGACAGATCTCCATGATTTGATTTTCGTACAATTCACTGAGATATGGCATATTTTTTTTCTTAAATTAATACCCCATATCATGGGATTTTTGAGATGAAGAAAATTTGTAGATTTCTGCCAATTAACAAAATAAATCAAATAGGTACATGAACTCTCAAACAATTTTCTCTCTCGAGTAGTAGTAGAATTCCAAGAAGAAAACGTTGCGTTTTCAAAAAACAAAAACACTACCAAAGTGGATGGATAAGCATTTCTAACAGAAAATTAACTTTTAATTGTAAAATATTCACCATCAACAAAGATACAATTTAAAGATTATTAAAAAAAGAATACCCATCGCTAAAACTAAGGAGATATATAGGTTTACTGCTAAGCAACAATTCGCCATTTTTTTGTATTCTTAATCAACAACAACAAAATAAAAACATGCCAATCATGTCTCCAGGAATTAATAGGTATTATAAAAATGGGAAATCCTCAACCCACAAAAGTCATAAAAATCCAAAGGACGTGCCCTATGAAGCATGTTAGAACCTTGGGTAAGCTCCAGTCAAGCTGAAATTTTAAATAAGAATATGAAATCCCTCGAAATATAGTATTGAAATAAACACAAATAAAGGTTCACAATAATCATGAAGGGTTTAAAATTTAAATAAACATTATCCACCCCCCCCCCCCCCCCTTTATCTCTTTCTCATGCTGTTGAACCACTTAACAATGCAAAACTTACAGTGAAATAAATTCATATTGATGTCAATTCGATCGGTGTTTGCGAATTATTATTCATTAATCCGATGTTTGTTTAAATTGCACGCTTAATTAAGTTGCCTTCCATCAAATTATTCGTATCTGTATTGCAATTCAGCAAAATTGAAAACTTAAAAATTAAAAAAAAAATTACATTTAACGAGGTAAATAACATTCAGGATATAGGTACACGAGTAAAGTTCATTATTGACGACTTATTGCCATGAGGAATAATCCCGGTGAGCAGGCCTTTTTGTTGTATTTTCTTTTCGACCACAAAAAAAAAGGGTTTTAAAACTTTAAATTTTAATCGACGCACATTTATATCGCTTGCCTTGAAGATAAATCTTGGCTGTTTTATACCGAATGTAATTAACTCCGGAACTTGAACTTGCAACCGTCTCGAGAACCCCTAAGTACTACGAGGAAACATTTTTTTTTGTCGAGAACCAACATTCACTCAACGCAGCAGCATAGGTAGCTGTAGGTAATTTCTCTCGCGCTAAATTGACAAGGGTATAAAGAACTTTGAGATACTTTTCTATTTTTTAAATGGTAGAACACCACAGCACGTGTGATGGATAAATCCCGAAAAACCGACAAATACTCCCAACATCCAATTGTTCAGACGACCGAAATGCCACTAACTTTGGCTACCCGAACAGAAATCCCATCCACATCCGACACACTACACAAAAAATAAAAAAAAAAAAACAAAATACAAAAACAAAAACACACCACCGAAACATTTTCAACAGCAGTATTCATCTTTGAGATACAAAATTCGATGGGATTTACTGTGTGCGGATGGATGCTGCAGATGGATTTTAAAGATACACAGAAATAGAGTGAGAGAGAACGCGGAGCGAAGTAAGTTTTAACAGAGAAAATCGTCATAATCATCATCATCATGAACATTAATACATAAAGACGTCATCGTCGTCATCATCTCAAAGTCAGAATGGCAGCAGACAACAAAGCATCCCCATCAAGAACCACAGTATAGTTATCGAACATCAAAGATGCACAGGTTGAAAATTGGATCTGTAGATTCTAAAATCAAAGTCAAAAGAGAGTCTTTTTCTCTTTATCTCACACTCTTTCTCTTTTCGTTTTGGTATCATCAACCCAATTCGTGGGACCTATAAGAACAAAATCAGCTTGTTGACAATACTGTAGAAAGTAGCTGAGAAAATATATCATAACAGGTGATTTTGGATTTTTTGAGAGGGTGGGAAGAGAATTTATTGCCACTGAAAGAGACAAAATGTTGCCAGAGAGGCTTTGGTTTGTCCGGTAAAAGTCTGCAAAATTTGAGTGTAACAGTGAAAGAGAGTGGTTATGTTAGGGCTTGCAGAATTTTTTGGTGAGCAAAAGACGATAGTCATAACGATGTCATTGGCCTTAGAGGTTTTATAGTGCTAAAGTCGTGCGACCGAAGTGGATATGGGTATTTTTTTGTCTAGTATAAATCAATTTAGTTTTAATTTCTTTGAGAACTGACCATACCTTCAAGGAAATCTAATGCCGGGACAAAATATTCTCAAGGAGAAAAATAAGATTATGAATAAGGTGAAAATCAAACACTTTTCACCTCCATAAAGTTGATGAAGAAGTCGAATAAAAGCCATTCTCCTTGTGTTAACCCAATGTAGACGTTCTTTTTTAATTAATTTTAAATATGAATAAAACAAACTGTGAGTCAGATTTCACAAGAAAGGAGATGCTCTAACGTGTGCCAATTACAGAGGTATAAGTCCCTTCAACTTCGCATACAAAATCCTGTCGTCTGTACTGTGTGAGCGCCTAAAACCGTTTGTCAACGGGCTGATCGGCCCCTATCAGTGTGGTTTTAGGCCCGGCAAATCTACCCTGGATCAGATCTTCACACTTCGACAGATCCCAGGAGTTCCAAATCGATACACACCACATTTTTATCGATTTCAAAGTCGTGTATGATAGCGTGGACAGAGAACAACTATATAGAGCCATGTCTCATCTCGCAATCCCTGCCAAGCTCGTCCGCTTGTGCAGGATGACGATGGAGAAATCTCGCTGCTCCATCAAGGTCGGTAAGAACACCACCGAACCCTTTCATGCCGAGAAAGGTCTGAGGCAAGGCGACGCGCTATCATGCAACCTATTTAACATCGCTCTTGAAGCAATTGTACGATACTCAAACGTCAACAATAGAGGTATTATTTTTTTAAAAGTCAGTTCAACTGCTTGCTTATGCGGATGATATTGATATCATTGGGAGGACAAAGCGAGCTGTTACCGGTGCGCTTGCTAGTATTGAACTGGAGGCGGCGAAAATTGGTTTGGCTGTTAATGAGGACAAGACGAAGTATATATGCTATCATCGAGAAAGGAATCTCAACATCGTCGACTCGGGCAAAACGTCACGATGGATAGATGTAACTTCGAAGTCGTCAAAGACTTTGTCGTGCATCCGAAACCTTTAATTTTCCATAACTCTGGCTCAATAATCAGCCGCCGCAGTCCTATTGAAACCACTTGTCGTCACCATGTCCAATTCGGGTGAAATGAAATTATTTCTCATAGATTATGGGATATGGCCTGGCGCGGCCGGCAGCCCAAAATCCACACCAAACAGTGACTTTGTCTGGTTAAATTGCAATTTGGTAGACCTCGTCTGGATTGTGATCGTCCCATATTCGACAATTTGCCTCTCGACGAACTCATTCACAGATAACTGGGCTAAAGATTTTTCCACCGAAATTGGGGTTAACTGCCAATTCGTTGAGAGCCCAACTCATGTCGTTGTCTATGGTCGTTAACTCTGAGCTCCTGGGTCAGTTGAAGTTTGTACGGTTCAAGACATGACGCGAAATGCGCCAAGTTGTGGTCTGCCGAATTCTTGTGCGTGGCATGGAATTGATTGCCTAGGATTCTCTTGCGCACTCTCACGAACAGCGACCTTATTTTTGACACATATTGCATTTCATTGTAGTTAGGGTGTTGACAGATTATTCACCCATCGAATTTCACCAAGTTGCGAATAGTCCTCTCGGAAGAAATATTACGGCTAAGGTAAAATGGGCGAAGTGCGCAAAATATAAAACATAACCAGTTCTCTAAGGAAATCTATAAACACAACTGATGTGCAAGACAAAAGAGCCCAAAAGTCTACTATTTATATTTAGTGCTAAATTCGGAACTTTCACTACCATTTCGATATAGTCTCGGTATGTGCATTCAAGGCACTAAGCTCATAATCAATCAGCTCTAAATTAATGTGAGAGTGCATAAACAGGCTAAACGAACTTGGCAAATAGAACTGGGTCACGCACTTCATGGGGTACCTACCTGGTTACGTTGCTGTTCATGGACATAAAATTGGCACTTCAACCCCTTTAAGAGGGCCTGAGCCCTATTGCGGAATAGGCGAAACTGTTTTCAAAAACAAAATTAAACAAGAAGAAGAGGCAAGTAGATCCAAGAATTAGAAAGCACTCGCAAAGCTAAGACAGGCCAAACTACTAGTGGGCAACCAGCAAAGTTTCACAAACTGCATAAACTTAAGTGTGAACGACCTAAGAATAATAACAGGTATCCTAACTGGACACTGCGAACTAAGAAGACACCTAGGTGCCCCACATACTAAGACTCCTAAAAGCAATACATTTGGAGGAAGAACTTTAAGATAAGTGAGGTCAAAACACCCCCAATATATAATTCATTGATTCATGGTCTCGGTAACATCGGGAAGTTCTGATCAAAAATACTGACGTAGAGCTTGTTTCTTTTTGAAATCCGCAAGGATTTTCAAGGCCCCTCAATTAGAGGCACAATTTATAATCTCTCATCATCAAATTTAAGAATATACTTACTTAAGTATCTGCACTTAGAAATGCTGATGTCAAATAAAGTACAATTACTAACATATACATATATAGGCTGATCCTCCCTGAATAAACTTTTTTCTGCTTGATATAATTAAAAACAAAAACTTTTTAAATGATAAAGAATAGAACCATAATCGACATATTAAAGTGTATCGAGCATCGTCCTGATCATCACAGCAAAAAGCTGCCCACAGGGAGTGGGGTCTTATAAAGGGTGACCTTCTAGAAAATCTCACCTCTTAAGGCAAACGCTGTATTTTTTTCACTGATGATATCGTTGTTACAGCCCTTGGGAAGTTTGAAGAAGACGACTAATAATTATAAGGAAATGTTGTCTATCAATCACCTTACAAAGACGCCTATAATACTATTTACAAAGAAAATTCTTCTGCTTCGCATGACACCTATCCGGTAAGATGGCGAAGAAATAGTAACAGAGAAAGAGGAAAAATATCTCGGATTTATACTATACAGGGTGATTGGTATAAAGTTCAACAAACATTTTGAAAACAGAAATTATACTTAATTACATAAAATTTTGAAAAAAAAAATTTTGAAATTTAAAAAAAAAGTTTTCAAAATTTCAAGTTCGAAAATTATTTTTTCAAAAACTATTCGCAAACACAACTAAATTTAAAATCCGTATTAAAGAAGAGATTTCTGGCTTTCCAAAAAGAATGCATGCAAATTGCAAATTTGAGCGTTGTTGCTAAATATTTTTTTTTTCTGTTTTAAGTCATTTTTTTATAAAATTGCCACTCCCGCCTAAACGTAGGGAAATATACCCCCACACGAGTTTTGTCTTGCCTTAACACAACATTTTTTTGGGTGCACCGAATACTAATTAACCTAGTAAGCTAGTAGTAAGCTGCTCTGGAATAAACACGTAGAATACACCTACCGTCGGGAAAGCCCACGATGGTAAGACCCATCGTTACCTGTGATTCGGTTGCGTAGCATAAACGAACCGAACCGTTTTGCAAACAACTAGGAAAGCACTAGGAAAAGTTCAAAGGCTCGCATGAACATTTATGTACCTATGAGTTACTGGAGCAGCTCTACAGCAGCGACGGAGGTTAAGCTTCATCTGTTCCCTTTTCATGAACTTTGATGTTAAAGGAGCCATTATGAGATCTGCCAAGGAGGGGACTGGGCCCAGCAAATGTATAAGTCCGAAAAGGACTGTCTTTTTTTAAGTCAGCAGCGACAAACCGATTAGGGATGGTATGATTGCAAAACATTACTTTGAAAATAATTTCAAAACGCAGTTAAGTTCCAAAAAATATTGGAAAATAGTTCGTAGACGAAACAGAAAACTGCACACTCAAAGCCAATTACATTAAGTGGTACACTGATGGCTCGTGAACGACTGAAGGATGCTGGAATTTACCATTTCGATTGGACAATCCATTAGTATTTTCCAGGTGGAAGTCAGTGCCATGGCGGAATGTGCAGGTCGAAATCTCGAACGGAAACACCGAGACCAAAACATTACCAATATGTCAAATAGCCAAGCCAATACTCAAAGCACTAAGCTCATATGCCATCATTTCTAAATTGGTGTGGGAATGTGAAGCCAAGCGAAATGAACCTGGTAAGAACAATAATGTCTCACTTACATTGGGTACCTGGACGTGTTTGTTAGTGTACAGTGAAATACCGAAAAGAGGCGCAAGGACTCGGTATGAAAACCACACCATACATTTGTTTTTTTGTAGATAAAGATGAAAATAATTGTTTTAACCTGACTATAACGCATATTCTGTTTGTTGACGAATCCATTTAGTCAAAAATGCGCTCTCGAATCACGACCAAAAATAGGTGGTTAAGCTCTTAAAGTTACCGAATTTTCAAAATAAATTTTAATTATTTGTAAACCTTCTTCGTTTAAGAACTTTCACCGTGGTAAAAAATGATGTTTTTATTGAATGCTTGAACAATGTTCAAAAAAGTTGGTTAGAAAAAATACTGCATTACCCTTATTTATTTTTCTGTATTTATTTGATGAACACGAATATCAATACTTTTGATTTTCAAGTTTCGAGCTGCTAAAATTGTCCTTATCAAAATTAATCAAAGTTGATATCAAAATAATTTGGTAGCTTTGCAACATTTTTATGGAGCCCAAACCACTCACTTAATCAAAAATGTACAATAAAAGTGATTATTTAAGGTGAACGTATAGATATCAATGAACAAATTAAGCTATCACTTCCTTCAAATCCATTTGGATAAACAGAAAAATCAAACATACACGAGTTAAGCCCTACCTACGTACATTAATTCAACTTCTAACTAGAATTTCATTACAGCTTCGTTAAACTCGCAAACCTTTCTGCAGTTTTTTTGAAATTTATAAATCAAAAATCACTTGGCAAGTTCTCTTTTATTACAATTAAAAAGGATATGAAAAGTTGACCAAGTGAACCCTCCACATTTTAAGACGAAACAATATCAATCAGAGCATTTTTAAGACTAAGTCCTTCGCTTTCAAGTATTATAATTGCACATACTAGGTAGATAGGAAACTGTTCTCAATACACAAGAGCTCTGTTAATTTTTTTCGAATTCGTAAATAATTCCATGACTGAATTTAATGGTTACCATGTTGGGTTATGATTTTCGTTTAATTATAACCGAGTATCGCATAGAAGCCAGTTGCAATCACCAACTAAGGACTCTGTATTCTCGTATTTCTCCAGTCAGATGTAGAACATAGAAAAGACCGTGAATAACGTATAGAAGTCCCACTGTTCTACACAATTTCAACATTCAACAAAAATCGGAACTTCTCCGCATAATTGACATATTGATAAGAATTCTAAAAAAGTGGCTGGATGCCACGACTCCTGAATGTACAGTCCCAAATTTTCAAGTTTTTTTTTTCTTTATAAGCAAATCCTTGTACAAAATTACAAGGGTCTATAGTGTTGGGTAGTGCTTAATAGTTTTTATGATTTGTCAGTGAGTCAGGAAATTAGTTAAGATTTTTCAAGTCCTATTTCTCAGAAACTACTAATGCTAAATGCTAAACTAAAGTTAGAAAGGGGTCGAAATTCGCCTGAGGTTGCTCCTGTAAAAAATGTTTAGTACCTTGGCGAATTTGACTGGGCGCTTCCCTGCCCTTTAATTTGTCTATGCACATTTTGTCCTGCTATCTCGTTGAAATTGGACTTTCTTCTCTCTTTCATCATCCAAATAGTCAGGTTGGATATTTTAGCGGACCTGTCCACAACTATTATTCTTCGAATACGTGGTATTATTGCGTTTACAAGAAGATTTTGGAGCAGGCCTCTCAGTCTGATGTGTCATCTCCCGTGGCGGCACGAATGCAATTAGTAACAGAAATCAAAGAGTTTGTTAAAAGGAAATGAGAAAAAAAGAATGCAGAAACAAGTTGAGTTAAAATTTACTGCAACAAATGTGAATATAAAAGTCAAACCATAGCATGACTTTATATAACAAGCGGTGCTTCCTTCAAAAAGTTAAAATACCACCAATACAGTAAAACTGGTGTTATTCATCAAAATTAGCGAGTCATAATAATTGTTCTATTGGCAAATATAAACTATAACTTGAAATCTTTTTAAGAAAAATTGATCTATGAATCTTTCTAAATTTTAAATGGTTGTTTTAGTTTTGTTAATAAAGTATTTTTCGATTGGTGTGGGTAAGTTTTGCATGTCTGTGTCGGCCTTGTTGTTTTAATGACATCTTTCAAATCCATTGTCTATTATTCATTTACTGAAGCCAAATAAGCATGACAAGTTACATTATTTAATAATAGGTTCAAATGATCAAAATTTTTTTTTTATCAAAATGAGTGTTCGTTAGTGCAAACGTGGCGCTCATTTTACGGTAGACATGGTGGCCCGTCACATTCGACTCTTTATAGACTAAGAGCCCACAGCAATTTTTGGGTGTGATTGATAACAAAAAAAAATTAGCATAATTAGATAGGCCTTAAGTAGTTATTTACAAATGTGAACGTCTTGCATGCTCTAGTGGGAGCAATAGTGCATAAGAGTGCATCAGATATGCAGTTTTTTCCAAAGTCTTAAAAATTGTGATAAAAAAATTGCCATAACTTCAAAATGAAAAGCTAAGTGCCCTGATTGCAAATATCGAGGTCCAAGACGTTTTGAAGGCGGTCTTCTTCGTGCAAGAATTACGCTATTCTTATCGTGTCTTGCAGGCAGATGGCTGTCTGCGAAACGTCTTAGGCCTAAATACTTTCAATCAGGGGGCTTAACTCTACATTTTGGCAAAGTTGTTATCACAAATATTTAGACTTGGAAAGAACTATATATATGATGCACTTTTATGCACTATAGCTCTCAGTAGAGCATGCAAGACGTTCACATTTGTAAATAAATACTTAAGGCCTATCTAATTATGCTAATTTTTTTTTGTTATCAATCACACCCAAAAATTGCTGTGGGCTCTCGGTCTATTAGCCTTTGGTTGCCAAATTTGAAACGGCCGGTTCAGTAATTAATCAGCCAACATTCGCACTTTAAAAGAACGTCAGATCAGCCGAGAACATCGTATCGTAGCGGTTCGTAAAAGTGTATAGCAGTCGATTCCTCGCCTAGCACAAGAACTCGGCCTTTCGCATACTTCAAGTAAAATTTGTGCCGGGACTTAGGCCTACATCCCTATACTAGATCCAACTGACCCAGGATCTCAAAGTTCATGGCCATAGTCAACACCGTTTGGTTGCTGACTGGGCTTGGGAGCGTTTGGAAGAAACCCACAATTTTGACCGAAAAATAATTTTTAGTGAAGAAGGGCATTTTTGGATGAATGGGTGTGTTTAAAAGCAAAATTGCCATATATGAGGCTTCACCAACCCACACGGGTTCACAAGGTAACAATGCATCCCCAAAAAGTTACCGTTTGGTGCGGATTTTAGGTCAGCGATATTGTTAGTCCTTACTTTTTCGAAAACCAGCAATGCCGACCGCTACAGAACGGCCCAAATGGAACCATATGGACCTAGCCAACACAACACAACAGACGCCACAATTGACACTCTGCATGAACGATTTGAGGGTTAAGTTATCTCTCGCAGAGGTGACGTGAATTGACCCCTATAGACTTTTTCCCTGGTGTTTCCTAAAGCGACAGGTCTATACGAATAAATCACAATCTACCGTTGCCTTTAAGGTGAACATAACGCAAGCCATCGCTCAAATTCAGCCGGATCTATAAGGAAGAGAAATTGGACAACTCTGATCCGTGCCAGCAGCGCAAGAAGCCGAGGCGAACATTTGAGCGATGTCATATTTTATTACATAATGGCATGCATAGAACTTTCAAATAAAACAAAAAGTGTGAGCGCTTGGTCTCACGGCGGCCGGCCGGCGGCGGCGGCGCGGCGTGTAGATGTGTAAACATCAACGTTCTTCCGAGTGCTGAATTTTTTTTTATCGAACGTACAATCGTAATGTCAACATTGGCGCAAAATTTTAGTTCAATTAGTAAGATGTTAAGACTCTTTTAATACGAAACTAGGTTAAAACAACGATTTTGCAATTTTTATTCGAAAATAGCATCATACTTTGTATACCCTTTTATTAAAGTTAAAATCATCGAATACCTACATATTTTAATTTTTTAGTATCGTGGTAACTTCATTATGACTCTTTGGCATTTACAAACGTCATAAAAGGTCTGTTTGCTTAGTTTCTTGTACAAACTGTCATTGTTTTAGGTGTGTTCAGAAGCAATTTATTAAGAAAATTGCTTTAGTGCGATACTATAGTTAGAAAATGGTTAAAATTAAGAATGAGTTACTAAACTACTTTAAAATTAGCAAATTCTTAAGAAGTATCATACTAATACCTTAATAATAGGCTGTTTAAAATTTTGCGTCATTGTTTTGACAGAACTAAGGACTAAAATTTACAGAGTTGCACAGAAAATCACAGAGTTTCAAAGTAAAGGAACGAACCTTTTTATTTCAGAAGTTAAATATTGTTAGAAAAGGAACGCACAACCGGATCGGCTTTTCAAGAATACTGGATGGATTTCAAAATGGTTTGATATTTTAGCTGCATTTGGCTGAAAGCGCATATTTCAGAATATGAACGCCTAATGGTGCTTGAAAATATGACACTTCAGTTTGAATCTTGGAGACTGCTTTTTTTCGTTCGTTTCGTATTTTTGACAGTTTGGGGTCGAGGGGCGTACAAACGTAAATTCATTCCCTGCATTTATTCACCTCACACCAAATAAGTATGTCAAAGAGACGAAAAACGAAACAACTAATAAACAGAATTGTGTAATCAGGCTCTTGATGTCTATTTTTTCTGCCATAGACGGTGTTCACACTGAACTAAATCCTCCGACTTTTTTTTTTTAAATTTCTGAACTTTATCTTATTCAATCTGTCAGAAATTTATAAACCGATTGACATCATTTTCCTCTTGTAATCGAAATTGTCATGAAATTTTCATGACTTGACAGGTGGAAAACGATCTATATTTTGAAGTTATATAGAATATTTAATCCGAAATTTGGCATTATTTGGTTTGACAGATGATTTTTTAAATGCATTTTTCCGGAGCATAAAATAAAATGCAATCGTCCATCACTAACGTGAACGTGATTTGTTTAAAACATTGAATGAACATAAAATGAAATTTGGCACCAATTGTTTGGCGTTCTTGACATATTGGGTGAGAGGTGAAGAAATGTTGGATGAACGGAGATATCTAGTTTTATCAATGAAAAGTATTAATATCGAGATTTCAATCCATTGACACCATAGGCGAATTTTTTTTTGAGGCGTGTCAAGTAAGATGGACGAGGTATACAATATTCGGTTTACAGCGAGCGTATACGTTAGAACCAAGTTCTTGGGTTACCCTATACCACCGGCTTACACATAAAAAAGGATTTCGTAATACCTCAAACACTGCTTGTCTTATTCCATTTCAACTTCTACCCGACCTTTTTGAAAAACCCTTTAAATTAAGTTTTAAAATATCAAATTTCAAAATTTATAAAATATCATTTACAGTTGACAATCGCAATCCTGGAGTGATTGATAAGTATCCTTAATATATCTAAACCTAAACCCCATTAGTTTAAAATTCAAGCATCTGACAACCTCTTAAACACACTTATTCCTATTTATAATTTTCCCCTAATATGAATTTATTAATGAACACCTGATTCCATCCTGTTTTCATAAACATAAACACTAACTTTTGTTTACAAACTTAAAGATATGCCCCTTATTAAAAAATCATCTTTTTGTGGCATCCTTTGTTTTGATTAATCTCGTTTATCCATTTTTAGATGCATTTCTTTAACACACAACAAACGATAGCATTTGGTTAAATTTAAGGGAACCTTAAGGGGAAATATTGGATATTTATAATTAATAACGGGAAATTTCCCCGGAAAGCTTTCACAATAAATCTCTCTTTAATAAACAAAAATCTTCTTGTCTACATTTTCGAATATTCTGGGAAAAACAACTTCAAAATAAAATAAAATCAGATTTTTGAATTGGGTATGAATAACAGAATTTCATGAAAACTTGAAAAAATTTTAATACGGTCATCAAAACAAACAAAAATCCTTCAAACTTTTTTTGAAGATTTGGAAAAAAATGCAAGTACCTATTTGATTATATTTATTTAAATAGGGAATTTTAGGTTCTTTTTGGAATTAATTTAATGAAAAAGTTGACATGAAACACCGCAATTATATGGCTTTACTCACTCATCGTTCATCTCCTATTCGAAAGCTCATTCTCTTAAGCTTTAGACTACCCCTCAACTCGAATGAAAATATTGAAATTTCAATCAAGTTTGCTGTTGATGATAAAAAGTGGCATAAATCATCTTCGAATAAAAAATTTCGAATAACTTTTCAACTCAAAAATCAGCAAATGATAAAGGAAATGCAAAAAAAAAAAAAATCTGCCCACCAGAAAGCTCTCCCCACCGGAATGCGGCAAATGAGTATGCGTCGTATTAAGGAGAAATAGCCACATATTGGGTTAGGGATAGGGGCGAGGCACCTCTAAAATCACATCAGTGGGGGATAAAAGTTCAATCAGCTGACCAATGACATGCCTGAATTATGTCTTCAAGCGGTGCGGTGTACTTTGGGTGGGGGAAGATATGTTGAGCTTGAGTAAAAAATAAAATGCACGACTGGGTCGCACGAACTTGCTCCTATGTAAAAGACTAAGAATTTCAAAAATGAATGTTATTAGAGAAGGTTAAGTTATATGTTAAGTTAAAGGTAAGAATAGGATGCCATCTGATTCAGGCAAATATAGATTTATGCAAGAACAAAAATTTTAAGTCTTTGTAGTGGTTTCTTAAAAAATAAGGTTTTATATAAGAAAATTTTAAAACATTTTTAAGAATAAATGTTGGTACGCCAATTTGAAGTTTTTATTATTGTATGAATAAACTATTTTTTTTTAAACTTTTTAGAAGCTTCCCTCTACGAAATTTCATTAAAATCCGTTATGCTAATAATGAGAAATTCAAAATTTTAAAAAATCGTTCTATGGTAGGTACAGTCAGTAATATCTTGTTTTCAAAATTTGTTTTATTAAATTACAGATATTAAAAAATAATAGAAAGAAAAAAAATTTAAGCGAAATTCTCGGAACCGTTTTCGAGAAAAATACGATTTTCGAAAACCATTTTTTAACATTTGTATGGAAGGTACCGTTATTTTTAGGTAAAATTAATTTATTTTTCTTACATCTTGTAGGTTATTTTTCCAAACTTTTATATATCAAGTTTTGAAAAAATCGAGCATGGGGTTTTCGAAATATTGAGTTTTCAAAAAAAAATTTTGAAACTTTTTTTAAAAATCCAAAAAAATTGTTTTGGAAAATTTGAATACACAATAATATTCAAACTGCTGGGCAGCTTTAGCATAAAAAAAATGATCAAAATCGGTGGTACCGTTTTTGAGAAAATCAATAACAAAAAAAATGGTCCCAAGGGGGGTACCAAAACCACTCATTTTTTTGAAATTTTTTTTCGACCATTATCTAGGTTTAACTAAATTAAATTTTTTGAATTTTTTTTAAGAAAATCGCAGGGACAGTTTTTGAGAAAAAAAAATATTTATAAAATTTCGGAAAAAAATCGTATGGCAGGTACCGTTATTTTTGGTCATAAAAAATCAAATCAAAAAACATCCGGGGGTAAAAAATCAAAACCCATATCTACCAAGTTTGAAGAAAATCGGCCGAGCCGTTTAGCTGTAATCGAACAGACAGACAGACAGACAGACAGACAGACAGACAGACAGAATTGCCCGACCCACTTTTTTCGTCTTCGCTATCATCGTAATGTCAACTTTGATCAAAATCTCGAGTTCGATTTTTTTTACGAATGCATAACTTGCCTTATAGTACCTATAAGTCGCAAGTAAAAATAACACACATACTCGTAGGATGAAGAACAAGGTTGAAAATCAGTTAATTGTTTGTACTATGGTGTTAGTGCAAGAGGCGATGTGTGGTGTTTTAAGAGCGATTGTGGGTGGTATTAAGGGATTTTTCTTGAGAGGTTTTTCTTATGGTAAGAGCAGGACAGGAGCTATATAAGTAGGAATACGTGACAATTCTACATCACACCAATATCAATGTTTAGGAAATATGCTTATAAATATATTATTCTTGTATTAAAAAAAAAAAAATTTTGGAGCATTACTGCTAAAAGAATATTAAATTTATTGTTAGACGATTCTAAATGATTGCGAAGTATTTTTTCCATATTTTGTTTTTTATTTTTTATTTTACATTTTTGGTGAAATCAACAGTAGAGAGTAGGTTTTAATGAAGATTTGATATCTTAAATTCTCAAAATATCTGTGGGTGCAACAAATTCCCATTACCTACTGCCAGGTGGCTATAAAGTTGTCATCGGATGTTCTTGGGCTGTAATTTTTGTATGAATGAAAAACTTCCTTTTTACTTTTGGATTTTATGTACCTATTTGATGTCCTAATTTTATTCCATTAAGGTCAGAAAATATCGGCTATGTGGCCGCTGCCGGAATTGATGACAATTCGGAGCTGATTTTCGGCATTTTCCATCTCTCTTGCCATAACTTTCGGCTATAAACCCTCCAATTCTTGATATTCAATTTGAGAGAGTCTGATGCTTATCGACACAGACTCGTGAATTGCCACCGTATGCAAACCACAAAAACGAAATATTAGACGATTTGGAAATGTAGCCCTCAGAATCTCGGCTGTGGCTCGTGTTGCTCCATTTTGTTCGAACCACATTTTTACCACTCCAAATTCATACAATTGAGAAAAGAGAAAGAAGTTGAGCATAGCCATATAGAAGAAATAAGGCCTGATGTTGCACACAATAGCTCTTCGTGGGTTAAACGCGAATTTTCGGTGTATCAGAAGCGGTAACTTTGCTTATTCATTTCCAGAACTCGCAGAAATGAAAATAGGCCTCGTTGCTCATGATGATTTCCAATGAAAATTTGTCTACTTCGTCATTGATATCCATGGTGGCTTGATCGTAGGTTACACGCCTTTGCGGTGATCAGCAAACAGCTACTGCACTGTAAACGAATATTTGTTCTTTGTAATGAAACATCTTCAAGTCTTTCACAAAAATTCTCTATAAAGACTGCCGATTCATGTTCTGGTTGATACTTCAAAGACCTCAGCCACATGCCACATCTTCAGCCAGAGTTTCGATATTCTCAGCTGAACTGTTGCTCTGGAGTCGGCAGCATCTCGCATTGTCCCATTCTTTACTAAGCAAGCGGCTAAACGTCGAAATGTTTGCCCAGTTGGTGTCAAACGACCGGAAAATCTTCGCCAAAATTCACACTGCGCCAACACCACCGACGAATTAATCAGCAAAAAAATCGAAACGATTATGCCAGGTTGTACAAGAGTATCGCGAATTACATATATCTTCCTGACGTGTATTTTGCATTTGCTTACTTCACAAATGCCACTTGCAAAAATTTTAACATTTTCCGTTATGGTGACAACTTTGGCACCACCTAGTAGAAGCGCTCTGTTTCAACTCAGTATATTTAGAAGCCAGTTTATACAAAACTTAATCAAAATCGATCAAGCCCTTAAATAGAAAAACTGGAATAGAAGAGAATGTATTTTGCTGACTGGGTTCTATAATATTGTCGGTCCATACTTCTGCAAAAGTGAGGATGGGATAGCCATCACCATTAACACATTGATCGATGATAACCAATTCTCAATTTGACCAAAATTTTATGATATAAATGAAAGCAATACATGTCAAATAGTTGAAGTCATAAAGGACATTTTCCACAAGTGATTTCAGGGGATGGTTAACTCACGCAGAAGTGACGTGAACTGGTCACCGATATCGGTCGATATTAGCCCGTTAGACTTTTTTTTGTAGGGTTTGCTTAAATTGGAAGTTGATGCAAGTCAACACAAGCTGTCCCATCGCTAAAATTCAGGCTAATCTGTAAGCCAGAGTCATTGAAAATTTGAACCACCCAGCGAAGCCGTGATGGTATACCTTTGAACGGTGTTATATTTTTCACACAATGCCATTGGCCGACATGTCAAAAATAGTACCAGACTCATTTGGATCTCAAACGCAACTTGTTATATTAAATTTTCACACTAACTTGTTCCTTTAAATGAAAAAAAAACCATTGCTCATCGAGCAAATTTGTGTGTCGGCTAACTTCTCTACTTTGGAGCTTTTTTCATTGAAAATTTGTCTTTTCAATTCTGAAAAAACTATCATGCGAGAAATATATCATGCGTGAAAAATATCATGCGAGAAAACTATCATGCGAGAACTAAATCATGTGAAACACATATCACGTGTGCTATGAAAAATTTCCCTTTATGGAAGAATTTAAGTACTATAATCCCAAGTTAAAATAGAATTGGCTAAAGATCGACCAATTGACGGGCATACAGATACCCTTTTCGGCTTTCCTCATCATTATGTCAAATTTTATCAAAATCTCAAAAACTTGTCCCTTAACACAAATAATCACGATTTTAAACAAAATTAACATTTCGATGGTCGAGAAGTACCACAAAGTGCACTACGTGATGCCATGCGTTCATCGGCCTGTCCGTCAGTTCGTTTGTTCGTCTGTGCATCATGCTGTCCATTAAAACTTTGACCCGTAGTCTAAATAGGGGAATTGTTTTCTTCGGTGAAGAGCAATTTCATGTGTTTCCTAAAGCGAGAAGTTCCAATTTTGAAACAACTAATCCAAAAGTGTGCTAATTTTTTTCTTATTTAACGAAAACGGCTTTAACGAATTTGATTAAACTTTTTTCCTGCATCAATTCATAACTGACTAATATAAAACCTGGGGGGTCATTCCGTAATTTTCTAAACGATAATCGTCAAAACGATAATCGTCGACAATATCGTCTATGATTTGCTTCACGTAACTCGACTGCTATCGTCTCGTCAATCGATCACAGTTTTAGAGATTTGTATGCATTTCAGATACTCTCAAACTGTATTCAATCTGTCATTTCAATAGAAAACAATACAAAATGTCAATTTACATGGGAAACTCAATCACTCAACTACAGTCACCTACAAAATTCAAAATTAATGCATAACGATACCTTTTTAGCTATCGTTCAAACGCTATCGTTTTGACGATAGCGTTTTGATGATTATCGACTTACGTGAATCAAAAAAATGTAACGCTATCGTTCAAATCGAGTTACGGAGTGACCCCCCTGTATTTTTAACTTTAATGGAATATGATTGTCTTGCATTTGGATTTTTTTTTGAATATTTCGTCAAATCGATTTTTAAGCATTTTTTACGTATTCAAAATTTATCCACATATTCCACCTATAAGCCTAAAAGCTATGTAACTCCTATATTCTGACTACTATTAGAATGATAACAACTGACATCTAAAAAAGTGTTTGTGAATTTTGGTTAAACATTTACTCCCAAGATGTCCCATTGGCTCTCCGACATAATGCAATTCGTGATTTTTGTATGAACATTTCGTTATTTCGAATTCTAACAACCCTGTCCATATGCATAAATTCGAAGCTATTTTATCCACCACATTAGTAGAGTGTCATTGATTATTCCACCAATTCACCACAAACAATGGAGGTAAGACATATCTGACAACTGCGTCAAAACATTACAAAATGACATGCGCCAAAACTACAACCCTCTTACATCGCATCGACCTACCACCCTAAAATTTTGACAGACAATACTTTTAAACTGTACCCCGTCTTTGTCTGAAAATCAGCTGGCCATCTGTCAGAGACATTTCAGTTTTTCCAAAGCATAACACCTTCGCCTACATTGGTCATGAGTGTAATTAAGAGAAACAGACAGTGAAAGTTTGTGAAAAAGGACGAAAATACTGCAATTTCTTATAAAAAAAAGTCAGAAAAAGTTTCGTGTCGCCTATCATAAGTATTCACCCCCGTGTGCCTGAATATTGATGAAAGAATCCCATTAGCATCAAAATGTCACCATTGTTCAGATGCCAAAAGTCTTCATAGAAAATCTGTCCGAATTCGCTTGTGACTGGTCTAAAAATTCGTCACAAAGGATGCCAAAATATGGACAAACTTGAAATCGCTAATGGATCTGCAGCTGGATAGAAGCCCAGTTTTACCAGCACCACCACCACCACCTTCACCAAAACATCCGCCACCATCAGTGCAAGCGTCACCTTGTAAACCATCCGAAGCTGCTAGAATGGGAGCATGTATTGGTCGTTGCGTTGCGGATAAGAGTTCCTGTTTGAAAAGGTGAGTGAAGTTGTTCCCCATCCATAGGAAAAACCCAATGACCCAAGGCAAAGAAGTCTCAAGCCTTAAACACTTCTGATTAAATCGATATTCCACACACACCAGAGTGATTGTAATGTGTTTACATTTATCACTCGCGTCATATCCTCCCATTTGATGTGCATGTCGTCCTACATCTGTCTGTATCTAATTACAACTTTAATCATATTTCCTCCCTCTAATAAAACCATCCCTGGCTCTGAGTGCACTTGCCGCCATAGACAAATTGCAATACAAAAAGATTCCAATTAAAGTTGAAAGTAGAGCAAAAATGCTTTTTGTCTTTAATACGCCACCGCACTTTGTTCTTGTTTTCTTTAATTAAGTTAAAAGCGATGCGATGATGGTTGTGGGAGTTGTCTTACTTAACCTTATCATACCTTCATCATCATCCCTCCACACCACCACACAACCCATAATCATTCGACCATGTTCAAGCATCCTTGAACTGATTTTTCCCATTATGGATGGGTACGACGATGTTGATATCTTTGATTATTATTTTGCATTTATTTCCAATAGATGGCGTTCAACAGATGAACACGAGACTGAACTAATGACTGACGAAGAAGAAGATGACAGCAAAACACAAAGGCGGAAAAACAAAGAACGCAAACATATTTTTAGAATAATTAAGTTTAGAAGAAAGGTAAGTCTTGTTCTATTTATAAATCGGTAAAGATAAAGGTTGGCAAGACTAAAATGTAACAAACGAAAAGAATTCAATACTTCATAGCTATTTCAATCAACTTAAAAGTCACAATAAAAGTGAAATAATCCAATATGCAATTTTTGAAAAATATCAAGGACTAAACTATTATCCACAAAAATCGCAATTTTTTTCAAATGTCCAAGCCTCATATGAGGTTGCGGCTTTCAAAATCAGTGGTTTTCTTGTAAAGAGCTATCTGTGGAAGAAGGTACCAGAAGCTTCTGCAAGGTCTAGTCCTCGAAATAATTCTATTCAACATTTTTTTTACTGAATTTCAAGCTATCGCTAAATGAGAGTGTGAATGCGATATTTCTGCAACCAAGAATTGAAAAGAGATGCAGTTTTCAGAATTCAATATACCTTTTTTTAATAGTCTAGTTCTCTAAATATTTTCATCCAAAGTGAATTTACTGAATACTGAGCCAAGTTTTAAAAAGTCTTCGGATGTAGCTGTTTCAGTAACCAAGGATCCCACAGGGTTGCAGGGTTTTGATTGATGAATAGAGAGTTAACAGACCTTTCCGTGTATATGCCAATCTTTGCAAACCTCGAAAAAAAAACATTTTTTGAAACAATCAGCCCCCTTGTCTCTAAAGATCAATTTTTTTTTTAAACTTCATCCAATCCATCGAGACACACATATCAAAATGTTCTATCTTTAATAAAAGGCCAACCGTTCAATTTTTAATTCGTTTATTAATTCTGCTTTAATGTTGATTGTTAGAATGTCAAACCACAAGTGACGTGAAATTCACTTCATAAGCTATACATTGGTTTATATGTTTGCATGTATGCATATGTAAATGAATAGAGAATTCAGCATAAAATTCATTACTAATAAGTGTTGCCACTATATAACATTTCCTCCCCCTAATTCGGATATCTCCTTGGTTTTTTTAATCGACTGCGACGCCTCAATTCGTATTCTCGAGAAGTAGGGTTTTCCCTTGTTACCTGTGACTTGATGACTATGTGATCTAGATGTTTGCTTCTTTCATCGGATTTTTGTTCTGTCTCGGATTCTGTCTTCTCGGAAAACTTCTTCATTTGGTTCAAATGTCTCTTCCAAATATGGTTATCATCAGTAGCAACCAAATATGTCTGCTTTCCAATCTTCTTCTTCACGACTGCAACCGACCACATCTTGCCGCTGCGAAAATCTTTGACTAATGCTGACTCACCCTCACAAAACACCTTTCGATCACGTTTTATTGATTTGTTCTCAACACCTGTCACTGCATGTACGCCGCCGTCAACTTCTGGCCTTAGAAGGTCCAACCTCATACGTAAGTTACGTTTAAACATCTGTGAAGCCGGTGACAAACCTGTTGTAGTATGTTTTGCCAAACGGTGGTGAAATAGGTATCGAGCTAGAGCAATTGGTACCGACTTCTCTCCACCCTCTAAGATTTTCTTCACTGCCAACTTGAATGACTTCACTGCATTTTCGGCCAAACCGTTGCTTTGCGGATGGCCCGGTGGTGATGTTATGTGCTTTATCCCATTTCTTTTGATGAAAGCTTGAAATTGACTACCTGTGAACGTAGTCCCATTATCTGTCACCAAAGTTTTTGGCAACCCAAATCGTGCAAAGGTTTCATAAAACTTCTCAATTGTCGACTTTGCTACGATGCTGTTCATCGGATAGATCTCTACCCATTTTGTTTTGGCGTCCACGATGATCAGGAATTGCCGATTGAGAAAAGGTCCCGCAAAATCGGAATGTATCCTTTCCCATGGTTCTGTTGCCTCTGGCCATTGGTTAATTTCAGCTTTCGGAGGATTGGCATTGTGTGTTCCACACGCTAAACAACTTCGAACCATTTTTTCGATGCAAATATCCAAATGTGGCCACCACACATACGACCTAGCCAATGACTTAGTTTTGGACATTCCCAAATGCGCATCGTGTAGTTCCTCTAGTACTTGCGATTGCAACTCTTCTGGCACTAGAACTCGGAAGCCCCACATAATAACGCCATTGATGACCTCAAGCTCGTTCCTTCTTAGCCAGTATGGTTTCAAGTCATCACCCACATTTTTAGTTGGCCATCCTTTTTCAATATTCTTGAGCACTTCCATAAGCACCCGATCATTCTTGATGAGCTCTTGAATGACACGAAAATTAATAACTTTTACTTCTGTAATTACCTTTTTAATATGCTCTTCCACAGCCTGTTCTCTCATGTCAATTTCGTCTTTATATGAAAATCTAGACAACATATCGGCCACCTTATTGTCTTTACCCTTGATGTATTCGAACTTATAATTGAATGCTGCCAGATACGTCGCCCATCTGTGCACCCTTTTAGCTGCCATCAACGGAATGCTGCGATGTTCACCATACTTTGCGAGCAACGGCTTATGGTCGCTTCTAATAGTAAACTGCCTGCCGAATAAGTAATCGGAAAATTTTTGTACCCCATAGTACACTGCCAGAGCCTCTTTATCGAGCACGCTATAATTTCGCTCCGACGATGACAAAATTCTGGACGCAAATGAAATTGGTCGCTCTTCTCCAGACGGCAGCTTATGCGACAACGCTGCGGCAATACCTTCATCGGATGCATCACACTCCAGCACGACTTCCCATTCGGGATGATAATGCACCAACACTTTGTCTGACGCAATAATGCTTTTTATTTCATCGAACGCAGCTTGGCACTCCTGAGTCCAAACAAAAGCTACTCCAGACTTCAACAAGTTGTAGATTGGCGCCATGACAATTGATACATTTGGAATGTATTTCCCGTAGTAATTTACAAGACCAGAAAAAGCTTGTACTTGTTTGATGTTTCTCGGCGGATCAGCTTTGAGAACTGCTTTGACACCTTCGGGATTCTTTCTTATGCCAGTTTTGTTGATGACTTGACCCAAATAACAAATCTCGTCCTTGAAAAATTCACATTTGCTTAGCTTCACCGTCATACCGGCATCTTGCAACCTCTTGAACACCCTTTCGAGACTTGCAATGTGTTCGTCATCATTCTTTCCAGTCACCAAGATATCATCAACGAATACGGTGACATTTTCAATGTCGTGAAACATTTTGGCCATAATTCTCTGGAACTTCGATGTTGCAGGTGATACCCCATATGGCATCCGATTGACTAAATACACCCCTTTTGACGTTGAGCATGCACAGAGCCTTTTGCTGTCATCGTCCAGCTCTATCTGTAAATAAGCTTCTTTTAGATCTATTTTCGAATATTTCTCACCTCCGGATAATTTATGCAGCAGATCCTGTATCCTGGGCAGCGGGTATGTATCTACCTCAAGATATTTGTTGATTGTTGACTTATAATCGCCACATAGTCTAATACGACCATCAGACTTTATTACAGGTACTAAAGGTGTTCCCCATTTATTGTACTCTACCGGTGTGATGATGCCTTCAGCTGTCAGCCGATCAATTTCCTTCTCGACGTTTTCTTTTAGAGCATATGGCAAATTTCTTGGTTTCACAAACACTGGGCTTACTGTTTCATTTTCCATTTTTAGATTTATTTTTTCGTATTTAAATTTACCCATTTTATTCCTAAATACGTTCGCAAAGTGTTTTTCTAATTCCTTAATTTTAAATTCAATAGTTTTTGTTATGCTGTGTACCTCGATTGGATTTTTCAACGACATAATTAATCCAAACTCCGTTGCAAAGTCTCTTCCTAACAATGCACTTCTACCCGGCTCCGTTACGTACACCTCCAGTTGTTTTTTCCTCCCTTGATATTCACATACACATTCCATTTTGCCATATACTTTAATTTCTTCCCCGCCGTAGCCCTTTACGTTTAAACTTGATGCCATGAGTTTTTTTGTAGCAAACAAGTCCCTCATAACACATTGCGGAATTATTGTAACTGCACTGCCCGTGTCAAGCTCCATATTAATTTGACAGCCATCAATTTTTACTTGCAGAGTTATTGGTGGACAGCTCTTTGAGTTAGATGTGATGTTTTTTAGTTCGATGTATTCGTCATCGTCATTCTCTTGTGCCCCTTCATCAGCACTTATGTGCTTAATCTGTTCATTTCGTGAATATTTGTTTTTGCACATAATTTTAAGATGCCCACGAACTCTGCATATATCACACACATAACTTTTGTAGTAGCAGTGCTCACTGTTGTGCCCCACTCTACCACATCGATAACATCCATCATTCTTGCGAGCTTTTTCTACCGTGCGTATACCTTTATTTTTCCCCGCTACAGCTGCACCTGCAGGGGTATGACCGTATGACTTGGTGGTTCGACTTTGCCTATTTTGATCATTATGTGGTGACCGTGTATGTGTGTTTACCTTATTTACCATTAATGTGCTTGCACTTCGGCTATTTATCAATGTCTCTTTTTTTATTGCAATTGTCCATGCTTTGTCGAGAGTGATCGTTTCATCCTCTTCTAGCAACTTCTCAAGAATGGGACCATCTTTAAGACCTGTTATAAATATGTCACGCAATGCTGCGTCAAGCTGACTACCGAATTTACAATTTACCGCGGATTTTTTGACTCTTGTATACCACTCATTTATGTTTTCGCTTACCATCTGCTTTAAGTTATAGAAACTTCGCCGTTCAACAAATACTGCCACCTTTTTCCCATAGAAATTTGTTAAATTATTTTTAACTTCGGCGAAACGTAATGTGTTGATGTTTTTTGGGTACGCGCTGTCTCTGAGAAGCTTGAAGGTTTCATGGTGCAATTTAGTTAACAGAAATGCTGTTTTTCTTTGTTCATCTTCTTCTCCAACACTGAGAAAATATTGTTCAAGTTTCGCTTCGAATACTTCCCAGTCCACGAATTCTGGGTTGAATTCCTCAAAGCTGTTTCCAACCGCGATGGTCTGCACATTAGTCATGACACTCGGAGAAGTAGAAAATTTATCTTTTTTAATTTCACCGGGCATGCGACTTGAAAATATTGTCTCGATTTATTATAGCCGATATAATTTTTTTTTTTTTTTAAACTCGTCGCCAATGTTCTATCTTTATTAAAAGGCCAACCGTTCAATTTTTAATTCGTTTATTAATTCTGCTTTAATGTTGATTGTTAGAATGTCAAACCACAAGTGACGTGAAATTCACTTCATAAGCTATACATTGGTTTATATGTTTGCATGTATGCATATGTAAATGAATAGAGAATTCAGCATAAAATTCATTACTAATAAGTGTTGCCACTATATAACACAAAAGAAAGGTCTATTTAATTTGTATATACCCATGCAAGCCAAGAGCTTCTGCTTAGCCTGGTTTCTGAAATATGCCCAACCAAAGTGATTTTGCTGATTTTCGGTTACAAACTACCAAACAATGTCTTTCCGAAACCTAGCCTTGTTTGAGGTTGTGATTTTTAAAGTCTTTGGTTTCAATGGCTTTCCACAGATGAAAGCCAGAAGCTGCTTCGAGGTTTGGTTCTAGAAATATTTCTATTCAAAACGATTTTACTAAATTTCAACCCAAAACTAAATAATATTGTGATGGCCATATTTCAGCAACCAAGCCTTGAAAAGACTTGCAGTTTTGAGAATTTATAAAACCTTTTTAATAGCTATCTTTTATTTAAAACCACCAGCTTCTGGTGAGGTTTGGCTTTTTTTCAAATGTTTTCATCTAAAGTAAATTTACTAAGTGCCGAGCCAAATCTGAAAAAGTCTTCGGATGTAGATTTTTCAGCAACCAAATCTCCTAAAGAATTGCAGTTTCGATTTTTGAATAGAGGTTTAATGGACATTTCCACGGATAGATCTCATTGTCGTCTGCTATTACCCTTACTCTTATCTTTAACAACACAAAATATTACCCCTGATTTCATGCAGCACACTCGTCGATTTCAAACCTCTTGAAAATGACTTAAGGCTAGTTCAACACGTATTCGACTCATCAGGTTTGGTCTGTATTCGGTTAGTATTCGAATATGCCTGATAAGTGTGAAGCCATAAAATCGGTTCAGTTTCTATGTTTCTGAACTTTGTTTTTTGAGTAAATTTTAATAATTCTTGAATAGAAGTGTACAGGGTAGTAGCCGACTGATTCCGGATCCCTGATATGAACCGTGTGTGTAATCGGAAACCGGATTCAGAACGAATCGAAAGAAACCTCAACCATATATTCGAAATGAGCTTAACAGATACGAATTTGCTTTACAAAAACATTTCTCACGAACGGAAGTAAATGATAATAAAATTTCATTTTAAACTAGATGACCCGGTGAACTTCGTATCACCCACATATATTTTTGAAAAATATGGTCAAAACTTATTACAAAATTTCTATCTACCTCTTCGTATTTTCCCTTGATGATCTTGGCCTCGATGACGTTATTCATTAGCATTTTTACAGCCTCGTTCCATTGCACAGTCGAGGTTGATTAATGTTATGCAGTTTAATAACAGCTAATCCAATTGTAAATTGTGAGACGGTAGTCCAGGGAAATCCAGGGAATTTAAAAACTCTGCGGGATAGTTTTCTACGTCATGTTGATTTGTAAGAGTCTCAACTGATTTGTACGAAAACAACTCTCGGGGAAAAAAAATCTGAATGGTTGCATTGAGATCATCGACATCTATGTTTTTGGCTGCCAATATAGCTCATTCACTCCGCCAATTATGTTTTCTGAACTGTTAATCTATGTCCGTAAAAACACGCTGAATAACTTGCTCTTTTGAGTCGACGAAGTGACAAAAATCATTGAGTTGCATATTAATCCGGCCGAGGTGTCAACTGCTACCTTACCATTTCCAATATCTAATAACTGCTTGGAAAATAAAATCGCAGTTTGATCTTGTTTGCAAAAACACTCGCATGTTAGTTGGTAATTGGAGTGTCCTTACATTTCGCCACAAATTACATGATCGTCATTCGTCAGCAACAGTTGATCGGGAAATAATTGAAAGAGTCTGACGAAAATCAGCTGATAAAATTTGGTTGTCACGAATATCTTTTAACGTTCTGTTAAGTGCTCTCCAGTGACCTCTTGTGGTCCATCGTATATTCATCCCAAACGATCAATCTGCATATCTGTAGAATCTTCGCCATTGCGCCGTTTTTGGCGATATTGCAAACTGGTGTTTCGTTGATTTGCATGTTTAGTGGTAATTTCAAGGCAGAATGTGTAGTTCGTCCACCTTCTAACAATTCTGCTTTCAGCTATTCCAGATGAAGCCAATGCTAGGACCACTTCATTTTGCTATCTGATCTTTGCCAACAACAATTAAATAAGGAACGTTTTCGCAATCCCCCGGAAGCATCAAGGAAGTGAATTCCACCAGATCCACTGTTCACAGCTTCCATCAAAGTATCGTAAGCAATTTTTTGTTGTTTATACAATTGCGGAACATTTGAACGAACTGTTTCGGCCAATACTTCAGTATTGTATTGTTGTTCACTTTGCAACTCATTGTTAAATGCCAAGCTCATAGGACGATTGGGTGCTGTCATGCCCAAACACGACAAAAATTTATTTAACATCAATAAACACATATGTATCTTCTAGTTATCATGATCAATGTCTCATTGTAAATTTCCACAGTAATTTGTAATGTAAAGACATCAAATGTTTTTAGTATTTTTCGTTACTTATTATTTATGTTTCTCACCGTTTAAACCTTCCCTGATATTCCACAAATATTTCAAGACCAAAATTAGCTAAATCGGTCCAGCAATTCTCGAGTTTTAGCGAGACAACGGAACAGCAATTGATTTTTATATATATAGATAATAGATAATTATATCAATACACTTGACGAAAATGTTATAAGTTTAATTTAAATATCCCAGTTTTGAGATACAAAATTCTAGAATGACTGTCTTGATTTATTTCTCTATGTTTTCTTAACAATAACTTTTCTACTTATTTAGAATCGTAAGCAGTTTGTAGATAAATTCATGGAACGTCAGGACTTAAATTACTCAAGGCTGAGCAGGGCACCGACAACAGATCTGTAAAAGCACTTAAAACTGACTTAATTTTAACCATTTACAATATATATTCGTATATAATATTTTCTAGAACTGATATACAATTACAAAGCCTTGATGCTCAAACTCTGCTCGTAACGGCAGCCAATAACGTCACCACGACCAATACCTTCGTTCCGGCAGTATCTTCGCGCACCAGTTCCTCCCTCGATTTAGAATGGGAACACGAATACGGTCAGCATCATCACCATCAACATCAACCAAATCGCGGACTATCTCGATCATGGCTGTTCATAGATGGCGCTGAAGCTGATATCAATGCAGATGATGGTGAAACTAGTGATGACAATAAACCACTCTTCAATTCACCACCATCAGATGATAGTGGAGGTATAACTCTAGCAAAACACACCAACAGAGCCTTCAATGGACAAATGACAACTTCACAAATAGCCAAAAGCAACTCGAATCTACACCAACAACAACAACAACAACAACAACCGAATTTCACACGTACCTCGTCCCGGACAAGCTGGTCACATATCTCGACTCCAGAATCCCTCGAATGGGACATTGATGAAGACCAAACAAATCAAATGCGTCTGGAAGATGATAATTTGGACCATGAAACCCTGGAACTATTGCATCAAATTGAAATGCTCAAGAATAAGGTACTAAATGAGACTGGTGATGGTCTGGATGGAATTGAATTTCCCCTCAATGACGGCCATAGTTGATTTAATCAAATAATCTTAGAATTGAAAATATGAAAACATACATCAGCCGAAGTGCGGGGTAAACTGATTTTCGTTTTTCTATAAGAAAAAATATTAGTTGCTAAGAATGTTTTCTTTCTTGATATTTTCTTACACACTTTTTATTCAAAGAATTTATTTTTTTAAGTCGCTATGCCGTCCATATTTTACTCATCTCGATCTATTCTTAAACTCATGTGCTTGGTTTTTTTCACCAAAAATTAATTGCTGGATTTTAATTTGCTTACAATTCAAGTAGTTTCTGATGACAATGTTATATATTTACAGAAACCTTCTTCATCTGTAAGTGAGTTTATTTTAGAAGTTTTTTGTTCATATTTTCGAATTTTTGACGCCCTCTTCATTAAATCAAATCAGCTTTATCGTTCAGAATATTTTTATTTGATGTTTCAAAAAATAGAATTTAACCAATGCATATGCTTAGTTAAATTCGGTTAAATTCAAAGTTGCAAATATAAATATTATTGTTAATGATAATTTATAGAAAAGTTGTCAACAATTAGGTTTCTAAAGAAGAAAATTATTTGCAAAATTGACAAACTTATTTCAAAACCGCAATGACCTCAAACATCTGCAATAGGTTTACATAATTTATTGATTTTATTTGAATATTGATAATCTGACCTTCAAAATAAAAGATGGACGTGTTTCTTGTAGGAGCAGCAACAAACGGTGTATAGGCAACTCGCCTATATACCCGTACACCAGCGATTTCCGCTCCTACTTTGAACATGAGTGTCAGTGAGTTAATGGGGCCTCTTGAGGAAAGGGACAGCCGCTTTAAAATATTTAGCAATCCTGACCAAACAAACTGACATTTACACCAACCACTGACCTTTCAAACTCATCTACCAGACCTTGTCAAGGAGCCACATGCTCCTACGGGCCTGATGGTCTTTAATCAACGAGCTCGTAGTTGATCTGTTCATTTACACCTTTTCCTTAGTAGCGCGTCAAATCAGGGGATCGTGGGGATTTGTCGGTATCACCACTGAAAAAATTCTCATGGAAACACGAGTTGTGTGTGATGTGGCACCGTCTTTCTGGAACCAAATGTTATGTAGGTATGATTGATCCAATTCGGGCACAAGAAAGTTTTCCATCCTTATGGCATCCTCAAAGAAATATGGCCAAATAACGCCGCTGCCAGCTAAAAGGCACAGTTGGTCTTTGATGTTTGTATCAATCGATGGTTTTCATTGCCCCAATACCGGCTATTCTGCTTATTAAGAATGTCAGCCAAGTCGAAATGTGTTTCGTCGCTCATAATTTACCAAAAATGGCGGTCGTCTATAGTGTAACACTCAAGCACTCCAATCTCGCCGACATTGGGGCCTATCGTGAATAAAATTTCCCTGGGAATTGTTGCCAACTTTCGAAATTGTCATCTCGAATAATGTCGAAAGTTTCCCTTGGAATTTATTGATTCAATTCAATTCAATTTTGTTTTATTGAACATACTATTTACAATTTGGCTTACAACTAATAAGATACTACATACATATGCATGAAAATTTACATTTGTTGGCTCATAGGGGGCCTAACTATATACAGTGACTTAAGTTTAATTATTTTTATATAAAATTTACATGACAAAAAAAAAAATTAAATTTAAAATGTTGGTTGACTGTATTGTCCTCAGGGTGTTCATTCCTGGTTGTCAGTGGTGATTTTTGTGGGTTGTGGGCAGGGATGTCGTTTTAGCCGCGGTGGTAGGCTGACCCAATGTCAGCGTAGAACGAGACTACATCCTCGTTGTCCATGATTACGTTGTCATCCAGAGTTTCCATTACACTGAGGTACCTCGGCTCGGGATGTCGTTGTTCTGTGGTCATCCTTCTCATAAGCTGATTCGGGTGGTCGATGATGTTCCTCATTAATTTCTTCATTGAATGAACTAGATATTTGTCCAGTGGGATTAAATTCGCTTCTGTGTAGAGATGCTCGTTCCTGTAGTGCTTTTGTCGTTGACGGTCGAAGTAGAGTCCAGTGCAGATCCTCAGTATCTTCCTTTCGAATAGTTGAAGTTCCTTCATAGCTGTCTTCGAGATGGAAAACCAGACTGGGAAGGAATAGCTAATCACTGGTCGCAGGAGCTGTTTGTAGATTAATATCTTTGTCGGTTGGCTAAGACCTGATCTTCTTTTCAGCAATGGGTGCAAACGGCTGAAGGCCCAGCTGGCCTTTTTCAGAACATTTCTTGAGTGCAGGTTAAACCTTAGCAACTCGTTGAAGTGCACTCCCAGGTACTTGACACTTGGTTTTGCCACTATGGAGGATCCGTCAGGGAGTTTTAGGGCCAGATTTCTGCAAATTGTTGCGGTGCGAAGGCCTCTACCAGTTGAAGGTCTCCTAAAGCAGACAAGTTCCGATTTGGAAGTATTGATTCGGATGCCCCATTTCTGGTAGAATTGGAAGAGTCTGTTAATGTGGGTTTCTACTTTTTGGACAGCGATTAGAGGTGACATTGATGTGGCATAGGTGAGCGAGTCATCAGCATACAGGAGGTTCTCGCATCCAATTGGTGAAGGTTGGTCTGAAGTCATCAAGTTGTAGAGGAAGGGGCCTAGTTTTGAGCCTTGGGCGACTCCAGCTCTGATGGTCTTCATGTTTGACTTGCAGTTATCTACTTGAACAAAAAATTTCCTGCAAGATAGGAAAGAAAAGAGAATTTTTATTAATGGCGGAGGTACTTGCATAAAATGAAGTTTGTGGATTAGACCGTCTATCCACACGCTATCAAATGCTTTCTCGACATCCAGAAAGCATCCGACGGTGACACGATTACTGTTGAGGGCTGTGGTAATATCGTGTTGGAATTTAACCAGTGGATGCAAGGTTGAGTGTTTTTCTCGAAAGCCGGGAATTTATTGATATTGGGAATTAAGTTTCATAGTGACTTTGGCTCTCATTTAAAAAGGCCAGTCGCCAGCTTACAATGAACAGTGCAGAAGTATTGACCTTTCCAATTTTCGAAGATGGGGAAAATTCCGAGGGAAATTTTGTTCACGATAGCCCCCATTGATGGTCATTTCCATGCTTCACAATAAATTGTCATCAACCATTTTTTACGAGTTTAGGGTAAGCCACATGGCATCTTCAGTGTTGGATGAAGATGATTCCCGTGGGCGTGGCTTACCCTAAGCTCACACATTCTCTATGAATTTCAAATGCCAACTGACAAATTTTATTCATACAAAAATAGCAAGCAAATTAAATTGACCTTGGACATAAGACGCACCCTGGTATAAGCTCCGAAAAGGAAACAAAAATTAACAGGTTTCGTTCACTACACTTTTCGCTGGCAAAAGACTTAGCAGCCATTTTTTTTTCGATTTTTATAGAGTTCTTTGACTTCTCCTATGTTATATGCAGTGATGTCACTTCAATGAAAGCGATTCCACCTTCGAAAGTCTCCTATCGACCAGTTGCACTTACATCTCTTTATTCCAAGGTTGAGCTCAGCTCAAGAAATATCTCGAAGATCGAAAGCTTCTTAATGGCCGGCTATAAGGTTTTCAAAGCAATCGTTCCACTGGTGATCTGATGGCATATTTCGCCGAAGAGTGGAACAGATCTTTACATTGTTTTAGAGAGAGTAAAATTTTTGCGCTTGATATATTTTAGGCATTTGATATAGTTTGGCACCAGGCTCTCTTGTCGAAAATGCTTGCGTTAGGTATCAACGAAACCTGTATGCTTTGCATTAAAAGTTTTCTTCTAGATCGTCCAATACATGTTTTTCTGAATGTCTGTCTTCTATTCTATTTCAAAAGCCTTCGATTAATGGCTCTGACCTTCAACATTAGTTCGATTCTTCAACTTATTCAAATGGTAATTAGCAATAAGCACTGAATGATTCGTCAACCTTGAAGTAGGTTTCTTCCAAGTGATAAACCCTGCTGTGAGACAAAACCTAAGATGTATTTCAAAAATAATGATAACTATTAAAAACAGATGTTTGAAAAAGATCAGATTTTTATTTTTTGTTTGTGCTTCTCATTACCTCATTTAACTTAAATATTTTAATTTCTTCTCTCTTGCAAAAAGCCTCAAAACAAAAAAAAATATTAAAGTGCCTAGCAAAAAAGAAAGCATAAAATGAATTCAAAAATTATTTTCAAAAATATTTTTACCAACACTTAAATTTAAAAAAAAAATATTAATCACTGAGTCAAAATTGAAAAAAAAGAAATATGTGGAAAAAATCCATGAACAAAAATTATCTTCCATATATTAATCAAAACAAAATTAATTTTTATAATTAAGCATTAAAATTATTTATTTGCATAAAACTAAATTAAAAATTTAAATATTTTTGAATATTTAAATTCATTTAAAAAATTGGCTGATTGTTTTAATTCGTAATATATTAAAATCCCACCCTTTAAAAAAAAAAGATAAGAAAATTAGAAAAAAAACAACAAAACGTTCTTCGAAAAAAAAAAAATGTGAATAAACCTACCTGTAAAATTGTTAAAATTGTTCTTCTTGCCTCTAGACATTAGACATATCTCTAAATACTTTTTCTTAAATTTTTATTTTTGGTTTTTTATTAATTAAAAAAAAAATGAGAAATTTTATTGTGAAATGTCTTTATTTTACATATATTTTATGGATGAAAGTATTTATATAGAAAAGTAAGGAAGGCTCAAAAGGCTAGAAAAGGTTTTAAAATTATATTTTATGTGTTCATAATGAAGAAAAAAGAATTGTATTACAAAAAAATTCATACCCTGTGTTACATTTATTTATAAATCAAAATGTTGAGTTTACAAGAATCGTTAAACAAACAAAAAAAAAACATTAAACAAAGTAAACAATTAAAATCTAAAATCATAGAAAAGAGATAAAGAATCGTAAATATTTTGTATATACGAATACATATTCATATTTATTATTAAATAAAAGAATAAAAATTAAAAACAAAATATTTTAATGGTTTCTTTTTTTTTCTTAAATTCTTAGAAGAAAATGCTAAGACATTTTCAGACTTTGAACATTTTTCACATCCATATAACAAACTATTTCATAATCCTTGAATTCAAAAAAAAATGAAATGCACGAGTGGATCATTTATATGTACATGCTCGTATGGATGAGTTCTTAAGGTGTGTCCACACCAAAGAAACATTTCAGGAAACATGGCTTAAAAAACGTTGCTGAAATGTTTCCCATTTGTTTAAAAACATTTCAGAAACATTGCAGAAACATTTAAGAAATGTTTCTGATTTGTTTTTTTTGGTGTGGACGCTTTGAGAAACATTTCTGAAATGTTTATTTGTTTTCCATTGTTTCCAGATTGAGTTGTCTGTAATTTTTTTTTCTCGCCTGTGTTGCACTTTAAGCGCATGAATTTTTTTTTCAACTTCATCTTTATCACAATTTATATTTTCGCAAATTTGAGATAGGTAGGTATATCATTGGCTATTTTTGATTTTATTTTTAAAATTTTCGTTAAATGGATCCCACAAAACTTTTTGTATTTCATAAATTATTATCAATTGGATAACATTCTCGTTGCTCCACACTTTTCGCGACATTTTATATTTATATTAAGAACCACTCACACACTTTCTACCTACGTACATAAATGCTTGGGAAACAAATAAAGTTTCCCATTCGGAATGGGAAACAGAAAAACATTTCAGAAATGTTTCGCGAGCGTCCAGACCAAAGAAACATTTTTGAAACATTTCAGAAATGTTTCTCTGTTTCTGAAATGTTTCAAAAATGTTTCTTTGGTCTGGACACACCTTTAGGAATTTATGAATTTATGATTATTTAATTTATTGACAAAACTTTTGAATGAACTTTGCATTTTTCACACTTAACGCTACTAAGGAGTCCACATCCTGGAAACTTACATCGCTAACGGTTGCTCTGTCGTTTTTGCTAATGATCAGTGCCATCATGTATTACATCTCTTGCCAGAACAACCTGCAAATCATTTCTCCGCTTTGGGGCTGGTTCACCTGAACAAACTATTGCTGCTGCTGGGTCGACCTCTTGGTGGCTGATTGTGTGCTTTATATATTTACAAAATGTATCATCAAATTCGCTTCTAAAATCAACTAGGTTCATGATTTCTTTCGATCCTTATCCTTTTTAGCCGAAACTTGCTTATAAAACACCTATGATTTTATCCCAGTTAACTCCAGGAGGTGATAGTACCATTTTCTGCTTTTCATCCGGTTGAATCCATGAAATCCACTCGGCCCATATGGGCGTTGTATTCTTTGACGATTTTTGGACATCCTATACCTACCTATAATTTAGTAATTTATTTATTATCCTTCCAACTCATGCTAGACATCTTGATACCATTGTAACTTGTGACGTATATTCTTCGTACGATCCTCTTACCACCGACTTTGCCATAACCTCTTGTTTTGTTGGGAGCTTACAATTTTTTTCGAGGTGGTTTCTTTGTACGGTCTCTATATATACTATAGGGAATCTCCAAAAAATACTTTGTTTGAAGAAAATCGCTTTTGCGGTTTAGGCTGTAAGACAAATTACAGACAGACAGAATTGCCGGACCTAATTTTTTCGTGTTCTCTATAATCGTAAAGTTGATCAAAATCTACATCGCACCTAAACATTATACACTGACAGAAAAATCAATGTACTCGACATAATTGTATGTACTCATCATATAGCCTTTTCCACACATTATGCTTGTGTACATAATATATGTATGTTGAAATCTGTAATGAATACATATATTTATTAGCAGTATATGGCGTAATTTATGGGTTGGGTACGAAATCCCGCATCACAAAATCCCGATTCACAAAATCCCGAATCACGAAATCACGAAATCCCGCCGTTTCAATACTAAATTGACAGCACAGTATGGATTTTCATTTCCATAGCAATGGTAACTCGAATCAATGAGAAGCAACGAGAACGAAGTTTCCTACTATTGTACTGGAATTTTCAATACGAAGAAGACCGCTCTGATTTCGTTAATTTTTAACGAGCTCTGATTGGCTTAAAGCTGAAGACAAGTCCAAAAAAAGTATAAGTCTTGAAAGTATCTTGAGTCAAAAAAATAAAAAATTACAAAAAAAATGTCCAAAAAAGTTTTAAAAAAAAATCATGTGAAACATCACTCCCTACGTCACGAATATGCAATATTTAAATCGCTAAGATGCCTAGTTTAGCCAGAAATCACGTTTGAAAATGTCAACTTTGGGGGGTCTACGAAGCTCCGTTTAGCCGCAAATCGCGTTTAAAGATACGAATTTGTTTTTCGTTTCATGCGATACGTCGATCGAAAAGTGGCACTCCCTATCCCTAGAACACGAATATGTATTTTTTAATTCTCTAAGATGCTTGGTTTAGCCACAAATCACATTAAAAAAAAAGGTGTCAACTTTGATAGGTAAACGGCGCTTAGTTTGCCAGAAAATCGACTTTAGAGATGTAAAAATTTGTTTTTCTTATAATATACAGGGTGATTGGCATAAGGTGTGACAAAAAGCTAGGGCGTGTAGGTTGGACTTAGACAAGAAAAAAATCGTATGGGAGGGGGGGGTCTATTTTCCCCCGTTTAGGCGGGAGGGGCAATTTAAGAAAAAAATCACTTAAAACAGAAAAAAAATTATTAAAAAATAACGGTGATACCTACAGAGTAATGCTATAGCATTTTGAAAAGCCAGAAATACATTCTTTAATTTTGTTTTTAAATAAAGTTGTTCGAGTGAATAGTTTTTGAAAAATTAATTTTCAAAATCAAAATTTTGAAAAAAAAAATGAAATTTTTTTTTTTAAACAATTTTTTTTCAAAATTTTACGTAATTAAGTATTATTTTTTTATTCAATATTCAATGCTCTTATTAATTTTTGACCAAACACAAAAAACCGGATGTCAAAATGTTTTGTAGTTTTTGAGAAAATCAAAAATAACAAAAACTACTTTTGTTCTAAGAAAAGCCTTTTATTTTAGTTTTTACGTTTTTGGATTCTTATGTAGGTGAATTTACGATTGAAAGGATTAACTTTCTTTTTACTATTCTTTTAATTATCGTCTTATAAGCATACAATAATGTGACAAAGTACTGGATTAACCATATTTCACACATTTTTTCATTGAGAACACCTGCGTGAGAGCATTGGTTTAAAAATGACCTGCCACTTTTTTATTATGGTGGGGTCGGCTTGGCTTAGGTGCATTTACAAAAGAAAGGATTAACTTTTTTTGTAAAATTTTTTTATTATCAGTCTTATAAGCATACAATAAAGTGACAAAGTACTGGATTAACAAATTTTTCATTGAGAACACCTGCGTGAGAGCATTGGATTAATATTAACCTGCGAATGTTTTTTAAATAATTTTTTGTAATAAGCTTTAGTTAAAAAATAGTTAAAAATTTAAATAAACAGTAATTTTGTATTTTATCTAAATATGCATGTATTTCTTATTTTAATTGATTTCAAGATTCAGGAACATTCTTGTTCTTATTTCGCAATTGCACTTTTCTGTCACTAGTTAGGGCGTGTAATGTTGCATTATTTAAACAACATTCGCAGGTCAATATTAATCCAATGCTCTCACGCAGGTGTTCTCAATGAAAAAATGTGTGAAATATGGTTAATCCAGTACTTTGTCACATTATTGTATGTTTATAAGACGATAATTAAAAAAATAGTAAAAAGAAAGTTAATCTTTTCTAACGTAAATTCACCTAAGAATCCAAAGACGTATAAAAACTAAAATAAAAGGCTTTTCTTAGAACAAAAGTAGTTTTTGTTATTTTTGATTTTCGCAAAAACTACAAAACATTTTGACATCCGGTTTTTTGTGTTTGATCAAAAATTAATGAGAGCATTGAATATTGAATAAAAAAATAATACTTAATTACGTAAAATTTTGAAAAAAAAATTGTTTAAAAAAAATTTTTCCATTTTTTTTTTTCAAAATTTTGATTTTGAAAATTAATTTTTCAAAAACTATTCACTCGAACAACTTTATTTAAAAACAAAATTAAAGAATGTATTTCTGGCTTTTCAAAATACTATAGCATTACTCTGTAGGTATCACCGTTATTTTTTAATAATTTTTTTTCTGTTTTAAGTGATTTTTTTCTTAAATTGCCTAAACGGGGGGAAATTGACCCCCCCCTCCCATACGATTTTTTTCTTGTCTAAGTCCAACCTACACGCCCTAGCTTTTTGTCACACCTTATGCCAATCACCCTGTATAATGTCAATAATTGGTGTGCTTGTAGTTTATTTTTACAAACAGTCTTTAGGTGGTCCGCTCCGCGGGACTTAAGGATTTTAACTCCCTTTTTCGGGGACACACCCACTCACTCGACTCCTTCGCTCCGCTTAGGGTAAGTATGTTAAGTCGCCTAGTAGGCGCCAATGTAAACAGTTTTTTTTTTCTTTAATTAAAAGTACCTTGGGTGGCAAATTTTTGTTAAAAAATATTTTTGAAAAAAAATGTATGAAAAATCAAAATTTCTTCAAAAAAAAATATTGAAAAAAAAAATTCTTAAAAAAAAAATTGTTGAAAAAAAAGTTTGTTAAAAAAATGAATTTTTCCAGAACCAACAGTTCCTTAAATACTTTCCATTTGTTTAAAAATAAATCAAAATAAAATATTTTATTAATAGTACTAAAATAGTATTGAAAATCCTGCCAAATATTTTCAAAAATATCTGTCGGCGGGATTTTTATTTCTATTTTCGGCGGGATTTCGTCATTCGGGATTTTGTGTGGCGGGATTTCGTTACTCTCCCGTAATTTATATGCAAAACTCCTGTTATCGGTGATGAGTGGTTGAGACTTCCTTACTAATTCCATGAATACAAATGTTTTGTGTACTCATCACATAGATATCTGTTGGTTAACTTTAATGAATACATGATTATGTACTGAGTACAGTTTATGTGCGTTATACAAAATATACATATTAATTGTGTATAGCTTACCTACTAAAATATGTAATGGATACACAGACACATGGACTTAGTTCTTTTTGTAAATGGTTTTTCAATAAGACCGGGTAGTTGCTGAAATGGACAAAATTCTTTTTTTATTTGAAAGGCACATGCCTTTGTGCCATTATGTATGGAATATGACATCGTTCAAATGCCCGCATCGGCCTCTGACGGTGGCACGGATTATGATGAGTGGTTCAATTTTCAATGGCTCTTCCGCATAGACCCAGATGAAATTGTGTGTGTTACATTTGGCCTGTGTTACGATTACCTTAAGGGCATAGATCGATTGTGGCTTATTCGCAGGAACCTGCGAGTTCTGGAAACTCCAAAATAAGAAGTCAAATCACATGGCCTTGGTGGCTTATTCACGTCACTTCAGCCAGAGATAACCTTACCATCAAGTAGTTCATATAGAATGTCAATCGTGGTGTCCGCTGGAACCAAATGTCATCTAGGTCCACATGGTTCAATTATGGCCATACAAAATTGGTGACGGTGACCGCATCACCAACGTGTCGTTTTCCAAAAAGTACCCCCAAATGACGCCGCCGCCGACCCAAAATCCACACCAAATGGTAACTTTTTGAGGATATATTAGGTGTGTTTTATTCACTGCTGCATAGCTAGCGCAGCAAAATTTCCCTCGACAAACAACAACAATTTGATTGCTGGGGAAAAAGAAGCCAGTAAAAAAATGACAGTTGTGCTGGTGATAGAAATTTAAATTATTGAAATGAAAATGGCGCTATGCATTAAATTTTAGAATTAAACATATGTGCATACGTACATGTTTTGACATAAGATTTTGATAATTTTTAATATATATTTTTTTAATAAAAGTTCAGAGTAGAGCAGAACAGAACAGAGCAGAATAGAGCAGAACAGAACAGTTTCCATGAGAAATGTCCGACAAGTTTGAACAGTCAGTTATCTGTTCTACCTTTCTCTAACTAAAAAGCTAGGGCAAGAAATCTTGTTCTAAACTGTTCCAAACTGTTCCAGACAGACTCATTGAACAGCAAATTAGAACAGCTTAGAACAGAAAATTTCTCATTGAACAGCAAAAAGGTGTACTTTTCTGTTCCAAACTGCTCTAAACTGTTCGGAACAGCGTCACTGAACAGAACTATAAATTGAAATTGACATATGGAGTGAGTTTGATCGTTTTATTCGCACTTGAATGCTGCGCTGGATATGCAGCAATGAATAAAACACACCTATTGTCATTTCATGAACCTTGCGTGCGTGTTGGCTTCGTCCAATATAGGACCAATTTTGCTTGTTACGAGTAACAAGGTCATTCATTCAAAAAATGCGCCTCGTCGTTAAATATATTTTTTCCACCAAAATTGGAGTCGTCCTCCAAACGTTTCGAAGGCCAGTCAGAGAAAAAACGACGTTGTCTTTGAGCTCATGGGTTATTAATTGGATCTTGTACAGGTATAGGCCTAAGTCTCGGCCGCCGAGATCTTATGCACGGCGATTAATCGACTGTCGCGGACACTGATTTAGATTCTTACAGCGATGTTCTCGGCTGATCTTACGTTCCTTTTACGTTCAATTGTTGGAATGCTGATTAATTACCAAAAAGGTTGGACTCCAAATGTAGACTGTGAGGGTCCCCACGTCAACCGTAAAATGGGCGCAACGCGTGTAACGTTTGCACTAACAAATACTCACTTTGATAATAAAGTTTAATCATTTGGACGTACTTTTCAATCGTGGAACTAACCATGGTGAATAATAAACAACAGATTTGACAGATGTCGTCAAAAGAACATGGCCGCCACAGGCCTCTAAAATCTACCCCTGCCAATTGAAAAACCCTGTAGTATGTAGCACATATCTATGTATATGCTTATGTATATGTACTCACGAAATATTTATCTTATGAGTCCATATGTGTATGTATTTACTACGATGAGGTCTTTTCGAGCTTTGCGTACGTTATCCTTTGTAATCCTAAAACACATGCCGAGCTCGACTAGGATGCCTGCCAAAACTAAACGTTGCTGGCCCATATAGATGCTACGAGTAGCATACGTGATCTTGAAATCGATGGACAAGTGTCAATTTAAGGTTTCTGTTCTTTTTCAGCAACTACACTTAGTGGAGAACTTTTGATCAATGATGGATTTTCCTGTTCTAAGGACAAAGTTACACAATAATTCTTTATCTCTGCAGATTTTCGAAATTTAATGAGTGCCAAGGAGAACAAGATCTGAATTCTCATTTGTACTCATTGAGTTTTGAAAAAAGTCTGGGACAGAGAGTCAGTTTGTAATAAAGGTTAAATAAATACGGACGTGTCTTGTTGAATTTCTTGTTTGAATTTATAAATATGTCAGATATCGAAAGGCAAAAGAATTTTGGATCAATATATAAAGCTAGGTATATCTAGGGGACCCTGCAGAACCTTGTGACTTACAACTCTCAACAATTCCTATCTGCATGTTGGCATGAATGTGGAGCGAAAAAAAAAACAATATTTTGGCTTAAAATAGCATCGTTTATTTAAAAACAAACTATGTGAGTGCATAGTCGATAAAATAAGAATAAAAAAAACATAGGTCTTAAAATAAAGTATTTATGATAATTGAGAATATAAAAACTACGTTTTTTATCGTTGGCAACAATTAGTATTACAAAGTATTATGGCATTAAGTCTTGACAAAAAATCGATAAATTCGAGCCTAAGAGTATTCATTTTTTTTTTTTTTTTTAAACTCGTAAAAACAACAACTTATAACAATAGGTGACCTTTGCAGAGCAGTCTCTCTTCATCAACCAAACCATGATTTTGCCTTGCCCCATATTGATTTCTGTGTGACAGGTTCAGCGGCAACAACCTGAAAAATTAAAACAAACAATGTTTAGTGATATTTTTTGGTTTAAAGCTTGCGAATATCGATGAATGGGAAACTTGAAAAATTGAAGTTTTACTGAAAGGTTGAATGAAATTGGAGTTCACTGTAGTCTTTGGGAGCATACTACGAAGCTTCGGCTATACGTACTTCTTTCACCCTTTCAGTGTATAAACTTACTTCTTGAGCTAACCATGCAATGAAAACTCAAATTTTTTAACAATATTGTGAATACTTACAACTTTTTCTGCTGCCCCTTTTTCAGCCACCACTGGGGTTACACTCTGTGAATTTTGGTCTGATGGGTTGTTACTGCTAGGAATATTTTCCACTTCAGCTGCTTGATAGGTCTCCTGTTGAACTTGCTGACCTCCGATTTTTTCTGCAGTCAAATCGCCGAACTTCTCTTCTTGTTGCTGACCCATGTCAACATATTGTTGATCCAAGTCAACTTGTTTCTGACCATCATCTTCCAATTTCTCACTTCTCTGACCTGCATAGCCAGGATGCGAATCATCAACTTGGGTTTGTTGTCCCACTTCATCTTCATTTTGGTACATAGGTGGATTAGTTAGCATGTGACTATAGGACGGTCCACGACCTAGTGAATAGCGGCCCTCGTAGGTGTCGTCAGGTTTAGTGAATTGATATTCTTTTCTCCGATGGGTTCTTTGGTAATATTCGCTGCCAACACTTTGAGGAGCATGGCTGCTCATTGAAGCCGGTCCAGTGGGTGATGGGTGAGCATAACTAGGACGATGCTGTGGTCTATCTACCACAGGTGGAAGATAAGAAGGTGCTGGTCGTGGGAGTGACGGTGATAGATTTGGTGGCATAGTATCTGTTGCATATCCCAAGTTTGGTTCTGATTCTTCAAACTCGTGATAGATCTGCGGCGGTTGATCGCCCCGGTCGCTACTGATAATCTCGTTGTGTTTACCCGAAGCCGTTGCAGTGGTATTTAATTCAACACCTCCATAGCCACCTTCGGTGAAGTCCAAATCAATAAGTCCCTGTGCAAGGAGGAACAATTTCCTACGCCATTTGTTCAATTGGGCTCCTGACAATCCCGTTCGAACGCCTAAGTTATTGAAACGTGTTGCTTCGAGTTGGGACCATTTGGAATATTCTGACTGGGTGAGATAGTCCTTGTGGGCAACCATTTGCAATCTTTCAAGCTCCTTACGCCTAAAGTCCTGCAATACGTTTAGGCTCATTTTATAATGCCTGGCAATGTTTTCGATGCGCTCCATCTCTTCCTTTTGCCAGTTCTTCAAGGTGTTTGCGGGAAGGTTATACAATGATGCAATTTTAAGAATTTTATCATCAGTTTGCCATTGTGGCAAATTTTTGGAAGAGAAACTCTGGGTATAGATCAGGTTATAAAGACGGTCCCGCTCACGACGTTGCCACTCTTCAAGGTGTTTCAGATGCAATCTCTCAAGCAAACCTTCGTTTTCCATCACTTGTAGCTCTGCAATTTGGAAATGCAAAAGCTCCTCCGGAGACACTTCATAATTTGCGGTCAAATTGTTTTGGAACGACCTATCAGATTCAATGAATTCCAAAAGCTCCTCCTTGGTTATGGTTACCATCTCAGGAATTGTTCTAAGTCGTTTTCTTTCTATAAGTTGCCAATTCTTCTGACTGTCAGATTCAATTCGTTTTCCATAGCCCAAATTAGCCAAACGTTCAACTTCCTTCCGTTGCCAGTTAATAAGTTCGTCCAATGTGATCCGGTATTGTGCAGCAAGACGTCTCAAAACGTCGTTATCCCTTTCCAATCGCGTTCTAAGTTCCTCAATGCTCATATGTTGGTGGACAATGGTCGTGTACAAACGATCTTTTTCTCGTTTTTGCCAGTCCGTGAGATTTTCGGAATACAACATCTTCTTTTGGAGTAACTTCTGTAACTCCAAGCGGTACCATTCTTCAATTTCACTGACATTCCTATGATACTGGTTGGCTAGTTGCTGGAGACGCTCCTTATCATTCCTGAGCTCTCTTTCAAGCTCTTCAATAGACCATGTATGTTCTTGCAGAAGGTCTTGGATGTGTTGTTGTGCAGGAACTTGCCATTGCGTAATCTCAACAGTATCTTCACCTTCTGAAATGAGATTCTGACTTATCAAACGTTGATATTCCTTCCTTAAGAAATCTATGATATCGTCTACTGTTATTTGGAAATGGGCAGCTACGTTTTCCATTCTGATTATATCCCCAGCCAAACGGTCTTCAAAGTTGGTCTTTTTTGTTATATGGTTGTTCTGAACTAAGGCAAGCAGATATTCACGTTCGTGTTGCTGCCAAGGGGCTAAATGCCCTTCAGAGGTGCGATGAGCAGGCTTGATCAAACGTCTTCCTTCCATTCTGATCCAATCTTCTATTTCCTCAACAGTGATGTGATATTGTTGGGCAACTTGGTTCAAACGATATTGTTGCGCTTTGATTTGATCTTCCAACTGTTCTATTGTAAGACTCTGTGGTTGACCAATTTGATGTAAGATTCGTTCATATTCATGAACTTTCCATTCAGCCAATGGTACGGGGTTAATCAATCGTCTTCCCTCCGTTCTAATGTATTCTTCGATTTCCTCAACAGTCACATGGTAATGACGCGATATCTGTTGAATGCGATTTCTTTCATTCTTGATGGTTCTTTCCAGCTCGTCTAGATTTAAGTTTTCATCTCGAATCAAATTTTCTAATCTATTTTTCTCACTGATCTGCCAACTTGTTAAAGATTCTGGCTTAATTTGCCGATTTCCTTCTTTCAATACCCATTCTTCGACTTCTTCAATAGTAGTATGGTATGTGAATGCTAAATTTTGTAGTCGACTGTAGTCTCTCTTGAGCTCTTCTTGGAATTCTTCAATTGTCAAATTAGATTGCTTCAGCATGTCATGGATTCTTGAACGTTCCAGCTTCTGCCAGTCCTTCAAATTACCAATAATTCCCAAGTTCTCAAGACGTTCAGCTTCTTTTCTTATCCATTCTTCGACTTCTTGAACAGAAATATGATACTGTTGTGCCAGGAGCTCCAAACGCCTGCGATCAGCCTTAAGTTTTTCCTCAAATTCAAAAAGTGTAAGCTGAGTCTGCTGTTGGGCTAAGTGAAGTAAACGTTCCTTTTCCGATTTTTGCCAAGCATTCAGGTGTTCAATTTCCAATTGTCCTTCATTCCTCAAGCGTTGCAATTCCTTTTTGATCCATTCCTCTATTTCTTCCACACTAACATGGTATTGATTGGAAAGCATGTGAATCTTGTTCTGATCGGCCTTCAACTGTAACTCTAGATCTTCAAATGTTAGATCAGTGTTCTTTTGGATAAGTTGTTGGATTAATTTTCTTTCATTTTCTTGCCAAGCGGTTAGACTTCCAATGTGGAGCTCTCCTTGATTCCTGAGTCTGTCTGCTTCCTTGCGAATCCATGTTTCGACCTCTTCAACTTGGATGTGATATTGGCTAGCAAGCTGCTGTAAGCGATTACGATCAGCCTTGAGTTGTTTCTCAATATCTTCAATGCTCAATTGTGATTGCTCTTGAATGAGTTGCTGGAGGCGTTTGCGTTCGTCAATCTGCCAGGTTGTAAGATTCTCTATATGTAATTTTCCTTGATCACGAAGCCTTTGAATCTCCTTCCTTATGAATTCTTCAACTTCCTCAACTTCAATATGATAATGCTGAGCTAAATTATATAAGTGATTTCGATCAGTTTGAAGTTCCTTCTCAAGCTCCGCAGCAGTCAAATCGCTGTGTTGCTGGGCGACAGCTAACAAATGTTCACGTTCCTTCTTTTGCCATTCGGTTAAGTTGTCAATTTTTGCCTGGCCCTGGGCTTGCATACGGGCCAATTCCTTGTGAATCCATTCCTCGATTTCTTTCACCTGAACGTTATTTTGTTGAGCTAAGTTTCGTAATCGCTGACGATCAGCCTTCAGTTTTCTCTCGAACTCGTCCACAGAAAATCCAACTTGCTGCTGAGCCACTAACTCCGTTAAATGTTTACGTTCGTTTTGTTGCCATTCCTTCAATTGTTCAATTTGAACAGAACCCTGATTTTGCAGACGTTGAAGTTCTTGCTTTATCCATTGTTCGATGTCCTGTACCTGCACTTGATACTCCTGAGCCACACTCATAAGATGCAAACGATCATTTTTCAAACGTTCTTCCAATTCATCAAGTGATAATTGATCACCTCCTTGAACCACTTCAAGTACATGATCGCGTTCAACCTCTTGCCATTCTGTCAAAGCAGCACTGGGCTTAATCAAACCAAGAGTTTCAAGACGAAAGCCTTCATTTCTAGCCCATTCTTCGATTTCTTCAATTTGTACATTATATTGCTGGGCCAATTGCTGGAGATATCCCTGATCAATCTTGATCTTTTGAATGAACTCATCGATAGTAAGATCGTTTTGCTTAACCAACATCATAATGCGATCACGCTCGGCCTGTTGCCAATCTTTCAAACTTGCCGATTCAATTTTTTGTTGGTTTTGAAGACGTAACACCTCCTTCTTTAGCCATTCTTCGACTTCTTCAACTCGAACTGAGTATCGATGAGCTAGCGAATACAGATGTACTTGATCAGCCTTGATCTTCTTTTCTATATCTTCAATTGATAATTCGTTCTTTTGAATGAGACCCAATAGGCGGCCTCGTTCGACCTTTTGCCATTCGGTTAGTTTCTCCTCCTCAATTAATCCTAAGTTCTGAAGACGATCAGATTCCTTTCGTAACCATGCTTCGATGTCTTTCAATTCTACATTATATTTTGCTGCCAATTGTTTCAGATAGGATTTGTCATTCAACAACATCTTCTCATAATCTTCAACTGTAAGCTTATTGGCTTCAATCAATTGAAGAATCTTCTCTCTCTCGGTTTTTTGCCAATCCTGCAGATCCTCAGCCTTCACTAAACCTTGACTCTGTAATCGTAGAATCTCCTTCTTCAACCAATCTTCTACTTCTTCCACTCGCACTTGATAGGTGTTTGCCAAAGTATAGAGTCTGCTTTGGTCCTTATTAATTTTATTCTGTAATTCTTCAATAGTCAGCTCATTGTTTTGCACGATCGCTTGCAGCCGGTCACGTTCCTGTTGCTGCCAAATGGTTAGATTTTTCTGCACTTCTGAGAATACACCTTCGTTTTGCAACCTATGGGCTTCTTCCTTGAGCCACTTTTCGATTTCTTCAACTTGCACCTGATAAGTCTTTGCCAGCTGTTCAAGTCTTGCACGATCATTTCTAATTTTTGATTCGTAATCTTCAATGGTAAGATCGTTCTTCCTAATAATTGCTAGCATTCGAGCTCTTTCCTCTTGCTGCCATTGCTCTAACTCCTTCTGAATACTAACTTTTCCGGTTTCATGAAGCCTATCAAGCTCAGATCGTTGCCATTTTTCAAGCTCTTCCAAGCTAATCTGATATTTCTGAGCCAAGCCCTGAAGGTAGCTTCGATCATGATGCATTTTCTGCTCCAATTCTCCCACAGTTAAATTATGATGTCGTATTATGTCCTCCAATCGGTTCCTTTCTGATTGTTGCCATGCGTTGGCCTTCATCATTTCAGCCTGTTGCTCATTGAACAGTCTAGTCAGACGCTCCAATTCGTTCTTTAAAAACGCCTCCTGGTCCTTCACACTGATTTGATATTGCTCTGCCAAGGATTTGTAACGATCTTGATCACGTCGAATTTGCTCCCGTAGCTGGTCCACTGTAGAATTGTGTTGCATCAATATTCTGTTCAGACGGTCACTCTCCTGTTTCTGGAAGAATTGTACATTACTACCGCCACTGGTATTTATTTGAGAGTTCTGCTTATTGAAGATTGCATGAAGGCGATTTAACTCCTGGCGATGGTACGCCTTGAGTTCTTCAATCGATATCTTATATTGACGGGCCAGAACGACGAGTTTTTGATTGTACTCTTTCTGCCAGCGTTCTAAGTCTTCACGGGTAATTCCATTTTGGTGAATAAGCCAATCGATTCGACCTTGTTCACGTTTCTGCCAATCAAGAAGATCCAAATTGTCTGTGCTGTATTGATTGACCAGAACCTTGTAGCGGTCAAACTCTTGTCGTTGCCATTCTTCAATCTCTTCTAAGGTTCTGTTACATCTGACAGCGAGGGCAAGCAAACGATCTTCTTGGTCCATCTGCCATCTTTCTAACTCTTTACTGTTTACTATTCCATCTTGGAACAACCAGAACAATTTTTCGCGTTCTTCTCGCTTCCACATATCGTCTTTAGTCCAGGTATTCGTTCCAAAGGGAGCATTGTAGTTGTAGACCAACTGTCCATTGTTCCAAACAGATTCGCTCTGACTTCCACTTACCATTGGTATGCCATTGGGTCCGGTAATAACTTTCCGGTTGAAATTTTTCACAGTCACTGATGTTTGACCGGGACCGTATTGATTACCCATTCTAATGGGCTCGGTTAAATCACCGCCTTCGACTGGAATGACAATTGGTGGAGTATAAAAAGTGTTCACGTGGGCCAGTCCAGAATTCAAGCTGTCATCTACTGTCACTTGTGGGGAATAATTTGGAACCGTTCCTTCCTGTTTTTCTAAATGCCGATAGATGCTATGTTCTTGACGGTTCAAAAATGGATTTCCCTGGGAAACATAAAACGGAACAGTTGAATGTGTTGTTGTCCTATTTACTCGAACTGTCCGAACAATCGGATTCAACTGAGTTCCACCACGCGAAGTTGCGGTGGCGCAATTCTTGTCGGTAATGATTGTTTGACCATTGACAACTTTGACCTCAGTTGGAAATTTAAAATGTTGGACGTCGTCAAACTTGCTTAGGTCAACGCTAGACCCAATTGCGGGAAGCCCAGGTTCAAAAAGATCAACTTGTCTTTGTTGAGTGTCAACATACTCTGAGTCTCCAGCTATTTTTTCCAAAGCCGAAGCGGCCTTAGCCTCGAAATAGTATGGTTGAGCTACTTGCCCATAACTTAGTCGGCCGGAATGCATATCAGCTATAATTTGATCGGAAAGTTTTTGCGTCAGCCCGGCGACTTCCTCAGGGTTCTTGCCAATCGAGTTTGCGAAGTTTACTACACAAATAAGAAACATCATAAATAAAAGTTGCGTTTTGAGAATTATTGACAAACTTACCACTCCAACTCTGATCGGTATACCTTGCGGCTTGTCCCCGAGATCTCGCATTGTAATTTTCTCTCAATTGGTTGGCCATTAATTGAACCACATCCATATGCTCCTTGGCCCATGGTGATAAATTGGAACTTTGGAATGAATTGGATCGTTGATAGTTGTAGGCATCGCTCCAGCCACTAGTGCTCGCAAGCACTAGTATAAGAATCAAGGACCTCATTGCAGAAGTGCCCTTCTATAAATCATAAAAAAAATTTCTTTAAAATTATTGTGACCAACTTTCAGTTTCGCCTGACTTTTCGATAATGCTGTCGAAAAATTGATAAGCAACTTTAAATAGTCGAATATTTGCCAGCCATAAGAGATCACGAGGCCAAACAATAAGATTGATAAGTACCTATATGTAAGATACTATTGAAACTGTAGCACCAAAATAATAATTAAATGGCTTGTTGTTTACCGAAAATATAAATTAAATCAACAACTGGATCGCATATATAAGAGTAGATACTTCCACAAGAAACTCAAGGCTATCAAATGACTTAAACCCAAAATAAAAATTTAGACAAATATTTGCCGTTCAACTACTACTTTGATATTCTTCACTTTTTAATCCATAGTCTTTAAGGTGATGTTTCTGAAACCCATTTTAATGGCGGTAAGCTTAATTGGACATACTCGTAATGTAAAGTTTATACCTAAAATTTAGAGAAACCTCTCATTACAAACCTAATCATCGAATTTGATAGAAAAAATATAAGTTCGCTCACGGCTTGTTGTACTGACCTTGATGTAGCTTGGTAGGTTTTTTGCGAAGATAACATGGACAAAGAATATTTATAGGATTGACGTATCAACTATCAGTTCTTAATATAACACTTAGGTACACTAAAAATACAAAAAATGAATTTCTAAGTAGAAGAGAATTACTGTCAAGTGTCATTCATTAATGTCGGTTATTCAGTGGATGATGAAACGCGCTACTAACACAAATTTTGCTTAGGTCAAAATAAAATGGACAATTTAATGCAATAATACATTTTGAATTTAGATTGTGACTGGAGTCTACCATCTTATGCGTGAAACAGATTAAACCAGCAACAGCACCAGTATCGTCAACAGTAACCAGCACGCTGACCAGCAAACATTTCTCAAACACATTGCCACCAGCAACGTCATTTCATCTGCTTGACATTTCATATCGAAAAAAAGTTTTTCATTGTGGTGCCACTGAATATTGCAGTGGGAAAGTTGACAACATTGCACCAGCAACAGCAAATTTAGGACTTTGGCCTAACGACGCGCGACGCTGTTGACGTTGCTGTTCTTATGTGTGTTGAACAATTGAAATACATTGGCTCTAAATTAATGGCGGCCGCTGTTGCTGCTGACTTCAATCTGTTCCGCGCTTTAGACTAGTTCAGTTTCGGTGCATGTTTGGCGCCACTATTCCTATCAAATGGACTGTTAAAGTGTTATGCCGAGTGAGGGACAGTCACCATGCCACCGAAATCTAGAAGTTCCAACAATACTACAGTAACTTCTGACATATGACCACTACAAGCGTTTTGCCAAGGAATTTATTTGCTGAAGTGGGTGTGAGCAAGCAGTTGCTGCAGACAATTCTGCAAAACGACATCAATTTGTATCTTTATAAATTTTAGATTGCAAGCCAATTAAAAACCGCCGATCCGTTCAGGTTTATATGAAATAGTAGAATTCCCAATTAAATAAAAAAAATGAAAAATTTTAACCAATCCATTTGACAGTAATGATTTCTATTTCATTATCTTTAAAAGATCTCTCAGTTCATATTTTGTCAAATTTCACCTGAAGATCTTGTCCTTAGCCGTACAAGATCAAAACATTAGAAAATCAAATTGCAATTTGTTTCATTTTTGTTCTTGAGAGAGGCAAACCAATAGAGCTTTCTGTATGAATTTTGACAAAAACCATCAGATTACAATAGACTATTAGTTCAAAAAAAGAAGATCTCAGAGATCGAAACGAATGAATTTTTCACCAAAACTTCTTAATTTTTACAGTCAAGTACTAATTAACAAATTTTGGATTCATTACTAAATATTATTGGACAAAAATTCTCGAGATCTCATAGCTTTTTATTTTTTAAATTGTAAATTAATTTATTTAACAGAAATTTGACAATTGCAAAGTTCTCAATTTACAAACTTGCATACGTCTTCTTCTTATCAAATACGATACAGAGTTGCTTTTGACGTAACGTACGCAATGCCTTTTTTCCGAAAACCACATTTAAACAATAATTTAGTATTTCAAAAATGCCAATATCATCATTTTGCATCTGCAGCATTTGTTCTTTATTTTTTTCTGAGGAAGTCGTACATCCCTCTTGACATAATTACGAGTACTGTTAGTGCGTTGAACGAACTTTAAAGCAAGTTGTGGGTTCGATTCCCAGCCGTGTCACTTTTTTTTTTTTTTTTTAGAATGAAGTGAGTGCAAGCGTATCTTTTGTCATGTAAAGAAAGCCGTTCGGATTTGACAGAAAATTATAGGTCCCCACCATGGGAATAAAGGAATGATTGAGAATTGTTAGTCGATAGGTTTAGACTCTCACAACAGTTTAATCTCAGTTGCGATCAAAAAATTTCTTTTAAAAATTCAGAGTTGAAAAATTTGTTTTCAAAAGTTCGTCAAATTTTATAAAAAAAAACTAACTTTGTGTTATTGAGTTCTATAATTTTCTTTTCCAAAATACAGTATTTTAAAAATATTTATTCACAAGACGTAAGTTTGGGTTTTTTTCAACACGCAATATTATTTTAAAATTTTAATATAAATTTGAATTTTTGCAAAACCATTTTAACAGAGTTTTTCAAAGTTGAAGAATAAAAGATTTTCCAACCATTATAGAGGATTGGATAGGTTCGCATATAAATTTGTAGAATTATCAACTAACTACAGAATTATTTATTTTTACGTTGTTTCACTTATGTACGTTCAAAATGTTTTTATGTAAAAATCCCGCAAGAACTTCAAAGACGGATTTTCAACTTATTTATGTTTTTTGTTTAATTGAAAAACTGTCAAAATAAATTATTTTTTTCGATTTTATATATGTATGTATTTGTTTATGTACTCGCACATTCGAGTATAAGTATTTATGCACAGTAATTTCTTATAATAATTCAAAACAACGATGTCATACCATCCGCATCCGTTGCATGACGGAATATTTACGTGACTGATGCCGATGCCGAAATAAGGTGTGTAAAATGTGTCATTTAAATTCAAAATAGTATTTTTTTTGTCGCTTAATATTCAAAATAAATTTAGCATTAAGTTTAAAAATAATCATAGCCAAAGACACGCGACTGTTCTAATTTTAAATGCCTAACATTTATTCTTCCAGAGAGCAAGAGGAGTATTCCCTCTGGAAAACGGAAGACTTTAGTATTAATACATTTTGTGTGTGTGTTTTTTTTTTTGTTAATTGTTGGAAATTATTTTTGGATTAAAATTCTATAGAAAAAAAAAAACTAATTTTTGTTCATTTTAAAATGATGAAAGAAAAATTGAAGGTTTAAATGAGTTTCAGATTTTTGATGCCTACACCTGCGCTATTATTTCTGTTATAATTGTTTTCGAAGATAAAAATAAATGTTAGTGCTTAAAAAAACAGTAATTTAAGCAAAGTTTTCTTATTTTAATGAAACTTTTAAATTAGCCATATTCTTCAACACTATTCTGCAATTAGTTCGAAGCGAATCTGATTTACGTCGATAATGTCGGTTATATTGTGCTGCATTCTCTTATTCACCTGGAACCAATCATTTCATACAATACCGTTTCACATTTTTAAAGTTGCAGATTTGGCATTTGTTGTATTGTTCGTCATAAAATTTTAATAAAATTAATTTCATTGCTAACTATCGAATATTTATTTATTAGAAATAAATCTAAATATTTTAAGAGGCAGAGAACCAAATCGCAAGTCCATAAAATCTTTTTGGATTTTCATATATTTCTCTCTAACGGCCTTACCAACAATCAAATTAAGAGACGACTTTAATATTTGAGCGAAATGAAGCATTATTTAATGGACTCTATATAACTGACCATATATGCTGCATTTTATTTTTTAGGTCCCGTACAAAAAATGGTTCATAATTTAGAGTTCACATAAATATTAAGTTCATAACATGTATGGTTAACTTTATAGAGCTCTTTAAATAATGGTCCATTTCGCTCAAATATTAAAGTCCTCTCTTTATTTGATTGTTGGTACGGCCCTAAGTCTTTATTTGAAGAATCCTTTGAATGCTGGAAGCAGAGGAATACCTATTTCCACTAAGTAACTTAAATTAATTAACCAAAATAATTTACTCAAACTTCCAGGGATTTTTTCATGAACATCTGCTAATGTAAGTGTCAAATTGGCTTTGGATAATGCAGTTCAACCCATATACATATTCGCAAAATTTTAGAAAATAAGTTCTATTCAGAACTCTTTTAGAAGTATGATACAAGGTTAAAACGTATATTTTACAAATTTTAATCAAAATAAGTTTCATACAATCTTAAGCAAATTATTTTATGTTTTTTTTTTTCGGATTAGCCACTTCATAATATTTAATATGTAGCGAGTGCAATTCTGTACTCACCCAAAACGTTTGGGTACAAATTACATTGAGCCTGGCTACCGATGGCTACTCGAAAAAAAAAAATATTATGTCTAAAAACCGCTTTTTAATAAAGTTAGAGTCACATTAAGACATGTTTCATCGTTATAGTATCGCACTAACTTAATATGACATTTTGACATTCACAAATGTCAAAAAATTACGTTTGCTTAAATTAAAAGATTCAGTTTTCGAAAATTAAATTTCGGCTGGTTGAAACAAATTTTCCATGAAAAAACTTGATTAGTTATGATCAAAATTTGCAGTGTAAGTATTATGCCTTGGGCTCTATTTTAAAAATAAGTAAATAAAAGTTTGGTTTAAAATTTGGAATTTATTAGTCAGAGACAATAATTTTTTTTTGTCGTCGGCTAAGCTGATGTCTATCCTGAGTTAAAAGTCTTAATAATTTTTACTATCAGAATTTTGAATATAAAAATATTTTTTTTTTAATTTAAAATAAATTTCTTCTTTGAAAATAGGTTAAAACATTTTTTTTTAAATTAATTACCTAAATAACGTTTTTAAGTAAATACTTAAACCTGGCATACCTACTGAACTAATTCTTTAAAAAAATTTGCTTATTAATAATTAAAAAAAAAACATATCCAGTAATTACAGTAAATTCATATTTACTGTAATTACATATTTGTGCGACTCTGGCGTGCATTATATTTTAGCTATCATTCGTTGGTTCTTAATTATAGTTCAATTTAAGATCTACGAGTTTTCTTCAAAGTGCATATTTTATTTTATTTAAAAAATATATTTTTTGTGATCTGCATGTCACTCCTTAAAATGAATTTTAAAAATTTAAATATGTTTAAAAACGTTCCCTAAAAAAATACCTTATAAAAATTACAACGGACCTGAAGTGTAGAAAAATTCAGACTCGGTATTTTAGATTTCGAAATACAATTAATAAATAAATACAAAATATGCTTTTTTAAAGGATAATTTTTAGGTTGCAAGATTAACTTAAGTTTCATGAAGCTAGCGAACAGATCATAGCTTTTTTCGCATCCAAAATCCTTGCATTTTTAATATGTTGCCCAAAAAAGAATTTTGCTTATACAAATTTTGTATCTGCAATTTGACTTTTTAATAGAGGATATTAGAACTAAACATTTATAGTTGTTTGTCAAGAAATACTCCGTTATATGTATGAGAAGGTTAATATTCTTGCGGAAACCTGAATATAAAAAAATTCACATATGATACAAACTGTGACTTCAAAATATTTTTGAAATTTCAATTTTCTTAGTTTGTGTCCGATAATTTCAGAAACATTCATTGAATTTTCAGAAAGGTTCACAACATCTATAAGAAATTTCTTTTTGGACAACAAATTAACATTTTAATATAAAAATTCAGATACCAATTGTATAGTATAGTTCCAAAATTTAGTATTTATTTATTTGGGCGCTAAATACAGACTTTTTTTTAGTAAAAACTTAAATAACAAAATCTATTCGAGCTGCAAAATCGAAAATGAGTCCAGTTAATGGATATTTCATTAATTTCAAATTCAAATAGCAAAGTTTTTGAGCTGTTTTAATGGTCAGATTTCATTATTTAAGTTCTCTAAGCTGTTTCAATAAAGATATGTTCGTAAAAATTTTTATTTTCCGCTTAGATTACAGCTAGTGCACTTTATTAATTCCACAGCACATGGTTTAATTGGAACTTAAATATTTTGGAATTTAATTCCTTTGTAAAAATGAGCGTTCTCATCAAGTATTTGTACAATTTTCATCTCAAAAATTTAATTGAATTGTATGAACTTTCGTTTCATTATTCGAATTCTCTATTTTAAGTATTATTTTGTGTAGCTCGAAAACTTTTCTTGTGTTTTCTAAAGACTCCCTCATTCCAGGATGAAATTAAAATAAATTGCGAATATATTCGCAATAAACTATATTAAGACAAAGTTAAACATAATTATGTATTACTTAACTACATTCACAAGCTTGCTGATGATAAGGAGCTAAACTACGCAAGTGATAACGAGACAATTAAAACTGCAATCAATCTTCAAACCCATACAATTATAACAGATAATTATCAATTCAAATATTAGGGCACATGTTTAAAAAAAAAAATATGTATTAACTTAAATCTTCTCAAATCGATTAAATCATTAACTCACTTTTTAGCACTTTCTTCTTTTAAATCCACAAAATATTCGTTGAAAATTTTATTCGTTAAATATATCTTTAATTATCAGAATTTATCTCATGCGAGAAGAAGTTTTTTTTTTTCTTCAACTAAGTATAATTATTTTAACAGAGAGACACTTAAATGTATCTTTTTTTTTCGAGAACCGTTCGGATTAGGTGCAAGTCGCGGACTAACTTGATGTACGCAATTGTTTTGGAACTTAAATAAAAATCTCAAAGATGATCCAATCCATAGGCAAAGATCGCCTGAGCTTTTTTTTTAAACAGATTCAGATTGAGAGCGAGTAGTGTCTGGGATTTATTTTAGGTTTTGTTGTTGGTTCGATTGGTGTTTTTTCTTGGAAGTGAAAAACCAGATGAGATAGATGTTGAGGATATTGATGCTGATCAGTCTTCAGTGATGTCGAAGGTTTAATAAAAGTGGAACGGTAGTGTCGATATGATTTTTAAATTTTAACACGTTTATCGTTTTGCTTGCGATATGTGAGTGGTATACATATATATTGCAGGTTATCTACTACGAAAAAAGTAAGTCTCGTAATTTTGTCTTTTGGCCTACACTATAAACGAACTGATCGACCTTCTATAAACTTGTCCCCAGCAGTACATTCTAATGTCTAATTATGTACTTTCATGTGATGAAATAGTACTAAACATTTTCCAAGTCGCACTTTGAATTTAAAAAACGACAGCTCTGACTAATGTGAGCAGATAATGATATTGAGAACTTGTAGATTTTAGTCACTCTACAAGTTGGATAGAAGCTTAAAATGACTTATTTAGTTTGATGGTCTTGAATGAATCAGTTGGATGTAGAATTTTTGGAGGACAACCATGTCCGTTGTGAGTAATAAGAGATAGATTAAAAAATGTACATCGAGGAACGGAGATATTAATGGATGGATTTTTGGGTTTTTTGGATTCTCCGAAAAGGTGAAAGATTAATTACTCGTAATATACGTTCATTGTCATATAGTACAGCTATAGTGTTTATATTTGTTTGTATAGTGTATGACAGTCTCTGACAGTATTGAGATATTTTTGTGCATTTACTATGCAGTGAACTTATCAAGCAGCTTCAATTCCCATTTCAATTCGATCAACTTGAATTTATTGTCCATATGTACCTTCTTTGGAATGTTGTTTACAATGAAAACCGAAAAAAAACAATGCTTGGCTCTTGTAGTACTAATTATGTTTCTTTTATTAACATACATAGTAAGTACCTAATGTTGAATTAGAATGTTTTTTTAACTTTAATTTGCAAAAATCAGTTCCACTAGGTTCCCCAAAAAAAAAATCCGGTACAATTCTAGCAACGTTAGTAAAACCGCATTTTGTGACCAGACTACAATTTGTGGCTTATAAAGTTTTCAAGGTAATCAAAACCGCTCTGACGTTTATTATCTGAAATATCCGTGTTGAATTATAAGAAATCCCCTCAACTATATTTATGTAAACAAAAATTCCAAAATCTCTATTTTCAATCAACACTACACAATCTAATTTGAACTTCATTCATGACACCCTAAAGTTATGTATTTACTGTTTGTACGACAACTATCATTAGTGAGTAGATTCCTATCAGTTGAACGTAATAAATTTATAAATACATTTCTGTCCGATCCAGTTTATTATCATTGCAAAATTAATATTTGTTGATTTATTTTCAATTTTGATTTACATATAAAATTATTATTACGAAAAATCTGTTCTTGTACATGGAAACTTATTTAATTAATTAACTTCCTTCGATTCTTGGAACAGTAAAGGACTTTTTATTTGTAACATACCTATAAGTACTATACCTATGGCAAGTTATGCAGTCGTAAAAAGCATGGAAGATGAAAAAAGTGGGTCTCGAAATTCTGCCTGTCTGTTCGACTACAGCCTAAACGGCTCTGCCGATTTTCTTTAAACTTGGTAGATAGCATTTTTAAGTTTTTCCTCCCACACGATTGTTTTTTTCTTTAAAACCAAAAATAACTAAATTTTATGAAATATTTTTTTCTCAAAAACTGTTCCACAGATTAAAACAAAATCAAAATATTTCATGAAAAAAAAATTTTGGAAAGCTGGTCTTTAAGGGTACCCCCCTAGAAATCTATTTTTTTTTTTATTTTCGTAGAAAACGGTACAACCGATTTTGATAATTTATTGTATGCTAAGGCTCCCTAAAAGCTTGGAGAGGATTGTGTATTCAAAAAAAAGAATCGTTGGAACTCAAAAAAAAAATTCTTAAAACTCAATATTTTAAGAACCCTATGCTTGAATTTGACAATTAAAAACGTTAAAAATTATTTTCGAAAATCGTATTTTTCTCGAAAACGACGCCTATAATTTTGATAAATTTTTACGACTTATAATTCAATAAAAATAAAATTAATATATTACTGGACGAATTTATCAATATCATCAAAACAGATTTTAATGAAATTTTGTATAGAGAATCCAAAAATTTTGAAAAATATTGCATTTCAAACCCTACTTTTTTGAAAACTCAGTATATCTCAAAAACGGGTCCTTTTTTTAAATTTAACTGTTTTGTTTGTAAATTATATCTATTTAGTTATATAAAGGATCCACTGTCATATATGGAATATAACATCATTTGCTGGGTGGCGCAAAGCCAAAGCGTCCAATTTTCCATAACTCTGGCGCAAAAATAGGGGTGAATTTGACAAATGGCGTTGACGTTGTCGGCTTTCCGAAAAGTGTCGGTTTTTGGTTAAGTAACAAAACCCCACAAAAATAAAGTATAACACACATCGCCTTTGCGTGAGATAACCATACATTCCGAAATCGCTCGTGCAAAATGTCCATTGTGACACATGGCCCCTTCCTGCTGAAACCACATGTGTCGGTGTCCATATCATCCAATATGGGCTAAAATAAATTGGTTATTATCTACATACAGCGCTCGTCTTTGATGGTGATAGCATGGCCAAGGTCGTTCTCTAAGAAGCTTGGACCAATGATGGCGGATCTTGTGTGGACTGTCGACCTCCCAAGTTCGATAATTTTGCTTTTTGAAGAGCCCATTCATCCAGAAATCAGTCTCCTCTCTGAATATGATTTTTGGACCGCAATTGGGGTCAATTTTCAATAGTTCGAGGGCTTAGTTAACGAACAAACGTCGTTGTTCTGATCGCTAACTTAGAGCTTCATGGGTCAGTTGAAGTTTGTATTTGGTATAGGCCAAATAAGTTGCTTTACATGATTCACACACGAAATGTATTGAAAATTGAAAGTAACCTTATTTCTTAGGGCTCTGTTTCAGATCACAACGTATACAAAGTTGTAACATGTATGTATTTAGAAACCAACATACCTAAAACGGTTGACTAACGATAATTTTAATGTAATATTGCAATCTTGATATCCACATTGTCGAAAATGCGGAAGGTGTACCCGTCGCATCATCAAAACTCATCTCTATTGCCGAATGATAACCGAATTTTGTTGCCTTGAAATTGAAGAAAAGACCTATAGTTTATGAAAATATTTTTCAAGTGATTGCCTGATTTGTGTCCAAAAATCGTAGACAAATACATTGTTAGAATCCTGTTCATAATGGCAAGATCGAAACACTGTATTGAAATAAAAGTTTTAAATTTTGGAACCACTAAATGGATGATCATGGAATTTTCCCGCGCAAAGGAGAATGGGACAAAACGCTATACTGGACCAAAAACGACCACGCATTTTCCTTCAAATTACTATTTGTTATGAAACAAATCCATACTAGATACAAAGAAATCAACCGCATTCCCGGAATGTCACTGTTTTCTGAGGATTTTGTGTCCATACTTCTTTCGTTATGAAACTGATATTGCACAAAATGTCAACATTGAGCGCTACAGATGGATATGGACAACGGCATGTATTTTGTTCCAACAGGACAAACAGTGCGGCGGCTACGATAACTATTTAATTTTACCCACCTTGAGGATCCACGTCTACACGTGCCGTCATCAAAATCACGCCTTCCTTATGTCAAATATACTGGAAAAAAGTCACCAATCTAAAACTCTGGTTATTATACACGTAAGGCTAGCCGCGCACTAGCAATTTTTAGTTGCGAAACTGTTTGGTTACTTATAGAAAACAGATGAACTGTTTGGTTGAATGTCGGTGAATTTGCAGATAATTATATGTTCAATAAAATGCCGAACTTATTTTAGGCAATCGTTTAGTTTGTGTCAAAACACAAACTTTTTAGTTGCTCGAACCAAGCAGTTTCGCAACTAAAAATTGCTAGTGCGCGGCTAGCCTAAAGCGAACCCCAGCTGATTTCCATTAGGCGTTTTTCTTTTGTAGTTCAGTATTGAGCTTCGAACAGAGTTCGAGCATGTCGAGCATGTTCCGAACATCCTCTGAACCAAGCGTGCTCTGAGCGCTCTGAGTATTTTTTGAAACACACCTGAACACTTAGCTGTCGGCATTTTTTTTTTTAAATTTCCATCTGTCAAATGCCTGTGTTAAGCATTGTACTCTGTCTGCTCAGTTATTTTATTCTGAGCTTATAGAGCGCACTCTGAACACGCTCAGAACATGCTCAGAACGAAAAAAGAAACACATTTACGAAGCTCTGAACGCTCTGAACTAAAAAAGAAACACAATTTATTTTTCGACAACTCAGGCTCTGTTCTGAACTAAAAAAGAAAAACGCCTATTATTATTCATTTTATTATCATTGTATGCATATTGAAAATTGGATACATTTAAAATTGGATTGTATAAAGTTCAAATCCAATAAATGAATGTACCAACCACATTGCGTTCCCAATACCGTACAACTGTTCGAGCGTTTGGAAAATATAAATAATTTATTAGTGTAAAATATCTATCCTTTTTGTCTTAGTAAGAAACGAAAAAAAAATTTGCTTACACTCCTTTTTGTAAATTTCACAAGATGTCATCTCAAAATGACAAACGGCCTTAAACCTCCTATGAACCAGTTTTAGCTTATTCCACCGCTTTTTCTCGTGCATTTTCATTATAAATATGGTTTTCAGGATTAGAGCTGTTTTAAAGTCGAAGTAACTTTACTCCGTTGCTAAAACGAGTTAGTAAATAATGCTGTTAAAGCTTAGTTCGCTGACAGAATGCCAATTTGAAAATGAAAAATATTTCAGAAAGTAGAACACCGCATTAAGGTTGCGTTCAGTTTGAAATAAGAGAACGCAGTGGGTAACAAACAACGAACGCGAAATTCTGCTAAGCAAACATTTTCAAACTGCAAACATAAAACATAATTTAATAGGCCTTGCTGCTTTCGATTAATTTTGTTTTTAATGAAATCATTTCTGGGTCCCTCATTTTCTCAAGGATTTAATATTATGTATGTATGTAGAAGCTTAGCCTTGATTCAAGTCAAACTGAATAATTGACCGAAATGATAAATTTACTTTATAACCAAAACCCGCAGGCAGTAACAAACTCATGCATTATATTTCAATGTCAATTTCAGTTCAGTTCGTCAACGTCAAGCGTCAAATGTGTTTACGTGTTTGGTTCGGCTTCGCAGAAAATTAACATTTTTTCGTGTAAATTTTAATTTTTTTGATTTGAAAATAAGTTAAAATTATTATTAAATTTATAGAATAAATATTGAAAAAAGATTTAAGAAAATTTGATGCTTTGAAAGTGATTTTATTGCGAAATTAAATTTTTGATCAGTGAAATAGCTTGACGTGCTCTCTTCATCGTCATCGGAGGTTATTTTGCAAAGTGAAAATTTCGGTATAATTGGAAAACTCGGTGTTTTAAAAATTAGAAAAAGAAACAATAATTCCATTCTATTCATTAAAAATGGAAAAAGATGAATTGTGAAATGTTTTTTTTTTTCCTCTATTCCGTCAATTTCTCGATAAAGTGTTGTGTTCTCGTGGCGTTGTTTGAAAAATGTGGTTTTTTATGAAAGAAAAGTAAATTTTTCAATGCAGGTTTGTTAGAGCGATTGAATAAGTAAAACTGAAATTAAGTTTTTGTTTTCGTTATTTTTTTCAGGTAATTTATTGAATGTCAGGGATTTTATATTGATAAATTGGTGAGTTGTTATTAATTAATTAATTTTTCATATACATACCTATATAATATATGTAATAAAAATGTGTTGTTTTTGTTCGGTCGTCAATCCTTTTGATACATTGCTGGTTGCAAATAGTAGACACACAGTCGAATGTGCGGTCTCACGGGCGTTTTAATTACATCAACAAGTTGTTAGATCACAATTCGTAGCAGCGACTGCAGCTGCGTTTAATTCCCTTAAAAGAGTTTGTACAGGGGGTGCCAACAAAACTTCCTGTTTTGACTAGAATTCGTTCGGACTTTAGAGCCGTAACGGGGCAGGAGTGTTTTTATACCTAGGGGCGTCATTCTCAAGTGTTGTTTCCTCTGAACTCTCGGGTGAATCGTCATCATGCGCTTGAACAGTACGGATTGTGGTTTTTCGTCGAGACCCACTTGCTGCCGCACCTTTATGATTTTACCTTAGCTGTGTGGCTTTTAAAATAATATGTGCCCTGACCTATAGTCAGTCCGTTTTTTGGTAATTGGAAAAAATTCGGCTCAACTTTCCTTTAAGGTAGCACGAATTTCCACACGCGGATAGTTTTATTCGGTAGACTATCACTTTTAAATAACAAATATCGCAATTTTAAAGTGAGGAAACATTTATAACTATTTTTAATTAATTTTTAAAGTCCCTCCATTTCCATACTAAATGCACTTTTTTTTGTTTATTTTGACAAATCTCTTTGTGTAAGTAGGTATTACCAGATTTGGGTTATTTTTGGGATATTATTGGGATTTTTTCCTTTTTTGTTAATTTTGTAAGGGAATTATTTGTTGATTAAAAGTAAGTTTCTGAACCCACAGTACTTTTAAGTTAAAACACTTGACATTGGCGCCTGCATGGCGACTTTACATACCCTAAGCGGAGCGAAGGAGTCGCGTGAGCCGGTGTGTCCCCAAAAAAGGGAGTTAAAATCCTGAGAACCCGCGAAGCGGGCCACCCACAGTACTGTTAAGCTAAAAAACTGTTGTTTAATATCGAAATCTAGCCACTTTCAGTACTCTTAGTCAAGAAAACACTAAAAAAAGAAACAAAAAGTGAGGTTAAAACTGAAAAATAAAACATTTTTTTTATGATTTAACGGTGTTTCCTCACTTTAATATTTTAAATATGTTCTATTGAGGCCACTAGCTATCTGTAAAAAAAACATCAACACTATACTCGTGCTACCTTAAAGGAAAGTCGCCCCAAAAATTCTTCTAATTCTTTTTGATGTGTATACGTATAAATATGCTCCATTAGTGTCAAAAAATACACGACCAATGTAGCCCTTTAAGTTACTTCGATTTTCTTCCTTAATAGGTGTTGTTCCAATTTCCAAATCCCTTCGTTCATATGTCGGATCCTAAGTGGACTAGATTTTCAGGCCAAAGTGAAAATACTTATCACATTAGACCAAAGAACTGTTGCCGGATTATCTGGGCCTGCTATTTACTCCATTAGCATCTCGGTTTTTGCTGTTTAAAGTCACAAAAGAACATTAGATGTATCAAAACTCTTCTTTATTGAAATGCAATTCAAATTTGTTGCTGATTAAATGGGAATTTCTTTTGGTAAATTCCAATTTCAATAAAAAAAAATGATCTTAGACATCAATAAGTCTTTGTCTTCCGGCTCTACATCTTCCAACCATAACTTTTATGAAGGTTTTTATAATACAAACTCTATATACTACTGAAATAAATCAGCCAAGTAGAAGACTTAGCACTATTATTGGACTTGTTGAATTATTGATTCAAATTAGCTTTTTTGGCCTTTAGTCCACAAAAAAAATTCATGTAAGATGAACTGAACTTAACAAAAATTGCGTATTGACAAGGTCCTCACAAGTCAACTGATGAGTCCATGTGAGATCACCCGGACGAAACGCCAATTTTTGTGGACTAAAGACCAAAAAAGCTAATTTGAATCCATAACTTTTATGAGCATGTGCCAAGTCTGGACCTCTGTTTTGATTATGAAAACAAACTGCGCACTTTTGTCATTTAGAATAGGTAGATTGAGGCAAGAGTCCATACAAGTAATTATCATCGTGTGTACATTTGAGTCTTTGAGGCACCTCATAAAAAAATTGTGATTCGAGACAATAATGATGCAAACAACAACAATTCCAACATTTTGATAATGAAATGCGACTCATATACCAAACTGCCAGATTCCATCGTCTCAATCGAAAATTGATCCATATCTAATAAATATTTTTTTTATCTCACTCATTTACATACGAGTATACATATGAATAGTAAAAACCCTCCAATAAATAATAAAAAAATCTGTCCGTTCTTCTGAGAAATATTAATAAAGCTCTAATTCCAAAAACTTGACGCAAAATGGTATACCTGGTCCATTCATAAAATAATAACAAGTTTTCTATTATTATATTTTTATTGAAGTACCTAGAATTTGAAGTTCATTCACAAATCCGGTACAGAAGGTGCTTAAAGTATAAGCATTAAAATAGGATGACCATGTTTTCTTTTTTGTTTTTTATTGTAGTTTAGAATTTAAAATTTTTTTTTAAAACATTAGAGAATTTTCGAAAAAAAACTAGAAAGTATGAAAAGATCCCAAAAAAGTAAAAACTATTAAAACCTTCACTTTAAGTATTCTCTGCTTCTATCTTTGACATTTTTGTATATATTTTGCATCGTTTTTGTCTTTGTAAATAAGAGTATGGTCACCATACAAAGTTGGTAGAACTTCAAATGTCTATGAATCACCATAATTGAATAATTGAGGTGAATGTGATTGCTTTAATTTAGACTCCCTGTCATTTATGTAAATATGGCAAATCTCTGATCACGATCTAAGAGTCTGTGGCTAAGCTATTGTTGTTGAACTTTAAAATCGATTTAATAAATATTCTTCTTTTAATTGCTTCATAAAAAATAACGTCGTAGGTAATATGAGTTGTCACTTTTGTGGAAGTAATGCTTCTATATTTTAGCTAATTTATTCTTTTTTTTTAAGTAGTCGTTACTTTTAAACGATACTTTAATATCTATAAACGGTAATGAAGGAAAATGACATTGTTAACTTCTAGTAAAAATAATAAGTATGTACTTATTTGTCTTATGTGATTTTTTTTTATTTATGACTTTGTTTAATTTTCATTTGTAAAAGTGAGTGTATTCTGTTAAGCAATTCAATTTTGTTATTTTTAAAAATGTTATTATTAATTTTTTGAAATCGGAAGTATGGAAAGTAATTTTATCCGTATTCTATTATTCCACTATGTATTTTTGAAATACACTATCCTTAAATCTCCCGCCACGCGCATTAGGCGTTTTTCTTTTTAGTTTAGAATACAGCTCTGAACAGAGTACGAGTATTTCGAACATGTTCTGAACCAAGTTGAGTTATTTTTGAAACATACCTCAACACTTAGCTGTCACCATTTTTTTTAAATTTCCATCTGTCAAATGCATGTGTTAAACATTTCACTCTGTCTGCTCATTAGAGCAGATTTGAGCTCATAGATCGCACTGTGAACATGCTCAGAACATGATCAAAACAAAAAAAAAGAACACATATTCGAAGCTCTGAATACTCTGAATTAAAAATGAGAAACGCCTATTAACTGAAAACGGTTTGATTCGCTATATCTCAGAAAAGTTTGTTAACTGAAGTTACAAAACAAATTCTCCTGTGCTTCAAGGCTCCGTTTTGTCTCTACCTCTATCCCATGTATAAATTTATAAATGGTCATAATTCTCAAACTTTTCATTTTCCAGTAAATGTTTTGCTCGAATGCTCACCAATCCCCCTTTAGTCAAATTTCAGACTGTCAATGAAAGATATTTTTTCTTCAGCCACACATGACAAATGTGGAAAGTTTTCTTAGGTCTATTTTTCACTTTCTTTGTGATTTTCAGAAATTTAAAACTAATGTCTTTGGAATCTTCTCTTAAATAATAAAATCTAAGGTATTTTTGTAACACTTACCCTTTGTTACATAAGTAAAGTGGTGTCATAGCTCCTTGAGCTGCATATTATTAAAAGTAAGAAGTCCCTGGTGGTCACTATGTCGAATTAATTTCGACAAATTTAACTCCTGGGGAATCAGGACTTTGTCATATTTGTTTTTAAATATTTGCTAATTAAACCAAATTTTTATTTGTGATCCTCAACACTTTTGGTGGAACAGCTTCTAAGCAACCAAGGCCTATAGTGAATTAAAACTTTAAACCATTTCAATTTTCTGCTGAGTCGAAACGTCTAAGATGAGAGGCTCTTTTTTTATAATGAAATGTTCTTGAAAGATTTGCCACTTTCTAATTTGAGGCAGTTCTCCCGAATTTTTTGTTTGTGACAGCCGTTGGGAATCCAAAATCAGAGGCCCGAGCGGCGTGACATTCCAACCCTCTAATCATCATTTAAAGATAAACGGTCAGGAATTCACAGATTCAGTACTATTATATACAGAAGAAATGAGTCTAACTCCCCTCGCCACCCGTAGCGTCGTTGAAGTTGGTGAACGGTGGTACATGCAATAGAAACGTTATTTTATGTTCGACTTTCTCATCAACGACTGAACTGATTTTGGTCAACATTTTTGCATATGAACTCCTTAAAATTATTAATAGTATGCATATCAAAATGTTTGGACACATTTTTTTCTTGATTAAAACAAAAAATTCAAATTCTTTTCTCAACTATTAAGTTGATTATTTTTTTAGAATTAAAGTTTTAACTGTGAATTGCTTACCGATACTATAAAATAAACTATTAAAATTACAGATTCCAAAATATTTGTTTAATAAACCGCTCCAAAAATGTTGCATATAATTAAATTTAATCAAGAAATCAGATGACATATTGTTGTTTGAGTTAAAAATATCGTTCACATGCCCACCTCGAATTCTTACGGTGGAACGGATCCAAGAGGCCAAATTTTCAATTACTTTTCCACATATGTAGGTCCAGCTGAAATCGGGCAATGGTCTATATGTCACTTTAAGGGCATCGGTCGATTTTGGTTTATTCGCATAGACCTGCGGATTCAGGAAACGCGTCACCTATGCGAGAGATAAACCTAACCCTCAAACCGCTCATGCAGAATGTCAATCGTAAGCCCATATGGTTCAATTTAGGCCATAAGTAATTGGTTATCATCATTCTGTAGCGCTCGTCATTGACGGTTAAAGCCTCACTAACGTTGTTTTCGAAAAAATAAGGACAATGATAAATTGTCACCTGGTGAACCTCGCATGGGTTGGTGTCATATATGCCGATTTTGCTTATTAACACACTCATTCATCCTCTTCATTAAATATGACTTTTCGGCCAAAATTAAGGGTTTCTTCCAAACGCTCCGAAGCACAGTCAGCGAACAAACGACACGTTGTCTATGTTCATAAACTTTCAGCTCCTGGGTCAGTTGATTCTTGTACGGGTGTTGGCCCAAGTCCCACACGAAATTCGTCAAGATCAAGTATGCGAAATGCCAAGTTCTTGTTCTAGGCGAGGAATCCACTGCTGTATAATTCCACTGACGGCGGTATTTTCAGCCGATCTTGTCTTCTTTTGACATACCAATGTCACCAAACCTTAAGTAAACTGTGAAGGACCACCGCTTCTACTGTAAACTCAACGTTTGCAAAAACCAACACTAATTTTGATAATAAAGTTTTATCATTTAAACTTGTTGTTAAATCGTGTTACTTGCTATGGTGATATACCATCAGTAACTGAATAATAAGCAATAGATTTGACAGATGTCACCAAAAAACATGGCCGTAAAAATCTACCCGCTTCAATAGAAAAACTTTTCAAAATAAATCAATTGATTAATTAAAAAAAATGTGTAGATATGTACATACCTACAAAACAGAGAAATATTCATTTCAATCCTTCAAGATTTAGAGGTATAATAAAGTTTGTTCAATATACATAAATGTACCTACTGTCAAAACATAAACATCCTATTCTCTAATTCTCAATGTCATTTTAATAGTAACGCTACCGAATGACTAACTTTCTGAACCCCTTTCCATAAAAACTGTGGCGCTTTTCAACTACGAACCAATTAGATATGATTTATTCAGCGCAAAGCATCTGGCTAGAAATAGAAAACAACGTCCAGCTGATAGCTCCGACTGACCTGCTTGCCGGCTAAAAGTAATGCAAATCCATTGAATAAAATTACCATGTTCTATTCGTAAGCGTCATAACCGAACCGGTTATTTATTGACTCATTGTCATTATTTTTGATCTATCATATTAGTATATTATGCTTATTTTTTGACGCTTATTAATAAAAGATCCATTTGTTTTATTTTAAATCTCAAAATCCCAACGTCAAACTGCTTGTAAACACACAACTGGTTTTTGACACATAATTTGTTTTTTTTTTTTTTTTTTTTTTTTTTTTTTTTTTGTTTTTTTTTGAAGGAAGTTAAACTTTGATAAGTTTGTCAATAGATAATAATAGTTAATGCCAAATGACACTTTCATTATACCTAGAATTTCAGTCTATTTTTGTTGATATTTTGTTATGATCAGGACCGTATTTGGGGTATAATGGGGTTGCATGGCTCTCCAGATAAAAGGGCCAGTTTTGTTTAAATGCGTGACGATATCCGTTAAGCATGGGTAAGAAGGGGTTGGCCAAAAACATGTCGATGAAATTTTGTAATTGATGTTGGAAAAATGCTGTTGGTAGCAAAGTTGTATTCAGGGCGCCATTTAAAAAAAAAAAAACACATTTTAAGCAATACAACCAAGTCGATTAATCTGAATGGGATCTACTGAAAACATCTTAATTCCCAAGGGGCCAAGTAAGAATTTGTCAGTTTTTTTGTCTGTTTGATTAAGGCCTCGCGAATTGGGCTCTGTTGTTCCGTTCCTGCATTTAAATGACTAATAACTAAGTACTTGGTTGACAGACAGATTGTGGACAGGTTATGCGCCCCAACACCATCAATAATAATGAATTCAGACAAAAACAATTACCGACCAGTACCCAGTAGTGATCTTAGTCAGTGGTGCTGAGCTTTCATGTCCTATGTTACACTTAGGTCTCTTTTGTCTGACATTTGTGTGGTGTGCTGTCTCCAATGGCCCATACTCGTATGTTATAATACTTACCGATTCTGAACTTGAATATGGATGAGAATGCACGCCGAGTCGTTGCCGTTGTCGTTTGAAGTGTACAAGTCGAATTCACGCAACAGCCATAATTATTACAACGGCTTGCAATTTGCTAAATTTAGATCTTAGGTAATTTTTGTGTACAGAATGACCTCAGGCGCGGAATCATAATAGTGCAACGATTTCAAGACTTCTTGAGGTGTGTGGGACTGGATCACCTGGAAACTGGAAGTTCCCAACTGTTTTATTGATTGACAGACACTATGAGAAATGAATATCAATAGAATTGAAATTGTTTTTTTAAAATGACGAAGAAGTCGGATTAAAAGTTGATGCTTGATAAAAATAAAGATATACCTACAATAAAAAGTATAATCTCATAATACCAGTAAAGAATGTTTGTTTGACGAGAAGTGGTTATCATATTAATTCGTGTTAGACGGATCTTGCTTTATTGACTCATTTATATTCAAATCTTTACTTTGTTAAATATTTATTTAGTTATATTTTAAGCTTGGATGGTGTTTTTTTTTTTATTTTGGGATTCAATATAATACAAGTTCTTAAAAATTTGGTAATATTTGCTGCAATGTTTGTTTTAGATTTTGTAGGTTTTTGTTTTCATTGTCAATACTCTTTACTTAATTCAGGTTTTGGTCTGTAGATTTTTTTAAGCTTTTGTCATGTCTATAGTATTTCCGGATGAAGGATATTTAAATAGAAGGTACTTATCACGAAAACAGGAAACATTTATGTAGGTACTTATCAAGAATCAAGTTTACTTTTTTTCGGAAGATTTGTTTGTTCTTGTTATTAATGAATTAATTAATTTTGAAATATGTACGTCTAGGATTCATAATGCTTTTCATCAATAAACGTTTAAATAAATGGAAAAAAAACTGCTTACAATGGAGGAACATTAACGAACGGACTAAATACTATAGGATCGAAAATACTAATTTCTTGTATATTTTTGATTTTTGCTTATGAAAAAATTGTTTATAAGATTTTGGATCGCAATAATATTTAAACTTTTTGAAAATGCTTTTATACGAAACGGATCCAGATTTATACGAAACGGATCCAGATGTTCATCGTAACATCTAGTCTCATTTTGTATCTACACGAAACCTCTATTAGGACGTATAGGTTTCGTTAAGAAAAAGAAGAATATAATCAAGCTTAATATTACGTTGTAGAAAAAAAATAAAATGCACGACGGGATCAGACGAACTTGCTCTTATGTAAAAGTACTTTGATATTTTAAATACATTTTATAAATAAAAAACATGAATTTAATGAGATAAAAATGTTCAAATGCATGGAATTGCCGTCTGATCTTCGGAAAAGTATGAATTTACGCAAATAAAGTCTAAAAATCGTTTTATTAAAGTAATTTTTTATATAACAAATTTATTTCAAATATTTCTAGAACAAAATTTGGGATGCCAATTTTAAGTGCTTAGTAATATAGATTTTAGGAAATAATTTCAGAAAATAATCGTTCACACGTTTTCAAGATATTGATTTTTCAAAAAAATAAATTGGATTTTTTTTTTAACAAAAAAAAATATTTTTTCGAATATTTGTACATACATACATATATACAATATTATTTAAACTTAAGGGAGCTCCTGGTGAAAATGTTTAGTTAAAATTGTGAAAAAAAAAACGGTTCTATGACAGGTACCGTTAATAACATTTTGCCCCAAATTTTTTTTTTTTTCAGTCCATGTCCATATATCACACTTAATATTTTTTTATCAAAATCGTTAGATCCGTTTTCGAGATAAATAAGATTATGCATTACGGGTGTATGGGGGGTACCGTTAGTCTAAGAGCTAAAAAAAAAATTCAATTTCTCCTCTAGGACCCTTAGGCCAAGCGCGCACATTCAATTTTTAGTTTCGCGACTGTTTAGTTGCTAAAATGAAACATATGGGCTTATATGAGACACCGCGCACTTAGAGCAACTAAAAAGTTTGTGTTTTGTCACAAACTAAACGATTGCCTAAAATTAATTCGCAACAGTTGAGCTGTTTTCTATAAGCGCAAGAGAGAAAAGAGTGTAAGTGTGAGTAAAGAGTTGCCAGTGCGCGGTACTCTATCAACTGGTGATTAAACTATTTGATTTCGATCACAGTTGCTAGTGCGCGGCTAGCCTTAAGTACTGAGTTTGAAAAAAACAGGTCCAGTGGCCTAGGATCTAGAGCGAGGTACAGGCATACAGAGATACGGACATACAGACAGGCAGATGGAACTGTCGGACCCACTTTATTCGTCTTCGCTATCACCGTAATGTCAATTTTGATCAAAATCTCGAGTTCGATTTTTTTTTCCAAATGCAGAACTTGCCCTGTAGTACGAGTAACTACATACATAAATATCGTAAGTAAAAACAGAGAAGTGATTTCGTTATTCGTTATACTCGTATGCTATGTTTGCTTCTGCGTCTGGTTTTATCAATGCATGTCCATCTAGACGAAATTATAGTTTAAGCTCATTTAGAACGATTGGCTGCCATGCAAATATTTCTTTATGAAACAGATCCGACAATTTTGATAAAGATATTTTGTCTCGTATATTTTTCCCGCACTAAAGTGTTTATGACTACCCATTAAATGTTTCAGCACAGTATATGTATGAGCGCTTTGCAAAGTTGGAAAGTATTTAAAAGGAGATTCTCATATTTTGTATTTTAATATTTTTTTATCAACGTATCTTTTGCGAACTGTCAAATGTAAATTTGAAATACAAAATATTTCAATTTATAATAATTCTATGCAGTGTTTTCTTTTTTTAATACGAGTAGTTGATTCGATCATTAATTCACTTCGTCGTAAAGTTAAAACAAAACAAAAATTGATATTAGCTGTGAAAATAGCTTAAAAAGATTTATTCGCGGCTACACATAACAGATAAGGATTCACATGGGATTTAAATGTCTGAACGTCGCAATAGGAGGGAAGTGGTGGTGCGTGTAAGGCATTCCACATTCGCGAATTGAGGCTAAAGAAAGTTTCAATTTTGCACATACATACATTATGTATGTACTTCTAAATGCTACGAAAAAGAATACTTATTAACTTAGCTTACTCCCGAAGCTTGATAGGTTGTGCTAGAGACACGGCTACTCAGATGGTTTTCCATTCTCTACGCGCGTGAAGAGTTTTGAATCCATTTGCTTTAGAAAACCTAAATTATAGCGGTTTCTAATGAACATTGCAATTTCTAAAATAGAATTGCTAAAACAACTTTGAGCCGAAAAAATATAATGCCGTTTCATTTATGCAGCAATTACGAATTAAAAGAAACGATTTTTTGTTTTTTTCAAAAATCAAAATAAAATATCTTTTTTTTTTTCAAATAAGGCCAAATAACTTCTTTTTCATTTTGCAATATAATTGTTTTTTTTTTTTTTTTTTTTTTTTTGAAATTATAATTGAAAATTCTGGAAATAATAGATACACAACAACGCGTTAAAATAATACATTTTTTTTCTATTCTTTCAATAAAATGTTATGATTTGACAGTGAAATTATCACCAATACATAGGTATCTTAATTCAAGATCAGCTCTGACAGTCTTAATGATTAGGAGTTTCATCAGCCGAAAGAGATTGTGGGGCTCCGAAAATCCAAGGACAACACACAGCTTCAGTTACAGTTATATTTCGTCTCATCCTAGAGACGACGCACGCCAGAAAGGATTTCCGCGACTTTTTACAATAATCGACAGCTTCTTGTGGCCAATTGCGAAAAATTGAATGCTTTAAAATCTCAACGCTGTCTTCTGAAGTAAAAGCAGAACACTACACCCATGCTGCTTTCTAGGAGCAGTACTTGCATTGAGGAAACCGAACAGCTCTCTATTCTGGATATGCGCATCACAGACTACCTTGTTTGGAATAACCACATACCTACATATATACGAGTACAATACATAAATATATACATTGCAAAAATTTGTTTACCCGTTCTGATCTGAGAGGTCTATACGTATATTTGTCCAAAGCTCGAGTACAATTCCCATGTTTGGGAAGGTGATCTAATAACCCACTTGTGTCCATTGTATACAATCCAAAAAAAGAAATAGCTTTAAAAATGAAAGGTCATATACCTATATACACACATTAAAAAAGTCTTGCAAGTATGTCATAGTACAAAAACCGCGTTCAATTGAAATTAATTTACTTTTATAAAATTTTCCATACAATCTCCCTTTATATATCCTCAACGAATTGTTAGGTTAAAAATGTTATGAAAATGTTTCAAAATCATTAGTTATCCACTCTCTTGGTTTTTCCGAAAGAAATTTGACTGCGAAAACTATAATAGTTTCCAATTAAAAACACCTTAAGTATACAAGATGAATGAACTTTTTAACTTATTCACAATATGAAAATCTAGATGTGTGCAATTTTAGATGTGAATTTAAGGTGTCCTTTTACCCATCTTACCTCATTTTACTTAAATTTTAACATTGACACAAATAAAATACGTGTTAGTCGAATGTGTGTTGTTAAACTTAACCGATTTCACCCACCAAAAAAATTGAATTCGAGATTAGAATCTAACTGGAAATTAAGATTACTCGTAACAAGAAATAAGTAGGTCTCGTTTGTCAGTCTCGACCTACAAACTAAGCGGCTGACCCAATTTTCTTTGATCTTGATGATTAGATGTCTTAAGTAATTTCTTAGAGGGAAAACTAAAATTTTGTTTACCTATAAAAATAACGGTATTGTAGGTACATATGTTCTACATAGTAGTACCCTTTGGCATATTGGTTAGTGCGTTGGACTGTCATGCAGAAGGTCTTTGGTTCGATTCTTAGGAATTGAAAAATCCTCGAAGAGTATACTCTAAATGCCATGAAAAGTGTTATTGTAATCTACAAATACAAGTCCTGTATACGATTTTTTGTTGCACCATGTTCAAATGAGTGTGTTAACACATTTGTAGAAATCTTTACACACGGTCTTTCACCAGTAGAATTTTTTCACAAACTGAAACAAATTTGCTTTGTACAAAAAATTTGTTAAAAAAAATGCTTGTAATCACAATTTTGTAAGATGGTGCAATAGGCCCCTGGTAACACGCACAAAAAAAATGGTCGAGAGTGGTAAGTCACAAGGTCCTGGTTCTCTTTGAGCTGTTGCACTACCAACATTTAATTTAATGGTCTACATTTCAGAACATTTCTTAGATTAAAATTACCTACCAAAATTTTCAAAAATAATGTTTTGGGTTAAATTTTTTTTTTTTTTTTGAAAATTTAACACCTCGAAAACAAATGCATGAAATATTGTCCTTAAAGGAATAAATTCCTCAAACTGACACACTAAATTTTTTTCTAGAAAAATATTACAGACATTCTCAAAGGTTTTTAAAATTTTGTTTGCACAAATTCGTATTTGTTCCAGAAATCAAACGGCATTCCAATTTTTTAGGGAAAATTATTTAAGGGTTTTTTAAAGCAATTTTGAAAAAAGAATTTCATGCATTAAAATATTTTCTCCATTAACATCTATATTTTTATAATCACAATTTTTGAAAATCCAAGTAAACTGTGAAATAACTGCCGGGAGTATAATAACAGCCTGGTCTAAAATATTCGCAGGGTGTACTAAATGAATTTATAATAAAACAACTTCGTTCGTTTTTTAATTTTTCCTCAGGTACGCCATTTTAATTATTTTTCTTTAAAGTGAGATAGTTTAATTCTCGTAAATAAGCCTTAATGAAGTGTCTACTTTCTCAATAAAGTAGCAAAATCTGAGTTCTGTAACAGATCCTAAAATCAATGCTATATTCGATTAAAAATTGCAAAATCGGTGTTTTAACCTAGTTTCATACTAAAACAGCTTTAACATTGTACTAATTCAACTAAAATGTTGCGCCAAATGCATAATTGAATCAGGTACTTGTTCCCCTGTTCAAGATCTTTAGAACTTTTCAACATTAAAATAGTCAAAAACATGAAATTAATTTGTAAATTAGTAAAAGTTTTTTTTTCAAAATCGATATTTTTCCTTAAATTTTTTAAGGGTTGTATTGGAGGCACCATTATTAGCATTAAGACACCGGTTAAGGCCAGTTTAAAATGAGAACGACGTTTTCGCAGTATTGAGATCACAAGCAAAAACTGCAAGTATGGTTATTTTTGACCTAAGAAAAGAACAAAATTTCAGGGAATTACTCAAAAAATTCTTCCCAGTAAAAATTGTGTATAAGCAATCATCTCAAAAGCATACAAAAATAACCACAATAGGTGCGTTTTATTATTCACAAATCTATCTGGATCCGGATCTGGATTAAGTTTTAACATGTATTACAAAAACAATTTGGGATCCTGTTTTCTATCGGGATCTATTTCAAAGATCCAAAAATTAGTTATTACACTAGCGAGTAGATGGCTTTTTATGGTAAGGTAGTGTGAGCTATAGTGTAAAGAAAAAAGACAAGAAATAATTGAAAATTTACAAACCCAAGGATAAAAAGAGACGAACTTATAACACTGCTGTCACTAAGATCCGTATCGTTTTATTTTCAAGGGAAGATCCGGATCCAGATAGATTTGTGAATAATAAAACGCACCTAATATCTTCTTTTTATGTACAAGCAGTGAAAATATATTTCCTATCTTAAAAAGAGCCCATATAACTGGTATATAAAAATAAAGCCTTTTTCCAAATCGTCAGTAAAGTATATTTTTTCAATTTTCTTTTGGGGTTCTTGCATAAGCTGACTGAATAGGGAATTTTATAACAAAATATCCCTCCCATCTGTTTTCTTTTGACAGTTGATGATGACATGACAGCTGCTGTTGTCAACAAAGCACACGTCAGTTCTCACGCCTGTGCTCTGCTTTCCGAATAAAAAACTTTTCCCAGAAGTGTTTTTTACAACATATTTACACATTCCATTTATCGAAGGAAAATTTCGCGTTGTCTTCACAAAATAATGATTTTGAGAATATATCCAAGTGCTTTGAGTTTCCGCCATGTTTGTGGCAATTTCTAACACCAATCGTTTAACACAAATAACCCGGAAGATGTTACATTCGCATTACATCAACATTCTCATCTTCCTAGCTGGAACATTCGTATCGTTGGTTTTCTTTGAATTCTTTCGCAATGGCATCAATCTCAAACATTCACAGTTGATGTATGTTCCCGAGGAGAGATATCTACAAGTAATTGATGAATTTACAACAATTTCACGAAGGGATCCGTCTCATCTGATCAGAAATGGGGGTGGATTCACTGATGATGACTCATACGGGCATGAAGCAAATACAAAGGAAGCTCTCGGATCACTTAAGTTGGCCCAGGAGATGAAGGCATCAGGGAAAGACGATAAAGCAATGAAATTATTCGAACATGCCTTTGCTTTGGCACCAAAAAACCCCGAAGTTCTAGTCAGGTATGGGGAATACCTAGAACACAACCGACGGGATATTCTAACCGCAGATCAGTTTTACTTTCAAGTAAGGACTACCCTGTGAGAGAATTTTATCACTTTTAGATAATCTTCCATTCCAGGCACTGACAATCAATCCCAGTAATAGTGAGGCATTAGCTAATCGCCAAAGAACAGCATCCATAGTTCAAACCATAGACGAGAGGCGTCTTCAAACCCTAGACATCAAAAGAGATGCTCTCTCTGCTATTCACGAAGCAAATTCGGCCCTAAGACGGGCCAAGAAAGAGGCTTATTTTCAACATATTTATCATTCGGTTGGAATCGAAGGAAACACCATGACCCTGGCTCAGACCAGATCGATTCTAGAGACAAGAATGGCCATCGATGGTAAGTCCATTGATGAGCACAACGAAATTCTGGGGCTTGATTTAGCCATGAAGTATATTAATGCGAGCTTAGTCAACAAGTGAGAATGAGTTTTTTGTATGTTTCTGTGTTGAAATTCCAATACCGTCTTCGATGTTTTCAGAATGGAAATCACCCTTAAGGACATCATGGAGATTCATAGAAGGGTTTTGGGTCACGTCGATCCCATTGAGGGTGGAGAGTTTCGCCGAACTCAGGTCTACGTAGGAGGCCATACACCACCAGGCCCCGGAGATCTTTCAATTCTTATGCGAAGGTTTGAAGGATGGTTGAACTCAGGCGATACGATGTCATTGCATCCAATTAAGTACGTTCATACTCATTATATGCAAACATATAGAATACGTTTTCCTTCTAGACACGCTGCACTAGCTCACTACAAACTCGTCCACATCCATCCATTCATCGATGGGAACGGAAGAACTTCGCGCCTCCTGATGAATACAATGCTAATGCGAGCCGGCTATCCTCCTGTTATTATACCAAAGCAACAACGGTAGCTTAAATCCATCACGTTCACTCATTTAAAATAAATAATTATGTATGTCCTCCTTCCAGTCACAAGTATTATCACTTCCTACAGCTGGCCAATGAAGGTGATATCCGCCCATTTATTCGCTTCATTGCTGATTGTACAGAAAAAACTCTGGATCTTTATCTTTGGGCAACAAGTGATTTGCCCCAACAGATACCAATGTTGGAGCAAACTGATTTTATCGGAGACAGTAGTAAATCATCTACCCGATTCGGTAATAACGAAAATGATTTCGATCAATCGGGATCGGGTTTCTCAGAGTTAAATAATAATTCTATATAATAAAAAAAAAAACGCACTTATAATTTTTCAAATTTATCAATAACTAAATTCAAGCTAAATCGTCTTAAGACAAAAACACAAAAAATAGTAAAATTACGTCTGTGATCTTTAAGCTTACATAGAAAATTTACATTAGATGTAAAAATTGTATAAGAAACTGTACATCAATAAATTATTTGTATTTATATTTTTTTTAATTTATTTTTCATGGAATATAACTTATAAAAATATGGTATTGGAATATTTATGTAATAAACAAGTTATTGCCTCAAGGTCGATTGTGATTTTTGGTGTGTGAGTTACAAAAAGAGAAAACTCAAGTCTTGTTATATAGTGACTTACATTTTAAATAAAAATGTTGAAAGATACGAATATTTTGTTCATACTGGGCGTTGGGGTTTTTCTACAGTAAATAATGGGTAAATAGTGCACCTTTGCATAATAATTAGTGCGGGCTGTTGCATTTTGCAAGATATTCACCCACGTTCAAACAAGTCAATTTTGATGTTCTGCATTCCACATAAATTGACTTTTGTGATTTGTTCATTCCGAATGTGACATGTTGGTCTTCTGCATTCCACCCGAAATGATCAATGTGAATTCAGTTTTCGGAAACGGAAATTCGTGTTTTACATTTCGAATACATAGCGTTTTACGCTGAATTCATGTCACTTAGTTTTGTTCAGTGAAACTTTACATTTGCGCGACAATTGACAAACATCTTAATAAAGCTTTTATTACAATAAATTGTTGTTTACAGGGGAATACACAATGAAATAAGTTAAGGAAGAAGTTTATGTATTAATGGAATTGAAGTCGGTTTTCTTAAGGGATTTTTTTCCAAAATGTAAACAAATGCTTCTTCGTCTAGTCTGAAACTTTTTTTGAAACTACAAACAATTCAAATATGACCATATAAATTCACTCCCCATTTTAACTTACACTGCTGTAAGATCTAAAATGTTTGCTTTACCAAGTAAAACTTTTCTACGAACCTTGATTTTCGTCACTTCTACCACTTATTAATAATAATAGTGAATCTATTTCCGTTTTGCACAAGATACAATGCTTGCATAAATGATGCAAATTGTCTTTTAGCTGATTTTGACATTTCGAAAATAAATTCGCAGTGAATTGGAAACAATTGATTTCACTCGGAATGCTCGTTTTCAATTCACTTTCACTCGGAATACAGAACATGGGTGATTGATGCAGATACAGTTGTATTCGCGTTTATTAAATCAAAATATCTAGAAAGTACAACTTTTTTGTTTCAAAAATATCATTTAGTCTTTTTCTATCAAAAGTGTATTTCGAACCAACACGAGATAAAAGTGCATTTGTTTTATTAAGGTAAATAGGTGTCTGAAATTTTCGGTTGTGAATTATTTAGTCTGTAGTTTCATATGGAAAAAAACTCATTTATTACACCATTATCTTATCGATCTTTATACACCTGAATAAAATTATAGGTTAAATTGTATTGAAAAAAAAAAAAAACTGTATGTATTATTTTATTTACCTTCTTTCCACCAAAAGTATAAAATACAATTTTATTAATTGCTTGCAATAGTGCTAGTAACATAAAATTTAACAACAAAACATTGTACTTATATAATTGATTTCACCTTTGGAATACTGACATTATTAAGTAGGTATACCAAGAATTATTATCCCATAACCATACACAACATATTCAAATTTTAGACTTCAAAACCTGTTTATATGTTACTTCTTGCCACCAACTAGGACGCTCCAGCACACCCGGCGCTTGCATAATTGATCTTTGAAGGTGAAGATAGATCTAGAATTAAAAACAAATATGGAATTAAAGAAAAAAAAAATCCTTCTAAGAACTTACATTTCCATCACTCATCCCAAGAGGTGAATTCAAACAAAAATCACTTGGTGCAATAGCATCAATCAAACTGATGGCTTCATCTTTCAAAACTGGCAACAAATTCAGTATTCCTTTTTGATATAAATCTGCTTGATTTGAGTTACGCAAGTAGTTTCCCTGGACAAACAATATTTCGAGTCATTATTAGAAAATATATCAGCAACTTTCAATCTATCTTACCTGGTACAACAACACCAGATGTTTCAGCACCAAATTAGCTCCGTAAAATGACAATAGTTTTGTAAGAACATCCTTCTCAGAACTTGCCGGCAGGTCGAGAACAAATTCGTAAAAAACGTAGTAGATAGTTCGCTATAATTTAAAACAAAAATGAAATTCAATATTTAAACTTGAACGGCTTAAAAACTCAAGACGTTACAACACGTCTCGATTACACTTACCTGAGCATATATGATTGATAAGTTACTTGCAGTGAATACTTGCGAGTTGTTTCGAACTTCAAATGGATTTAATCCGCTCCTTTGAAGTTCTTCGAATCTTTTCACAGTGACATCTAGTTGAAAGGCACACAACCAGTTAAGTGTACCAAGAATACCTGCAAGCAAACATTAATTTCCCTTGAAATCAATTTGAATGTCTATGCATCTCTTTCTTACTTTCTTCGTTTAAGGCTTCTTCGACAGTATGAAACTCTGCTTTGCTCTTAAGAATTTTATCCATGTCTTTGAGGAAACTTATCGAGCCCATTGGTGATGATTCTTCGAAGTTATTTTCACCACGTCGAATTAAAATCAACCAATTCGAGGCCTGTTGAATAAGGGTGTTATTTTCACCCTCATAAGTACAGTTGGCATCATTATCGTTCCTTAGATCACCGATTCCGGTGGATTTTAGATATCCATGTCCACCACAAGCTTCCCGGCATTCTTGAATACCATCACGTGCTGTCCAAGTGCACACAGGCTTTGCCGCCGATGATAGCCCATGGATTTCCATTCGCTGAACAGCGACATCTTCACCCATGAAGGTTTTCACCTGAAGTTCAACGCTTTTTTGGCCTAACCATAGCGAAAAGACTCTAATAGCGTAGGCTGTAGCGAGGTATGGTAAAATGCGGTGCTGTTGGGATTGGTATTCAATCACTGGCCATTCTTCGGAACTGCCATCAGGCCCGAACTGTTTTCGACAAGCTGAGTATCTACCAGCTATTGTTACTGCCTTCGCCAAGGCGATATAGGCAAGGGCTAGAGAGGGAGAGAGACAAACATTTTAACAAATATCTTCTAAAAACTTATTTATCTTACAGCAAATGTTAACTCTTCCTGCAGAGAGTTCTCCTAATGAAGCTCCCAATCTCTTACGACTGTTCTTGATTTTGCTCTTAAAGTTCCCTTCTGCATCGACGTCACCAGTCCTAGACAGAAGGTTTTCCTTTGGTATCCGATAGTTATGGAACATCACAAATCTAAAGAATCTCAATCATTTTTGAGAACCAAATATTTAAGACCAAACTTTGTACCCATTATCAATTCCATTCAATCCTACTTTCTCACCCAAATCACCAACCGTCACTCCAGGAAAAGCCAATAAAGTCCTCGGGTCACGAATCGGCACTAAAAAGGCATTCAATCCCTGATAACTCCCATCGGGCACATACAATTGAGCATATACAATCGAATGTGTGCACGTCTTGCCAAGGTTTCCCACCCAGCACTTGGCTGCTTCAAAGTCGGGAGTGTTTAAAATAAACTCCTCAGTCTTTTTGTCATAAGTAACTTGAGTTCTCATTCCACGAGCATTTGTTCCATGTGAGATCTCTGTTAAGGCAAAAGCACCACTGATCTTGCCTTCTGTGATCATGTTGGTATATTTGTGCAAACGATCTGTACCCAGAGATAATATCACCCTTGAGAACATGCTATTTGTGAGGGAATACTTAACGCCTAAGCTAAAATCGTAGCAGAATAAGGCTTGAGTGAAGGCAAAATAAAGTCTAGGATTGCTGATGAACTGTAAGAAAAAAAAATCACTTTTGTTCAGAAATTTATTTAAAAAAAAATAACTAATCTTTTTTGTCTTACATCGTTCATGGTGAAGAACTCCTGACTCCAGATGTGCGCCATTCTTTTGTTGGACAACTGCCGTTGACGATCCAAAGTGGGTGTTTCCTGATCATGTTGGAAATCTGCATTTGATTCCATAAAATTCCATATTCGGTGCTGCAAGAAAAAAATCATTTAGATCAGAGTGAAAATATATATTCGCTGAGTGAAGGGCTAAAATAGGATAGCTCTGAATAAATTCTTAGAACCCTTTGTTTCCAAAAGAAAGAATGACTTTCTTTAGGACCGCAAATTCAAAGAACTCAAAAAAACCTTCAAATGAATGAAGCAACATTTTAGTTTAATTTTTTTTGGTACACACTTGTTTTCTAAGACGACTATACGAGCGATAAAACACACCTGGCACATAACCATCTGAGGGCCGTAAGGGAAAATACCCAGGAATCTTTTCTTTAAATGAATGAAGAACGGGTTTGCCCTGCGACCTAAAGATCTATTGTGCCCCCATCCAGAGCTAGATGTATTGCTAACCCTACAGCCATTCCTCCAATTTTATCCCTCTGATGAGTTTGATTACTTGGAGCACCTTCAGAGAGGATAAATCACTCTCTTCTATTTGTAAGGGTCCCAGATACTTGTTTCTTTGATGCAATAGTTCTTCGTATCTGCCTAGTATGTGTTCCGGCGTTTCGTCATAAGTATTGCAGAATCAGCAGGTGTGGCTGTTTTCTAGGCCACGAATACTTAAGTGTCTTCTAAGTTTTCAGTGACACGTGAGAAGACCCCATAATTCTTCTTTTCTTCACATTGATTTAAATAACTATTTGTTAAAAGTACATCGTCCTCTTATGGTTCAAGGCTATAAAGCAGTATTGTGATTTGAAGTTTCAAAAAAATCATGCAACAAAAATTTAAAAAAAAGAATTCAGCCTAGTCTTAAAAGGCAAATATAAAATCAAACTAACTTCTTTGCAAAAATATGAAAATCATTAAAAAATAGCTTCATAGAATAGAGGCATTCAGTTTAATAAAAAAAAAAAAAAAACAATACAGATTAAAAAATAATAACAGTCTGATATTATTCATAATTTATTTTTAATCTCTATAACACTCTACCAAAAAATTATTCCAACAAAATATTTGTATCAATAGCCCCCATAATTATATTTGTCAACTTTATGTTACAAAGTAATTTTATACCTCAAATTACAATGGATTATTAAATTATGCACATATAAGTACAATACATATGTATATTTTTGTATTTTCTAAATTTCAAAATTTGAAACACATTTCTGAACTGTAATACTTTAACGACAATAAAGTAAATCAGTTCAATCTTTCTTACCTTTAAACGTATAAAATCTTCGCCCTCTAAAATGATACTCATGCGCTTATAACAAAATGATCCTTTATTTCTATAAATTGTGAGCGGCCCAAATTTGAAGTCTGGAAAAATGGTTTTGTCATCAAGAATGTCTCCATTGTTACTGAAAATAAATTAATTAAAGAAATGAAATTTATTTGCATAATGAATATTCTGAATTTTTATAAACGAAAAAACTATAAAGTCGATGCCAAGTTGAATAAACTAGATGCGGACAGACGGTATATTTTTTTTGTTTTGGAAGAACCAAAAATCACTTTTGCCATTTTTATATATGATATATTGCACCTCATTCTGAAAATACCAAAATCTCTTTTTGATTTGTGAATAAACTTCACCATTTGATCAATGGATTTTTGAGCATTTATGCGTTCTGTTAATTAAAAAAAAATATATATATAAAATCTTATTAATATTAAATGCGAAAACTATAGGAATTTTTTGATTCCTGAACGTTCACAAACTTTGAGTTTCTTAAATTGTAGAAGGTTCAGTTTGAGAAGCACCTCTCAGTTTTTAATACTTCCCAAAGAGTTTGAGATCCTCTCACTTTTCTCACTTTCTACATTTTTAAAAGTAACTGGCAATTACTGATTAAATTAAATTTGGTGGTGCAACAGCTCGAAGAGAACCAGGACCTAGTGTGATTTACAACTCTCAACCATTCCTGTGTAGTGTAATACGTAAAAGCATTCTTTCATTTCATCAACGTAAAATCATTTCTCATTTCTCAAACGTAAACAAAGCCACATGTAGTATTCGATCGACACGATTAAAAATAGTAATTTCATTGATATTCGAAACCATGAAGCTAAGAATCAAATTTATTTATTTGTTTGTTTTTGTCAAACGAAACTGAGTGTTGTGCTCAGGGCATTGCCACCACTTGGGTGACTATGCACATGAAGTGTCATAGAAGTATTTTGTTACACTATGTTCCAGATTCATAATTTCATTGAGACTATCTCAACATATTGTATATATTGAAAATTTGAATGCTGATGCAGCACAAAAGTATTTGTAATATAATTCTTAAGCATAAGTGGGGATAACCCAATGATTTTTAAGTAGTATACGAGTAAATAGCAGTGAATTATGGTATAATAAAACAGTTGAAAACAGTTCAAAACTTATCAACAATTAATTTCTTTTATTATAATTGCGGCTCATTAGCCAAATTAAATAGCGAGCTGCGCTTTAACTACTCGTAGCAAACAAAGGGCTTTAAATAAAGAAACAATACACCTGTCAAGAGGTACTACCGATTAAAAATTATCTTCGATGGATATTGGGTCATATCGATATATGCGAAGAGGGCGAATGTACAAGAAAATTCAACCGTGATTTTATGATATTATTAATTGTACCAAGATGTATAGATGTATTCCAGAAAGTCAAAACACGTCGAGTACATTGGTTCGGGAACATCAAACGAACGGACAAAAGTACTCCAGTCAAGAGAGCTTTTGAAACTCAGCCCCAGGTTCAAAGCGACAAGAAAAACCGAACCTCCGGTTGAAATACCAGATCATCACGGATCACAGATCGATTGATCTGTATAATTGAAAGTAGCCTCTTGGAAAACCATCGTATCTGAGGAATAATTAGGTTCTATATAAGTAAGGAAGTACCTTTACCTGTGAATAGGTTAAATGGGTTTCGAAAAACAAGTCGATCTAACTTTCAGACAAATCTAAATACAACTGTTCAACCATTTTGGTATCCTAAAACCTGGGGCTAAATTACCGCATCAGTTTTCGAGTAATACGTGACTGAATTATGTGAGTTTGGCATTACCGCTTACGTCATCGAGCAATCGATTGCTCTAATTTGACATTTTCATTCGATCACTTATGGGACTCACTCACTCGATCACGGAAGCGGTAATTTGGCCGCTGATTGTACTTTTTCCAAAGTTTTCCTATGTCTTGAATTAAACTCTGATTTTATAACTACTGAAATAGTTCAGTTTTTCGAAATAATTTAACATAGTGCCCCACATGCTTAATTTTAAATCACACTTTCTTCTGCAGACATCAGCTAAGGTCTTAACTAATATGTCACAGAAACATATATATTCCTTTGACTGTAATAAACAGTATATTTAAATTTTTTTTAATTACTTAGGTATTTTGATTCCAATCGATTTCCATGATCATATATTTTCATGGATTCAATTTAACCTGGCTTTTTTAATCGTTTCCTTTGTTGTATTTAATTATCAATAAGTTTGTGATGCCTTATAGAGCAATATCACCGACTCAGACTATGAATTTTTCTCGAAAAGATAAAAAGCGTCGATTACATTTTTTTTTTAATTATTCCCAAAATTACATGTTAACATAAGTAACACCGTAAAAATAGTAATAATTAATATAATATTAACATTTATTATAAAAAAAAAAACAGAATCTTGACCTAATTACAATTTGGAGTCCAAGCATATTATTTTCTTCAATTATACGATTTATAATCAATTTTTCTCAAATAACAATTATTATCTTCTATACTGTGTCAATTTACTAATTATTTTCTTGCATTTATATTAACAGTAATAATAGGCCTTTTGCAAATCATTTTAGCACACATTTGCAAAGTTATTGAGCTCATGTAGGTATACTATAATCTATACCTAAAGGGTGGTTAAATTTTAAGGGGCGATCTTGATTTTGAATAAAACACAAATTATTTAGGAAATTATTGTCATTTCTTTTTACTATGATACTCGTAACATGGGGTAATTATTTAGAATTGGGTCTCCAGAAAAAAATCGCTCCAAAAAATTTGTAACCACCTGGAAACTATTTTATTAGGTATAATAAGATATTTAAAGGTGGGGGAGACATGTTTTATGGGGTTTCATCGAAAAAAAAAACATGTTCTGCCGCTTAAGCTTGATTGATACTCACCGCACTTCTTTTTATGTTTGCTATCACATACATAAACCAGAAATTATCAAATACAACAACCATAACTTGGAAGCTAATCCATTGCGTTGCCACCCCAACAGATTTTTAGCCATGGAGTTTATTAAGGAATGCTATACATGTAAACTGATCACTAACGAAAATGATAATATTTTTTCGTGCGGAATCTGTAATAAAACTGTTCATGCCAAATGTCTGATTGGTTTAAAAAAGAAGGAGGGTGACAGATTAATTTCTAAATTACTATCTACGCCTGGATTTCAATTTTACTGTGAAAAGCATCGGAATATCTCACCGGATATCTTGTTTTCAAAAGTCATGAAATTGTGGAAATCGTTTCGAATTTTATCATCTACTTTTTCTGAAATCCAAGATGTTCTGAATTTTGATGTCGAAGATAACAAATCAGAGGAAGAAGAAGAAGATTCTGTTCTTCATGTTCCAGATCATATTTCAACTGTCATTAATTTACAATCGCCTGAAACAACTGGAAATCCTATTTCTACACAAGAACTAGATGCTATAACACATGAAGAACATACTGAAGTTACAGGAGTTGTTAATCAGCACAGCGATTTGATTTTGGTTGATGATGAAGAACCAAATAATGAGAAGAAAACCGTTTCACAACAAATATGACTGAGTTTTCTAACAATGAACATTTACTTAGAGTGGTTAAGCCCCCTTTCGGTGTTTTTATATCAAGGCTGGCATATGGTACCAAAAGCAGTGATATACTAAACTATATTTCTACTAAAGGCTTAGACATAACCAATGTTAAATGTTTTAGTCTTACATCTGATAACGTACCTGATCAAATAACACCATCCTTTAAGCTAATTTCGCCTCTGCAAATTGGGAAATTGCTAGTTAATCTAAGTTTTTGGCCTGAATGCTTGTTAAGGAATTCGTTAATAGACCAAGCAATAAGAAGGCTAAATCAATAAAATCATCAAAAAACTAAAACCTGTTCAATTGAATTCTTCAACTTTTAACATACAATTTCAAAACAATGGAACCAGTCTGAGTACCAACTTAAATGCTGTGCCATCATCTTTTAGTAATATAACTGGAATATTATCATTTTATTATTAGAATGTTGGTGGATTAAGAACCAGGTTAGATAATGTATTTGTATCATTCTCTTCATTAACTTATGATATAATTATTTTAACTGAAACATGGTTATCTGATAATCACTTAACAACAGAATGCTTACCAAGCTACTATACAGTTTATAGAAAAGATACGAGTAGATGTAATTTGAAGACGAAAATGGAAAGAGGGGGCGGACTTTTGATTGCGATTCGAGCGTCTTTGACAAGTAATTTAATTGAACTGGAATCAAACTCTACCAACTCGGACCTTGACATTGATCAAATTATAGTATTTTTGGAATTAGGTGAATATGAACTTTTTTTTATAGCTAGTTATATTCCTCCAAGGAGTAATTTGGATATTTATAATATTCATTTAAATAATTCTAAAGTTATATTGGAAAATCTCAAATTTTCACAACATACGAGTATTATATTTGCTGGTGATTTTAATCTAAGTAATATTGACTGGACGTTAGACTTAGATGACAAATGTTTAGTTCCGTATAGTATTTCAACTGAAATTGAATCTTTTGTAGTTGACTTTTTAAGTCAATTTAACTTATTTCAAATGAATTCTTATAGTAATGAACTTAATCGAATTCTTGATCTGATTTTTGTAGATAATGAATTTGATATTTGTCTTCATAAGTCGGATTTCCCTGTAGTTCCAAATTCTATACATCATAATGCTATTGATGGAAGCGTATATTTTTATCATTATCTAAAGACTGAGTTTAATTGTTATAAGACAATATACGATTTTAGAAACGCTAACTTTGATGCAATGGTCGATTATCTTTTATCTATTTCTTGGCACAACATTTTTTGTTCTTCGGATTTAGTAAACGTGTATTCCTCTTTTACTGATATCTTTAAAGGTGCTATAGAGATATATGTGCCAAAAAAACGTCTTAAAACAAACAACTGTCCAATTTGGTATAATAGGAGATTGACCAATCTTAAAAACAAAAAAAAAAACAAAGCTTATAAATTGTACAAGTCAAATATATCAAATGCAGAGTTGCATCTTAATTACATCAAATTTCAACGAGAATTTGAATATCTTAACAATTTTTTGTATCGTAACTATCTTTTATCTGTTCAAAATGATTTGAAATGTAACTCTAAGCGTTTTTGGAATTTTATAAATTTAAAGCGCAAATCTATTGGTTTGCCAAGTAGCATGAAGTTCTTAGAGACTACAACCAATGAAGTCCAACATATTTGTGATTTATTTGCTGACTATTTTCAATCGGTATATTCTTTAGATACTTCTACTACTGAAGTTTTACCAAACTTGAACATAGTTGTCGATATAGGATCGATTATTATTAGTCCCTTTGAAGTAGAAAAGATTTTATCCGAGTTAGATGATAACAAAAATTAAGGGCCTGATGGCATTCCTGCTATTTTATTGAAAAACTGCGCAATTGCAGTAGCACAACCACTTTCATGGATTTTTAATCATTCCTTAGCTACTGGGCAGTTCTTGGAAAATTTCCTTTTTGAGACCAATTTTTAAATCAGAGTCTAAACAAGATATAACTAATTATAGACCTATTTGTAAGATTTCATGCATACCTAAAGTATTTGGAAAAATAGTTTGCAGTAAGTTATCTAACTTGTTTCAAACTTACATATTAGTTTCTCAACATGGTTTTATTGCCGGAAAATCAACGGCCACCAATTTGGCCATAATGTGCAATACCATTATTTCTAATATGGAAAATAAATCCCAAACTGATATTATCTTCACAGATTTTGTTAAGGCCTTTGATAGGGTCAACTATCAGATTTTACTTCACAAGTTGGCTTCTCTAGGTATTCACTCTTCTTTATTAGAATGGCTTGAATCTTATTTGACTAATAGAGTTCAAATAGTAAAAATTGGTAATTCGTTATCTAAAAACATTTCTGTACCATCTGGTGTGCCTCAAGGAAGTCATCTAGGGCCTTTGTTATTTTTATTATTTGTTAATGGTATATCTTCCGAAATTCAGAATGTCTTAACTTAAACTCTTTCGTAATATTACTTGTGAGTCCGACTGATATCTTCTCCTAGAAGATTTGTTGTCACTTGATCGTTGGTGTAATCAGAATCACCTCTCTCTTAATGTGTCCAAATGTCAAATTTTAACGTGTCACAGGATTTTTAATCCAATTTTGTTTGACTATAATATCAATAATAGTAACCTAGAACGGGTTACTAAAAAAAAAGATTTAGGAGTTATATTGAACCTTTCATTTCTGCCTCACTATGATTATATGATTAACAGAGCTAACCAAATGCTTGGTTTCATTAAAAGAAACACAAGAGATTTCTCAGATCCATATTCACTAAAATCTTTATATAACTCTTTAGTTAGGTCAATTTTGGAATACTGCAGTAGGTATAATCTGAAATCCTTATTATAGTAACTCAGTAGACAGAATTGAGAGAATTCAGAAAAACTTTACAAGATATGCGTTCTTTGAGTTAAATTGGAGGATTCCTAGACCATCGTACAATACCAGATGTCTATTGTTTGGAATAAAATCTCTTAAGGATAGGCGAATTTATTATTCTGTTATGTTTATAAGAGATGTTGTTACCAACCATATTAATTGTCCCCCTTTAAAAACTTTAGTTGGTTGTGTGGATGCTCCATCGAGGACTATACGTTATAGATTTTATCTTTACGAACAGTTTCACCGTTGTAATTATGGTCGAAATGAACCTATATCACGTTGCATTAGAGAAGTCAATTTAATTTGTAATAGTATAAACTTGTTTTTAAATGTTAAAAGAGATTCTTTTAAATCATATGTTTAAAATAATCTTTAATTAGTTAACATAAATGCATAATTATTTCTTATAGTAGTCTAAAAAGATTGTTATCTGATTGATGAAAATAAAATAAAAAACATAAAATAAAGAATAACTTTAAGGCGTTGCTCGATTGTGTATCTTTCCATGGTTCAAATTGAGTTAGTCTGAAATTGAGAAATGTCAAATGAAATGCAGAAAAAAACTTGACGTTTAGGTGTGGTTCACATTCAACATCGGCCCTTAAAATTTAACCACCCTTTACTACGAGTATGGGAGCAAATATTTGTTCACAAACAGTAAACATAAAGACGTTATAAGATATCAACCAAAAAGAAAACAAGGTTGGCATAAAGTTTGCTCTGCTCGAACCTTACACATTTTGAATTATATGGACTTCAATCAATCTCTTTCTTAAAAATTAAGGTACAAAACTTAATGTTATACCTAATTTATTTCCATATTTATTTCAATTGACGAAATTTCTACTGGATCGCATGAATCTGTTTTAATATTTTATTGCTAATCACCTGCTCTTAGAGAATCATCACACGAACGTATTATTTTGACTTTGTTATTTGCATACCTATGGTAACCCTAGTATGTATCTTATGTACAATTGTTATTCTTAATTCTACACAGTCATTTAAGATTAATATATTTTGCCGACTTGGAATTGGTCAGGCTAAGCAAGTTTAATAATAATATTTTTGATTTTAGACTAGGTACATAAAAGAATTTTAAGATCTACATTACGTCCACTCAACAAGACGGTTCTAGTATATATGTATCTTATCAATATTAAAGTTGGACTTTGTGAACAATCTATAGCTGAACAGCTGTGTTCATTGTCATTCTTTTTACCGACCCTATGCCGCCTCAAGGTGAAATGAGCCTCTATTACTTGATAATTGAGGAGCAGATTTCCAAAACCAGCTATCGGGAAAAAATCGGAAAATGAGATATTTATGTCATTTTTTAGGTCTTTTCAACGCGCGTCTGATGCAATCAAAAATAATTTCCAAAACAGGACAGAGACATAGTAATTCAATGTAAAAAAACGGCTTTATTTACAAAATAGCCTATTGAACACAAAATGTATTTTCCAAATGGCCTTTATAAAATGTTCCTTCCAATAAGGCCTACGCAGTACAAAAAATATTAAGTTGCGTTTGGTTTTGTGTCAGTTTGACATTTTATTTGCTGAGTGGACGACAAGATACATAAAACTTAATTGGCTGGTAATTATTTTAACTTAATTTAATTACAATAGGATATTTTCTCAAAACTATTTTAAAACCTCTTATTGTTTCAAAAACTATTAAAAGCATTCTCAAAAACTATACCGTTCTATTAATGATAGCAATGTCTTGCCAAAAGAATAAATTAAATTTTGAATAGTACGAGTATTTTCCTGTTAGTGGTCATTCATAAATGCCAGCTGACAGAGTTTTTGGCCTTGTTGAAAAAGAACTAAGAAGAATTGGTACAATTACCTCCCCAGCAACGTATGATAGCCAACTATATAAATTTGGAACTGTTCTACCCTCTTTGATGATGTTCAGCTTTTTTATTGGCGAAATTTATCAAAAGCTGTGGTTCAAACAAAAAAAAACTTTTAAGATTTCTGACTCCAAGATATTGGGTATGACAACTTCTTCGACGCAATAAGTTTTTCTGAAACATATAGTGGAGAAACCACCTCCCACAACTTACTAAAATGAGGAGTTAGTTGGGCCGGTCTCGAATCTCGTCTCAATGCAAAAACTCCAGAAAGCCATATTAATCCAACCAAACGGGATGATGTCTTCAAATTTTTAAAAGCTATGGGGATTGAACCAGAAACAATACCTTTTTATAATCAAATTGCTAATATACCACTAAAAGAAGATGTTGACGTTTTCTTACGAAGATAGGTTTTAAAAATGAAAACCAGTTTTGTGATTACTTATACTAATGGACTGTTGTTTCTAATTTTTATTTTAATTAAATTTATAAATGTATTTGTGTTCCTTGTTATAAACGAAATAAACGTTTATTTACAAAAAAAAGAAGCTTTTTTTAAATAATTTTACTTCCAAAAGAAGACATATTCAATAATAGCTGTGTTTTATTTTCCCCCAGATCTGATCCGGATTTGATTTTGTTTTCAAAATAACATGTAAAACAACAAATACAAACAAAACTGGGCCTTGTGTTGTTTTTTTTATACATGTAATTTTGAATGAAGATCCAATCTGGATCAGATCTGGGGGAAAATAAAACACAGCTAATACTTCCAAAAGCAGATATAATGAATTTTAATTAAGAATTTTCTATATAAGGTCTAAAGTTATATTTATTTCAAAATCTTTAATTTTATTAAAATTTCGTGAAGAATAAATTTGTAGAAGATAATTTCGCTCTATATCTTTTGTATTATTTAGTAAAGGTTTTTGGCATTTAACTCAAAACTACCTTCAGGTCAGATAGCTTGTTTTGGAGATCACCTCCTCAATTATTGCACTTAACATTATTTTAATAGCTGTCAATAGGCAACAAAAAAAAAAGTATTATAATTTAAACTCACTTTTGATTGCCACCTTCATGTGCTAACGCAGTCATTGTGCGATTGATACTTGCTTTCTTGCAAATATAATTACAAAGTTTAACCACCAGAGCCACTTTTAGTGCAATAACTTTCTTTGTGTTGTTTACAAATATACTACCAAGAAGAATTAGTGTTAATATTCTAATCAATTGATTGCGGATAGCCTGTTAGCCCCCTTTGACGATAAGCTTATCTGTATTAAGGTAAATTACAACTCGAAAAAATCAAACAAAAGTCATGACTAGTAGAAAGTGAATCCCGAATCCAAGAGCTACAAACAACTGACTGCACCAGCAAACTGATAGATACTAAAACTACGAGTGCGAAGGCGAACAAGAACAAGAATTCGTAATGCTTGTGCTCTTCCGAGTTGCCAGGTCTTGAAGTACTTCATTCCAGGTGTGTTGTGTGTAATGAGCAAAAAATCTAGCGCAATCTCATTTTAAAAATTTTTAGCCTTCATTTTCTTTTTTTCAAAATTGACCGAAACAAAATGCAATTATTTTTTATCGAAATCAGTTCAGCCGTTAATGAGTAACACGAAAATAAAAAAAATTGTTGTAGAAGCACCTTTTGATTTTGTCTCCTAAACACCAATAGGAATTTAAATAACAGTTTAAAAGTTTGAGAAATAAAATGAGCTAAATAGTGGCTAAGAGTTTAAGGGGTGAATGCATTATTGTATTTTATATTCCTTAGACTTTGAGGAATGAAAGAAAATGCAAAGTGTCAACCCCTTGATAATTATTATTTAAATATATAAGACTATACAATTCAAAGTTAATTCTAATTCCGTAAAATTGATCCCACGACAAATAATTTGTGCCTTTGAGTCTTCCAGGTACATACGGCTCCAAATTTATTTGGAATTCCTCCAAAATGTTGTTCTAACCTTGACGAAGGATTTGCTTGAGGATCTGAGGGAATCCCATTGGTGGCAAAATGCTGCTGCACACAACATCTGGATATCAGGTACCCAGCCATTTACATTCATGTATGTTTTTTTTTATAATATTCTTGACATCAAGGGTTAATTATTACCCATAAAATAAGTATCACAGTGCGAAGGTTAGGAAAACAGGAAATGTCTTGGAAAAATATACCGATGCACATTAGTTTTAAATTTGTGAGTATTACAATGGGAAGGAAAAATAGAGCTCGGTATTCGTATTCGTATAGTGAGGCTGAAAAAAGAATCTCACAATACGTCCGAAGTTGGGCTCAAGGGTAAACTGATGAGCATTCCTATTACTGTTGAATTGCTTGAACAACGGAAAAATAAATAATTCTGTAGTTAGTTAATAATTCTACAAATTTATATACAAACCTATCCAATCCTCTATAATGGTTGGAAAAGCTTTTATTCTTCAACTTTAAAAAACTCTGTTAAAATGGTTTTGCAAAAACTCAAATTTCTATTAAAATTTTAAAATAATATTGCGTGTTGAAAAAAAACTCAAACTTATGTCTAGTGAATAAATATTTTTAAAATACTGAATTTTGGAAAAGAAAATTATAATTACCACTCAGTAGCACAAAGTTAGTTTTTTTTATAAAATTTGACGAACTTTTGAAAACAAATTTTTCAACTCGGAATTTTTAAAAGTATTTTTTTTTTATCCTTTTTTGATCGCAACTGAGATTAAACTGCTGAGAGAGTCTAAACCTATCGACTAACAATTCTCAATCATTCCTATAACTTTCTGTCAAACCTGAACGGCTTTCTTTACATGACAAAAGATACACTTGCACGATTTCTCACTTCATTCTAAAAAAAAAAAAAAATGACACGGCTGGGAATCGAACCCACAACTTGCTTTAAAGTTCGTTCAACGCACTAACAATACTCGTAATTATGTCAAGAGGGATGTACGACTTCCTCAGAAAAAAATAAAGAACAAATGCTGCAGATGCAGTGGCGTAGCGTAGGGGGGGCGGTGGGGGCGGTCCGCCCCGGGCGGCAGGTCTAGGGGGGCGGCAAAATGTCGCCAGTGATGCGGGTAGAGTAGAAATCATGTTTCATGAAATATCGTTTGACAAGTCAACAAACAACAATGATGTAAATCTGAAATTTGCCACCCTATCTGTGGTTCGTCGTTGACCGCTCTCGGCTGATTTTTGTGAATTCGTAGACGGTGAGTAGGGCCGTAAGAGTGCATTCCGTATCGTCAAACAAAACGTTCCGAAACTCTCGCGAAACTGAAAGGGAGTGTCCCGAAACATATGATATGCATTATGCGAGATATGATAAGATAACTAGGATTCGACGGAAACGTTATTCTTGTCTCAGCCAGCTCAATGTTTTTGCTCCCTCCCGCATCACAGAAAGTTGTTTTGATTGTGTTGTTTCTAGTTTAAATACTGTTGAATCTTCTAAAACTAAACACTAAATACTTCACTCAACCTTTGAACTAGTTTTTGAAAATGAAAAGAGTTAAAGGAAGCGGCGCGGAATACCGCAAGAAAAAGGCTAAGAAAGAAGCAGACGCGAAGACGCAAAATATTTCAGTTCTAGTTCTGGTTCAAAAGCTACGTTAACGTCTTCGGCGGCATCCAGCAGCAGCGGAAGTGATTCAAATGTAAGTAAGATTCCTCCATCTACAATCGTGAGTGCCCTAGAATTGTCCTGCGGCCAATATTCATGGGAATGCATAACTTATTTTACAGGCAGAAGAAGAACACGTGCAGACGAAGACGAAGTCGACTCAACAGAAGTACCTCAAGCATCTAGTCACAGGCCTGCAGAAGAAGTGAACCTAGTGAAGCTGTAAAGACGCTTAAAAATAAGTTTGTGGAAGTTCTTGAGGTACTGAAAGAATTGACGGATCAGTAGTCAGTCTTCTTCTGACAGTCATGCAGTCATTAAACTTCCTCACTTTTCTTGGTTTTTGAGCTGCAGAGCTACCTGAAGAAGATGACGCACAGATTTACCTGCAGGAACGTGGACTGAGTGTGGATAAGTGTGCTCAGAAACTCTGCGTTTTAAAAGCTCTCCTAGTGGAGGGAAGAGACCGTTTCGTCCAAGCCGCAATCGACTTTTCTAAGACTAAGACTAAGAAGAATTCGCAGGTAAAAACGCATGCATGGCGATGAATCCGCAGATGCAGATTTGTCTCACGAGCCTCATTCGTAAGGCCCGTAGAATCCGTTTATGGAACCGCTGATCCTATTTTACTTTCAATAAAAGATACTTCATTGCCTGTGAAATGATGTCCCGAAATTTAATTTAGTATCGAATGGGGGCGGCAATATGGGTCTCCCGCCCCGGGCGCCGAGATGGTACGCTACGCCACTGTGCAGATGCAAAATGATGATATTGGCATTTTTGAAATACTAAATTATTGTTTAAATGTGGTTTTCGGAAAAAAGGCATTGCGTACGCTACGTCAAAAGCCACTCTGGATCTCATTTGACAGGAACAAGACAAAAGAGAAGTATTAAAATTCCTAGATTGAGAACTTTTCAATTGTCAAATTTCTGTTAGATAAATTACTTGACAGTTTTATAAAACAAAAACCGATCAGTTTTTTTTTTTTGACATATAAACAAATTATGTCATGGACAATAATTTCCCGAAAAACTGTCATTTCATAATACTCAAATATTGGCTTAATTTCAGTTCAAAGAAATGAGATATCAAATTTGTTCCTTAGTATTTGACTGTAAAAATTGAGAAGTTTTGGTGAAAAATTCTGTTAATGTTTCTGATATCGTTTCGATCTCTGAGATCTTCTTTTCTTAAACTAGTCTTTTGTCATCTGATGGTTTTTGTCAGAATTCATACAGAAAGCTCTGTTGGTTTGCCTCTCTCAAGAACAAAAATGAAACAAATTGCAATTTGATTTTCTAATGTTTTGATATTGTAAGGGCTAAGGACAAGATCTTTACGTGAAATTTGACAAAATATGGACTGAGAGATCTTTTAAAGATCACTGTCAAATGCAGAGGCGTATTTAAGGATTTGGCGCCCCGGGCTGATAAATTTTGCAGCCCTTTAGAACAATGAAAATAAAGTAATAAAAAATAATAATAAAAAAAAACACAAAATGCATTATATTTGATGTTTTAAAATTTTTTTCTGTGTGTATATCGATTACCAAATTGATTAACAACAGATTCCTTATCTAATTTTTTTTTTAACTTAGCTCCTATATTTAATAAGGCTAAACTATTAAGGCGTTCTTCGCTAATGCGAGACCTTAAATTGGTTTTTATTCGTTTCAATACGGAAAACGATCTTTCTGCATTACAATTGTCACTGCAGATGCACAAGTATATTCTTAAAGCAACCTCAACATATGGAAATGCTTCCTTCAATTCTTTTTCTCTTATATGAAGGTTTAGCTGCCATAAACTCATATTTTCAGTGTTGTTTTGCTCCAGAAAATGTTTAAGTAAAACACACTCTTCTTGAAAACCTTCCCCAAGATCAACCGGGTATAATTTCTGAAGAGTGGTTGCATTTTTTCGAATTGCTCCTTCACTCATGTGATCAAGCTTTAATAAAAAAATTAAACTATTTGTTATTGTTTCATACCATAAATTTCTTCTCTTCAGTGTACTCAAGGTCGCAAATAGGAATGAATGGCACAAAATTTTAAACAGCCTATTATGAAGGTATTAGTATGATACTACTCAACAATTTGCTAACTTTATAATAGTTTACTAACTCATTCTTAATTCTAAACATTTTTTAACTAGTATCGTACTAAAAGAATTTTCTTAATAAATTGCTGCTGCACACACCTTAAACAATGACATTTCGTGTAAAAAAGTAGGTACACGAACCTTTTTTGATTTTTGCAAATGTCAAAGAGTCATATAAAGCTAGCACGATACTAAAAAAATAAAGTAGGTATTTGATGATTTTAACTTTAATAAAAGGGTAGAGAAAGTATGATGCTATATTCTATTAAAATTTGCAAATTCGTTGTTTTAACCTAGTATCATACTAAAACAGTTTTAGCATCGTACTAATTCAATAAAAATTTTGCGCCAATGTATTTATTTTGAAATTTTCACGATCACAAAAAAACTTCTCCTTCGCGACACTCATCATCTCGTTTTTTCCTCTTGACGATTCTTTTTTGGTCCATTTTGTAATTTTTGGATGTTTTGCTTTTTCCCATCTCTTCAAAAACATCAAAGCATTCTCTTTTTTCTCTCATAAATAGTTTGTTTAAATTGCTTCTGAACACACCTAAAACAATGACAGTTCGTGCAAAAAACTAAGTAAACAGACCTTTTTTAACATCTGGAAGTATGCAAGAGGCATATGAAGTTAGCACGATACTAAAAAGATAAAATAAGTATTCGACGATTTTAACTTTAGTAAAATGTTAGAGATAGCATGATGCTAAATTTGATTAAAATTAGCAAAATCGTCTTTTTAACCTAGTATTATACTAAAATAGTTTTAACATCGTACTAAGTCGACTAAAATTTTTCGCCAATAGTTTTTAAAATAACACCTATCCTTTTATTTATCCATCATTATTAGCTATTGTACAAAAATCAATCATTATATTGTTTCATAAGTCGTTCAAAACTATTGACGAAGGGAAGGGTATTTGTATAAAGGGAAACGAGTCAGCCAAAATTAAAAAAAATCGAGGCATTATTTGCTAAATATATAAAAAAAGAATAAAATTCTGTGCGTGACCTTACATTTAAAATCCGGCTTGATGGATTTTTATAATTTTTTTTTAATAAAAACGGACTCTTTGTAGATGGTTTAGAAACAAAAAATTAAGATCCGTCCAGGCAAAGTTTTTCTAGCCCTTTTTTTTTAGAGTTACATATCAACAAGTGTTTTTTTTTTTTTTTTTTTTTTGATAATGTTTTCGTTTCATTGGAATTTGTTCCAAAGAATAGGTACATGTCTGTAAATATTTTTATTATGAATTTTCATTATAAAAAATAAGAAAAAATATTTGTAAATTAGACAATTATTGAGGCGGCTATACCCTCTTTTATGTATGTTTTGAAAGTTCAATCGCTTCAAAAAAATATTATTGATTGGCCAATTCCTATACGGGCGGTGCTTGCGCCCTTTTGCTTGTATGTTTTGAAGGTTCAATCGCTTCAAGAAAATATTATAAATTGGCTTGTGCCGCCCCTAGCAGCCTTGCCGCCCCGGGCTGTAGCCCTTTTAGCCCTAGGGTAAATACGCCCCTGGTCAAATGGATATAAACCTGAACGGATCGGCGGGTTTTAATGAAATTTATAAAGATACAAATTGATATCGTTTGTTTTGCAGAATTGTCTGCAGCTACTGCTTGCTAACACCCATTTGAGAAGATAAATTCCTTGTAGTGGCCATATGTCAGAAGCTACTGTAGCATTGTTGGAACTTCTAGATTTCGGTGGCATGGTGACTGTCCCACACTCGGCAAAACACTTTAACAGTCCAATATTATCCATTTGATAGGAATAGTGGCGCCAAACATGCACCGAAACTGAACTGGTATAAGATGGTAGACTCCAGTCACAATCCAAATTCAACATGTATTATTGCATTAATTGTCCATTTTATTTTGATCTAAACTAAATTTGTGTTTGTAGCGCGTTTCATAATCCACCTAATAACCGACATTAATGACACTTGACAGTAATTCTCTTCTACTTTGAAAACTTTGAAATTCATTTTAATTATTTCCAATCCTATTTGGAAGACTTATAATTCCCGTTAGAGCTAGTTATTAAAAGGGCAATATTATTCGATTAAGCGGGAATCCTAACACTTTTTTAGTTTTATTTTCTTAAATCGCAGGTTTGGCCCTCTCTTTTTCACAATTCCTAAAGCTATTTTTCGTTGCAATCATAGGTTTAATGAGCTTCCGACAAATATTGTTCTACCTTTGACCTATTCATTGTGAAGCATCTAACCAAAGCGAACTAAAACCAGTTCGATAAGTACAAAGAATCTTTCCTAAGCTTCACAGCACGAATCTGGAATGCTCTACCCAGCTGTGTTTTGCGCTCTTATTATGATATACAGAAATAAAATGCACGACTGGATCGCACGAACTTGCTCTTATGTAAAAGTACTTTGGAATTTAAGATACATTTTATAAATATAAAACATGGATTTAATGAGATAATAATGTTCAAACGCATAAAATTGCCGTCTGGTTTTCGGAAAAGTATGAATTTATGCAATTAAACCTTAAAAAATCGTTTTATTATTAAATAAATTTTTTATATAAGAAATTTCTCTTAAATTTTTCAAGAAAAAAAATGTGGGATCCAATTTTAAGTATTTAATAATATTGGTTTTAGGAAATAATTTCAAAAAATAATCGTTCATAGGTTTTGAAGATATTGATATAAATTTTTTTTTTTTTTTAAAAACCCAATAAATATTTTTTTGAATATTTTTATAAACAATATTATTTTAAACTTAAGGGGACTCCTGCTAAAAATTTTGGGTTAAAATCCTTAGAGCCGTTAATGAGAAAGTCGAAAATCAAAAAAACGGATCTATGGCAGGTACCCTTAATAACATTTTGCCCAAAATTTTTTTTGACCAAAATGTAGTCCATGTCCATAATATCACACTTAATTTTTTTTATCAAAATCGTTAGAGCCGTTTTCGAGATAAATAAGATTTTGTATTACGGGTGTATGGGGGGTACCCTTAGTTTTGGAGCTAAAAAAAAAATTTCAATTTCTCCTCTAGGGAATCACCGAAGACCCTTAACTACTGAGATTGAAAGAAATAGGTCCAGTGGTTTAGGCTGTAGTGAGAGGTACAGACATACAGACACACTGAAACATGTTTTTTGTGTACTAAATTTTCCTTAAAATTTGTATAAAAAAAATTGATATGCAAATTGTTAGTATTTAATAAAATACATTTTAAAACGTAATTTAAAAATTTAATCGTGTATCGGTTTTCAAGATATTGAATTTTCAAAAACAAAATTGTATTATTTTTTAAAAAATCCAAAAACTATTTTTTCGAAAAAATTTTTAGTTTATATTTTTTCAAATGCAAAGCAGCTCCTGCGTAAAAATTTTGGTTAAAATCGTTAGAGCCGTTGGTGAGAAATTCGAAAATCAAAAAAACCGTTCTATGACAGGTACCCATAATAACATTTCCCCCCAAATTTTTTTTTACCAAAATATAGTCCATGTCCATAATATCACACATAATTTTTTTTATCAAAATCGTTAGAGCCGTTTTCGTGATAAATAAGATTTTGCATTACGGGTGTATGGGGGGTACCCTTAGTTTTGGAGCTAAAAAAAAAATTTCAATTTCTCCTCTAGGGAATCACCGAAGACTCTTAACTACCGAGATTGAAAGAAATAGGTCCAGTGGTTTAGGCTGTAGTGAGAGGTACAGACATACAGACATACAGACATACAGACATACAGACAGACAGACGGAATTGTCGGACCCACTTTTTTCGTCTTCGCTATCATCGTAATCTCAACTTTGATCAAAATCTCGAGTTCGATTTTTTTTCCAAATGCAGAACTTGCCCTATAGTACCTATATCGCAAGTAAAAAGGGTATTCGATTCATATCCCTTTGAGTGCTTATGGAAACTGCGTTGAACTGTCACGCTGAAGATCTGGGGATTGATTCCCAGCCATTGCTACCTTAAATCCTCTTAGGATTGCGAAGAAGTGATAAGTCATTCATCCAAGAGTTTATCTTTCGATGGGCTTCGGATTTGGCAGAAAATGATATGTCTCCTCAATTATTGAAGACAATATGCACACAGGAATAGTTGACAGTAATAAATTAGTTTTAAGGCCTTGGTTCCCCACAAGCTGTAATGCCATCGAATTTAGTTTAGAACTGATAGTTGATACGTCATGCCTATAAATACACTTTGTCCATGTTATCTTCGCAAAAAACCTACCAAGCTACATCAAGGTCAGTATAATGTAGGACAACAAGCCGTGAGCGATCTTATATTTTTTTCTATCAAATTCGATGATTAGGTTTGTAATGAGAGGTTTCTCTAAATTTTAGGTATAAGCTTTACATTACGAGTATGTCCAATAAAGCTTACCGCTATTAAAATGGGTTTCAGAAACATCATCTTAAATACTCTATGGATTTAAAAGTGAAGAATATCAAAGTACATAGTTCAACGGCAAATATTTGTCTAAATTTTTATTTTTGGTTTAAGTCACTTGATAGCCTTGAGTATCTTATGGAAGTACCTACTCTTATATATGTTGATTTAATTTATATTTTCGCTAAACAACAAGCCATTTAATTATTATTGTGATGGTGCTACAGTTTCAATAGTATCTTATGTACATATATGTAGGAGGTATCGTATACTTATCAATCTTATTGTTTGGCCTCGTGATCTCTTATGGCTGGAAAATATTCGACTATTTAAAGTTGCTTATCAATTTTTCGACAGCATGATCGAAAAGGCAGGTGAAACTGAAAGTTGGTCAGAATAATTCTAAATATTTTTTTTTATGATTTTTAGAAGGGCGCTTCTGCAATGAGGTCCTTGATTCTTATACTAGTGCTTGCGAGCACTAGTGGCTGGAGCGATGCCTACAATTATCAACGATCCAATTCATTCCAAAGCTCCAATTTATCACCATGGGCCAAGGACTCTCTGGCAGCGTCGAATTGAGAACAAATTGTTCTGCAAGCAAATTGGCTTTATCTAGTGGGCTCACATACATATATATGTAGTTAGTTTCATTGAGATCAAGCGTTTTTTGGACCGAAGACGAAGTAGTATTTCGAATGTTTTTTCACCTGTAAAAAACATTTAGTATTTTTTAAATGAACTTATTCCGGTTTTTTCAGTGTCGTTGGATTTAAATCTTCAAAGACTTACTTTTCTAACTCTGGTAGCCTCTTCACAGCTCAAATCAAAATACGAATTTTCTTTCGGTTTGATATATTTTATTCTTTTGGGAATATAAATTTGTGATCATTTATGTACATACATATATTTATGTATGTAGGTATTTACTGGAATCAACATATGTAAGTATCGAGGAAGCATAGTAATCATAGTATAGTTGCCGAAAAAAAGCATTGAGACCGTCTCAGAGAGCTTTCTTGTATTGCCAAATGGTTCTCTTATGATATTTTTGGCACGGAAAATTCACAGACATCAAACAGCTAGGGTCTGAGTCTGATGTGCCTAGACGATATATGTACTCGTATGTAATACACTAATGGGCAACAAGTAAAAAACAAGTCTATATAGTGTAGAAGGTTTAACCTTCCAGTTGGCTCATTAAGAAGCTGAATTAGGATAACGTAGTGCCAAACGAACTATTTCAGAAGCATTGTGAAAGGCTTTTTAAAATTATATAAAATTGATTGATGCAGATACAGTTGTATTCGCGTTTATTAAATCAAAATATCTAGAAAGTACAACTTTTTTGTTTCAAAAATATCATTTAGTCTTTTTTCTATCAAAAGTGTATTCTGAACCGACTGATACGAGATAAAAGTGCATTCGTTTTATTAAGGTAGGTGTATGAAATTTTCGGTTGTGAATTATTCAGTCTGTAGTTTCTTATTGAAAAAAAAAACTCATTTATTACACCATTATCTTATCGATCTTTATACACCTAAATAAAATTCTAGGTTAAATTTTATTGAAAAAAAAACTGTATTTAATATTTTATTTACCTCCTTTCCGCCAAAAGTAAAAATACAATTTTATTAATTACTTGCAATAGTGCTAGTAACATAAAATTTAACAACAAAACATTGTACTTATATAATTGATTTCACCTTTGGAATACTGACATTATTAAGTAGGTATACCAAGAATTATTATCCCATAACCATACACAACATATTCAAATTTTAGACTTCAAAAACTGTTTATATGTTACTTCTTGCCACCAACTAGGACGCTCCAGCACACCCGGCCCTTGCATAATTGATCTTTGTAGGTGCAGATAGATCTAAAATTGAAAACAAAAATATGAACTAAAAAAAAATTCATGAAAAATTAATTTCTTCTATAAGAACCTACATTTCCATCACTCATCCCCAGAGGAGAATTCAAACAAAAATCACTTGGTGCAATACTATCAATCAAGCTGATGGCTTCATCTTTCAAAACTGGCAATAAATTAAGAATTCCTTTTTGATATAAATCTGCCTGATTTGTGTTACGCAAGTAGTTCCCCTGGACAAACAAAATTTCGAGTATTAGAAAACGTATCTGCAGCTTATAATCAATCTTACCTGGTACAACAGCGCGATATGTTTCAGCACTAAATTAGCTCCGTAAAATGACAATAGTTTTGTAAGAACATCCTTCTCAGAACTTGCCGGCAGGTCGAGAACAAATTTGTAAAAAACGTAGTAGATAGTTCGCTATAATTTAAAACAAAAATTGAATTCAATATTTAAGCTTGAATGCCGTAAAAATTCAAGACGATCCAACACGCCTCGTTTACACTTACCTGAGCATATATGATTGATAAGTTACTTGCAGTGAATACTTGCGAGTTGTTCCGAACTTCAAAAGGATTTAATCCGCTCCTTTGAAGTTCTTCGACTCTTTTTACAGCGACATCTAGTTGAAAGGCACACAACCAGTTAAGTGTACGAAGAATACCTGTAAGAAAACAATATTAATTTCCTTTGAAATCAATTTGAATGTCTATGTATCTCTTTCTTACTTTCTTCGTTTAAGGCTTCTTCGACAGTATGAAACTCAGCTTTGCTCTTAAGAATTTTATCCATGTCTTTGAGAAAACTTATCGAACCCATTGGTGATGATTCTTCGAAGTTATTTTCACCACGTCGAATTGAAATCAACCAATTCGAGGCCTGTTGAATAAGGGTGTTATTTTCACCCTCATAAGTACAGTTGGCATCATTATCGTTCCTTATATCACCTATTCCGGTGGATTTTAGATATCCATGTCCACCACAAGCTTCCCGGCATTCTTGAATACCATCACGTGCTGCCCAAGTGCACACAGGCTTTGCGGCCGATGATAGCCCATGGATTTCCATTCCCTGAACAGCGACATCTTCACCCATGAAGGTTTTCACCTGAAGTTCAACGCTTTCTTGGCCTAGCCAGAGAGAGAAGACTCTAATAGCGTAGGCTGTAGCGAGGTGTGGTAAAATGCGGTATTGCTGGGATTGGTATTCAATCACTGGCCATTCTTCGGAACTGCCATCAGGCCCGAACTGCTTTCGACAAGCTGAGTATCTACCAGCTATTGTTACTGCCTTCGCCAAGGCGATATAGGCAAGGGCTAGAGAGAGAGAGAGAGACAAACATTTTAATGAATATTTTCCAAAAACTGATTTATCTTACAGCAAATGCTAACTCTTCCTGCAGAGAGTGCTCCTAATGAAGCTCCCAATCTCTTACGACTGTCCTTGATTTTGCTCTTAAAGTTCCCTTCTGCATCGACGTCACCAGTCCTAGACAGAAGGTTTTCCTTTGGTATTCGATAGTTATGGAACATCACAAATCTAAAGAATCTCAATAATTTCTGGGAACCAAATATTTAAGACCAAACTTTGTACCCATTATCAATTCCATTCAGTCCGACCTTCTCACCCAAATCACCAACCGTCACTCCAGGAAAAGCCAATAAAGTCCTCGGGTCACGAATCGGCACTAAAAAGGCATTCAATCCCTGATAACTCCCATCGGGCACATACAATTGAGCATATACAATCGAATGTGTGCACGTCTTGCCAAGGTTTCCTACCCAGCACTTGGCTGCTTCAAAGTCGGGAGTATTTAAAATAAACTCCTCAGTCTTTTTGTCATAAGTAACTTGAGTTCTCATTCCACGAGCATTTGTTCCATGTGAGATCTCTGTTAAGGCAAAAGCACCACCGATCTTGCCTTCTGTGATCATGTTGGTATATTTGTGCAAACGATCTGTACCCAGAGATAATAACACACTTGAGAACATGCCAATTGAGAGGGAATACTTAACGCCTAAGCTAAAATCGTAGCAGAATAAGGCTTGAGTGAAGGCAAAAGAAAGTCTGGGATTGCTGATGAACTGTAAGAAAAAACAACTTTTATTCAGAATTTAATTTAAAAAAAATAACTAATCTTTTGTCTTACATCGTTCATGGTGAAGAACTCCTGACTCCAGATGTGCGCCATTCTTTTGTTGGACAACTGCCGTTGACGATCCAAAGTGGGTGTTTCCTGATCATGTTGGAAATCTGCATTTGATTCCATAAAATTCCATATTCGGTGCTGCAAGAAAAAAATCATTTAGATCAGAGTGAGGATAGCTCTGAATAAATCCTTAGAACCCTTTGTTTCCAAAAGAAAGAATGACTTTCTTAAGGACCGCAAATTCAAAGAACTCAAAAAAACTTTCAAATGAACGAAGCAACATTTTAGTTTAATTTTTTTGGTACACACTTGTTTTCTAAGACGACTATACGAGCGATAAAACACACCTGGCCCATAACCAGCTGAGGGTCGTCAGGGAAAATACCCAGGAATCTTTTCTTTAAATAAATGAAGAGCGGGCTTGCCCTGCGACCTAAAGATCTATTGTGCCCCCATCCAGAGCTAGATGAATTGCTAACCCTACAGCCATTCCTCCAATTTTATCCCTCTGATGAGTTTGATTACTTGGAGCAATTTCAGAGAGGATAAATCATTCTCTTCTATCTGTAAGGGTCCCAGATACTTATTTCTTTGATGCAATACTACTGCTTCGCATCTCCTAGTATGTGTTCCAGCGTCTCGTCATAAGCATTGCAGAATCAGCAGGTGTGGCTGTTTTCTAGGCCAAGAATACTTAAGGCTAGGACCGCACTTGCGATTTTTCGTCGAGGCGATTAAAAAGTCGTAGTCGCTACAAATTATTGTCATGCACGCACTTGCGATTTTTTTGGGCGCGATTATTTAATCGCAAAAAATGAAACACACTACTTCTTATGTGAGTGCACGCATTTGCTACGAATAAATAGCGACAGAAAAATCGCTTGAAAAAATGGAACTTGTTTCATTTTTATAATCGCTACGATTTTTAAGTCGCATGTGCGTGCATTCACATTTAAGGCCATGTGTCTTACTTTTTGCGACTAAAAAATCGTGGATTAAAAATCGCAAGTGCGTGCATGCCAATTTCTCTTTGCGACTACGATTTTTAAGTCGTAGTAATTTAAATCGCAAGTGTGGGCATATCCATTTGAGTACATGTGTTTCATTTAAGTTTACGACAATCGCATCGCAAGAAAAATGAAACAAATTGCGACTTTTAAATCGTCATGAGTTGTTGGTAGCAAAAGTGCGTTCATTCTCATTTAAATTCATGTGTTCTATTTTTGCGACTAAAAAATCGTGCGATTGAAATCGCAAGTGCGGTCCTAGCCTAAGTGTCTTCTAAGTTTTCAGTGACACGTGAGAGACCCCATAACTCTTCTTTTCTTCACATTGATTTAAATATTTGTTAAAAGTACATCGTCCTCTTATGGTTCAAGGCTATAAAGCGCTATTGAAAAAAAAATCTTGCAACAAAAATTAAAAAAAAGAATTCGGCCAAGTCTTAAAAGGCAAATATAAAATCAAACTAACTTCTTTGCAGAAATATGAAAATCATTAAAAAATAGCTTCATAGAATAGAGGCATTCAGTTTAATAAAAAAAAAAACAATACAGATCAAAAAATAATAAAAGTCTGATTTTATTCATAATTTATTTTTAATCTCTTTAACACTCTACCAAAAAATTATTCCAAAAAAATATTTGTATCAATAGGCCCCCATATTTATGGTCTCAGATTTGTCAACTTTATGTTACAAAGTAATTTTATACCTCAAATTACAATGGATTATTAAATTATACACATACGCATACAATACATATGTATATTTTTGTATTTTCTAAATTTCAAAATTTGAAACACATTTCTGAACTTTAAAACTTTAACGACAATAAAGTAAATCAGTTCAATCTTTCTTACCTTTAAACGTATAAAATCTTCGCCCTCTAAAATGATACTCATGCGCTTATAACAAAATGATCCTTTATTTCTATAATTTGTGAGCGGCCCAAATTTGAAATCTGGAAAAATGGTTTTGTCATCAAGAATGTCTCCATTGTTACTGCAAATAAATTAATTAAAGAAATGAAATTTATTTGCATAATGAATATTCTGAATTTTTATGAACGAAAAAACTACTTAGTCGATACCCAATACACTCCAAGTCGAATAAACTAAATGCGGACAGACGGAATATTTTAAAGTTCACACCTGAGCAATCAACACCGTGATTATGAATGTGATTGGATTTTATACAATATTAAAGTCATTTGTGCGTTTTTTATTAAAAAAAAATATTTTACTGGAAAAGAATGAAAATTAAATTCAAACTTGATTGTGCAATAGAAAGCTATCATATTCCTTTTAAATGTTAATAATATACATCGCTAGTTTCATTTTTTTTTTTTTTTTTTTGTAAGAACTGAAAACCACTTTTGCCATTTTTAAAGTTGGTATATTCCACCTTATTCTAAAAATACCAAAACCTCTTTTTGATTTGTGAATAAACTTCACCATTTGATCAATGCATTTTTGAGCATTTATGCGTTTCTGTTAATTTAAAAAAAAAATATAAAAAACCTTATTAAAATATTAAAAGCAAAAACTATAGGATTTTTTAATTCGTGAATGTTCACAAACTTTGAGTTTCTTAAATTGTAGAAGGTTCAGTTTGAGAAGCACCTCTCAGTTTTTAACACTTCCCAAAGAGTTTGAGATCCTCTCACAGGCAAAGAACTTCCTACTGATTAAATTAAATTTGGTTGTGCAACAGCTCGAAGAGAACCAGGACCTAGTGTGATTTACAACTCTCAACCATTCCTGTGTACGTGTTACCAGGAATGAAGGGGACCTACATTTTTCTGCCGAATCCGAACGGCTATTGAGCAGACCTTTTTATGACAAGAGTTACTCTTGGAGGATTTTTCAGTTCCTCGCAAGAGGCGGCAGTACACCCCTAAAACCTATTTTTATATCAAACTATATCATTTTATTTTTCGTGAGAAAATGGAAAGAAACTCGGACTCTTAACTGATATTTTTTATAAAATATACAAACTAAAGTAAAACTAATTAAAATTACCTAAAACATCTTAAAATAAACTAAATCTACTTAAAACTAAAACAGCCACAGCAGCAGGTTTTGACAATTTTTTTTTGTGCCACCCTGACTGTAGGGACAGTAAAATACACTTTAAACTATTTAAGCCGGCCAAGACATATTCGAATCCTCGTCAACTTTTCCTATCATCCGTCCAACGCACTAACTAAAGATTATCTTACAGTTAGTGAAACTACCACATTGTGACAAAATTTCAAAGGGTGGAACATCATAGAGTTTGCGAGAATGTCAGAGCTTGAGAAGTTTATACAGCTGAATAATCTTTCTGCTTATAAAATCTTTATTGTTGTAAATCATGAATTTTTATTGTAACTTTTAGTTAAACCTATGTAAACCTGAAGGAAGTCGTTAACTGAATGATGTCTTTCCTAATCTTATTGTGCATATGTTAGAGAGATTTAATTTTTAGCAAATGCATGCATTTCGGAAAATTGATGTCTTCACCTCCCAAGACCATACTGAGCTTTTTTCAATAATTCTTCGATGGATATTGGGTCATATCGATATATGCCGTGATTTTATGATATTATTAATTGTACCAAGATGTATAGATGTATTCCAGAAAGTCAAAACACGTCAAGTACATTGGCTCGGGAACATCAAACGAATGGACAAAAATATTCTAGTCAAGAGAGCCTTTGAAACTCAGCCCCCAGATTCAAGGCGACAAGAAAAACCGAGCCTCCTCTCCGGTTGAAATACCGAGATACGGTGGAAAGCCAGGTGGAAAGCCAGGAATAAATTAGGGGCTAACTATAAGTAAGGAAGTACCTGTACCTGTGAATAGGTTAAATGGGCTTCGAAAAACAATTCGATCTAACTTTCAGAAAAATCTAAATACAACTGTTCAACACATTTTGGTATCCCAAAACCTGGGGCCAAATTACCGCAATCAGTTTTCGAGTAATACGTGACTGAATTATGTGAGTTTGGAATTACCGCTTGCGTCATCGAGCAATCGATTGCTCTAATTTGACATTTTCATTCGATCACTGATGGGACTCACTCACTCGATCACGGAAGCGGTAATTTGGCCCCTGATTGTACTTTTTCCAAGGTTTTCCTATGTCTTGAATTAAACTCTGATTTTATAATTACTGAAATAGTTCAGGTTTTTGAAATAATTTTACATAGTGCCCCACAGGCTTAATTTTAAATCACACTTTCCTCTGCAGACATCAGCTAAGGTCTTAACTAATATGTCACAGAAACATATATATTCCTTTGACTGTAATAAACAGTATATTTAAATTTTTTTTTAATTACTTAGGTATTTTGATTCCAATCGATTTCCATGATCATATGTTTTCATGGATTCAATTTAACCTGGCTTTTTTAATCGTTTCCTTTGTTGTTTTTAATTACCAATAAGTTTGTGATAGAACAATATCACCGATATCACGACTGAGACTATGAATTTTTCTCGAAAAGATAAAAAGCGTCGATTACATTTTTTTTTAATTATTCCCAAAATTACATGTTAACATAAGTAACACTGTAAAAATAGTAATAATTAATATAATATTAACATTAATTATAAAAAAAAACAGAATCTTGACCTAATTACAATTTGGTGTCCAAGCATATTATTTTCTTCAATTATACGATTTATAATCAATTTTTTTCAAATAACAATCATTATCTTCTATACTCTGTGTCAATATACTAATTATTTTCTTGCATTTATATCAACAGTAATAATAGGCCCTATGCAAATTATTTTAGCACACATTTGCAAAGTTATTAAGCTCATGTATAAGAACTATTACGAGGATGGGAGCAAATATCTGTTCACAAACAGTAAACATAAAGACCTTATAAGATATGGACTCCCATCAATCTCTTTCTTAAAAAATAAGGGTCCTTATTCGGAATTCACCCCCCCCCCCCCCCCAACAAAAATGCACTTTTTTTTTAGAGAATCATTATACAAACGTATTATTTGACTTTGTTATTTGCATACCTATGGTAACCCTAGTATGTATCTTATGCACAATTGTTTTTCTTAATTCTACACAGTCATTTAAGATTAATATATTTTGCCGACTCTGAATTGGTCAGGCTAAACAAGTTTAATAATAATATTTTTGATTTTAGACTAGGTGCATAAAAGAATTTTAAGATCTACGTCCTTTCGTTTTATTAATATTACATTACGTCCACTCAACAAGACGGTTCTAGTATTGTATATATGTATCTTATCAATATTAATGTTGGACTTTGTGAACAATCTATAGCTGAACAGCTGTGTTCATTGTCATTCTTTTTACCGACCCCATGCGGCCTCAACCCAGTTCATTCATATCACCCGTTTGGTCAGGGTTTATTTTATTTCTCTTTTTCTCAAACATATACCTACCTATTAGGGCGGTAATTTATTATGAGGCACTTTTAAGTTTATGAGGCACATAACTCAAATATTTTGTGAATTATAGGAAGTTTATTTCGTATAAGTAGTCTTAAACACATTTTTGGAAAGCTTTATTTTAGCTTAACACACCGGTCCTGACCACTCATAAATCTCATGAGCTATCATAAATATTGACTTATAGCTCGGTGAAAAGGTGAAATGAGCCTCTATTACTTGATAATTATTGCACTTAACATTATTTTAATAGCTGTCAATAGGCAACAAAAAAAAAGTATTATAATTTAAACTCACTTTTGATTGCCACCTTCATGTGCTAACACAGTCATTGTGCGATTGATACTTGCTTTCTTGCAAATATAATTACAAAGTTTAAGCACCAGAGCCACTTTGAGTTCACAAAAATACACACTACTTCTTGAAAATGGTTAATTTGTATATTTATTAAATATAGTTTGTGTGTTATGCTTTCCCTTTATTGCCTTCAATTCTAACCGAACCGACAGTTTTTAATGTTAACATCCACTTTATGTATGAGTAGAATATGTATGTAAATCACAACTTTCTTTGTGTTGTTTACAAATATACTACCAAGAAGAATTAGTGTTAATATTCTAATCAATTGATTGCGGATAGTCTATTAGCCCCCTTTGACGATAAGCTTATCTGTAGTGAAGTGAATTACAACTCGAAAAAATCAAATAAAAGTCATGACTAGTAGAAAGTGGACCGCGAATCCAAGAGCTACAAACAACCGACTACACCAGCAAACTGACAGATACTAAAACTACGAGTGCGAAGGCGAACAAGAATTCGTAATGCTTGTGCTCTTCCGAGTTGCCAGGTCTTGAAGTACTTCATTCCAGGTGTGTTGTGTGTAATGAGCAAAAAATCTAGCGCAATCTCATTTTAAAAATTTTTAGCCTTCATTTTCTTTTTTTCAAAATTGACCGAAACAAAATGCAATTATTTTTTATCGAAATCAGTTCAGCCGTTAATGAGTAAAACGAAAATAAAAAAAAATTGTTGTAGAAGCACTTTTTGATTTTGTCTCCTAAACATCAATAGGAATTTAAATAACAGTTTAACAGTTTGAGAACTTAAATGAGCTAAATAGTGGCTAAGCGTTAAAAGGGAGAATGCATTATTTTATTTTATATTCCTTATAGACTTATAAAAAAGTGTTTGCTGTTGATAAAAAAACATCAAATTATGGAGGAGAAACACTTTTTTATTGTAAAAAAGTTAAGTATAAGCGGACCACCCACAGTACTATAACTAAAACTACTTCTTTTTTATGGGATATTTGCTTTTTTTTGCTTGCTTTCGCATTACGGCGTATAAACAGTGAGATATGTATGCAACCCCCCTGCTTGGGCACACTATAGGATTTGGGGTAGGTGCGAGGTTGGGTGTATGCAAGGTTTCTTTTGCATTTACAGAATCTGGATTTAATGAAACTTTGAATTTACCCTATGGCCTATATTCATTTTTTTATACTTCACTTTTTTACCATAAAAAAGTGTTTCTCCTCCATAATTTGATGTTTTTTATCAACAGCACACTTTTTTTGATCGATTCATTATAAAAAAAGTGCATTTTGGTTGGGAATTCCGAATAAGGACCGAAAACGCAAAGTGTCAATTACTTGATATTTATTATTTAAATATAAAAGACTATACAATAATTTAATGTTAATTCTAATTCCATAAAATTGATCCCATTACAAATAATTTATGCCTTTGAGTCTTCCAGGTAAATAACGCCCCAAATTTATTTGGAATTCCACTAAAATGTTGTCCCAACCTTGACGAAAGATTTGAGGATCTGAGGGAATCCCATTGGTAGCAAAATGCTGCTGCACACAACATCTTAATACCAGGTACCCAGCCATTTACATTCATGTATGTTTTTACTTGCGACTTAAAGGCAAGTTATGCATTCGTAAAAAAATCGAACTCGAGATTTTGATCAAAGTTGACGTTACGATGATAGCGAAGACTAAAAAAGTGGGTCTAGCAATTCTGTCTGTCTGTCTGTTCGACTACAGCCTAAACGGCTCGGCCGATTTTCTTTAAACTTGGTAGATATCATTTTTATTTTTTTCCCCCACACGATTTTTCTTCCTTTTTTTAAGATCAAAAATAACGGTACCTGCCATACGAATTTTTTTCGAAATTTTGTAAATATTTTTTTTTCTCAAAAACTTTTCGACAGATTCAAAAAAATTTCATTTAGTTAAAGCTAGTTAATGGTTGAAAAATTTTTTCCGAAAAATGGTTATTGAGGGTACCCTTTTTTTGTTTTTGATTATCTCAAAAACGGTATGACCGATTTTGATTTTTGGGAAGAGAGACTGGACAGACTTACAAATGCATCCACTAAGAAAGAGAACAACAGATTATTACCGATGGAGAAGCTTACGCAGTGCTTTTTTCAGCGTTGAAGGAAACCTCTTCAAAAAATGGGAGACCTACAAGATTTGTGTATGTCAAGATCTTTGCTAACTCTTGCAATTATGTACGAGTACAAAAAAAATTGCACCCCTTCAAACGTTTGTATTGTCAACTACAAGAGGAGCCATAACACTCTCTGGCAGGGTCGAATTGAGAACAAATTGTTCTGCATCAAATTGGCTTTATCTATTGAGCTCACATATAGTAGTTTATGTCATTGAGAACGACCGTTGGATGGACCGAAGACGAAGTAGTATTTCGAATGTTTTTTACAAGTGATTAAAAATATGTACCACCCCTGGGACATTTAGTATTTTTTAAATGAACTTATTCCGGTTTTTTTTTAGTGTCGTTGGATTTAAATCTTCGAAGACTTACTTTTCTAACTCTGTTGGCCTCTTGACAGCTCAAATCAAAATATGAACTTTCTTTCGGTTTGATATATTTTATCCTTTTAGGAATATAAAGTTGTGATCATATATGTACATACATAATATATGTATGTATGTATTTACTCGAATCAACATAACTATCGAGGAAGCATAGTTATCACAGTAGTTGCCGAAAAAGCATTGAGACCGTCTCAGTTAGCTTTCTTGTATTGCCAAATGGTTCTTTTAGGATATTTTTGACACGGGAAATTCGCAGACATAAAACAGTTAGGGTCTGATGTGCCTAGACGATATATGTACATATGTAATACACTAATGGTGTACTTATCAGGGCAAAAAGCAAAAAACAAGTCTATAGAGTGTTGAAGGTTAAACCTTCGAGTTTGCTCTTAACGAACTATTTTAGAAGCATTGGGAAGGCTTTTTAAAAATTGAGTTCTCTACACGCAAAATTATTTTTTAATAAATTATATAAAATTGGTCACGTCGATTTTAGGAAAATTCAAAGGGTTAAAAAAAAGTCATAATTTTAATATTTAAAAAATGATTTATTTGCCTAGAACTTGAATTCTGAAGAAATCCAGGCGTTAGGATCAAAATTTTCCTTCCCAAAATTCTGCTTTTCGAAGGAGGTAGTACCTACTATTTAATTTCTACTTTCAAAATTCATTTTTTTTTAGAATTCTCCTTTTCTAAATTCAAAATTCTACTTATTTCTATATTTTAAAATTTTGTCTATTAAAATCCTGCTTTTGAAAACAATTATTTCCGCAAGCAATACAAAAAAGCCATTTGTTTTACAATTAAATTCATTTTTATAGCAAATGTTACATACGAGTAATTAAAAGCACACACACACTAGTCTTTTTTTGTCTCCCCTTAAACTCTCATACATTTTGTACAGTTGTTCTTTATTTTCTGTAAAATATTCATTATTTTTCCCTTTCTTCTCCGCAACTCTACAACAGCAGTGTAGTAGTGATCCAAATTGGGATCAACAGGCAGTGCAAAGTTCGTTCGTTCGGAGAAAACCGCTCAATATTGCCGACATTACCGACGTAAATCAGATTTACGAGTACTTTGCAGGAATAGCAGAAAGTGAAAGTGAAGTGACAATTTAAAGAAAATTACTCCCGATAAAAATCAAAATAAAGATTTAAGTCAGTCAGTCAATAGAGCAAGTTTATACGACTCAGTGTTAGTAGTGTGTTTTATTTCGTGAGCAAAAATCAGTCTAATCAAATCAGTGCGAATAAAAGATTCTCCGACGGTGTGAAGACTTTCGTGTCAGTGAATACATTTTTTTTTTCTCTTAGTGCGTAGCATTGCTCTAGTGTTTTGGTTTTTTTATGCTGCAATGTGAGGAGCTCTTTAGAGTCCCTGAGTATCAAATCATCTATGATCAAACAGGTATGAATTTAATTGAATATTTATTTCCCGTGGTAAGCCTTTGTGTTGACTTAGTGGTTTTTATCTGATTCAACCCTGCTTGGTCCTTACAGTGCCTAGACGGCTGCATCTAAAGTGGTAACGTTCTTACACCAATACGATGTATTTAGGCTTATCATAACAATTTATTTTGAGGCCACAAAACTCATAAAAGCTTATATTTGAAATAATTCTATGATATGCGCAATTTTTTTTTTACTTTTTATTTATTTCACATTTATATTTTTAGATTATTATTTAGAGTATTTTTTAGCTTGAAAATTGCTGTTCGAAACAGTTAATTTTTTGATTTGTGATTTCTCAGAAACAAATACGAACTTGTAGGTTAAAGGTTAATTTGAGAACCAACTTTACTTCAGGAATTTCAATGGTTCCGTGAATTTGTGAATCTGTCGACTATTATTTTACCAAATTTAAAAAACGATGGCAATGAGTTAATAGTTCATAATAAAGAACTAAAAAGAAAAAAACTACTAGCAACGAAATAAAATAAAGATGAAGTTGGGTTAAGTGATAAATAATTCGAACCAACTGAAAACTAAAAACATACTTTCTTCTTCATTCAATCGACTTATAACTTTCATAGGTATTTGTTTGAAACTTACCCACTACAACTACAAATAATCTATTGTATACTAGGTATTTTGTCGTTAAGCCAAGGACCATTTATACAATTTTCACAGAGCCAAAGCTAACTATAATGTATGCATAGAAAACAAGAGAAACCAACCTGTCTTATACCATTCAATTTTCTTGCATGTAATGGGTCATTATTCTGCAATTCGATTCGATCAAAACTATCGATTAAATTTACATTTTTAGTTTATTCGATTTGTAGTTCGCATAAATGTTTTCAAACAACTTTTCCTCAAATAGAGAAAAAGTGATATTTTCATTAATTGCAATCGCTTGACCCTAGTTTGCTCCAAGTATATTAAAAATTGCTATAGAATTACAGAGTTATGATTTTGAAAATTCGAAGATTTTCATTTAGAAACGAATTATATGCATAATTGGGTCCCAGCAACACCAAAATCGTTGGAACTTTATCCCTTTAGCTTTTCGTATGTAAAGTTTGTCATTTTTCCTCGTCCACTCACTGTGACTCACTGACGCTGTGATAAAGTCCGCCCCTCTGCTCCGTACAGTAGGATTGGGATGATTAGTGTTTTATAAAGTCTCACTTATCATTTGGCTACAAAATGTGTAACATCTATAAATTCTATAGGAACTCCATTCAAATCTTAATAAGTTCTTACGATTTTAAATAAATAAATGTAGACAGTGTATAAACGAATTTATATAACAAAGTATATTGTTTATTTAGTTATGAAAACTTAATCGGAATCTGAATTTTCATAATCATCTGTATTTTTATCATCATCTGTATTTTCATCATCATCATCTGTATTTTCATCATCCTTCGAATCACCTTCTTTCAAATTTTGTAGAATTCTTTTTTTATAACGTGCATATGCTGTTCCATAGCGATCTACATCGCGAAAATCAACATCATCTTCGAACTCTTCGTCAGCAGTATCAATAGTAAAGACAAAACCACGTCTTACTGGTTTACGTTCCTCATCGCTAGACAGTCCGTCATCTGCAAAATTAATTCGATTTAAAATATCTTCTTAAATATATAATTTTTTTTTATTTGTAATCTTACCAAAGTCTACAGACTCTAAAAGTCTTCGAATAGTTTTAACATCGGCGGAATCGCTATCGTCATCTGACTCTTCATCGGGATAATCATTGCGAAAATGGTTCTCTTCATTTGAGTCTTCAGAGTGTTCGCCTTCTTCGTCGTCGTTGTAACAATCTTCAAACACAAGTTCCTCATATGCACGAACACTGCAAGGTAGGGAAATATAAAGTTAGCACGATAAATTAGTTGCGAGCACGCTAAGTAGAATTTAGTTATTAGGCCTAAGGTTGTAAATCTAACATTAAAATACAAAAAATATATTGATATCACCTTTACCCAAGTCCTTGGCTCTGAATGAAATATTTCTTCCTTTTATTTTGTTTTTATGTAAAAGAAAAAAATTTTAATCAAGATCAAAATATTATACTGAGCAGTTAGACTACATTTTAGTTGTAAAAATTTGTGTCCATTCGTTCAGAATATTCTTCTAAATAGTCATCACTTTCTAATTCATATGAATATGTTTTCATTTTGGCCAAGATTACACATGTTAGTTTTACTTACGATGTACGCAAGTCTTACAGAAGTAACTTACAAAAAGGTTTATACTTTAGGTGAACTTACAGTAAGAAATACTTTCGTAAGTTGAATGCAGGTTGTACTTACGTAAGCACCTACAAAACCCTTTATATTAACTTACGAAGAAACTACTGCGATCGAGTGATCATCGAACTTATTGCAGAAAATAGGTCTTGAAAGCAAGGAGCTGCCGCTATTATTTTAGCAATTAAAAAAAAAAACAAAGTGTAACAGACATACAAATATACAAAACACTGTAATGTTCATACACCTGAATTACTCGTAGTTCGAAAACTTCTTCTTCTTCTTCCTTTTCTTCGGCGCTGTTATGATCTCGATGTCGAGGGGATCATAACTCTCCCACGTATCTGCTTCACACTAGTGATCCGCCTGTGGGGTTCGCCGGGTTGACCTCAGAAATCGGCGGCAAGCCTCCCGGTTTTGTATTGTTCCATTTCTGAGGCCAACTGAATGCTGGTGTTTTTGCATTTGTTTGTACCAGGAGTGTTTAGGCCTACCTTTCTTTTTATTCCGAATTGGAACGTTGTATGATATTGCCTTTTTGACGGGGTTCTCAGGATCTCTCCTTTGAACATGGCAATACCAACTGAGTCGGTCGTGTTCAATTTTTTGGGAAATGGTATTCTTAACATGAAGGCTTCCTCGGATCTTCGTACTTCTAATTCGATCAAGCTTTGTAACTCCTGCTGTCATACGAAGCATCTTCATCTCAGCTGCCGTTAGCTTACCCTCATACTTTTTGTACATTGTCCAACATTGTGAACCGTATGTGAGTGCTGGACGCACAACTGAAGTGTAGAGCTTTCCTTTCAGCTTAGGGGGCATTTTTCGGTCACAGAAGATAGCAGAATTTTCCCGCCACTTCATCCACCCTACGCTTACGCGATGATTGATATCGTCATCACAAGTAGCTTCGTTATTTATCATAGACCCCAGATATTTAAACTTTTCACACTTGGGAAGCACTACTCCATTCAAATAAATGTCAGGAATAGGCCTGTGTGGATCAGAAAATGGGCAGCATAGGTATTCTGTCTTTTTCGCGCTTATGCGGTACCCACTTCCTTCTAGAACATCTAGAACGTAGTTCGAAAACTTATTAGATTTAATTTGAAATTTTTGATGGTTCGAAATATTGATTACTAAGACTTTTAGTGCCATAACTCATGATAATAATAATAATAATAGCCATAAATAAAATAACCGAACGAATTGACGCGATAACGAGATTTGTTTACACATTTATTCTTCCAGTAAGTTGAAAACTTATCACTGCCAGTTGTGTATGCTGTGAGAATTTCGTAAGTGAGAAAAAACGTGTTACACGTGTTTCTTTTTCTCTCAACTTAAAGATTATGAAAGTTGATAAGATTTACTGTAAGTCGGCTTTTACAGAAGTAATTTTTTTCGAAAGGGGCTTACAAAAGCAAATTACATACGTAACTAAAACTTACATGTGTAATCTTGACTTTTAAGGAAACCTCTTGCACATTTTTTAAATGGCACGGTAGTACATTTTCTGAAGATAGCACTCTCAGAACTCGATCAACCTGTATACTTTCAGACTTGAGCACTCTCTGTTTTTCAAAGACGTTTGTGGATTCTCGAAAAAAAAAATATTTAGTCTTCTTTTTTCACGAACCCGACCATCAGCTAAACTGCACGTCGGCAAATTTGTTCACGAGTTTATGTTTGAATTAGAACAATAGATTTTTTAAACTAAAGCTTTTTCTAGTATTAAAAAAATGGATAGTCAATTGCAACTCAACGAGCTTAAACTGGTTGTGTCAATGATAAAAATGTCTGAAATATGGTTAGTCTAGTACTTTATCACTCCAATGTATGCTAATAAATCATGATTGATTTTTGAGCCCAACAAAAAAGAAAGCACCTTCTTTTCAACCTGCATCGAAAAAAATATCGCCGGAGGTGCCATCTCAATGCCCGTAAGCAGCTTCTCAAAAAAAAAACTGGGCTGAATTTAAATAAAACTTTGAAATTTAGAAGAAAAGAAGTATTCATTCATTGATCTAAAAAACACGGAGGAAAAATTCGTTTTCTAACTTTCGATAACCCTATTGTCTGCTTATTGGTTATAAGGACTGAGTGACCTTTGCGTAAAATAACTATGTCCCGTAAAAGACCGTACAAATATCCGTTATGTCAATCGTAGCGTCGTCCTGTTGGAACCACATGTCATCCAAAGTATCCAATTTGAGCATAAAATAAATTGGTTGTCATCGATCAGTAGTGATTTCCGTTGATGGTCATCTTCATTTTCAAAGAAGTTCCGACCGATGATACCACCGGCCAACAACACACACCAAAATTTGTCCTCCTGTAGATACATTTTCATTAGAAGGAACTCTTGTGGATTTGCATCGACGTAAATCATCAAACTTTGTTCTTTTTATTTTTTTATAGAGCATAATAGCTCGATGAGAACCTGAACCTAGTGGCTCAGAACTCACAACCATACATAGGTGCATGTTATCATAAGAAATGAAGGAGGCCTACAAAACCTTTCTGCTGAATCCGAATGGCTTAGAGCTTTTCAGGACAAGATATTCACTTGGAGGATTTGTTACTTCCTCGCAAGATGCAATACCTACCTCTGAATGAACATTTTTTTGTTTTTATGCGAAACCATACCCTCCAGCATATCACTCGAACGCAGCACTTACCATTACGCCTTGAGAATGGTTAGTTTGAATAATAAAACATGACAGTTCCTGAAAATCAAAAACAAAACTAAGAAATAAAACTTGGCAAAAACCAAAATAAAATACAAACCCTCAACACGAACACACGGTTCCCAGATTTCAATTGAAATATAATAAATTAATTTCTTAAATGAAACAAACCATCTTTACACTTTCGTCATAAATGTTTGTAATGTTCTTTTTTTTATTTTATTGTTCTTCAATTAATTTTAAGTACTTGTGGTTTCTTTTTCTTTGATTTAAACCAAGAATTATTTCTTATTTTGTTCTTCATAGCTTTTGTGCTGCTCTCTGGAAGGGTCCTTTGATGGCGAGTTAGTTACCCAGAGACCAACACAAACACAACTTTGATCTTATTTTACAAAACAACTTAAATCTAACAAATATTTATCTAAAAATAAAAAAACTTAACACTAAGTTCCATCAGTAGAAAAAGTTTTAAACAATTACAAACTAAACAAAAAAAAAAAACAAAACAAAGAAGGTTAATACATCTATAACTTTCTAGAAAATATGTCCGCGCAGTCACGAAGATGTGAGTTAGGAGTTTTTCTGTTACTATTTCAGTTTTTTATTTGTTTTTTTTTTAGTCTAAAAGATCGACGGATTTAAATGGATTTAGAGAGTACCGACGTAGAGTAGGCTAGTAATTTATCTAGTAGCGATAGTAGTTAAATGGATAATACAACCTAAATGAACCGACTGGTGAAATATATCTGATCGACTTGAAAAACCAACCTTAGATAGTTGTCCGTGTAGTCGACGTTGTCTGCTTGCTGCTCGTTCTCTGGCAAATACAAATCATAGACGTAGCCATCACTATCTGTTGGAGTGAAGTTCTCCAAATTGGGTGTAGTTGGTGCAATCTCCTGCTGTCCTCTATTCGAACTGGTTGTGGCAATATTGGCTGAATCCTGCTCCGTGGCTGAGGCTAATGGCTGTTTTTCTATGTCTACAATGGTGATTTCTTTAGGAGTTGCATCTACAGTGTCTGTGTCGATGGTGCGGAAACAGTTGACGACCTTGAAACGATTCTCGTTGCTTTGGGCGCGCATTTCCTGACGACCACGCTCTGTGGCGCTTATGGATGGTTGGCGGTGTTTTTTGGCGAGTTCGATGGCTTCGTCTTTGGTTAGACGGGCAATTTGTGTTGTGACTTTTTCATCCTTTATATATATAGAGATTGGAAACAAATGAATCGAGGTATCTTACAAAGAGAAGTTAGAAAGATTTCTCCTACCTGTGATTGTACGGTTCCAGCAAATTTGAGAATTGTAGAAATTTCATCTTTGTTTGTATCGAAGAGATCCAATGGAGTCGTGTTTGTAATTGTGGAATCACTATCATCAATGCGACGTTTCTTGCCATTTAGGACAAAGGCTCCGAGCGGCTCTTCGTCGATGCGACGTTTAACGCGAACGACTGCAGGCATTTTTGTGTTTTATTTATGTGCTCTTGTGAAATGTGCAAATGGATTGCACTATACTTAGGTGGCGGAGAGCTATAAGAGTTTTATTATACTTGAAGTAGTTTTTTTTATACAAAAAAAGCTGCATGCACCTTAATTGTTGGTTGGTTGATTTTGAAATCAGATCTACAAAAAACTGATAAAATTTTTCTTCTTCGCGAATTTTGGAGGATTGAAGAAGAATAAAAAAAATTATCTGCAAAAGACCCTAACAGTGTTCACAGACTGAAAATAATTTAATTTTGTCAGGGAATTTAAGCATGGTACACATTGGGGCTGTTTATACGTTCAGATTTTGTTAGCTTAGAATGTTTTTAAGCGAAGCAATAATATCCACTTGTGATGTGGTGGCGGGGGTAGACGAAATGTCTGTGGTCGATAAAGATTACAGAGTAATCGTTCTTTTTTCTTTTCAGAAGTAGGAAAAGAGGAAAAATATAAAGAAAACATTTTTTTTTATAGTTTTTGTTTTTGGAATCTATTGATTAAATAAATTGAAAGTTTTTGCGAAATTTCCTTCTAGAAAAATATAATTTACATTGCATTCATGCTGTAAATTTTATGTGTTGATAACCATCGACTAATATATTGCGTCTTAGAATGGTACGACGATATCTAACTTAACTAATGAGCTCAACTGTCGTGCCTGGACGAAACTCTTTTGCACTAAAGATCGAAAAAAACTTTCAATTGACTTTCTTCTTTTCTTTATTTCTCGAGCATGTTTTATTTTCTATTTTTCGTTCGCGCAGTGAACTTTGCTTAACTGAGATGAGTAAAGAGTTATGCTTGAACAAAGTTAACTTTTATTCAAAAACGCTGTATTTAAATGCATACATGTAATCGAAAGGAAGCCAAAAGATGAAAAATCGTTTTCGTGTAAAAGCAGTCTTAGACCAGGCGCGCACATTCAGTTTTTAGTTTCGCAACTGTTTAGTAGTTGCTAAAATGAAACATATGGACTTATATGGGAAACCGCGCACTTAGAGCAACTCGATTCGAGTAACTAAAAAGTTTGTGTTTTGACACAAATTGAAGGATTGCCTTCGCAACAATTGAGCTGTTTTCTATAAGAGCAAGAGAGAAAAGAGTGTGAGCGTGAGTAAAGAGTTGCCAGTGCGCGGTTCTCTTTCAACTGGTGATTAAACTATTTGATTTCGATCACAGTTGCCAGTGCGCGACTAGCCTTAGACTTACCGTAGGATTACTTTCTTAAAGGATCGTGGCATTCTCTTAGAAAACGTGGCGAAATTGGTAAATTGATGCATCGTAAACAATTTTCATTTAAATATCGATAAATGCCAGATACTATTGTTTTCAGGACAATAATTTCTGACTACAATAGCCGTGTTTTTTTGGAAAAGTTATCCGTAGTACAATAGGATTTTATATGAATGACAAATACAACATCCGCAGTAGGATGACTGCCGATAAAAGGAGAAGTTAAATCCTGCTGTAAACAGAGATTTGACGTTTATTCGATTACCGGCAGTGATCCTACTGCGGATGTTGTATTTGTTTTTCATATAAAATCCTACTGTACTACGGATAACTTTTACAAAAAAAAAACACGGCTAGTGTTATTGCAGATCTCCTTGTTTCTTTATTTTTATTATTTTTCTTGTCTTTTTTCATTACACTAATTTACACTACCTTACTATAAAAAAAAGCCATCTTCCCCCCATTTTTTGCATCTAAAACACCTCAATGTCAGTTCGTACAAAAAAAAAAACAAAGTAAACAGACATTTTTTGATGTTTGTAAATGTCAGTCATATTTAAAAGTAAGCACGAGACTAAAAAAATAAAATAGCTTTTTGCTGATTTTAAATTTAATAAAATGTTGGAGAAAGTATGATACTAAACTGAATGCAAAATTTTCGTTCTAAACAAGTATCATACTAAAACAGTTTTAACACATCAAACTTATTCGACTAAAATATTGCCCCAATGTTCTTGTTTAATGTAAATCTTGAAAGCAAAATATTTGAACCCTTCTGAACACATCCATTCTCCACCGCTGTACATAAATAAACTTTAAAACATTTTGCTCATTCCGATATTACACTCAATTCTTGAAACCTGTCAAATTCCATCTTTGAGTGTGAGTGGTTTTGTTAAGCGATTCGGGGAAAATATTTTTGTTGTTAACTCCCAGACCAGATATATTATCTGCAGTACAGAAAACGACGTTGCAAAGTTTTAATAGTTTATTCTATTGTTAATAATGTTCTATACAAAGCCAATTGAACCCTTTGATATTATTTAAGAATATTTAATAAAGTACAATCCACGCACAACTTTTTGAAAAATAAAGAAACAAGGTGTTGGGGAGAAAATGCACTTCCAATGAGATTTAGAAAACTGAAAATGTTATCAACGACAAAGCCACTGGTTTGCATTACTATCAGCGGAATTTTGATCACAACCTGCATTTGCTATTGGTTTTTGTATTCCGAAGTGCGCCTAGAAACATTCCATGATGGTATGACGAACGTACTTATAAATAATTCACTACTTAATCGTGAGTGCAATTATTTAATTGAGTTTGATATTTCGTTCTAGTCGCGCCAAAGACCGTTCGACTAGCTGTAAATGATTTAAATCAAGATTACGACTACGATGAGAATCTGGTGATCCTGTACAATCGCGTGCCGAAGACTGGATCGACTAGCTTCGTCAATATTGCCTACGATTTGTGCAAAAAGAATCGTTTCCATGTTCTGCACATCAATGTTACGGCCAACATGCATGCTTTATCATTGCCCAATCAGGTAAACAAGCCACAGTTCCCGGTTCGGGAGAAGAGACACATCCTTCTAATCATTCTCGTTTTGCAGGTAACATTTGTTAGAAACGTTACACAGTGGCGCGAAATGAAACCGGCGCTGTATCATGGCCATATGGCCTTCCTTGACTTCTCCAAGTACAATTTCTTGACTTTCGCTCTGTTCTTTGCTAACTAGTTATCCCTTTGCAGATTCCAAATAGCACATAAACCAATTTACATTAATATAGTTCGTAAGCCTTTAGATAGATTAGTTTCTTATTATTATTTTCTTCGATACGGGGACAACTACCGACCGAATTTAGTTCGCAAGAAGGCTGGCAATAAAATGGTGAGTCACGCAAAAATCGCGGTATTTGCCCGTCGCTGGTTATCTATTTATTTCGTTTCCTAGACATTCGACAAATGTGTCGAATCCAAACAACCCGACTGTGATCCTAAGAATATGTGGCTACAGATTCCTTTCTTTTGTGGACATGCTGCCGAGTGCTGGTAAGTTATTTGATCATAACAATCATCGTAAATGAATTTGCCTCAGCAACAATTAATACCCTAAACCAATAAACTTAAGTCCTATCATTGTTTATAAAGAATCGAGATGAAAAAGTATTCCAAAATTCGGTCTTTTGGTAGCTATTGATTTGATTTCCTAACCGCATTGTTCCTTTAAAGTTTGTGTCAAATTTTGTCGAACAGTTTTACAACAATGGCATTTTGGAAACGATTAACGAAGTATGAAGGAGTTTAAAGAATTCGAATACCGTTCGATAATACAAGTTTGCAAAACCAAGGCTCATAAGGGATTGAAGTTCTCAATACTGAATAGAGAATGAACATACCTTTCCATGGATGTGCCAATATTTGCAAATTTTGAAAACAAGGTTTTTTTACATTTTTGAGAAAATCATGGACTAACCACTTGTCTACAAAAATTATTGTTTTTCCAAAGTTCATCAAACCCATCGAGATATACATATATACATCCAAAAAAAGGTCTATTCAATACCTATGTATATACATATGGAGGGCTCACAGCTGTACCGAACCAAGTCATAAAAGAAAAATCCAAAACTAACGCCAAAATTTCCGCAAAATTGACCTCTATTTAGAGCTGTAATAAAATACATAGTTCATTTAGAGCTACATAGTTCTATTTAGAGCTGTAATGAACTACATTACATTCATAAGAGCATAATTATGTAAGTCAAAACAATTTGGGTGGTCTGTTTTTTATTTTTTTTTTTTTCTTATAATGCACTCGCGCTCAAGCGTATGTTTATAGACCCTTATAATGTTAAACACAGCACGGGCGATGGGGAAATTAGGGAGGGAGAGAAAGGAGGTGACGATGAACATTGGTTTTGAATGTTTGCAAATTTAAATGGCGAGGGAAAACTGTGCCGGGTAAGTTATTCCATAATCGTGTTGTGGACTAAAAAACGAATCTCTATATTTGACGGTACGACCAAAGTTAGGCTCAAGGGTGAACTGATGAGCATTCTTAGCAAAGCGGGTATTACGGGTGAATTGATAAAGGGGAGGAATGCAACTGGCTACTTCGAAATATAGTCAGTCAAGATATTTCCAAAACCAGGCCTTGTAAGAGGCTGCGGTTTTCAAAATCTCTGTTTAACTTTTTGAGAGCTATTCACGACCTTAAACCAAAAGGTTATGCGAATGTCTGGTTATCGAAATATGGCCATCTAAAGTGATTTTACTGTAAATTTACCCAAACCTAAAAGTTATCCGATGCGGATGAAGATAGTAAAGTACATATTACTCTCTAATATAGGCCCTTATTGCGAGTGTCGTTTGTTAATCGATCGACGACTTTTGTCGAAAATCTGATATCTGAAATTATTCTTGTATAAGATACCATATGCTGTGTTTTTATACGTGGTTACAAGAACATTAAGTTATCTAAATAGCTTTGGATACAAATTTTAACGCATCAAACGTTTTGGCACTGTCGACTTTTATCGAATCGAACGTTAACGACAATCACAATAAGGCCCGTAATTATTGGCTCAAGAACCGGACTTTTACCTGTCTGTCTGTTCGGCTACAGCCCGGTTGATTTTCTTTAATTTTGATTGCTAGAGTTTTTAGTTTTTCCCCGACAGGTTTTCCTTTTTTTATTTCAAAAATACCGGTACCTGTCGTACAAATCATTTTCGAATTTAAAGAAAACATTAATTTTATTGAAAACCGGTTTGTATATAAAAAAAAAACGAAACATTTCTTTAAAAAAAGCTAACTCGAAATAAGATTGACGAAAAATGGTTATTAATGGTACTTATACATTGACTGATGATCCAATGTGAGTTTCACTGGGACAAAACGCAAATACATATTTGGGGTCTAAAGGTATTTTGAACTATTAATGTTATCTTCAATAGAACCTTTTCTGTTTTATCGATTTTCTCAAAAACCAGTAAAACTGATTTTGATCAATTTTCTTTATGTGGAATGAAATTAATTGCGAAACGCACCTTGGAGTTGAGGTCACTTGAGCTTTTAATTGATTTTCATTCAATCACTCCACTTAAACAGAAATAATTTTCTATCTTATTAGATAAATATTTAGAACATTACATGCTCGATTTTTTTTTTGCAACTTGGCACCTCTGAGTTCTAATTGTGTTGTCGGTTGGTAATAGGGAAAAATTCCATAACAAATTCATCATTATCAGATGAAGATGACGATGATGAAAAAATATTTTTCCACTACGAAGACGAGAAAGAGGATTCCAACAAATTTAGCAAGAGAATAAAATAAAAAATATTTTTTTTTGAAAAAAAAATCACTTCGCACAATTAGGATACGGTCGAGTTTCACGTCTAAGTATATGAATGTGTGGGTGCTTCTGGTTTCGATTCTGATTTGAAATTCAAATTTTGAATCAGAACTATTATTTTTTCCCAAGTGAACTCTTTCAGAAGAGCCCAGAAGGCTTTCAGGTTGTCAAATAAAAATGAAATTAGATTCTCTTCTTCTATTCGAAAATAACGATACCTACCAAACAAATTTTAATAACCCGTTTTGAAAATGGCTCAAGAATTTTGATTATTTTTCTGTATCTCTAAATCTGTAGGTCAGACATTTGTACCAGCTTGTGCATTTCAAAACTATAATCTTATATTTTATAAATTAAAGTACAGTTTCATACATATTTATATATGTAAATCTTAAAAGATTCGTTACAGTTATTTACCGTTTGCTTTACATAAATTGAAAAAAGAAATTATGTCTAGGTGAGTAAAATGCGTTTCCCATTTCATTGCTGAGTGACACAATTTTCATGTTAGTCAAGAATCCAATCGGGTATTGATTTCCACGGGAATTTAAGATACGTTGTCGAGAGTCCCACGAGCTTTGAGATTTTTTTCGTATCGGATTATACGGAAACCCAAAACGAACCGAGTACATTAGATTTATTCTTAATGTGTAAGAAATTAAATGAATAAATAACAATAATAATAATAACTCTCTTCGACATAAAAACATTTTATTTCTCAAGTCAATAGTATGCCCCCAAAATAAGCGTTTGTTTCAACGATGACCTCTTCATTAAACCCAAATCGCTTTCCTTCGAGCCATTTCTTCATGTTTAAAAACAAGAAATACTCACAAGGATCTAAATATGGTGAATATGTTGGAGAGGGGAGGAGTTCGTAACCTAACTCAAGCAATTTTGCCATTGCGACGGTGCGCTATCCTGGTGGAAAATAACTTGGAATAGATTTAGCAGCTCAGTTAAATATGCACCGGTGATTGTTTTATCCTTTTTAAGGTAATCGATGTGAATAATACCGCTCACATATAAAAAAAAAACTCGCCATTAACTTGCTTGCTGCTACCGCATCGAAATTGAATAAACCAGTGTTGAAATGTTCCAATCGATGGTGAAGAATCCCTATAATATTTGTCAAGCTTTTGTTTGGTTTGCGTGGTGGTGTTTAATAAGCATTGGAAATTCATTTTTTTTTTTCATTAAAACAAAAACGCTCGTAAAGTTGAAATATTCTTCTTGATAAACAAAACTATGGATTTGAGGTGGCAACGTCATTTGTTTTAATTTCCAGGGACTTATATACTCACCTAGTTGAGCCTTGGGACACACCAGTATTTTTATTTTATAAGACCCAGACTTACGTATAACTTGTGTTGATCATAAATTAATTTCTAATCCAGCGCGGAGAGCTTTATTCCAAAATCTAACAAATGCTTTTGAAATGTGCAATATATTACTTTCTCCAAATTGATAATAATGTGTGCCACTGTTCGATTAGATACATCAACAGATCATATTATGTACATATGTATTGTATTTTATACATAAATAAACAGACATTCAGAACCAATGTGCATCGGTATCTCCTTTTAAATCCTCCAATTTTTACAAACATTTGTAATGTGTTTGAACATTTTAAGCGTATTTATAAACCCTTGTGCTTCAACTCTTGATTTTCAGAAGAGTTTTCCCCACCCGCGATAAATTAACATTAACCGTACACAAATCATCATCCAGTGCAATCCTATCTTGCTCCTTTGTCCAATTTATCAAAATTGAAAAGCAAGAAAATGATTTTTTACAGGGAACCCGGTAGTGAATGGGCCCTTAATCAAGCAAAACGTAACTTAGTCAATGAATACTTCCTTGTTGGAGTCACAGAACAAATGGAGGACTTTGTCGATCTCCTTGAACGGTCACTTCCCAGGTAAATAAATTCATAATGAATAATTTAAAAACAATTCCTCAAATTTATTTCTATTCCAGAATATTCAAAGGTTTTCGTGAGCATTATCAGCACTCAAACAAATCACATCTTAGGCAAACATCATGGAAAATCGCTCCCAGTGAAGAGACAGTGGCCGCCATAATGAACTCGAAAATCTGGCAAATGGAAAACGATCTGTACGAGTTTGCGCTAGCACAATTCCAATTCAATAAAAAGAAACTAACAATTCCAGACAAAAATAATCGCTTGCAAAAGTTTATGTATGAAAAAATACGACCAAAGTAGTAGAATAAGTCTGAAAACGTTTTGTTATATTATTTTTGTTAATGTATTTTTAAAAGTATCCTTTTTTGTCCGTCCGTGTGGTGTATTAGTAGATAATATTTTTCATAACTTTATATTGGTAATTAATTTAAATTATATATAAATTTATACAACATCACATTTATCTTGTTGTTGTTGTTAAATTTATTATTTTTATTATGTATGTAAACGTAAATCAAAAGACTTTTTCCTCAAACGACACTCTTACTGAATTCCATTTCCAAGACAAAGACAAAATTTACAACCATAACAGAAAACAAAAAAAAATCCCGAGTGCTTGACATGTACTTATAGCATTATCTTTAGTAAATAACTTTATAAACTATATTGTATATAACAATTTGTAGTGTAGTCAATTCTATATGAATTAAACTAATAATATTTAAGAAAAGACACATATATTTTGTTGCCACAAATTTAGCTAATTCTTTTGTTTTTCTAATTTCTTTTCCTTTTTAATTCTAGTTTAAGTATTATTCTCCGTGTATTTTCAAATAAACCAACGATATATTTTTGTACATACATTTTTTTATTTGTTTGTATTTTAGGTATGAATTAATGCAAGGTCACAAGATAAATATATTGCGAGTTTTAAACAATTAAAATTGTGAACTATTATTTGAGCTGGGCAAATGGAAAAACTACTTGAATGAATTGATTCGTAAACAATTTAAATATTCGTTCCGACTTTCTAGTTTCTAGTTTCAGGTTAATTGTAAATCAAGTAATACGAACTACGAGAGTGGAATTTTTAATAAAACTATAGACTACACGATTTTTTCGTCTGTATGTTTGATCTTTATTTGCTGCATGATTCAATCAAAATCATTGCTAAATTGATGAATCGATCGAGCTTTCCCTAGGTAGTAAAGTAATACAAAAAGTAATAATTTGTTATCAATTTCAGTTTCAAGAAACTTATTTAGGCTGAAGCTATTCTTCAATCTTCAAAGGTTGTACTAATTCTAACAATTACAAATTCATGAATTTTATTCAGAATAAATAGGAATAATTAGGCTTCATTCAACAAGTGAGTTGCGCCAAGTCTTTGTTGAAGTTATTTTATTTTCGAAAATCTGACTTTGAAATGTCGAATCAACCAAAAATCGAAATTATTTATTTTTATTTATTTATTTACCCAGATTAACATAGTAATCTTAAATTACTAGGTGAGTACTAGGTGTTAGAGAGCTTATATTATAATTTACGAGTAAAATTAAGATCTGGTTATAGTACAACTTATTGTATCTAAATTTTGTATTTTGATATTTTTAAGGATTTCGTAGATGTCATCGTTATTGGGTATATGGAGAACGATTAATGTGGGCTAAGAGGTTTGTGAGCAGCTCGAACATGTATGGGGATTTTCTTTCGTTAGAAGGTAGTGATGTGTAGTGTGGACTAAACGAAGGCGTACAAAGTTGGTAGTTTTTTCCGCTGAGTTAACTGGATAGATAGATTGAATTTTATTGCAGTTTATACTTGAGTAGTGGTGATTATAGCTCGTCCAGTTTCCCATCTCGGAGGTTTTGAATTTACTATTCGTAAAACATCTTTCTCACTCTAAGTGTTGAACAAAAGCGTAGGTGCTTTGCTTGCAAAATTAGAAGCTGCCTGCATATTCGTTGCCCTTGATGCCTATATCATTTGATTGTGCTTTAAAGCTAAGCTTTATCACTGCTGGGGTGTTATTATACAGATTTTTTATCGCGTGGATAACAGAGAGTCTGTCAGTGCATATAACCCAAAGTACCTTCCTATTAGTTGCGTACTTTAAGGCTTCATGGATCGCCAGTGCTTCTGCGGACAAAGACTGCGGCAGGAAACCGTGCCTAAGTAATTCCCAGTTGTTGTCATTGGTTATCGCAAAGCTTGTGTGGTATGTTGTTTTGAACCATCAGTAAATTTATTAAACATAACTTTGAAGATCGTAAGGTATATATTTTTTCGAATATTATCTTTAGGGTATTCAGATAACGCTCGAATGATCTAGGACTACACAACCATGATGGGAATGTTGACGTTGGGTTGCAGTAAATTTTGTTTGGTAGATTAAATTTTGATTGATTTTGAAATACATGATATCGCAGATGGAACTCTTTTCTGACGTGTGGAGCAATAAGCAGCAATTGAATCTTTATTTTAAGTCGATCTGGTTAGAAATAAGAGTTTTGCCGCAAGCTTGAGAATTACTTCTTCATACCTTTCGTTGAGTGTTGGCAAACTCGATTTTTTTGCAACTTGATGGTATGAAGGCGGCTTGATTATGTTAAGTTGGACACTTTCCGTAAATGCTAAGCCCGTACTCTATTTTGTTTAATATTAAAATTTTAGTTAGATAACATAACGTGTATTTATCTGAACTTTATATTTTTTGGAAATTAATTTTCCAGTTCAGATACATTTTTGAATAATTAACATCCAGAACAAGACAGATGACCAAAGTAATTTGAAATTTACGTTTGTCATCTTCATTCCAAATTTTCCATTTGAAATCGAAAAGACTGTTCATGAATTATTATTGAAAGTAGTTCGAACAACCCAAATTTCAAAATATTTGTTCTCTTCAAGTGGCGCCATAGGCATTTCTCTCGTAATCATTGTTGGCCTTCTATGCTCACAGAAAACAAATAGAATTAAATTCTTAATATACACATAGACAAAAATACCTATTTTTCTTTTAGGTTGTACAATTCGAAATTTAACCCGAAAAATTCTCTAAAATGTTTGTTTTTGTTTCTATTTTAACAGCTTGTAACAACGAAAATATAACAGGTATGTAAATTTTTGATTTTTCAATTTGTTTAAATATTAGTGATCTTAAATAGGTTTCAGTCTTTTTGTGTTGTATTCTCAGTAAACGTGTGGAAAACAAGACTTTTCAAAATTTAAAATCTGAAACTATAGAACGCTTACTAAAAAACTAAGCTTAGATCGACTTCCTAGTGAAAGGATTTTTGGGGATTGTGAACTAATGTCAGGTAAAATATTATTATTTTTATTTATTTACATATAATTAAAATGATGCAAATTAAAGACAGAAAAAGAGCCTACGGGCAGAAGACTTCTAGGTCTGATTTAAAAAAGTATGAAATTTTAGTTAGATATTGGTAGACAAATATATACTGAGATAAACAATAATGTAGTTAAAATGGCAATGTTGGCGTTGTTGAAGAAATCGAATATTTTATATGTAGATATTTTCGTGACTGAATGTGTTGAGAAATGAGTCGACATTTTGGTTGTTAGAAAGAATGGTATTGAATTCACCAGATACGATGAATGAATTTAGACCAGGAATGTGATTAATATCCGATATGCTGTTGCATGCTGTGCAGGTGAATCAACTCTCTTTTAAGTAAGTGCTGGGGAGTAGTAGCTGGAAGTCCTAGTTAGATGCGAGGAAAGGTAGTATTTTCTGTTTTTGAATTGAAGTTGATGTTGGGTAGATATGTGAGTGGTGGACTTTGTTAGTCCTAGAATAGTGTGTTGAGTCCTAGTCGGAGGCGAACAAAGGTGGTATTTTGTGTTTTTGAAGTTGATGTTGGGTAGGCGTGTAGCGTGCAGAATCAATATTCCAGAGGTTTCTTTTGAATCAAACTGTCTAGAGGTTTCTTTTGAATCAAACTGTCAATATTAATTTTGAGATCCATGAATTGAAAAGATGGACAGGAGATCTGGCTGCTAGATTAGCTTCGAGGTTTGCGAGTTCATTGCCTACAGTCACAATGTATCTGAGTATCCAAATCAGCGTTTTCATCCTTAATCAATATATTCCTTATATTATTTATGAGAAAAGATGATTGGGGTTGATGACGGCGGCATTAAGAATTGAGAGGCTGCCCGAGCAAATTATAATATTGTACGATGTTTTAATGCCTTCTAGTACGGCCAGCACTCCTGCAGTTAAATTAGATGAGAAATTAATTAGAAAGCCCCTTATCAAAGGTGGACCGTTTTCGCGGGTGACTGCAAAAGCTGTATTGAGTTTGTACTTGATCCATCAGTAAAATTAGTATTCCATTTTTTAGTTTTTAGGTTTGTTATTACTTCCAGGTAGCATTTTCGGAAAATTATGTTGTTTGTGTTCCTTTTTCGATTTTCAAATAGATTTTTTAGTAGTGCAGTGCCTGAAGATGGGGTAGTTTATCTGGTATATTTTATACGTTCAAAATATTCATTGAAATATGTACATATGTACTTATTTGTTTTTTGTGATTCCATTACAATTTGCTCTTTTTCGGGATTTCTTCAGATTGTTATATTTTAAATATATGTATGTATGTATGTACATGTGTTCAAATGTACTAAATGTGTGCATTAATTTAAAATTCTTATCGTACGAATTTATCGATGCAGAAAATATACATACATACATATATCAAAATTCTTGAAATTGTTTTCGATAATAATATTATTATAAAAAATTTGTTGTGTCAAGAAACCGCTACGTTCATACTTAAAATTATAAAAAAATAAAATATTGAGTTTAAACAAATTTTTAATTGTTTTATACAATTTTGACTTCTTAGAAGCTTTCATAAGAAAATTGATTGATTTCTTAAGAAAATGTGAATTTATGCAAGAAAAAAATTAAATTTGTTCGTTTAGCCCTGAAGTCACCATAAATCCTTTTGTGAAACACCTGAACTCACCCTGGAGAGTTAATTCTGTGTTTTTTTAGACCGGGAGTCCTTTCAAAAGTTACATGAGATTTCATATCTAGTTATCTCTTTTGCTGTCGTTTGTCGATTCGCATATTGCATGTTATTGCTTATTTTTTTTTTTTTTTATAATTTACTCGCGCTCAAGGGATTATGATTACCCTTTTTATGTTTTAACACTGCGCGGGCGTGAAGTTACGGAAGAGAAAGAAGGATAGGAAAGATGTGTGGCACGATGTTCTGAGACTGAAGGTGGTTGTCTCAGATTTTTTATCTCCAGGGATGGCGGCTGAACTAAAGCGGAGAACTGCCGTGTCTTATTTCTTATTATGCAATTAAAAATTTGTTGTACTCATCATCCTCATCAGAAGAAATATTTTTATTAAAATAAATTTACAACAAATTCTAAACTTCATCAAAACACAGAATTATTTGTTTCTTGCTCTTAGTTGCCAAAACAACAATTGACTGCCGTTGGGTGTACTTTGAAAACCCCAGTTGTCAAGAAATCGTGGGTCAACCCTGCTTAAAGTTGAACGAACGAATCTATTAGAAGGGGTTTCTTAAAAAATAAGATTTTATATACAATTTTGTTACGTCTACTATTATTCTTTATTATTGTACGAATAAAAATTAAATTTCCAAAAAAAAATACTGATCCATTTTTGAGACATCGAATTTTCAAAAAAAATTCATTATTTTTCAAAAATTCAAAAAATATCCACAAGTTTTTAGAAGCTGCTTTATAATAAAAAATTCATTTGTTTATGGAATCATAGGTCGTGAAAATTAATCGAAAGAAGAAAAACTTATCAAAATTCTAGGCGCCGCTGTCGAGAAAATTACGATTTTCGAAAACCATTTTTAACGTTTATATGGTGGGTACCGTTGTTTTTAAATAAATAATTTTTTTTCTCACATCATGTAGATTGTATTAAAAAACTTTTAACTGTCATATTCTAAAAAAAATCGAGCATATAGGGCTTTCGAAATATATTTAAAAATATATATATAAAAAGTTCGTACGGTGATGTAACCATTGTTTTTGTCTTAGAAAAAACGTGTATGGGGAAAAATCAAAAATTAAAAATGCTGAGCCGTTTAGGCTGAAGTCGAACAGACAGACATACAGAACTGCGAGACCCACATCTTTCGTCTTCGCTATCATCGTAATGTCAACTTTGATCAAACTTTCGAGTTCGATTTTTTTAAGAAAAAAATAACTTGCGTTAAAGCATATTCAACGTACAGTTTATAAATATTTTCCGAAATTTTTTGTTTTGCAATCGTAAGCTAGCTTACTAAGATTAAATCTTTGTAAAAAATTCTGTAGAAAAAAATGTTTGAATTGTATAATAGGAACAAATATTTAAGGTCTTAAAAAGTGAAAAAAAAACCTGTGGTGGGGAACTCTAGCTACCAAGATTAAAGAAGATCGATCGAACTGTAAAGGCCGTAGCCACATAGACCACTTTTTTCGTCTCTTTTATGACCATAATGTCGAGCTCGGCCAACAACTCGAGTTCGACATGTAGAAGGTAATGAATGTATGTATGTATGTATGTATAAATGGTGGGCCAATTACAAGTTTTTTAAAATGAAATAAAATGACCAAAATTAAATTTGTCCATGTATTATGGCTTTATTAGGAAGAGCAAACATTCACATTAATTATTGAACGCAACGTCGTTCAAGCGCAAGATCGAGCGTGTTCAATTGCTGAGTCAATTGAATCTTGTAAGCGAATAATTCGAAATCTTTGTGCAGAATTCTACTCAAGTTAGTGCGTGAAATGTTAAGCTGTTGAGTTCGAAGGCGAGTTGATGTTCGTGAATTGAGTCTCACACTCTCGGGTACAGCAGCCACTCGTCTGTGCGCACTGTGACAACGGGGACTATATGAATGTTGTTCACTAGCATACTAACCTTAGGAACTTTTGGTGGTGGGTGCTTCATTTCGGCCAAAACTTTTTTCAAAAACCGCACTCTTTTTGCTACACAGCACCCACTCTTTAAATAAAATAAGAAAATAAAATCTATTGGTCTTAGGAATCTTAGTATTTGGGCACCTTCGGAGAGGATATATAGGTCGCTCTCTTCTGCCTGGTATTGTCCCAGATGTTTTTTGCTTTGGTGCATGAGTGGACAACATTTGCAATTTCATGTGGTCCGGTGTTTCTTCGTGCATTTTGCATAAACTACCTACATGCGGCATAGCTTTTCTAGGTAACAATATCTATGTTTTTCTTCTTAAAATTCTAAATCTATTGGAACATAAGAGCAAGATTCAGGCTAGTGCATTTTATTTCATATGCAAATTTTAAAACCAAAACTAAATCACTGATGGGTACTAAATACGAAATTCCAATGTGCACATAAAATTATCCATTCATTAAAAACTTAACAAAGTCAATAAAAAATATCCGTAGGTAGGTAACGTCCAAATCTTATCACTCAGCTTGCGAAAATATTAAAGCCTATATTATATTTATTTTTGGATCTATTAAACGTGCTAAACCTAAATCAAAACAAACTAGAAAGAAAAGAAGGAGAACATTTTAATAGGGCAAATGACATATATGTATGCAAGCCAATTGACCAAAGAAAACTCTGGAAAAATAGGGTAAACGCTCGAATTATGCCTAACTCACCGCGAAGGGCTTATATTCCATTTCAAAGTCTATCAATTCAGTCAGTGCGTGTGTTTCGTCAGTGAAGCACTTGTTTTCTTGAATCTATGTATCTATGAAAAAAAAACACCAAAGTATACTTGCTGCAATTTGTGTAGATATTATTTTAATCGATTGATCGTCAGTGATCTTTGTGCCAACAATTATTATACAAAATCAAAGATTCTTCGTTAATTTCACTGACTTGACTAATGGCGGTGTTTTCACCCCAGTAACCTTTTCTTTGTGAAGATCAACCTCTCAAACAAACAAGCTGCGACTAAGTTAAGATAAAAGTCTGTGTGATTTTCAAGTAGACGCCTCCTTAAGTAAATAATAATACTACAAACTACAATAGAACAAAAAACTTTGAATACTCGATTTTATATAAAACCTAACCGCATCTAATTAATTCCCTTAGTTTCATTTGAGAACTAGACTTTGGGACAGTCGAACGCGTGTTGTATTGCAAAATAGTTATTTTGAATTCAGTTTTCTACAGTTGCCGGGGTTGATGTACTAGAAGGCGAATAAAATACCGAGACAGCAGTGTTAAGACGTGGAGTGTCTTTTCTATTTTAAATAGAATTTTTTTCCATTTAGAATTGGAAATAAAAAAAAGGTAAGTTCTGTGAGGGACTCACTTAAAAATGTTATAAGGGTTAATCTGACTAAGACGGGGCGAGTTTTTCTCATAGAAATCGTGTGATATTTTTATTGGATTGCGTGCGCAGAGGAGTTGGGATAGGGAGTGACTTTTCAAAATGTACAGTTTAAAAAAAAGTGACACTTTAGTGAGAAGGCTGTTCTTCAAAACAGCAAAGGTGACTATTTGTGTTTTGTTTTGCAAGCGCAAAAATCCATCTTCAAATCAGTCGCTGATTTTGCGAGCTGCATAAAAGTGCTGTAGCAACATACATAACGAATCTTACAATCATGTTTCAGCCAAAAATATTTAATGTCACAAGTGCCTCCCGTGGATTAAATTTAAAGTAGGTTTTATTTGTTTGGTAACATTGACAGTTTTCGAAAACGTCATTTGCATCAAAAATGCAATTTCAAAATGTTCTAAAACTTAAACTGCAAAAGTCAACTGTTCGAAAACTCAAGATGAAATTTATATGCAAAAGCATTATTGTCGATAATGTAGTTTGCTAAAGCTATATAAAATAACTTTGGAATTTCAAAATTGTTTATAAATATAAAAGCATCGATTTAATAAGAGCAAAATGTTGATAAAAATGTGATTTCTATAAAAGTATGCATTTATGCAAACAAAATTTAAAAATCGTTTTATAATTAAGTTAGGTTTTTATATAAGAAATTTATTTAAAATTTTTCTAGAAAAAAATTTAGGATGTCAGTTTTAAAAATAATTTAGGAATAATTAAAAAAAAAATGAAATATATTTTTTCGAATATTTTTTTTTACAATATTATTTTAAAGTCGAATATCAAAAAACCGTTCTATGAAACCGTTAATAACATTTTTTCTTAGATATTTTTTTGCCAAAATGTTGTCTATGCCGATAATAGCACACTTAATATTTTACTTGCGACTTTTTTTTTATCCAAATCATTAAAAGTCGTTTTCGAGATAAATAAAATTTTGCATAATACCCGTACGGGAAGTACCGTTAGTTTTGGAGTTGAAAAAAGGGAATCATCGAAGAGCCTTATATACCAAGTTTGAAGAAAACCGCTTTAGGTCAAGTTACAGAAATACAGTCATATCAGACAGGCAGACTGAATTGTGGGACCCACTTTTTTTGTGTTCTCTATCATCGTAATGTTAACTTTGATCAAAATCTTGAGTTCGATTTTGTTCAAATGTAAATCTTGCCCTATAGTTGACGACCAAAATATTTAAAATCAAAGAGAGTAAATGTCAAATGTGTTTCAGGAAAATTGACCGAAGTTAATAAAACAGAACGATTGCATATTTGGTGATAGCAATATTTACGTCAAAAAATTGTTTGACAATCAAATTGACGTAAATTTGACCTTTTCAAAAACGGCTATTCACATAGCTTACTTGTGAGGTTTTCCATTTGTAAATTTATATTTCATTTAGATTTCAAATTGATCTATGTATGTATTTTTGACGTTGAACATTTTTACATTTTCTAGATAAATATGAGCTTGACTAATCATTTTAAATTGCTTCCACTTTTTACTAGAAATAATTTCCTTCGTGTTTTGGATATAATTTTCACAAATAAATTAATTAAACCTCAAACTAAGGTTCAAAACTGACAGCTGAAAATTGTTTTAGTGTTATTACAGCGGAGGGTAGTGTATGTAAGGCCGAATTTACTGAAAAATTTGGATTTTCAAAACTGGTTAAATAAATTAATTGGTATGCCCAAAATCGTTTTTTTTTTTGGCTTTTTGGTATATCCAAATTAAAAATAAATTGATTTAGCTTACCAATGGAAAACACTATTATTTTCATGCATTAGAAAAAAAAATTTCATTAACCCATTTTTACTTCACCGTTTCTATTTTTTAATTTTTTAATAAAAATTTACAATTGGCCTTACATTAATTTTTATATTTTTGATTTCAAATTTTTTGACACATATAGTGCCACACGTTGTCAAAGCTGAAATAAATATAATATAACAATAGGTTTCCTTGGACGTTGCAAGAAATCCTTCTGATCTGGCTGTAATCTATAAGGCCCATATTTGTCCAAAGCCTCGAGTACAATTCTCATATTTGGGCAGGTGCTCCCATAACTCACTTGAGTCTCTTGGATCGAATTCAAAAAAGAGTTTTTAAAATGATAGGTGATAGAAGTAGGTATCTTTCATCTATCCTATCGTTCATTGTTTTACCATTATTTTTATAAACAGGGTTCTAGTAATAGCCAATTGCATTCCTCAAGCCCCCAAGCCCAACTTCGGACGTACAGTTAAATTCCGGGATTTTTTCTTTAGCCGCACTACGCAAATGTGGAAACCAATGTGCATCAGTATCTTCTTTTATATCCTCTTCAACTTTCCTAAAACGTGCTCGAACATTTTAAGGGTAGTCATAATCCCTTTAGTATTAAAATCGGTTAAAATTTGGGCCTCGGTTTGCTCAGTCCCGAGTGTGCAGTGAAGGTTTTGATGTTGGTTAGGCGTTAAGTCGAGCTGGCCGATGAATCCGGGGTAACCGTAAAGTCAAGCTGCTTCCTCTTTGTCCATTGCAATTTTGTTGTTACCGAGACCTTGGCTGAGAATATTGTGGCCAGTTTGTCATCGTTCTAATTAGTTGGGATTTTTCCTACTAACTTCTTTACTGAAAGCACTAAGAATTTTCTTAATGGGTTAGGTTAGGTTGTAGTGGCTGTTAACGTCGCAACTGACACACTTAGTTCAGTGTTGATCCATTGTTATACCTATTGAATATAAAGATTTTGTCCTTACTCTTTCAACTATTTGAAGCTCCTTATGAAACGAGAGAGACTGCAAATTCGTCTATATAAATTAAATCACTAGGTTCAGGGCATGTACATACAAAGAAGACGAAGAGGCGAATCTACCTCTTCCTCGTCCATACAGCTCCTGCAATTCTGAGTAGAACTGGTCCTTCCTGCAGTCGTTCCGTAGCTACTGATCGTTCATAGTTTGTCCTGTCCAGATCCTTAGCAATTTCCTTTCGAATGTTTGAAAGGGTTTCATGACTATTTTGGAGATTGTTTACCAAAGTAGAAAGCTGTAGCTGATCAGTGGTCTTAAAGGAGTTGCTTGTAGATCAATATTTTGTATCATTTTGCATAGTTAGGCTGTTCCTCTCGTCAATGGGTTTAGACGATAAAAGAACCCGCTGGCCTTTCGAGCACATTCCTTGAGTGGAAAATTGACTGTATCAACCAACATATTGACGTGGATCTCTAGGTAATTCATGTTGCGTTTATCTTCTTTTGTAAATTCGCCTTTGCGGACAATTTCTAATTTAGGGGTGTTGATTCGGATTGCTATCACCTTTTCTATCAAGTACTTGATCATTTCAGGTTCTTGAATTATTTTGTTGTTGGAATTTTTTTTGTTCTTGAATTATTTAAGATATTATGTACTTTAAATTAATGCTGTTGCATCAGACTTTTCCAAGAAATTTCCACAATACAAATAAGCTATATAAATAAGCTCTTTCTTATACTAGGACAAATGTTGTTAGAGCTAGAACTTGGACTAGAATTCAAGCTTTTCTATTTAAGATTTTTTTTTTTTCAAATGAAAAAATCATAGTTATTTTGTTCGCAACATAAATACCAATTCATTTTAGTTCCACAGTAGATCGGTGATAAGTCGAAAAAATCGCGGTAATAGTTTCTGCTAAAAACCTTTCAATTTATGTAAATAAAATCAAAACTTATTAACTATAAAAAATGATGTTTTCCAGTCAACATTGTTCGATTTTTATCTTCAAATTGATTGTATCGTATCGCTCAAATGTCAAATCATTTGATTTTTGATGCACATAAGCGTGACTGCAGTTATTTTTGTTCGCGTTTGCATGGATTGTGAACAATTTGTTATTACTGAAATATTAGTAGCTGGTAAAGCTTCCCCTATGTACATTTTATGAGCCATGATATGACTAAATGTAAGAGTAGAACTGGATTTAAATAAAAATAAAATGAAATTCCGTTCTGTTTTTAACTTTTATCTGTGACTACGTAACGCCTCAATAAATGCATTATGCATTGCTAGAAATGTTTGTTAAATCATCTCCGGAAATTCACTTTTGATTGAAGTCGGAGAGAATTGTTTTATTTTTTTTTTGTTTAGGAGCTGATTACAAAAAAAATCATATACATATAAGAATGTTTCTTATTTAGTTTTTTTTTAAATGTTTTTGATGGTGAATTGGACCTTCTTTTCAAATCCTTAAAAAACACTTATATCGTATTCGAAAAAGTACGGACCAATGACGCGCGCCGGCCCAAAATCCATACCAAACGATAATTTTTTGAGGATGCTTTGTCACTTGATAAACCTCCTTAGTCATACACTGCCGGTCATAAGGTTAGAAGCAGGCATTTTTGAGAAGTAAAATCGACATTTCTCCCGTTACATGATGGATTAGAAAAAAAACAACTATGGTAAACGAAAGACTATTTTGTTAAGAACAAAATATAAAATTTGGGTATAGGAAAGATTAAGCTAACGGAGCTTTTATGACAAATTGTAAAGTGAGTCAAGAATATGCGAAAATAAATCGGGTCATTAGATTAGAAGCACATCAAATAAATGAAAATAAAATGCAGTTATTTATATTTTGTTATTTATTTTAGCTTTTATTAGATTTTTAATAATGTGTGCTGCCACCAGCCTTCAAAATAACTTCAAAAATTCTATCTTTTAAGGATTTATAAAGAGATTCCAAGTAGTCCAGTGAAATCTCACTCCAGGCCAATTTGATACCATGAATTAGCGCTTCCTTGTCATCGTATTGCTTCCCTCCCTCATATACCTTACGTGTAAGCCAGCCCCACACATTTTCAATTATGTTTAGGTCCGGGGAATATGGTGGCCAAGGCAGCAAGTGGACGTTTTGGTTCGCAATGAAGGATTTTACCTCTCGGGCTGTGTGTATGGGAGCGTTGTCCTGCTGAAAAATCCATGGAATTGGTCCAAACACCTCGCTAATTTTGGGGAATACTGATTCAAGCAAGGCTTTGTAGGTTTTCCCAGTCATTTTGGTATCTTGAACTACCAATTCTATAGCGCCATAAAATGAAATTGAGCCCCAGACCATAACGCCTCCTTCTCTGCTATGGTGACGGTTTAAAAACCGCTCCTCTTTCCTCAGGTCATGGAAATAATAATTATAACCATCTGGCCCATCTAGGTTAAATTTTTTTTCGTCGGAAAAAATAACCTTCCGCCAATCATTTGTGGTCATTCCATTTTGCACATCCCAGCTCATGTGTTCTTTCGCGAAACACAAGCGTTGCTTCTTCCTTGCGTCATTAAGTGGTGGTTTTTTTTTAAGCTTCAGGCGCTTTAAGTGCTTAGAATGGCGAATCGTGCGTTTAACAGTGGACAAGCTGGCCTTAACATTAGCTTTCTCCCTTATTTTAGCTGCCGATAAAGCTGAATTTGACGCTATTCTAAGGATACTTCGCGTTTCGCGAAGTGTTAAGGCAGAGGAAGTGTTTCCTTTATAATTTTTTGAGTAAGACGATGGATTTTTTAAATAATTACTGACACAATGATCACTTCGATTTATTTTTCGGGCTATAGCACGGCATGAAAGACCTTCAGAGCAATAAACATCTATTCTTGCCCTTTCCTCCACTGTCAAACATTTTTTCTTGCCCATTTTTATTAAATCTCAATCAAGAACAATTAATTTATAAAATGTACCGTTTAAACCGAACAAAAATTTATTCACTTCACAAAACAACGTTGATTTGTTCAATGCTTCTAATCTAATGACCCGATTAATTTTCGCATATTCTTGACTCACTTTACAATTTGTCATAAAAGTTCCGTTAGCTAAATCTCTCTTATACCCAAATTTTATATTTTGTTGTTAACAAAATAGTCTCTCATTTACCATAGTTGTTTTTTTCTAATCCATCATGTAACGGGAGAAATGTCGATTTTACTTCTCAAAAATGCCTGCTTCTAACCTTATGACCGGCAGTGTATATCCAAAAATGCGCCTCGTCACTAAAGATGATTTTTCACCCGAAATTGGGGTCCTCTACCAAGTGCTCCAAAGCCCATTCAGCAGTTTAATGCTTTGAAAACTGTAAGCTCTCTATTTTCGTTAGAGAAAAATCCACCCCTTATGCAATTGTCCTCAAATGGCACTTGCATCTAAGAAGCCAAAAAGCTCTCAGTACTCGGTATGTCTGTCAATGACGATCTTAGTTGGAATGACCACATTCTCCTGACAGCCAAAAACGCTGCTATATGCTTAGGATTTCTATATCGATACAAGACATTTTTCAACCCTTCTGACCTAGCTACAATTAATGAGACGTTTATACAGCAGCATGAACTTTTCTCCATTTATTGGGTAGGATTCAGAACGTTTCCGTTGCTATCATGGATTCATTCCCATCTCTTGAACAACATCGGAATGTTTCATGTCTTTCCTTGTTTGAGAGCTTCTTCCACAAGCACTGCTCGCTCGAAGTAACCAGTTGCATTTTCAATCAGTTCATCCATGATACCCGTTTCGCTAGCCACACAACCCGATTATGGAATAGTTTACCCAACACTGTTTTTACTTGTCATTTAAATTTGCAACCTTTCAAAAACACTGGGTATAATACTTGTCAAACTTACTTGGAGGTCGGCACTCCCGATTGCTGCGCTCTAACAGTTACTTCAATTTTTTTAAATAGAAAAACATTTTCTTTCAAACGTCTCGTGCGGTCATGCGTAGATTCTACAGAAATACACGGGAAATAGAGTATATACTGACTGCATAACACCCCGTTAAGACTTTTACAATCCGTTCAAGACCGCCTTTGCTAGCAGACAGGACTGGCAAATCAAGGAGCCATCAAAGTGTGAATCGATGATAGCAATATATACCGAGGGTCCAAAATGGAAACTGGTGTTGGTGCAGGGTTCTTTTCAAAAACCTTTGGACTAGCCAGCTCTTCAGACTTCCTGATTACAGCAGTGCCTTTCAAGCTAAGGTCTTGGCAGTGGCGAAAGCTGCTACACAAGTCTCACAAGCTGGTATTACCTTTTTATTTGCCAAACGGCAATAATAAAATCAAATCAAATCTTGTAAATTGTTGCTGTCGCGAAAAGCTCACGATTCTTGGTACACAGCACAACATAAGGCTTTGTTGGGTTTCTAGTCACAGTGGTGTACCCAGGTTATGAAAGCGCTGACGATCTGGCAAGAATAGGATCAACACTTGATCTTATATAATCAGGCAGACACAAGAGTTCAGGTCCCACCCTTTAATCTTAAACAGGTAATCGAAAACAAACTTCTAGATAGACAACAAACAAGAGATGAAACTAGCGGGATACCTGTCTTATAACCAGAAAACTATGGCCTAGTTTCAGCAAACAAAAGACCGATATTATCAAGCAACTAAGTAAAAAGTCTCTTTCTCTTCTTGTGAGCATCATCACCGGTCACTACTAACTGAGTTACCACAAAAGAAAAAGATGAAACTCAGTATTGGCAACTTATGCAGAGGATACGGTGACGATTACTCACTGTTTCACTGCCCTGCGCTATATCATCTGAGAAACAGGCATCTAAGGAGAGACTTCTTCAACGACTTGGAGAACTTCCCTTGAATTCCAAGCAAAAACCTGTTGAAATTTGTTAACCTTACTATAAATGGTTTGAAAATTCCTAAACTCTATCAACTAGTCGACCACTAGACTAGAAATCGGCTCCAACCATATTCAAAAAACATAAAAAGAGTTACGGCATTTTGGATTCTAGCAAAATCGGTCTTATTATTTCGATTAGGTGAGTAAGCGATACTCGGTTCAACTTGAATCATAAGCTTCTTGTATCAAAGGTTTTGTTCCTTTGAATAATATTGTCGTCCCTGGTCTTCAACGAGTTTCGAAATGGATTTTCCAAACATCAATGTTGTCACAGATTCATATTCTTTGACTGCTTCGAAAACGTTCGATTTTCTTTTGATCACGAATATCATTTCGAAATGAGTGAAGTCATCAATAAAACCCACGAAGTATTTCAAACACCTGTTTTTATAATTTTAGTAAATAAGATGTTTTTTTCACACCATTCATTTCGGAGTGAGAACATTTTTGACTACAAATTTTTTCAAAGTAATAAATATTAAAAACGATTGCTATAGTTCTTCAATAAAATCATTGCACGCGTTTGTAGAGGCCCTCAGACGAACACATGGAAAAACCGAACGACGGTGTGACCAACCCTATCCTACTTTCCTATATAAATTGTTCGCACTGTGTTCATCATTATTAGGGTATTAAAACCCCTTCAAACCCACTTTAGAATTCTCTAGTATCGCAGTGTGAAGTTTAATTTAAACTTCAATTTTTGTTTGCACGAAACAAGTAAAAACCAATTATTATATGTAAACGTACACGCGTATACGTACCATTCCTCAATATTGCACCAGTTTTCAAAACCTCTTTCGTCATAGAAAATCCTTATGTGCATAAAACTGTTTACATTTTCCTCGTGATTTATTTATTAACTGTGAAAAAAAGAAAAATCGATTTTCCCTGCTGCCAGCTTGCTATATTTTCATTTGACACAATATTGACTTCAGCACGTGTTTGACTCACTTCACTCTACTCAAGGTTGAATCCTTTAAGTCACTTTCTGCTTTCCCCCGTTATCATCATTCAGACCAGTATTTATTTTTTCCACCATAAAACTTTCATTGATGAAAAGCATTTTCATTCAGATTCCAGCATCCCGCATGGAACAACCTTAGAAAAAAAAAGTGTCTTTAGAACGACTGCGCTAGTTTTCAAACGTTGACCTAATAATTTGAAAATACACATTAGCATAAAGTAAGTGGTTTACTTCTTTTTAAGTGCGAAGCGATTGTCAAGGTAAGAACAGTGAATGAATGAATTTAATTAAGGACTTTGCTTTGTTGAAGAAAAAACTTTGAAAATTAATTAATTTAAATGGTGCGAGTGTGGGGCCTTGACTTTGTTAAATACTCGTAATATAAAAAATACTCGTATGTACTCGTATGTACGTAAAACACTTGTTAGTTTGTGATTAAATAAAATGAAAGTGATTCACATGTGTTTTTATTTATTTAAGCAAAGTTCAAGTTAAATTTCCGGTTTGTTGAATTAATGGAAAAATCCACCATAAAAAAAACTGACTGCAACGAATGGAAATGCACATCGCATTGCATTTGCGGTGGAAGTGGAAACCATGACGATGAGGGACAGTCATTTGATCCGGCAATGAGGAAGGATTGCCATTGGAAATAAAATGGAGCGTTTATTTAGTTTATAAGCTCACTATCCTTGGGAAAATATTCCATTAGTGCTGATTGCTTTGTTTTGTTTGGCTAGGTTCAAGGAATATGGATTTTTAGTCAAGTTTATGAAGGTTATTATTTTTTTTTGTACACTCAGAAACAGTTCTGATGTTGATGATTTATTTTTAAATGTTTTGCTTCGATGTATTATTTGAATTATTTTACCTGCGCTTTGTTACAGAGAAACTAAATCCGCGGCCCAAAGATGCGTTTCATAGAGTGACATCAGGTGAATTCTTAAATTCGTTCAGTTCTCACTTCATAACAAATTTGTTTTTGAATTGTTAGAGGTGAAAATGAACAGGCAAGTTTGTATTTACATACATTCATAATAATTATATTTTATATTCATTTCGAGACTTACAACCCTGTTCTTCGGTTGTGAAACTGAAACGGCCGGCAGCGTATAAGCTCATTGATTCCGATCTCTATACAGGGTTTTCCGTTAAAAAAATTCTATTTTTAAACTTCAATAAAACAAACTGTGAGTGAGATATCATTTACATTTTTTATTTTTTTAGAAGGTTAATGTATGCCATTATGTATGGAATATAACTTCATTCAAATGTTCGCTGCGGCTTCGGTGGGTAGCGCGCATTCGAAACTTCCAGTTTTCCATTACTTTGGCACATCAATTCACTAAATTTACATCGCCGCCATGTTCGGAAATCGGTTGTGCAAAATGTTCATTGTGGCAGGAGCTGTGTGGCACGCAGTGCCGTCATGTTGAAACACATGTCGTCGGAATTTTTCTGGCTAAAAGGAACTGGTTTTCATTGAACGATAGAGCTCGCCGTTGACGGTGATGGCTAAGCCAACGTCGTTCTCCAAGAATTTGGACAGATGATGCCACTAGCCCAAAATCCACACCAAATAGTGACTTTCTATGGATACTCGTACATTGCAATTTGGTGGATCTTGTGCAAATTGTGATCGTATAAAATTATACCCAGAATCGGGCCTTGTCACCGAATAGGATTTTTTGACGACTTGGGGTCAACTTCCAACTGCTCGAGAACCCAGTTAGCGAACATAAGTTGTTGTCTATAATCTTTACCTCATAGCTCCCGGGTCATTTGAATGTTATGGCTTGCGAATGACCTAGTTCTTGTGAGTGGCATGGAATTGATTGCCTCAGATTCTCCTGCACACTCTTTCGGACAGCGGTGGTATTTTCAGTTAATCTTGTATTTCTTTGATGTATGGGTATTGGTGGACGGAAACAGTCGACTTGAATTTAATCAACACGTTGACAATAATACTTTCTCATTATTGGCATAACGGATTCTAATGAAAACTTCAATACAGAAGCTTCTAAAAGGTTAAAAAAAAAACATAAAAATATAAAAAAAAATTTGTAAAAAAATAAAAACATAAAATTGGCGTTAAAATTTAAATATAAAAACTTATTTTAACGATTTGTATTTGCTTATGGCATTCTATATTTAGCTTGAGCCACTAAACATTTTATTAAAGTTGTAAAAACTAATTTTGTGCTTTTGAACGTTTTTCACTTAAAACATCCATATTTCAAAATTCTTATTATATTAAACATAAAAGCACGTGCGATCCAGTTGTGCATTTTATTTTTCTTAAATCTGGTGAAACAGTTTTTGAGAACAAAAAATAATTTCTTAAATTTCGAAAAAAAAACTTTTATTGCAGTTATCATTATTTTTGGACTTAAAAAAAGAAAACAAACTTGTCGAAGAGATTGTTTAAAAATGCTATCTACCAAGTTTAAAGAAAATCGGTTGAGTCGTTTAGACTGTATAATCGAACTGAACAAACAGACAAAGAGAAATAATCGGTGGACCCACTTTTTTTAATCTTCCCTATCACCCTAATGCCAAGTTGGATCAAAATCTCGAGTTTTTACGAATGCATAACTTGTAAAAATTTTCTTATTTTACAGAAAACCGAATGGTAATAATAAATGATTTTATGAATCGCATTAAAATTTTCCTTCTGAAATATTTAGGTTTCAATTGATTCTGTTTATTTGTGCGACACGCGATGAATACAGCAATTGAATACTTTTGACTTTTAAAGAATTCTTTGTTTCCAGATTTATCAAGGTATATTGTAAAACATTATTGTAAAATCTCAACCAACAAGCTTCTCTAGACAGCTCTGTATTGAGATAGCTGCCTCCAGTTTCATACGCCAAGTTGTTTGGGGTCCTCTCCCACTTTTGTGTGTCACTTGAAACGGCGCCGGCGCCTTCCTCTATTACGCCGCAGTCCCTCGTTATTGGAATCGAAGCCTTTGCAGCCGGAGCCTTTGGGTTCATTTCTAAATGATCCAGCCATCTCAGTCGTTGAACTTTAATTTATTTGATCGATTTTCTTTAAACTTACAGTTAAAAGTTTTTTAATACAATCTACAAGATGTGAGAAAAAAAAAATTAGTTTACCTAAAAATAACGGTACCAATCATACAAATGTTAAAAAATGGTCTTCGAAAATCGTCCTTTCCCCGAAACGGCGTCTAGAATTTTAATATTTTTTTCGATTAATTTTACGATCTATAATATTATAAAATCAAATGCACGACTGGGTCGCACGAACTTGCTCCTATGTAATAGACTAAAAATTTCAAAAATGAATGTTATTAGAGAAAAACTGTTCATAAGCATAAAATTAATTTTTTTAAATGACTAAAACTTCTTTAGAAGTTGGAGGTAAAAATAGGATTCCACGTGATTCGAGGAAATATAGATTTATTCAAGAACAAAAATTATAAGTCTTTGTAGTGGTTTCTTAAAAAAATAAGCTTTTATATAAACAATTTTTAAAACATTTTCAAGAAAAAATTTTGGTACGCCAATTTAAAGTTTTTTATTATTGTTCGAATAAAAATTAAATATACAAAAAAAATATTGAGCCGTTTTCGAGATATTGAATTTTCCAAAAAACATAATTGATTTTTTTTTTCAAAATTGAAAAAAAATATGTTTCTTAAAAATTTGAAATGCAATGCTTTTCAAACTTTTAAGAAGCTTCTCTTTAAAAAATTTCATTTAGATCCGTTATTTTTATTAAATTATAGATCTTAAAAATTAATCGAAAGAAAAAAAATTTAAGCAAAATTCTCGGAACCGTTTTGAGAAAAATACGATTTTCGAAAACTATTTTTTAACATTGGTATGGAGGGTACCGTTTTTAGTTAGGTAAAATAAATTTTTTTTCTCATATGTAGATTATTTTAAGAACATTTTATTTACCAAGTTTTAAAAAAATCGAGCATGGGAGTTTCGAAAATTGATTTTTCAAAAAAAAATGTTTTAATTTTTCTTAAAAATCCAAAAAAAAAATTATTGAAAATTTGAATATACACACAAATATTGAAACTGCTGGGGAGCCTTAACATAAAAAAAATGATCAAAATCGGTTCTGCCGTTTTTGAGGAAATCAAAAGCAAAAAAAATGGTTCCAAGGGGGGTACCAAAAATAATAATTTTTTGGAAATTTTTTTTCAACCATTACCTTTAAAAAAAAACATCCGGGGGAAAAATTAAAACCCATAAACGGGTTGGTATTTTTTTGGGAAATTTAATTTAATAAGAACTTTAAGTTTGAGTAGCAAAATTTTTGCAATTTTTAGTCGTTTACATAAGAGCAAGTTCGTGCGACCCAGTCGTGCATTTTATTTTTATTTTTTTAATTTGATATTAAACAAAACCAAATTTAATAATTACGGGTCAAAAACCTATCCAGGCATTTATTATAATTCTATTAATTTATTGTTTAAACTTGTAACCACTAAAACTAAATGATGCCAATAAGTTTTTTGTTTCAAATGCTCTTCACACAATAAACTTGTCAATTATAAAAATAAACACAAACACTCATAACACGCCATATAAAGTTCAAGTCCTCGCCGGCCGTTTTGGTTGTGCGATTGCGTCTTTCCTATAACAAGAAAATAATATTCTCTCGACGGTATCAATAATTGATAATCTCTATAACAATATAAAAGGCCAAAACCAGATTTACAACTATTTTCACACAAGTTAAGGTATATTGCGACTTTTGTTGCGGGGTTTAAAGTCATTCACGTGGGTATTTCTGTGTCCAGTTTCGATCTTAACTTTGGTCGGGTCGGAAGCAAAGTAAATAAATTATAATTCTCCCATAAAATTGTTCGTCTTTTATCCGATTTGGAATTCCTATAGGATAAATAATTAAATTTTAAATTGATGTAGAGTTTCATCAACAAAAAGTAAACTTACCATAAAGAAAATTATAGCAAATCCCAATTTGTTTTTTTTCTTATAATTCTTATTAAAACGCTGCGTTGTACTCTTGATGACAGCAAAATAGTAAACTATTAAAGTTCAACTTCAAATTCTCGGATTAAACTTAATTCAAGACCATCACTGACTGATGTTTCGGGGCCAGACATTTGATAAGGTTGTTCCACAAGATAAACAACAAATAATTGCCCTACCGTCAAAGACAGTAAGCAATAAAACTTAAACTCATTTCTTGGGACGGCTATCTTCGTTTTGGGTTTCTCAAGACCTTGACATAGTTTTTCTTGTTTTGTGTCACCGATTTAAGGGTCAAGAAAAAAAGTGAAAGAAAAGAAAGGCAAAACAGACAGTCAACAAACATTAATTTTATTGCAGACATTGTAGAATGCTGCCCAAACAAAACAGACTTGAGCTACTGTTGTTGGTGCGGTTTTTCATTCGACCGAATGACCATTCTTAAGGCCATTAACACCGGTTTCGGTTTTAAATGGATGACCCATGGGAGTGCTCTTAACAAAACCACAGAAGATTCAGAAACAAGTTGCATTTCAAGATAAACTGCAGTATTCAGTGGTTGAGCATTAATTTATCGTATTTAAGACAGCTTCAGTTATATAACGACTGATGTTTTTATTATTTGAATTAATTATTGTTCAGAGGTTAAAATTATTTTAATATATTTAACCATATATATAAGCTGTAATCTCAGAGTCAAGGCAAGCGTTTTTAATTTATTTAATATCCGGATAAAATTATTCCGTTCTTATTTTGTTGTATAAAATCGGTCGTGAAACGAAGAAATTATCATATTTATTTAATTTAATTTATTTTGCATCTTAATTTGAAGGATATCAACTTAATCTTTTATAAGGAAAAAAATTGTGCGGAAAAAAATACATTTGAGAGTTAAATTGTGATTGGAATATACGTTGAAATTTATCAAGATGAGTAAGTACTTTTTTGAAGGACTTTATTTTTTTCAATAAATTTATCTCAATTTTTTTTATTAATTCTATTTTTTTTCATTAATATGATAATTATGTATATTTGTCTTTGTTATTGCGATAATAAGGCGGGTTTAAAAAATTGTCTTTGCAGCTTAAACCGCTGATCTAATTTTCATAAAATTTGGACTGATTTAATAAAAACAACTCTGACAAAATATACTTTATAAGAGAGCTTATCTATGTATGTATTTCGATTACACGGATCAATGTGACTACAGTTTACAAAGTTTTTAAAGTGTCAAAGTTTGTTCTCTAAAGATTTTATCAAATTGTGCATCGGCTTTTATCTTGTGATCTCTTGAAGTGATGATGATGTTGTACATTTTGTTATTTGGTAGCTATAAATTCAAAGTAAATTCTGCACAAAATTGGTCTCAAATTTCCGATTTGTAGAATTTTCACATTTTATCGATTTTGTGTTATAATGTTAACCTCATTTTTTTTAGTTCTATCTCAGTAAAACTTCTTAGAGATGCCGAAAAAAAACTTGTAATATCTTCTGCTTCAATACATTTTAAATGAAAGTTTAAAATATCCCTTTTAGAGCCTTGTACCTAGGTACATAAATCGCAGCGTATCAAATTTGTATTTGTGTTCTCTTCAAGGTTTTTTATTGAACTTTAAATACGAGTATATACAATTGGAAAACTTAAACTTAAGGATAATATGAATATAAAAATTTGTTGGCACATATGGGGCCTAACTTATGCTATGACATTGTTTCTAAAATTATAACAATAATTATAATGAACATAACTAGTTATTTAAGGTACTAGTACGGTCTAAAATACCAAAAAAACGCACGATTTTTGTGAATTTTTTTCTCGGAAACCTTATTAGGTAATAACATAATTTTTTTTTTAAATAATAAATACATGCGTCAAGAGTACAAAAAAATTTATTTTTTTTTAATTTTCGAATTTTGGCTGAATTATAGAGGGCGCAAACGTCGACTCATCAAAAAATGCATGGTCCCATGGCGGACAGTTAATCTCAGAATTGGCTGGACTGAAAGAAAAAAAAAAACAAATTAGGTTATTTAAAGGAAGGTTTTTTACGAGACAATTTACCACAATTTGTTTAAAAAGTCAAAACAAAAAAAAAATATCGAGTTTTGAAAAAAAAATTTTTTTTTTGGAAATTTTTTTGGCCATTTTTAGGTCGCCATTTTTTTTTTTTTCATACTTTTTTGGTCAAATTGTTGTAAATTGTTCTAGAAAACATTAGAGCAATCAAGTTGCAACAAGTTTTTTGAAAATCGGTTCAGTAGATCCGGAGATTAACTGTCCGCCATGGGACCATGTATTTTTTGATGAGTCGACGTTTGCGCCCTCTATAACTCAGCCAAAATTCCAAAATATAAAAAACTTAATTTTTGTTTGTACTCTTGACGCATGGTTGGTTGGTTGGAGTGGCTGTCTAGTTGTGATACCACTAAACTAACTTGACGCATGTATTCATTATTTAAAAAAAAATGTATGTTATTACCTAATAAGGCTTCCGAGAAAAAAATTCCCAAAAATCATGCGTTTTTCTGGCATTCTAAACCGTACTAGTACCTTAAAATTAAAATTATGGCATGGTTTATCTCTCGGGTTGTTCCGTCCCGGTTGTCCAGTTCTAGGGTTTTTTTTAGCTGTTTTCAGCCACGGTGGTATGCTGACTCCGTGTCAGCGTAAAATTGAACTGCTTTTTCGTTTTCGATTGGGATTTTCTAACATATCCAAAGCACTAAGGTATCTAGGCTTTGGATGTCGTTCTTGGGTCGTCATCATCAGCGGTGTTGTGAATAAGCTTTCTTGCCAATTGCAAAAGAACCTGGTCCAGTGGCTTGATTTTGGCTTCTTCATAGACTCTTTCGTTGCTGTAGTGCTTCTTTCGCTCTCGATCGAAAATTAGCTTATCCTCAGAATTTTCCTTTCGAAGAGTTGAAGCTTCTGCATTGCTGTCTTCGAAATGGTGTACCATGCAGGAAAATTATAGCTGATGACAGGTCTGATTAGCTGCTTGTATATCAGTAGTTTCACGGGTCCGGCTTAGTCCGGTTCTTCTGGCTAGCAATGGTTGCAAGCGGTGAAACGCGAAGTTGGTCTTCCTTATTACCTGCCTTGAGTGAGGGATGAATTAGGACAGCTCGTTAAAGTGGACTGGAACATTTCTTTTGGCTGCTATCGTCGACCCATCGGGGAGCTTCAGGGTCAGTTTTCTGCAAGTGGTTGCAGAACGACAGCGGTTGCCATTGGTGGTGGGTCTCCTGAAGCTCTGTAATACTCGTAGAGTCCGGAGACTTGGGCTTTCACTCTCCGAGCTGCAATAATTGTTGGCGCTATCGATGAGGCGTAGGTCAGTGACTCGTCAGTAAAAAGCAGGTTCTCGCAATCAGTTGGCACGGGTTGATCAGACGTCATCAGGCCATATAGGAAGGGACCCAGTTTCGATCCTTGGGTGACTCCGGCTTTCATGGATTTGATTGAAGACTTGCAGCTGTCCAGTTGAACGAAGAATTTCCTCTTCGGGGATTGCTCTAATTTTATATATAATACGGTAAAGAATTTCATGATTTGTCAAATTAGTTTTTTTCATCATCATACATACAAATTTTAAACAAATTTATTTTAATTTGTATTGATCGCCAGTGAAAAAGTGTGTAGACAAAAAATACATGGGACCTTTCAATTTTGAACAATTGTTGTCATAGGTCCGACGCTCTGTAGTTAATGCCCAAGGAGAAAGATCTCGGTCAGTTAGATCGGACAAAAAAAGTAAAAGTGGTAAAAACTTCCAACTTGTAAGAAACTATTGTGGTGTCTACGCTCAGTTTTTTTCAAAATAACCTCTCTTTACGCATGCCTTGAGTCTTTTAGGGCAATCATCCACCATGCAGCACCTCAATTGGGAACACCTTTTTCCAGACTTAAAATAAACTTAAATTTTTTTAGACTGATGATTTACTTACTACAGGTCATCAATTGCAATCTGGTATACTCTGCGTTTTCGGCTCTATGAAACTCAGGAACATACTTGGTCGAACTATGCTTGAGTGAAACTGGGAAACTGTAGGCCGAAGCCGAGTTCTGTTTAAACCTCAAATGATTTTATGTGAACAGGCTTCAATGTGAACCATCAAAATAGGCCTCTCTCGTTCATAGCAAACTTCCTCTTACTTTTTTGAGAGCTCTTTGCGTGCACTTTATCATTTTTTGTTTGGTACAAAGTGGCCCGAAATGTATCAGTTTATCGGTTGATATAACTTTTATAAATGGCTGGAACTGCTAGTTATATTTTCATACTTGTGAAGTGAAGTGGCGGGCTATTCATACGCACCAATGTTTTTCTTCAAAGTGAAGATTTTTTCCTAAGAATTTTAAAAATTTATTTCACAGCTTATTTTTCTAGCTATTTTTTTCAGTGGTACTGCCTCAAGTGAGGAATTGAAAATCCCCTAAGAATATCTCGAGTCATGAAAAATGCTGTTCCAATATCTTAGAAAGTGATCTTTACCACTTTTATTTCTTATGAATTTTTTTAAGAATGTTAAACTCAAAGTATTAAAAAGTCGTGACAACACTCAATACAAAAGTCTGTCCAACCACTGGCTTTGTATAGAAGACTGTCTTAGCTTTCCCTTGATACCCCATTTATAGAAGGTTCTTATGGGAAAAATGCAACGTGAAAAGAGGATTTTCTAACCAAAGCAAAGCAACCTGAAAAACCTTGTCCAAAACCTTGTCCGACCAACGGTTTAGAATATGTTCGATTGCAACTATCATTTGGTGTCCGCTTTTTCTTTTGACAGCAGAAAATCAATATAGGGAATACCCAGAACTTTAAGAATTCGTTCAGCGGTGAAAGCAATGGCTTGAATTCCAAGAAAAAACGAAGTTGAAATGGGCAGAAGATCAATGTCACAATTAAATAGAAAAGACCTTGCAGGATGAGAATATACAACCGTACAATGAGGAAATAGTTAAATGATGCTAAATGTGTTCCTTACGTTCTCAGAGAAAATTAGAGACCAACGCAACGGTTTGAAGAGAATATGAACCTAGTGACTTAAAATTCTCAACTAATCTTGTGTTGGCATTTTCAACAGCAATTTAGGAAACCCAAAATATTCTGCTGAGTCTGAACGAGTAGGTTATGTTGTTTTGAAATGGCTGCCTGCTGACACACTTACACAAGAGTTCGTCCATTGTGATATCACATAAATCTAGAGAAGTTCATTCTACTCGTTGAACCATGTGGAGCTTCTTATGAAGCGAGAGAGACTGCAAAATTTCTATATTAATGAGATCACTGCGCTTCTAAAGGAAAAAAGTCTCCAAAATGCAGCCTAGGTCTATGGGATAGAGCAGGGCAAGTACATAGAAGATGAGGAACTGATTCTATACCTCTTCCTCCTTTATATACAGCTTCTGCAAATATCATTAGTTTGAATCAAAATTCCAAGTTCCGTTGTGTTCTTGCCTATAAAAAAGTGTTCGGTTATGACACCAAGTAAGTAGCTTATGTGATATCTACTTAAGGATAAAAAAACACTTAGAGCGTTTAGATCTGTTTTGTTAGCAAAAACAAGTGGTAAAATTATTCCACCTTAGGTCTGTCCTCTCTGTAGTATCTGGTTTCAGCAGGGTAAGATAGCAAACACTTCTTATGAGAAGAGATACTTTTGGAGAATTTGTCGCTTTCCCGCAAGAAGAGGCAATCCTGACATTTTGTTTTAAGGTGGCAGCGGCCGAAAACTTAGTCCTGCGACCTGACAATGTACTACGGTAAGGGGTAAACTTTGCCAAAAATATAACCGGAAAAGTGCGCTTTTGACCAATCAACCTGAAAAGGCTTGCCCGACCATGGATTTAGTAAATGCTTGGACTAAACCTAAAAGTTGTAATCCTACTTTTCAACAAGCATGATAAAATATCTCATGTACTAATAGGAAGTACTTGGCTGAATATTCAAAGAAAATTATTTTAATTATGATTACCTAATTTACTCTAAATCGTAACTGAAGGCTGTGAGTGTAAATTTTGATTCCACATTTTTTTTAAAACATAGATTTTAATGAATCTTAAATGGTGTCTTTAATCATTTTTATCTTTAAGAGGTAAAAATAACACAACAAATTACCGGATTTTTCAAAACACGAATTACATCACTGCTCACAGCGTCAATCATCTTTCATAAAAAATGATTTCCTGAAAAGCATTATGTTTTAAGTTTTATTGTACATACTAACTTCCCAAATAAGCTACGATGATGATGTGATTTTTTTGGTGCCTTTTTACGCCAACAAAATTAAGGTTTGCGTAATCTAATTTAATTGGAAAGCCATAGAAGGTGAAACTAATTTAGAACCTTCTAGTCGGTTCTAAGCTAGTTCTGTCTTCTATGTTTTTCCAGTCATGTCTACCTCCACAGGCCTGTTATTGTATTTGTACAAAAAAGGTAATCAAAAATTCTTCTGGTGTGTTTTTGTTTATTTAAAGTCACAAATTACCATACAGACTAATGGTAATATATAGTATGTATGTCTGAGAATACTCTGACGTCATAAATGGGATTTCTCTATACCACAAAGTTCCAATTCTTCAATAAGAAAGAGACACGACAACGAAAAAAAAATTTTTCATGCCTTCAAGTTCATTTAACTTTAATTTAAATCTCGCACATTTTTTTTTATTTTTTTAAGTTTATTAATTTGTATGCACAACAAATACTCTTCTTGTGTTCGCTAAATTTATTTTACATCTTCAATTGAGCTTTGTGAATCGTCAAGTGTGATTTACCCTTGGCAATGAAGATTTATCTTTATTTATTTGTGAAATAAAATTAAAAATTCACAATGTAATGGATTTAATTCAGTATTTCTTATGAAACACAGTAAAGCCTGTTTTTAAGATGTCTCAAATGTCTGGAAGAGACACGGCGAATTCCGTTGAATTATTTGTGGTTTTCAAATCATTTGTGTCATGATTCATCAGTTAATTAGTTTATTTGTTAATTATTATCCAAACGAATAGAAGTGAAATTTCACACAAAAAGTTCTTAATAATTTGGTTAAGAAAAGCATAAATATTTCGATAACGTTCTTTTTGGGAAAACAGATTACACCATGATAAAATAATTTATAAATAATAATTTATTTATTATCAAACACTTGTTATATTCCTTTCTCAGATATAAAAAAAAATTCAGCCTTCTTGAAAAAGTCTAACTTTCCTGCACTAATTGGGCAGTTTAAAAAAAATATTAGAAGCCAACGTCTTATAGAGAACCTAAGCGTAGTGACTTACTTCTTTCAATTGTTCCTGTGTGCGTGTTAGCAGGAATAGAAGGAACCCTATAATTTTCTGCCGAGTGCGAACAGTTGAAATGAGAAGCACTTTTCATGACAAGAGATACTCATGGAGAAAAGGCAGTACAGCCCTGAAAAACATTTTTGCAGTGGGTGGAAATTAAGCCTAGGCATTTTGTATTATACCTAGTAACAATTATGCCAAGGGGTAAATTCGCCATTTAATTGTTCTGAAATTTTAGTTTTTTTTCAGACGAATTTTCCGGATTTCTAAAGATGGAAACATTTCTGAAATCTCAGAAAACGATTAAACCGAGATATTAGTAATTTAGATTCTCACGGAGTGCAGACCAATGACTGACTACCTTAGGTAGGCGACATGTAAAACCCGATGTATGGTGCACGGGTAGTTCTAAGTTGTAGATTTTTAAAAAACATCCCTATTGGGAAATGTCAACAAAAGTTTGAGCAGAAAACTTAAATATGCATTAATCAAATTGAAAAAAATGCATAAGAAATTAATTTCACTAAAGATTTTCTAATACTCAGGCCTAGGTGATATTATTATAATAAACTTTATTGAATCTTTGTTTCACTCTCTGAGCCATCTGAGAACTTAAACGCACCTTAAAATTAAAAGTTGAGTATTATCTTTATAAAGGGTGTTTTTTTTTAGAGGCGGAGAACTTTAAATTTACAAAACTTTTTTATGGGACAGCGGATTTGAGAGTTCTCGTTTATTTTGAGGTTAGTTTGAATTGGCAATTCACCATGTACAAACTCAACTTATGCTAAAGCAAGGTTTTCTCAAGCTATTTTGTATATATGTACATATATAAAATTAGGTCTGTTTGTTTGTTTCCCAAAACTTCTATAATATCTATCAATTTTATTTTTTGTCTGTTTAAATAAACTTTGATAGACTAAGGACTAAATTGGGACTTAAATTGACAGTTTTGCATACAAAACGTACGGTCTATCATTTTCAGATTGGAAACAACACAATTAAAAATTGAAAGCTAAAGAATTTGACATATTTTTAAACTTTTTTCGAACACAGAAATGTGTATAGCAGACATTTGAAAGTTTTTCAGTGAAGGAGAAATGTTTTTCCCTCTCAATGTATGGGTTTTTTAGTTAACAAACAGCAATTTGAAACAATTTGTGGCAATTAGTGATAATTTATATAAAAAAAAAATCAAGTTTTCAAACAGACCTTTTTATTCTACATATTTGTCTCAGCTTTTAACGAAAGGAAAGACTCTTTTAAATTATTGCTCTTTCTTTCAGTCAAAAAAAATGTAGACCAAAAGAGAACATTTTAATAAATTCTGACTAAGTTATTATTAAATATTTTTAATTTTAAGATTTACAACTTCTATATACGTAACAATATTTCTTCGTATTAAACCAAAATTTAAACGAAAATATTGTTTTATAATTTTTGTCAGCATAAGTTAAGGTGTTCCGAACGCAATAGCTCATGGAGTACCGATGCTTTGTGACTTAAGACTCTCTAATAAGTACGAACGGCCAAAATGAGAATCAATTTTCATGACAAGAGATATTCTTTCTTGGAGGATTTATCACTTCTTCGCAAAAGACTGTATCCCTAAAAAAAATAACGAAGCCAGAAGCCAAAAACAACTCTGTGTGTCGGTTTTTAATAGTTCATAAATCAAAAAGAGAGTGATTCTCAAATTTGATGACAGATCTTTGACGTTTCAATGAAAAACGCTATACAAACAAACAACTTTATTTTTGTTGGTTCTCCGTAATAGATCTGTTTGCTAACTTGAGAATTCTTTCAGCACCTCAGATTGTTTATTGTAATGAGCTTTGAGCAATCTACAAACCTAAAACCAGAGACTCTTCACAAGTACAGTAGACTCGCGTTAACAAAAACCCCGCCTTACGTGAACACCGGCTAACGTGGACATAATTTTTTTTTTTTCACATTGACTATTCCGTATTGTGAACACGGTGAAAAGGCCTTGTAACGCGAACAAATTTAAAATGCATTTAACATACAAAACGTTGTTTTCTTTTTTGCATTTGTCGATTATTCGAATCGTTTTTATAAAACGGAGAATCCTCGTAAATGATTGATCGTTAGTCCTGGCAGGTTAGATTTTCATTTGCTGATCTCCTTGAATGACCTGAAGATCTTCTGAACGCAACCGAAACGAACGAGGTTTTGACCTTCTTCTTCTTCTTCCTTTGCTTCGGCGCTGTTATGATTTCGATGTCGAGGGGATCATAACTCTCCCACGTATCTGCTTCACACTAGTGATCCGCCTGTGGGGTTCGCCGGGTTGACCTCAGAAATCGGCGGCAAGCCTCCCGGTTTTGTATTGTTCCATTTCTGAGGCCAACTGAATGCTGGTGTTTTTGCATTTGTTTGTACCAGGAGTGTTTAGGCCTACCTTTCTTTTTATTCCGAATTGGAACGTTGTATGATATTGCCTTTTTGACGGGGTTCTTAGGATCTCTCCTTTGAACATGGCAATACCAACTGAGTCGGTCGTGTTTAATTTTTTGGGAAATGGTATTCTTAACATGAAGGCTTCCTCGGATCTTCGTACTTCTAATTCGATCAAGCTTTGTAACTCCTGCTGTCATACGAAGCATCTTCATCTCAGCTGCCGTTAGCTTACTCTCATACTTTTTGTACATTGTCCAACATTGTGAACCGTATGTGAGTGCTGGACGCACAACTGAAGTGTAGAGCTTTCCTTTCAGCTTAGGGGGCATTTTTCGGTCACAAAAGATAGCAGAATTTTCCCGCCACTTCATCCACCCTACGCTTACGCGATGATTGATATCGTCATCACAAGTAGCTTCGTTATTTATCATAGACCCCAGATATTTAAACTTTTCACACTTGGGAAGCACTACTCCATTCAAATAAATGTCTGGAATAGGCCTGTGTGGATCAGAAAATGGGCAGCATAGGTATTCTGTCTTTTTCGCGCTTATAGAACATCCACCCATACGTCAAGTGCTCGTTGTAGGGATATCGGGTCTTCACTTATGATGGCTCCATCGTCAGCAAAGAATAACTGATGCACTTTTGGATCCGTCACTTTGCCTTCAAGCAGGTAATCAAGAACTGTAATAAAGAGCAGGGGACTCAAGACACTTCCCTGGTGTACATCTACTGTGATTTCGAATTCTTCGGTGACTCCAGCTGCGCATCTTACTTTAGTAACTGCTCCATCATACATGTCCATAATTATCCGCACATAGGTTTCTGGAACTCCTCGTTGCCTGAGGGCCACCCATATTAGATCTCGTGGTTGCCGATCGAATGCTTTTTCAAAATCAACCAATACGACATGCAAATCCTCCAAAGAATCCCGATGTTTTTCCATAATTATTCTTATACTCTGGATTGCATCCGTGGTTGACTTACCCCCCACAAACCCGCACTGGTCATCAGATAGCCTAATTATTTTTCGCAGTCGGCTACCCAAGACTCGCTCAACGATCTTCATGGTGTGTGACATCAGCTTAATCGAACGGTAATTATCACAGCTTCGAGTATCACCCTTTCCTTTATAAACTGGAAGAAGGTAACTTTCCCTCCATTGATTAGGCATGCGATCACCTCGTATAAGTTTGGAGACAAGAATCATGAGCCATCTAAACCCGATGTCTCCCATCTTTTTCCAAAACTCTGAGGGTATTTCGTCTGGGCCAACAGCTTTTCCCTTTTTGGAGTATTTTACCGCCTCACTAACTTCTTCGACTGTGACGTCGGATACTTCGCTTAAGTTAGGTGAAGCTATTGGAAAGTATAGCCTTGGAAATTGTTCGTTTAGAAGTCCGTCACAATACTGTCGCCACCTGTGAAGAATTTCGTTGTCTTCCACAAGTAGTTGGCCAGTGATGAAAAAGAAAGCGAGGATAGTATTTTGGAAAGAGCACATACCAGAATAGAGCCTATAGTGAAGCAATCAACATTTTCAATAAATCTTTGTAATGGACGGAAAATGAAAACATAAGTCTAACAGATATTAGCATACTTAAACGACTCCGCCAAAAGGCCTTATTCAGTAATTTGCAAGAAAAGAAAATCCATTGATTTTAGCGTAATGTTTGTTTCTTAACAAAGCATAGTGGATTAGGTACTTACAAACCGAACACGCTCGGTTTTTAATAGTTCACGTTACCGCTAGTCTACTGTATGTACAATTTGCAGGCAAAACTCAAAGAAAAGGTTCTGTGAAAATTTGTAAAAATTTTAAGTAACCAAAAAGATATACTATTTAGACAAAATGGTGTCAGTATAGAATTCAATCAGATCGACATAACTAGCACTTGTCACTTTTTTAATAGATTGAAATTGTTGAATATTGTAAAAAAATAAAATAGAGAAACAAAATAACATTTTCTTCTGAAAATGTGTAAAAGTGAATGCAAATGAAAAGCTTTTAACACCTTAATTTTATTATTTAAGAACAACAGTAAAAACCTCAGGCCAGAAAAACATACTAATTAAAATCCTATATTAAACAAAATGAAAACCAAATATTAACATTAATTATTTTGATATTATCAAATAAAGTAAAGGCGTTAAGCAATGACATTAATGCATTTTATCGTTAATAAACAAAACCTACAATTAAATTATTGCTTCTAACTAACTAGTAGTTTAATACAAACTTATTTTTTTCTTATTCCAGGAATCCCAACGATGTTGTCTGAATTAGCAGAATTGCCATCCATTAAGTTGGGTGATTTCGTTTTGGCATTTGAACTAAATGATTTATCAGAAAATGGCCGTCAAATAGCTGAAAATGAATTGAGAGAAACACCGGAAGTGAAGAAAAAAGCCATTGAAGATTTGAAACAATTACTAGAACGTAAGTTGAAATTCAGTTAATATTATTATCACTTTTTTTTATATGTACATACTCAACTTGTGTTTTATACATAGATATTGTATTTATCATTAACATAAATTGTAAATTCGATATTATTTTTTTAGCTAGAGTTGTCTGACTAGTTTAACAAGTTTAAACAAAAACTAATGAACCCACATTAAGCTCATCAGAACACATGTACATATGATGAATATTTTATCGATAGTAATTTTGCTATTTCTGTTTTGTTTCGATAATGACAGATGAAGAATTTAAATTTTCCAAAATTGAACGATTCGCTCATTGTTATATATGTACAGCTTATTTTCACACCACTTGTGTTACCTTTTTTGACTTTTTACCATAGTTCTTATTCAGTTAGATAGATTGTTAACTCAAAGGTCTTTCTCTATCGAATACATTTTGAAGGTAATCTGCATCCGCCTACAATTTTTTCGAGTTCCGAATATTCTTAAACCGACTGTAGTCTAGTATTTCGTGGTATTAGATATCGGAACTCCATTTTTTCAGATTAATGCGGTACATGTAGAATTTTGCAAAGTAAAATGCTTGAAGATATTTGGAACTCTGAATTTATCTCACAAAAATCCTTTTAATGAAATTTTTTGTATATATTTACAGTGAGCCCCGTGTTTTAGCAGTGAAAAATTTTCTTAAACAATTTAACATATCGGCGTTTACGTTAGTTACGTAGATTTTTGCAGTTTGTACAGGGGTTACTTTTGTTAAAAGTTTTTACTTCTTTCAGCGTGATAAAAGGATTTTAACGTTTATTCTTCCTATCCCACTTATTGTAATTTATCTGCAGGTGTATTGGCCTTACAACATTCGAAAGATGTTCTGCGAAGAATTGAGTTGTTTGTTTTGTGTTTTGGTTCAATTGTTCAGCTTATGTTTCAGAAGTCTTTTTATTTTAGGCACTTAGCATGCACTGCCTTATTTCATAACAGATTTTAAGTTTATAAAACTAAAGTTTTTCTCTAATATCAGTCCAGTTTCAATTGAATCTTTTAAACACAATTTTACGCAAGCTCGCAAAATCACTTTTTCCAATACTTCAACTACAAAGTAAAACACAAATAGCTTTTTAACAAAACATCAAGTAAAGTCTTTTGCATTTATTGTTCAAAGGCAAATTAGCAATGATTCAAAGGTTGAACTCAATTTTTTAATTTATGATAAATTCGAAATACAATGACTTTCGTTTAATGAATAAAAAAAATCGATAGATTTTTTAAATATAAAAACTTAAAACAGTAATTTATTCAGAAAATTTGAAATTCCTTTTTAAATTTAGTTGGCGAATTGAACCCAGTTTGACAAAATTAATTTTAATTCTGAGTTGGGGTCGGCGAATAAGTTTATTCGCCAAAAATTCAACGCTTTCAGAAAAAAAAATTAAATAATATTTGAATTTCTGTCGAACGATTTTTGTTCCATAAGATGGCTCCACTATCTTTTAAGTGCGATTGCGACTGTTTGGCTGTTTTCCAAGCAACGTGGCAACATTCTTTGAGTCAATTGCTCTTTATACGGAACAACCAGCCACAAGGTGGTTCCACTGACGCCCAAATGCTGACCATACGACACACGAACGTTCTCGGCACAAACTCTCTTTTTTTCCCACTTCAACCAGTTCATTGGATTATCTTAGGTGTTGAGGAACGTCATGTTAAAGATCACCCTTTGTCCCGTGCTGGAAAAAAATGAATACCCAACGACGGATTGTGTTGTCAGACGGTGCTTGATGAGTTGAGCTATGCACGTTGAGTTAACGCAACTGAGCGACTATCTATTTTCAATATACACCGCCACTATTTCGGTTGGTTGTTTCGGTATTAAGCGATTCATGGTTAAAATTGTACCGAATTGAAATCTCGAAAACATGCCAACTCAACTCAAACGGTTGAGAAATGTCAAAGTTATTCAATGACATAAGAGATGGCCCGTTAGTGTACCGAAATACTTTAAAATTTAATTTCTTAAAAAACATACGATTTTGATCATGTATGGGTAATTCCTGGGGCTGTGCAGCGAGTTGCATGATTAGAAGAGGTGATTCGTCAAACGCCGAAAATTACATACTATACAAGAAATAAATATTTACAAGAAATCAAAGTTTTAAAATATTTAAAACACTCATAAGGACTGTTCCAATTTGACAAATTTATTTTATTTTTCTGGATGAAATTTTTGATAAGAAATTTTGATAAGATACGCGAACTAAAATAACAGAAGTTGGTAGTTTTGGCAAGTAAAAGAAAAGCTGAGAAAACAGCAGATATACACGAGTATAGTAGTATGTACCTACTTCACATATAAGCATAAGATTTGTGCGTTGGACTCTCACTACCGAGATCTAGTTTCGTTTTCCAGCTACTGCACATAAAAAGAATCAAAAGAATACACCAAAATATCATGGGTATTGCCTCTTGTTATGAAGTGGAAAACATCCTCCAAAAAGTACCTCTTGTCATGAAAAGCGGAGCTTTATCAATTTATCATGCCAAAATATATGTATCTACTCTTGCAGGATTTGTCACTTTATTGCAAGATATAGTACTCGGAAAATAAAATCTTGGGTGTAGACGTTTGAATTCGGATTCGATAATTCATTACACTTAGAAACACTCTAAATGTCTACTACGTGTAATCTATTTAAATTAACCAATACGAGTAATTTAGATATCTTCGCTTGGCTTTTTTTCCGTTGGTAGGTGTTAAAACCTTCAAGCTCTATGAGAAACGAAAACTGCTCACAAGAATGTGAGATTTTTACCTCACTAGAACCACCTCATACTCTTGATTGCAATTAAGTTGAGACTAATCTTGCAATTAAATACGGTTTTCATTTTAATTTCATGTCCTGGGTCATTCCGAGATACTATGCCTCGTTTGCAAGCGGAACTTAAGCTTATACTCGTAATCTATTAATTAATTAAGATATGTGAAATACGAAAATTGAACTTTCAATTGGTAATCTATTAATTTTTACGTCAAGTCGACGTGGACTGATTTTAGTTCATTGTGTGCTATTTGCCATAATTTTGTCCATTCACTGACACTTTTTTTTTTATATATTATACGCGCACTCAAGGGGTTATGAATACCCTTATAATGTTAAATACACAGTGCGAGCAATTAGGAAATTAGGATAGGATTAGAAAGGAGATACCGATGCACATTGGTTTTGAATGTCTGCACATTGAAATGAGTGGGAAATACTGAGCCAGGTAAAGCATTCCACATTCGTGTAGTGCGACTAAAAAAAGAATATATGTATTTGACAGTACGTCCGAAGTTGGGCTGAAGGGTAAACTGATGGGCATTCCTAGAAGTACGGGTATTACGGTTGAATTGTTTAAGGGGAGGAATGCAACTGGCTATTTCACTAGAGCACTGTTTATGAAAATACCGATAAAATAATGATAAGCATGAAACATTGCGGCGGTGCTCGAGAGAATCAAATGTTTGAGTTAGACAAGGGTCACCAATCATTATTATAGCTCTCTTTTGAATTTTGTCCAAGGGACTCAAGTAGGTTTTAGGAGCACCTGCCCAGATATGGGAATTGTACTCAAGCTTTGGACGAATATAGGCCTTATAGATTACAGCCAGATGAGAAGGGGTAGAAAACTTCTTGCATCGGCGGAGAAAACCTAAACACTTAGCAGCGTTTTTGGCGACATCATATATGTGATCATTCCACAAAGGTGGTCTGTGATACACATACCCAGTACCGAAAGCTGTTCAGTTTCCTCGATGCAAGTGCCATCCATGGATAGGTCAAGATCAGAACTTAATGAGCTTATCATACGCTGCCGTTGGAAGTCCACATCCGAAGGACAGGGATGAGAATCTAAAAACGAATATGAAAAGCTGAGGGTACTGTCGTCAGCGAAACAATTAAGTGGATTAGAAGTTTCAGATAAAAGATCATTTATGAATATAAGGAAGAGTGTCGGAGACAATACGGAGCCCTGGGGCACACCAGCATTTATTTTGTGGATATCAGATTTGAAACCGTCCAAAACTACTTGTAGTGAACGATCCGAAAGGTAATTTCTAATCCAACGAAGAAGAGATTCATCGATACCAAATGCACGCATTTTCGATAAGAGAGCTTGATGCCAAACTCTATCAAATGCCTTTGAAATATCAAGCGCAATAATCTTACTTTCTCCAAAACGATGTAAAGATTTGTTCCACTCTTCGGTGAGATATACCATCAGATCACCAGTGGACCTATTGCTACGAAAGCCATACTGCCGGTCATTTAGGAGCTTTCGTTCTTCAAGATATTTCTTAAGCTGAAAATTGATCAGCGTTTCCATGACCTTGGAAAGAAGGGACGTAAGTGCAATTGGACGATAGTTAGAGGGGGAGGAGGATTCGCCTTTTTTAGGGACTGGCTGGACAAATGCTGTTTTCCATCTACTCGGAAATAGACACTACTCGTTTCAAGTTCGTTTTGTAGCTTCTTTGTTCGTCCTACCCACTGTTACTATTGCACTATCATAAGCCAGCAAACGTTGCTGCGTACGTGTCTTCTGTTTGAGGTATATCTCTTCAAATAAAAGATACAAAATTGGACCTTGTGGTACCCGAGTAATTACATGAATTTGTGAAATCTTGAAATCCCGTGGCTTACACAAAAGATTCAATTTTCTAGATATTCGTATAAATCATTCAATCATTATTTAAAATTTAGGTCTTCAAGCCACACATCTAAGAGGGCAGCCGAACAAACTTTCTTTTCTTCAAGGGCTTGCTCAACGAAGTCAGCGATTTGATGCATTTGGTCAAATGTCGAGCGCTTGCTTCAAAATCCGAGATGATATTTAGGTACGAGGTGGTGTTCTTCTATTGTTGAAGTAATGGGTCTATAAGATTTCTTATCTAGTTATGGTTTATCTGGTTTCAGAAACATTATAAATTCTGAAACTTTTCATTGGCTCAGAAATATTATATGCCTTTGATTGGCATATATTATACATACATACATAAGCTTTGCTCCGTTTTGTTTCTTTCCTTGACGAACCCTATGTGTTTTGTTTAAGATTTTATAAAAGTAACTCACTTTTAATCAGTGTAGTTTTTATTATCATCCATCGTTTTGCATTTCACTTATTGTGAATTCGAGGAACAAAAGTGAATTTTGATGATTGTTTATTCCGAATGTGAAATATGAGTCTTCTGAATTCCACCCGATATGTTCAATGTGAATTGAGTTTTCGGAGATGGAAATTCGTGTTACATTTCGAATATATATAGCGCTTTACGGTGAATTCAATTCATTTGTGAAACTTTACATTTGCCCGACAATTGACAAATATGTAAATTAAGCAATGAAATTTTGCCTTGATTTTATAAAAATAAATTGTTTACACAAGAACTCACGACAAGAAAAAGTTTTATTGCAATTTATAAAATAAGTTAAGGAAGAAGTTTATTATACGGGATTTATTTTCAAAATGTAAACAAATGCTTCTTCGTTGCTTCTTCCATTCTAATTCATTCCCCATTTCAACCTACACTGCTTCTGGAAGATCTAAAATTTTTGGGCTTTACAACGTAAAACTTTTCTACGAACTCTCTTTCCTTGATTTTCGTCCCTTCTACCACTTATTAATAATAATAGTGATTCTACTTTCGTTTTCCACAAGAAACAATGTTTGAATAAATGATACAAATTGTCTTTCAGCTGATTTTGACATTTCGAAAATAAATTAGGAGTGAATTGAAAAAAATTTAATTCACTCGGAATGCAGAACATGCTTTTTCATTTAAAGTGAAATTGAAATTCGTTTTCAATTCACTTTCACTCAGAATACAGAACAGGGGTGAAAAAAGGGAAATTTTAAATATTCTACATTTTGACGTCAACTTTCTAAACTATCTTAGAATTAAAACTAACTTCTAATTATTATGTTTTAGAACTTTTAATAATTTTAAAAGCAATTACGTATTATTGTTCCGATTCTCATTGAAGTTTTAAACTTGTCGGCAAGATTTGTAAATAACTGACGACGTCTTAACTAACCATTTTCACAATTGATTGAACATAAGTGAATCTAATTAACTGTACTTATATAAAATTGCCATCGCAGCAAATCAATCATTATAACAATTATTTATATGTATATAACTTTATTTCTATTTGTATAGTGTGTAAAATACTCGCATGTACTACCTTGTACCACTTAACTATATTTAATCACGCTGAGGTTTTATTTTTTCTTCTAATTATATTTTCTTAAGTTCAAATTTCAAACGAATTATTCCATAATAATTTCTATCAATAAATCGATATTTTATTTCTAGCAAATGTTCATTGCGATATATGTATGTATGTAATATATGTGCTCATTACAGAATTCAAATTGGCAATAATAATTATTGTGGTGTTCTTCTGTCAGATTTGCTTGAGTTTTACATCCAAATTGATGTTCATTAATCCAAAGTCTGACACGCAAATGATTTTTATACATTTTAAACAGACATAGTAAATTAGCACGACAGACGGTACGGCGAGTTCAAAGCTCATGCCACAGTTAAACAAAAACTACTCTCTAGCTGCATAATTAACCATTAAATGACACCTGATGTGGCAATTACCTACTCGTTGCTATATGTATGTAAAAACCAGCTTTATCCAATATAATTATTTGTGCACCTACTTAGCAGCATTTAGGTTCTGCTGCCGCAATAGCTAATAACTGCTTTATAATTCTACAAACTGTGCAATTTAATGGATTCAATGGAGGTGATGCACTCGGGGCTTTTATTTGCATTATGATGATATGAAGCACCCTATTCTATTACATACATTATATTGACTTTTTGTTATGAATGAATTATTATTTCTTGATATTTGTTTTAATCAATGACAAATTAAAATCAGACCCGGAATTCAATTCCTTGGAATAAAATTCAATCATCTGACGTTTCTATGCATTATAACTTAACAAAGTCTGTGTCAACCACTAAAATTAATAAATTCAATATTAACACCATGCCATACAAGACACAGTGAATGAACAGTGTTTTGCTTGACCTTGCTCTTTGGAAGTTGCATAACAAGGGCAAACGAAATACAAAGTTGTGTGAAAGCAAAAGCAAAACAAATACAAAAATAACAAGAAGTTCTGCTGCTTTCAGGGTTTAAATTAAAAAAACTGCCATTGTGATATAATAATGTTGATTTGGTTAGATGATTAATGTTCACTGAAATTCTGACAGTGAACAAATATTTGACGATATTCACATCTTGGACTCAAGTGAACATACTAAATTTTAACGAGAATCAGAATACGAATGAATCACTTTGACTTTCAACACTCGCACAAACAAACAATAAACTTGTCCTCCTTGAACATTAGTTACCGTTTTAATATCGTTCACGAAGCGAATCAAAAAACTGGCGAATGAATGAAATTGGTATTCAAATTCTCTAAAATTCGCCAGGTGATAGACCTAACCTCAAAAATAAATAGGAATTCATAAGGATAAAAAGATATTTTTAAGAATAAAATAAAAAATTCGATCCAAATCATTAAACAATACTGACAAAAAATAAAAGTTTTTAAATGATGCAGCGATACACGAAATTGAAAAAGCTGACAGATCTCAGTACGAGCTGTTGAAAATTTTGTTTCTCACAAACAAATTGCATGATTTATTTCAATAAAATTGTCGTTAAACAAAATTTAATGAAAGAACGCTAAAGAGGAAATGCAGCGCCGTAGCTAGAGTTGAATTTAAGGTAGGGTATCGGTGATAACATGTAAGGCGGAGGTCAAAATTTTACTTGATATGAAATATGATCTGGTAACGATGGTACTCAATGTAACATGATGCATTGATCAAAAAATAAACGAATGAAAGTCGTTTCCAATATAACCTTAATGATTACCAAATTCAAGCGATGGTTAAAGCAGTGGACCTAAGGGATTTTTCGGCCCAATTAATTTTCTCGTCGGGTCGCAACTCCCAAAACTTTCCCACTCATTACACTTGCGCCATCATAGCATTGGCTTAGCATACAAGAGTGGTCAATGTTATTTAACGTTAATTCCGTAAAATTGGCTGCATCAAGATTTTCATTAGTAGTAACTGTCATCAACGACTCATTGACAATTCCATCTTTAACGTAAGGTATTGCTATTGCAATATTTTCGCGGTTATTTTTCTTCCATTATAGTAAACCAGTTTATGTCCGATTCATTAATATCTTTAACAATGGAACTTCGTACTGCTATAATCATTGCTAAAATTATTTTATTTTGAATTTCAGTTGAACGGTATGTTGCAATTTGTGTATATGAGTAAGAGACTCTTTCAAATTTGGATCTTTCATGCAGGTGGTATTCAAAAAAATTCTGAAATAATCCTTGTTCTTTTTCTTCCTCCAAAATATAATGTACAGCTAATTCGTTGACAAATCGTATAACCTGAATAATGGACCTAACGTAGTACCTAGATAATGTCTCTCTAAAGCTTTTTGATGTATCAAAGTTTCAACACTGCTAATAGTTGTAGAGGCCCTATTTAATTTGTCCTGCCAAATCGCCATAGATTGGTTATGGTAAATGGGGATTTTTCGTGTTTTGGAAAACCAGTTTTTGAACCAGTGGCATAGTTGATTTTTTGAGGTAGGGCATTGAAGGTATAAAGTAGGGCATTTACCCCTAATGTCCCCCCTTGCTACGGCCATGAGGAAATGGTGAAAATCCGCGCATTAAATTTGGGGGTGGCCGTGGCGCGATGGATGTGTGCTCGCCTGTCAACCTCATGATCACAGGTTCGATCCCTGCCGTCGTCTATGTCGCTTTAATTCCATTAAAAACCTGCTAAAAATTGTCATCAATGGGTTGCTGGTTTACTCGTTGCATGTTGTTCAGGCATAACACTAACAACATGTAATTAAGTTAAACTAGTATGCCCAACAAGGATGAATACGAATAAAATAATGCGAATTATAAGTGACATAGAAATAAGACACGGCATTTCTCCGCTTTAGTTCAGCCGCCATCCCTGGAGATAAAATATCTGAGACAACAACCTTCAGTCTCAGAACATCGTGCCACACATCTTTCCTATCCTTCTTTCTCTTCATCAACTTCACGCCCGCGCTGTGTTGAAACATTTAAAGGGTAATCATAATCCCTTGAGCGCGGGTAGATTATACAAAAAAAAAAAAAAAAACATACGTATAATGTTCATTTTATGTGATCTCTTACTTTGCCGCAAATCATTGAGAGTAAACGAATTTTTCATGTGAAACAGGTACATTTTCGGTAAATAACTAAATCGTTTAACCTAATAAGAAATTGCAAGCCATTCGCCTAACATTTCGTCGAAACCAAACGAATAATCGATTCACGAACCTTAACATGAATCCAAATACCAAATTAAAAAAGAGGCTGGGTGCGACCCACACTGATAACTTCCCATTTGTTTAAAAAAAACTATTAATTCATTATTTGTCAACATTTTACCAATTGTACAAAATTATACTATGTATAAAATAAACTAAATTAGAAGTCAATATCACTACTAGTTCAAATTGTTTTCCGTTCTTAGAATATCTGGGTTATGAAATTTTTTTTTCATTTTTTTTTTATTTAAAAAAATAACGGTATGTTCATTTTTTTCCAAATTCATACCAAATCTGTATGACCTTATAATGAGTACAGTAAATTTTATTTAAAATCAATAGCATTATTTTTTCGTGGGATATTTGAAACTAAACAAAATTTTTACTTTTTTTTAAACCATTATAGTGAAAAACTACTCACTTAATTTTAATAAACGCCCTTTCAGCCTCTTTTGAAGTTATTAGGTGCGTTTTATTATTCACAAATCTATCTGGATCCGGATCTGGATTAAGTTTTAACATGTATTACAAAAACAATTTGGGATCCTGTTTTCTATCGGGATCTATTTCAAAGATCCAAAAATTAGTTATTACACTGGCGAATAGATGGCTTTTATGATAATGTAGTGTAACCTATAGTGTAAAGAAAAAAGACAAGAAATAATTGAAAATTTACAAACCCAAGGATAAAAAGAGACGGGATTATAACACTGCTGTCAGTAAGATCCGTATCGTTTTATTTTCAAGGCAAGATCCCGATCCGGATCCAGATAGATTTGTGGATGATAAAACGCACATATTATCTATTAAACAAAATTTATTTGAAGTCGATATCTTTACTCGTTCTTGAGATATCGACGATGAAAAATGGTACCAGAACGTACGGACGTACGAACGTTCGTACACACACACACACAGACATCTCTCTAAAAATGATTGATATAGCCTCTAGGGACCTTGAACCGTCGAGAAATGTAAAAAATTCCAATTTGACAAATCGGACCGATTACAATAACTCCCTATGGGAAGTTAAAAAGCTAACAAAAAGCATTCGCAGGGGTCCATTTTTACTTGCGACTAGTAGGTGCTATAAGACAAGTTATGCATTCGTAAAAATATCTCAAAAACTGTTCCACAGGTTTTTTTAAGAAAAATTCAAATATTTCATTAAGTGAAAGCTAGGTTATGGTTGAAAAAAATACCGAAAAATGGTTATTAATGGTACCCCCTTGGAACCATTTCTTTTGTTTTTGATTTTTTCGAAAACGGTACAACCGATTTTCGGATCGTATACGACCCAGTCGTGCATTTCATTTTTTATTCACTCTAAAATTGAAATACTCAAAATTTTTCTACTAAAAGATGGCGTTCTTTTAAAATATACTTCTTTCAATATTTTGAACGTCATCTGGTATATTTTGTGAAGATTCCTAGGATTTTTGTGATATCCGTGCGCCAGGCCATGTCAAATCTTATTTATCTCTTTTACCTTTAACAATGATGTTTAAATTTAACTCTGACCAATAAATATATTATCTTTCAGTCACAATTCTCAGAGTTAAAACATGTTGAACTGTTGTTAATTCTTGACATGAAATCAAACTTATTGTTTTGCAAATGAAGTCTATTTCACAATTATTTGAAACCTGTTTAAAACTTTTTGCACACAACGGTATTTTTAGCAATTTTCTATCGGGTTCAAAACAAGTTATGTTAGTTGTTTGATTATATATGTAACTATTAATAGGTATTTTATGTCCAATCAGAGGACATTATAACAGTTCCTTGATTTACGGTATTATCTATTTTTTATTAAGGTAAATCAAGCGCAATAAAGTACTTTTTATTTATTCAATTAAAATGAAATGGTATACGAGTAAGTATGTGACAAAGTTCGACTACCCAATTATCATAACTGAAACTTACAAATCATGGCAGTGTTAGAAGTCGGATTATGATTGCATTTAATTATTGTTTAACTTTGGCCTTTATCAATCTTAATTATATATTTTTATTTTATTTTTCCAGATGAAACCGAGTTCACATATCCAAAAGACAACGAAGAATACTTGGTACGATTCCTCAGGCCGTGTAAATTTTATCCAGAAAGCGCCAGAGATTTGGTAAGATCAATAAACTCTCACATTGTTAGGGTGTATTAAATATTTTTTTTATTTAAATTTTTTTTCACATACGTATATTTACTTGTGTTAAATTATTATTAAAAAAACAATTTAAAAGATGTAACGAACTTGTACGACTGTAAAATATTAAAAAAAAAATACTTGTTCACTAATCAGGTATAACGTGCTTCTATGTCACAAGCGGACGCTTGCCGCATTAAATAAGTATAAATAAAGTAATTAAACATATTACCACAGATACTTTAGATAACTCTAATATCTGTGATATTACTTTGTTATACACAAGACAATAAAAACCACCATCAGTGGGGATAAAACCACCTGAACTTTTGATTAATATTCAAATATCGTGTATCGTTCATTTTTTTTATATGAATTAATGATCCTAAGATGACTCTTCCAGGTTTAACAATGTCACTATCTGGAGTCGAGTAGTCAGAGTAATATTTACGTATGGGCTGATTGGACTATAGCCCAGGCTGACAAAGTTAGACTGTCATAAAAAAAAGTCTCGGTTTGTTTCCCAATTCCAGCGAAAATAATTTTGTGAGAAATTGACAAATCCTTTAAGAGTATGAAAAAAGCACGTCATGAAATGTGTTTCTAATATTTGCTGTTCGCACTAGACAAAAAATTGTAAGGCTTCTCCATTCCTGCAAACATGCGCCCAGAACTGGTTGAGAGTTAGAATTTATAATCTTTAGGCTCTCTACGAGGCAGCCTCAAATTTATTTTTGTGTTAAAGTCCTTCAAAAAGTAAAATCTTACATTAACATTTTAAAGCAAAAACATAAATATTGTCCTCTTTGGTGGATTTTTTTCTGTAAAATATTTGACTGGTTTTTGTGTGATGAGAACAAAAAAAAATACAGGCAAATTATCCTCAGTGTCAATTGTTCTTATAATTTCATCCCTCTATCTAAATTATTGTAGAAAACACTTCTTCAAAAATCGCGAATCATTGTTTACCTTACCCTAAACTCAATTTTATCGCAGGTTAGATGGCCTTAGTATTTTGGATGGAATTATCCACTTTCAAAGTCAAATTGTTCATTATTGATATGAATTCAGTTTCACCTCTAAGATTAAAATACAAAATACATTTTAACTTGCGACAAATCGCATCGTAAGAAATATAAGAGAGTTGGAGCCTTTTGAACGACGTGATTTTTTTGTATAATGTGCGCTTTTTCACATTGAGGCTCATGTGTTCTACGAGTATTTTTGTTCTGCGATAGAAAATCGCCTTGGAGTTCATAGTCTAACTTTTCCCATTGCCTTCAATTTATTAAATGGATATATCGAGGCGTTTGGATTCAATTTACTCAGGGCCCGTATTACGAATTACGATTATCGTTTAAAATCCCTCGTTATCGTTAAGTTGCGATTGCGTTTTACGATACTCGTTTTTTTAAAACGATAATCGTTTTCTCTTACGACTGCTTTTGGCACTCGTATTTCATTGTTTTGACACATGTACTATTTTTGACAGAAACATTGAAAGAATGAAGTTGGATGCGCTTAAAAAAATAGATTTTTTTTATTTTATCAGGCAATATTTTGATGCATCCATTATCGTAAACCATAATCGGTCCATGTGTTGACTATCGTTTTCCAGGGTATCGTTTTTTTGCCTTTCGTTTCGTAATCTGTAATACGGGCCCAGGGTTGCACGAAACTTAAATACGCTACTACTACTGGAGTTTTCAATTTATTGTTTTACTTCATTTAATTGTTTAAAATTCACTTTAAGGTTATCACAAAATAGAAAGAGTTTCATCTGGCCTGTTTTGTAGCTTATGCTAAATTTGGAAGACACACAAAAAAACACAAACACAATTTTATTGAAAGAGGGTTTTCTATACTAGCATAACGTGCAATGTATTGTTGAAAGCTTTTGCATTCATCGATTCATATTGAAAATTTTGAATGAAACACCAACCAATTTAGTCATCTTCCAACAAGGTTAAGGCTGAAAAAACAAAACTTAATTTTTTGTCATGCAAAACTATACCGAATGAATGGGATTAGTAGCTGAGTCATCCCAGTTCTCAGAGCTTGTAGAGTTGTGTTGGCAGTTACAACCATTGACTTGAGAACACCTCATTGTACAAATCATTTGGGAACATCTTGCTTATAAGAAATATGTATATGTATTAAAATATGAACATAATATGATTTTTTGTACTTATTCATTTATCGCGGGAGATAAACTAAGAAGATTGCACCCGAACTGCCAAATTTTGGATGTGAATATAAATGCTAATAGTTGCTTTTCTTGTACAGGTCTACCCACTCAAGTAAAACTTCAACAATTTCGCTGTTAATTTTACAAGGCTTATGCTTAAATTAACATGGTAAAATTTCGTAAAACATCCTATTTAGTTGATTAAAGAAGCGCCATATTTTATTTCAACATAAAATTCCAGTAAATAAATAAATGATAAAATCGACATTAAAAGTATGTATTTTGTTAAGAATTTAACATGATCATTGATCAGTAGTGTTAAAAAACAACAACCTGATTTCTAGTTAATTTTAAATGACATTTTTACTGAGATGAAGAACGAACACTGATGATTGGCCAACTGACTGACATTGTGAATTTAAAAAACACAATACATTTTTTATTTGGTCCATTTGCTATTTACTGTTATGATTTTTCAATTAGATATTACAAAAATACCAAAATATTTAACAAATATAATTTTAAAACAACTTTATTGTATTTTTTAAATTTTAATTACAGATCAAACGCTATTATGCCTTTAAATTGAAGCACTGTGATATTTACGATAACCTAGTACCAAGCCGCGAAGAAAACATTTTCAAAGCGAATGTTCTTACAGTTTTCCCTAATCGAGATCAATGCGGAAGAAGAATCTTACTTTTGGAGCTTGGAAGTGAGTATAATTATTTTAAATATATTTTAATTCAGTGTTCATCCGACAAAAATGATTGAAAGTTTAAGTCACTAGGCCCAGGTTTTCCAGGTATTATAATTTACTACATTAATGCTATAAACAAAATAAAAACCAGCGCTGAATCACATGTTCAAACCTATAAAGTAGATGATTGATAATTATTAAAATTTTTAAGTACAACATGGGACAGGTGCACACAATTCTTCCTTTACTCTGAAGCGACTCATAAAAATATGTGGCAACTTTTCGTTTAATTCATGAATTAAAACTTTTCGTTTTTTAATGTAAAGTAATTAAACCATCGACAAAAAATCGTGCATTAATTAAAATCAAATTTAAAAGTCGTTCGTTTTAGTCTACACTCGATGGTCAATGAAAGGAACAAAATTTCAAATTTTATGCTGAAAACGTGCTTTACAAATTTATTGATAATTATAGAAAGCCTATTCTGAATCATCATTTGACTTCTCAGGCATAATGTCAACACCCAATTTAATTTTTGCATAAACAAGAATAAAACTCACACAGATAATAATACGAGTATAATAACGATTAAGTTCGTTGACTCAACGAATAAATCATCAGTCAATGAACGCATTTTAATACAAAATTAATTGCTTTAGGACTAAAATCAATTCAAAATAAAATGCACGACTGGATCGGAAGTACTTGCTCTTAAGTAAGAGTATTTTAGAATTTAAAAATTTGTGATAAATGCATAAAGTTGCCGTCTGATCTCTAGAAAAGTATAAATGTATGCAAACAAAATTTAAAAACTCGTTTTATTATTAAATTATTTTTTTTTATAATATAAGAAATTTCCTTAAAATTTTTCTAAAAATTTGAGATATCAATTTCATGTTTTTATTAAAATGCAATTTAGGAAGGAATTTCAAAAACCAATCGTTATACATTTACATTTTTAGGATATTAAATTTTTAATCCAAATAATATTCTTTCAAAAATCCAAAAAAATATTTAATGGTTCATTTTTAAATACAATAAAATTTTAAAACTGTTTCCTGTTTGTGTAACCTTTTTTCTTGATAATAATTTATGTCCTTAAGTAAGCTTCAGGTCAATAATTAAATATTGATTTTCAATAATTCATATAGCTGCAACGTTTTGGGTGTATATCCTTTTTCAGGCCTTAACATTAACATTACTTAACATTAACATTACTCACAACTGACTTGAAATTTACAAAGATACAAAAAAGATAAGGAAATAACTTTTTATCTTTGAACATTATATTATAAATTTATAATTTAAAAAAACACAAGCCTGAAGAAGGGTGTAAACACGCCCAAAAAATGTTGATTATTGAAAATCAATTTTTAATTATTGATCTAAATCTCTCTTAAGGACATATTTTTATATTTTTTTAAATGCAAAGTAGAACCCAAATTTTGGTCAAAATCGGTTGAGCCGTTCTCGTTAATGAGAAAGTCGAAAATATAAAGAAATGAAATTAATAACATTTTCCTTTTTGTCGACCAAAATGTAGTCCATGTCTATAACATCATACCTAATTTTTGTATCAAAATCGTTAAAGTCGTTTTTGAGGTCCATAAAATTATGCATAAAAGTAGTAGACCGTTATTTTCGGAGCGAAAAAAAAAACTTCAATTTCTCCTCTAGAGAATCATCGAAGGACCTTAAATACCAAGTTGGAAGAAAATTGCTTCAACAGCTTAGGTTGTAGGTCTAGGTACAGACATACAGAAATATCAGACGTACAGACAGACGGAATTGGGGACCCCTTTTTTATGTTCTCCATAATCGTAATGTTAACTTGGATACCAATCTGGAGGTCGATTACGAAACTTCCCCTTAAGTACCTACATCGCAAGTAGGATCTGTTCGTGTACTTTTTAAAACTTCATGGGTCAGAGTTGAGTGAAAAAAACAAACAGTATTAATTTATATTTAAGTTCATGTTAATCAATGCGGGAAAAAGACAATTTTCGTTTGTATATTTTCTATTTTTTTTTATTGCAATTTTCCTAACAGAGAAATGGAAGCACAAGGAAGTTTCTCTAGACGAAGTTTTCAAGGGATGTGTTCTCTTCCTCGAAGCAGCTATGCTCGAGCCAGAAACGCAGGTCGCCGGAGCTATTGTCATCTTCGATATGGATGGTTTGAGTATGTCACAAACCTGGCAGTTTACACCACCATTTGCCAAGAGGATTGTAGACTGGTTACAAGTAAGTAACTTTCTTTTAAATTCTTAAAACCTTTAAAACTTGTCCCTTTAAAAATATTTTTTTTTTCAGGACTCTGTGCCGCTACGAGTCAAAGCAATTCACATTGTCAATCAACCAAAAATCTTCAACCTAGTCTTTGCCCTGTTCAAGCCGTTCTTCAGGGAGAAATTGCGTTCCCGCATCTATTTCCATGGCACTGATCGGGAATCATTGCACAAGCACATTTCAACCAAATGCTTACCACCAGCTTATAATGGTATTCTGGAACAACCACGTGTCGATGCCATGCAATGGTATCAATTGATGAAACTCTGCGAGCAGGAATATGTTGCAATCAATTCATATGGATATAAGAAAAAGTAGTAGTTAATATAAAATAATTTATTGTTATTAATTAAATTTATTAAGCAGTAACGGTGCTGTGTGTTAAATTTGTTTGTTTATTTATTTTTAAAATCAAATTTTTCTTTATTAATAAGTTTAAGTATACGTAGAATACTCAAAATGAGTTTTTTTTATTTAGAAAAGAAAATATAAACATAATGAAAAATTGGCCAATGGGGGTATAATAGTGTCATTTTATATTTTTATTCGGTCTAAAAATAAAATATAACTATATACATATAAATACTTTAACAGACAAAGTGAACACTCTTTATGTGATGTGAACACTTAAAACGCACAAATTGTTTTTAAAAAGAAATTTTAATCCTACAACAAAAATGTTGTTTTTTATATATATTATATACAAAAACAAAAATATAGGTAGGTACCTACTACCTACCTTAATTTTATTTATTTTTTAACAAAACAATGAATAAATAGGAATAAAGAAAGTCAGTAAAAAAACAGATTGTTTTATTGTCTATTTTATGTTTAATTTAAAATAACCGGACGGACACATCTTTCATCATAGCATCATGACTTAAAAATATAAAAACTTGATCTAATGGAACTCATATGTAAAACTTGCAAAACTTTCCCTTGGAACTTAAAGAACCTCAGGTCTCGAAGAGTTATTAATACAAAAATAATTGTCTGCAAAATTGAACTTTATTTCTGTCCAGATTATACTTTTTCGGTGGTGTGGTACTTCATGCCTTAAAATCTAATTTAATATTAAAATTTCTTCATTAGGTCAGGTTTTAAACTAAGAGCACAAAAATTAAGTTTTTTCAGCAATGTCTTACAACGAAAAAAATGTTTTCCAAAAAATAATGCCGAACCTTAAAAAAGTCAATTTTGAATCATATTATATGCAGTGAACTCCTATTTCAAAATGAGTTTTTCATATTCGAGAATAATACTATGTCGACCAACAAACCGAAATCTGTGATTTCAGCTGAAACTTGTTGAGAATCCAAGCAAGTGTAGCGAGATTCCTTTGAGATTTCGTTAAAACCCAAAATTTTCGTTAAGATTTCGCTGAAATATAATCCAATATAATTTGAAATATCAAAAGTTTTCAGCCGAAATCTCGTATTTCATTTTGGTGCGAACATATGTAATACTAATAATCTTAATATGCGTTGAAACTGACAAAATCAAAGTAACTGATCGGTACGAGTTATTTTTAATCTTAAAAGTTCCTTTATTGACCACAAAATGTATTTATTATTTTATTAAAAGCCCAAAAATAACTTTGTAAAGTAATTTTATTTTAATAACAGTTACATCTTAACGTAATAACACACCACGAAAATAATTCCCTGGAAAAGGATTTTTTCTCGCGATCCCCCAACACTGCTTTACTAATATACGCCTGTGATCTGTCAAAAAATTCATTCTAGAAAAATGAATCGTGTCCTTTGTCATTAAGAAATTCTAGAGTGATGGTGATCGCCAAAATTTGTTCCCCAAATAATTAATTAAAGTTTAATTTTTTTTCTATAAAATATATTTGAATTTTTATCAAAAGAAAAATATTTTTAGACAAAAGTGTTATTAATTATTAATTAAGTGATTTATATTTTTCTTGAACAAGTTGATGAACGAAATAATTGAAAAAGGTATGTTAATATGAAAAGATTTTTATGAACAAAATTTCGGAGATATTTTCATTAAATTCTATTAGAACCAAAAATTAAACAAAATTCTTTTATTAGTTTTTATATTTTGGAATATTTTTTAAATTTTTTATATTTGCGACTTTTTTAGCTTAACATTTTTCGTAAATTAATTATTAATTATAAAATTACTCTGAAATTGTTCAGCCCTAGCTGTCAAAAAGATCGTTTTCGGAAGGCACTTTTATTATTGATTAAAATTTTTTCGGAGTTAACAATAATTGAAAATATGATGAATAAAACAAATTATTGCCCTTGTTTCAAGTATAGTAAAGGTTCGTGAGTATTTATTTATTCAAGTTTGACTTTCTATTTTGTGGTACCCCGTGACGTAAAAGTTAGTGCGTTGAAATGTCACATCGAAGGTCTTGCGATCGATTTATCGATTTTTTTTAAACAAAAAACGTTTTTCAGTGGTAAAGTCTCTCAGTGGAAATAAAAATCCACATTTTAGACGCTCAGATTCGTATCTTCGTAGATCCCGTATGCTTTGGCGGCAACGCGCACGCAAGAACAATAATTGTAATTCACTTATCCATTATTGTTCATTAACCATCGCAACAACCCGTTTGTTTATTTTTTTGACTTCCCATTTCAAATTCTGTGGCAACAAGGAATAACAGCATAAGTCGACTTATGTCGAAAATGAGTTTTTATATCATCCAATGCGCAATAAGCCATTCCGTATGTCATATTTTTTTCGTATTTTTATCTCAGATGGTTAAGGAATTACAGACAAAAGAAAAAAGTCTTGTACCTGATTTGTATTGCAAACTAAACATTCAAATCGCTCTCCAGAAAAGTAGCAAAAATTGACTTATGTATGTCCTTTTTCCTTGTTGCCACAGAATTATTCCCTCTAAACTTTAACCTAGCAAAAGGCTTACGGTGACTAGGTTCTGCTTTGAAGCACAGAAGTATGCAAAGGCGGAACTCGTTTCTGCAGAAACGATCCCATGGTCGATAATTCCAAGAAAAGGAGAATGATATCACTGCTAAGTACCCTGAACAGAAGTGGTTTTCCACTGCTCTCGGATTCTCTCTTGTCTTCAGTTCCAATTATGTCAAACAGCTTAGTCATCACCTTACGTAAGCTTCTCTACCATTTTGAGAGATGAGGTCAGTAATAGCCATGATATGAAAAAGTCTCGAAAAGCTTCGGATAATGATTGCGATCAAATGCAAAAAAGACTCGCACCTCCATAGGATAACGACCTGCGAGTACGTACCTGGATTTGGACAACACTACATAGGTTTTATACAAAAAAAAAATCAAGCCTCTGGCTCTTTCTTTGAAACAGCAAGGGTCCTATTCACTGAACCAAAGTAGATGTTTTCCAGCAATTCCAGCAGCTGCTAAATGGTCAAAAGGTAGATAGGACAAAAAGATAACCAATTTCCAATCAATAGAGAACCAGTTCAAGCATGAAGTATAGCATAGCAAGGGTCCTATTCACTGAACCAAAGTAGATGTTTTCCAGCAATTCCAGCAGCTGCTAAATGGTCAAAAGGTAGATAGGACAAAAAGATAACCAATTTCCAATCAATAGAGAACCAGTTCAAGCATGAAGTATAGATGATGTACATAGGTGTACCAACACTATAGTTGGCAAGTATTATAGTATGTGGACGATACCGACAACATCGACCATTCTCAAAGTTCCGTTAAAGAATCCTTCACGGGCTTAGAACTTTTTGAAAGATACTTTTGACATATACTTTGCCATGCGTGCGAAGAGATCGCATGGGGGAAAAAACTATGTGAGCACGTCGACTAATTTGTTCGGTACCGTTGAACTAATTGACAATAATGTTAGAGTGAAGACACCATTAACATCTCAGTCCCCAGGTTCCACGCGACAAAGAATATCGAACCTCTGGTTTAAAGACAAAGCCATTGCAGATCACGGCTAAGTACCCTGCAACGAAAGTCTGCTTCCACTGCTCTCCGCTCAGGCTCAAGCTCAATACACTTGAGAGACCAATTCCTTGACCGGTATTTGGTATTATCTGCGACAAGGTATGAAAGTAGCCCAAAAAGTCAAAATGCGTCAACTACATTTGTTTGGTTAAATGAGAGGGCAAATTCCTAAACGCATATCTTGCGCAAATTCTGCTAAGCAAACTGTTCAAAATGCAGATACAAAAATCTCTGCTAAGCAGTGTCCTAAAATGCAATCGATGCTACTTTCTTGCGCAAATGCGGAGGCATTCGTGCAAATGTCAAACATTTTATGCGCAATTCTCTTACATAATATGCGTATTTTGATTTGCTATATCTGGTTTGCTGGTGTTTTGCTTTGCAAATCTTGCGTTTAGGAATTTGGCCAGAGACTTTTTAAATCCCAGCCCCCAGGTTCGAGGCGACAAAGAATATTGAACATTTGGATTAAAGGTCAAGCCATTGCAGCGATCTGTAAGTAGCCTGCAACGAAAGTGTGTTCCCCTACTCTCGACTCAGGATCAAGCTCAGGACACTTGAGAGAACAATTCTTTGACCAGTATTTGGCACTGTGTGCAAGGAGGGCACATGGGGAGAACAACTTTATATTACCTGCGACAAGACAAGTTGAAAAAGTCAAAATGCGTCAACTACATTTGTTTGGTCAAATGAAAGACTTTTTAAATTCCAGCGCCCAGGTTTGAGGCGACAAAAAATATTGAACATTTGGATTAAAGGTCAAGCTATTGCAGCGATCTGTAAGTAGCCTGCAACGAAGGTGTTCTTCCACTACTCTCGACTCAGGTTCAAACTGGGTACTCTTTTGAGTGAAAAATTCTTTGACCGAATTTGGCCCTGTATGCGAGGAAGACGCATGGTGAGAAAAACTATGAAATAATTCCAAAATTTTAAAACACGTCGACTACCTTTGCTTGGCCACATTGGCAATAATGGTCTATCTAAGCGACGTTTTAAATGCTAGCCCCCAGGTTCGATGCCTCAAAGAATACCAAACCACATCTGGTTTAAAGACGAATCCATTGCAGATACCAGAGCGCCTACCGACCAGAGCGCCTGGTCTAGCTGAGTGGAGGTAGCGTGATTGGAGGTATAGAGTAAATAGCCGCCGTGTTTCATGCATCGGTCCTTCACGAAACGCTCCTGGTATATTCAGGGATCCGTACATATATTATATACATTATGAAGATATACTTACGCTTCATCCTAACAACTGAAAAACCTAAGGAAAGCACCAAATACAAAGTCACAGTTTTTGTTTGCATATTTTTTATAATTTGATTTATTTTTCTTAATAATATTTTGTTTTTACTTCTTTTTTCATGTTTTTTTTTTGGATTTTTTTCTCTTTTAATATTTTCATCGTCATCGTCAATCAGAGCTTTATTTGAATACATACAATAGCATTTGTTTTTATTTTTTTTTTTGTAGTTGTTTTAAAACTAATTTCATTTGCTTTGTTTTTTGTTATTGTTTAATAGTAATAATTAATAATATAATAATAATAATAATAATCAACATATTTTATTTCGCAGTTTCTTTTCTTTTAATGTTTTTGCAGCAGCATAGCGCAATTATAATTTCCCTTCTTCCATAATTTGTTAGAATAATATTTTTTTCAAAAACCACAATAATTTTATTCATATTTGTCAATTTCCTTTTGATAATTTCAATCAAGGTTTTTGTGTTAAATATTTTTTCCTTTGCAATTTTTGTTTGTTTTAATGAAAAATTTCCAAGCAATGTTTTAGCTTTTCTTTGTTAATTAGCAGCAATTTTGTTTTTTTTTTTTTTTTTTAATTTTTAAATAATTAGAAAAAGAAAATACATTTCATTTGGAAATCTATCCATAATGTCAAATTTATGTTTTGTGTATACAGAGTAAAATTTTGAAGTGTCATCATAATAATAGTGTATAATATATTTATTATTTTTTTATGTTATTTTTGTGTGTTAAAAATTTGAATAATAAGATATTTATAAATGTATAATTTATCATGATGTTGTGTATGTTTATTTATTTTTCTGTATCATGCCATTTTTATGTTTTGATAAAATGTACAGTGATGGGGTAGAAAAAATGCCTTTTGTCGACATATTTGATCTTTTTTTTTTTTCTTCTAATTTTTTTGGTTTGGAGTTTATTTTTTTTTTGTAGGGTATCGAGTGTTTATTTGGTATAATTTGTGTATGGCTTTTGTTTTGTATAGAATAAGGAGAGTTTGTTTGCTTAAATTCAATGCAATCATGTATGTATCTTTTTTAATTATGTATATTTGAAAAAAAAATTTAAATTTTTAAAAATAAAACTTCTAATGAATCATATAAAATTCGGTTCAGTTTTAAAATATATTCTTCAATATGGGCTTCAATGTCCATGTATATTTTAAAAGTAAGCTAAATTTTTGACTGAAAACAAAAATACTTTGTACAAAATACAATATATAGTATTTTACAAAATGTTGGGTGGATGTAAAATACTGTAGATGTGTTTTTAGATGAAGTAAATTTCCTACTTTGGTGTTTTAACCATTTACATTCATAGTTTTCTTCTGTCTGATTCTAAAAAGTTTGATATTCGTTTTATATTCAAGAATTGAAATCACTTTTTGAAGCATAAGCTGATACAATTGAATTTAGCCGATATGATAAGACATTGACAGTAGGTAATTTAGTTCAATCAGAATTGGCAGAATAATTAATTAGAAAATTTAGTTTCGATATATGCTTTAGCTCGGTAGCAAATAATTAATAATAACGTATAAACATCAAAATAATTTACTTTTTCTTAATCTTATATTTTTCTTTTAACTATAATTGTGATAAAATTGCTTTCTTTATTGATTTCAGATGAATATGCTTTCAACAGACCAGTTCGTGCAAAAACGTAAGTAAAAATCCTTAATTAAACTTTTTATAAAATTTAAAACAATATTAAAATCGTACTTATTCGACTAGGCCAATATCATATCAAATAACTATTTTTTCTTATCTGAAATTGTTCTGATTACTCCGACACAAATAACGTGCCAACGAAATTTATATGTTTCAAGTTCAATTACTGGATTGAACCAAATTAATGTTGTGGCACATAGTGCAGAGTTCCTCATATTTTCGAAATCCTAAAATTTCCAATAGATGTATTCGTAGTTGGACAGATCTTCAGGTCGCCAAAACAATGGAGTTCTAAGAAATCACTCTAAGTAAACAATTCTTGCAACAAAAAAAAAGAGAATTGTGGATCTATTTTCACACCAATTGCCACTTTAGTTGTTTTGTTCCGAAACTTAAACTTCGAAGTCAAATATAACTTCCGATCGGAACTATCCCTTGATAGGACTGGCTATCCTGTACTCATTTCTAACTCAAGCGCAGTCTATTACAGTTCACACAGTATTAGTAGTATTTTTGTGCATCCGACTGTAAATAAAGGAAACATTAGCATATGAATCCACTGCAAATCATAAAATCAAGTGAAAGATTAAAATATATGCCAAAAAAACCTATTGGTATAACTTGGCTAACCTTATTATTTTTCAAGACCATTGATCGTTATTCAATTTCAACAATTTCATTTCAAAACTATGTCATCTTTATTTGGCAATCTGGAATCTCTCTCCGATCCGGTATCCCAATTGAACACTTTTTTTGATTCAAAAGATTCTCTGAAGTATATATGAAACTTTAAATGTGAACAATAATGTTATCCATTTGAAAATCAAAAATAAATGAAAATCACTTCGCACAATTAGGATACAAAAATCACAACTGACTTTTTTAAGTATATGAATGAGTGAGTGCTTCTGGTTTCGATTCTGATTTAAAATCCAGAAGCAAATTTTTCTCCTTTTCAGAATCACAACTGTCATCTTTTCCCAAGTGAACACTTTCAGAAGAGTCCACAAGGCATCCGGATTGCAAAATAAATATGACTAAGTAACGATATTGCTTTATATAAACTCGGACCTTTTCGAAAATGTCATTTGCGTCAAAAATGCAATAAACCCAAACTGCAGAAGTCATATGTTCGAAAACGCAAAACTAAATTTGTATACAAAAGCATTATAACGTAGTTTGCTAAAGCCATATGTTTGATAACATCATTTGCCACGCAACTCTGCAGCAAAAAAAATGAGTTTTGATAAACCAGAGAACGTGTTTTGTAAACTTGAAATGCGTTTGCAAGAAAATTGATTTACTTTGATCAAACAGATTTCGTGCAAGCCGGAAGATTGCATAATTGATGATAGCAATATATGAGCCAAAAATATATCGTGCGCAAATTGTGCTAAGCAAAAAGTTACATAGTGTTCCAAAATGCAGTCGATTCTATGCAGTGACATTTTTGCAAATGTTAAAACTATGTTCCACAGTTCACTATCATTTGCGCCTTAGGTGTTTTTAATACCTGCTTTGCAAATCTTGCGTTTAGAAATATGGTCATAGATTTCAACTCGATTTGGATCGAAATGCAGAACATGTACGCTGGTGTTTCATATATGTTTAACATACCCTGAAAATATTAAATGTTTTTAAACTGTAGAAACAAAAAAATAACTGGCAACTCACTTCGAATAATCAAAAGAATTTATTAAGTAATTTCAATATCTAACAATATATGTATATGTACCTATGTATAAAATATATTCCATAGCATATGTACATGATTTACTGAACCAGCTAAAGTTTTGTTTGTTTAAAAAATAAAGTGTGTTATCAATAATAGTAGTTTGAGCGAAAAATAATATAAACAAGCATTTTAACACAAGACACACAAAATATAAATATGAAAAAAATACTAGATAACATTTACATAATTATTTTTAAATTTGAATAGTTTTATTTCTTGTCTCTAAGCAACAAAAAAATATAAGATTTCTTATTTTTAATTTCTTCTTCTGTTCTTCTTTTTGTTTAACGCAGAAACTCTCCTTCTTCTATTTTGTTGTGGTGGATTTTTAATCGAAAAGAAAAATCATGTAAGTATATTCAAATATTTAACATTTCTCTCTTTTTCCTTTTTTTGTATTTTCAAATTTATTTGATTTGTTTTTTTTTTTTTTTTTTTTTGTAATATATATTTTTTGTATTTATTTATTTGAATTTGAATTAATTAATACATTCAGTTGTTTGCTGTTGTGTATTTAAATTATTTGAAAGCATACCTGGTGGCATTGCAATTGAGAATTTATCATTGTAACCGTTCAATGGATTATTACTAGTGCTATTAGTTACAAATCCATTCGCTAAACTATTCATGAATAGATTTTGCTCGTTACTAAGCCAATTAGCAATTTGTGGATAATTTACCTAGAAAATTTAATTATTGAAAAATATATGCTAATTTGTTTAAAATTTTCATTTGGAAAAAATAAATTAAATTTTAAATTAAAATTGAATGCAAAAAATGGGGAGACACATTAAATATAATTTGGGAAACGAAAAAAAGAAACAAACAATTTTTTTTACAACAAAGCAACAAACACCGATTTTTTGTAAAAATTATTCTTAGATCAAAATTTATTTTTAAACTATATAGTTGTTGATCACATAAAGCACATCATTGACCCATAATAATATTTGTATACTTAAAAGCAGAGAGAAGTGTTAGAGAGAAGAAAAGTAACTCAAAAGCGAAATATATAAATAACTTTTTTTGATTGAAAAAAAAAAAACAATCTCTTGTCGCATGCCAGGCATTATTTCAATAATTTTTTTCAAATTCAATTGAATTTTGTATACGTTAATAAATTAATTGAAAAAAAAAAACACAAAAGTAAACAAATGAAATTCCCAAAACACAAAGAAATGTATGCAAAAGTAGACCGAGAGACCTTTTCTCTCCCACCTTGTTTTAACAATAATTTTTTTTTGTGAATCTGTTTTAAGGGACCATATATACATACATACATTTGACACATGTTCTAACAAAAATGGTTGATTTTGGAGAAACCACCTTCATACCGATATCTACTCGTATTTATACAAAATAGAAAATGTGTCTTATACATACTCGTATGTATATCTATATGGACCCCTATATAGTTTAACGTTTGATGTACATTATGGAAAGGAAATGATTTGTGGTGGAGGGATGTGTATTTATTTTGTTAAATATTCAATACAAAATAAAAAATATATATAAACAATAATAATTCACATACAAATATCTACACAAACTGCCTATTTTTAAGGTATTCTAACATTCCTTGAACGTTGGCATTTACCTGTGCTTGAGAATTCTGTTGTGGATTTAAAAGACTATTTGGTAAATTGACACCATGATGTTGGGGTTGTTGTGGACCAAAACCTAAAAGAGAAGATTTATGCATATTAATAAATATTTAGAAATGAAAGCATTATATAAAAAATTCAATAATTCAATATTTCATATTTATTTATTTTTATATTTTATTTATCTTCCAGAAAATTCTTTTATATAAACTCCGCCCAAAAATTAGCGGGCCACTTAAAATTGTCCGTCGAAAAAATGGCCGTTTTTCAAGCGGAATCTCTTTATAGAAAAAAATTAATAAAATAGTCGGCTACAAGATTTTTCAATTTAAAAAAAAATCAATTCGCAATAGATGACGCTGTCGTCAAATGTTTTAAACTGTCATATTTAACTAACAATATTTCGACTTTAAAAAATACTGTAGCATCTTTGTAATCGTAAACGTTCAAACTTTTCGTACCAGAAATTCAAACTTCAAAGTCTAGCAAAACAAAAATTCGAAAACGTCAAGTTATGACAATTTAAAACACATGGACCTTTTTTAAAATTTTTGGAAGACTTAAGTTTTAATTTCTGTTAGGAAAATTTTGAACCTACATACATTGTATGTACGTTTATAAAGTTGCTACAGTGTTTGGAAGTCGAAATTTGTTTTCGTTAAATGTGAGAGTTCGAAACATTTAGCGGCAGCGCAGGCTATTGCGGTTTGAATTTTTTTAATTGAAAAATCTTGTAGCTGGCTTTTAATACATTTTTTTCTATAGAAATGGTCCGTTTGAAAAATGGCAATTTTTTCGAAAATTTTAGGTGGGCCGCTAATTTGTGGGCGGAGTTTATATGGCGCCAACAGGGAGGGAGACTCAAAGTCGAGGTATCGCTCAAGACATCGCGGACACCAGCTCCTACCTCCTCCTGCATTTGCCCTCGTCGCACACAGGACCACATATCCGTCGAAGAAAAAACCGAAAAAGTACAGTAGAATCTCTCTTTCTGTTTATCGTTCAACTATATTGGCGGCGAAAAGCTGGGATTGCAGATTAAAGGTTTTGTAGAGCGTTCTTTCTATCTTTGAACCCAATTGTTTCGCCAAACCTATGTAGAAGCGGTTTAATAGAGGATTTCTTCGTCGGATACACACAAAGGTGAAGTTCGTGTAGTTTATATTTACTCCGAGGTAGATGAACTAACTACTTTCAAGTTGTTGCCATCCATAGTGAAGTCTTGTTTGTTCAAATCGATGGACAGATGCTTTTTGATAGCTTGTACTCGGTCTTGTCATCGTTTACTTAAACAAGACCAATTTTCACCTGTTCTTCAATTAGCGTGAAGAAGTCTATTACCGAAAGTTGGGAACGGTCGGTGTTGTCGATATCGTCCACATGGTTTGCAAATTTGTTGAAAATAATGACTCATCATCGTCTGCATTCAGAGTGTGATTAGGAAAATCACATGGTACCGCTTCTCATTGCCGAAACCTTTTGCATCTTTCGAATAGTTAGGAAGTTCTTTTCTTAAGTTGCACATTATTTTCCAATGTCATGCAGTCGGAATACCGATTTCGGACTTGCTATACAGACAAATGCGATCATATGCGGCTTTGAAGTCGATAAAAAGATGTTGAATCTGCACTTAAAATTCGTTTATCTTTTCCAGGGTTTGCCTCAATTTCAAGGTTTGGTCTTCGTTTAGACAGGTTATACCTCCTTAGTTTTAGCAGGACATAGAATGTTTGTTTTTGTAAAAAGGGTAAATGGAACTGTTAGTCCAGTCATACGGCATGCTTCTGTTCAGACGTTCTTGTTAATGATTTGATCCATGCATTACCTCCGTTTTTAAAGAGCGCTGCAGGTAAGCCACCAGTATTTGCGGCCAAGCGGTACTAATGCCATTTTGTATGGCTAAGTCCACCTCTTCTATACTGGGTGGTGGAACTGGTTCTTTATTGGGTTGTCATCTGGCCCTATTAATCGTTTTAAACGATGCCCACTAAGCAGCTGCCGGAAATACTGCTTAAAAAAATCTACCAGTTGCTTGGTTTTGCTTTATAAAATTTCTGGGTGTTGTATCAATCGCGAGACTCTTTGATCTCCAGGAGATGGGTAGCACTCTTTCTTCGCAGGATATCCTTCTCCATGAGATGGGTATTGAATCTCTCGGTGCTCTTGTTTTGAGCTGCTTCATATTCGCAAGTGCATCTTTTATAACTTGTTTCAACTAACCACATTTATCATCATACCATGGGTTCTTTCTCCGGGTGGTTGGTAGCCTACCGTGGTTGCCTCTAAATGATATCACTGAGACTACTCATTTTTGGCGTCTTTGGTTGGTAGTAAATGCACAGTGTGGTCCAGGTGCTCTCTGCAAACTCTGGAAAGTTCAAATATGCTAGGACGTACAACGTCGAATTTCTTCTTTTAGGCGACAGACGAGTTCTGAATTTTACCACAAATAGGAAATGGTCAGAGTCGACTTCTGCTCCCTCGAAATGTACGCACTTCTAAACATGATCGAATGGATTGGTGGGTCGACCGACTGCAGAACGTCAGGTTGCTTTGTGAGTTCTTAGCCTTGCTGCAAAGTTTATTCATGGAAAGCCGTTATCCGTTGTTTACTTTCCGACGTTACGATTGAAGTTCCCGAGTATAACTTTGACATCGTACTCCGGAAAGTATCCTTAGGCTACGTCAAGGAGGTCACAAAACTCCTCTAATAAATATTTCAGCTTCATCGCCAGGGACATGTGTGCATATTTTGGTTTTGTTTTGGAAGCTGGATCACAGCCAGGCAATTACTTATCCTCTTAAAGTCAATAACTGTGCTTTTAGCCGAATTTGCTCAACGAATCCGCAACCTTACATATGCAATTTTTATGGCAGCTGTTATAAAGGTCCTAAAGTGGACACAAAGTAGTTTTTCCTAAGTTGAGACACCACCGTGTATTCTCATCTTGATCAATACCATTGTCTTCTACCTGTAGTTGCATAGTTAGCTAGGATAAAAGATTGCATACGTCAGGATGCGGATTCGTCGTTGGAAATCGGCTAAGAAGAAAAGTTGTTGACTTAAAGACGATAATTGATCACCTGGTTGGGATCACAGCCACTTTCGAAAATAAACATATGCGCATACGTCCCTACAGATGAGTTTGAAAAACCTACCATAGAGGAATTGAAAACCTTTTTGATAAAGCCTGTCCGGTGCGATGTCATAGTTGTGCTGGGGTCTTCAATGCTAAAGTCGGAAAAGAAGATATCTTCGTTAAACGATAACGGTTTCTAACTAAAAGATTTCGTAAAACGGTGATAAGTAACACTAGGCTTCCAAGCCTGTAGATCTATAAAAGCAACCTGGGGCTCTTCAGACGATTGAACCACGATCCAATTCGACCATGTGCTAATCGAAACAAAGCATGTATCTTACATTTTAGACGGGCGTACTTTTCGAGAAGCTAACGTCGACTAAGAGCATTTCCTAGTTGCGGCAGAAATAATAAAGAACTCGTATGTCAACTTAAAGAAATTGCGATCCGGCCAGAACAATAAATTCGGCTTTGAACGCCTTAGCATACCTGAAGTTGCCAGAGTTGAAGTTTAGCATGAAGGTCTCTACTGTGCATTTACCCATAATTTTAGAGCCGACAGGAACATTTTAGTTCGGAAGTATAACCAAAATATGTGTATTACCGTTTAAAGGAGCATGCGTCGTGGTATCGAATACAAAAGTCTGAAAGGTTTATTTTTTCACCATTGGTATGGGTGATATGTTAAAAAAGTGATGTTTCTTATTTTTGTGCAAGTGTATAACGAATTCAACTCCTGTATTCAAAACAGGAAATGATGCACTGCGATTTTCCGTAAGCCTAAACATCCTAATCTTGACGAGCCGAACAAGATAAAAGCTTTTTAATTATTCAATTTAAATTAAAAATCGACAAAAAAGACTCAAAAAAAACCGATAAGGTTCACGCTTATATCTTGAGTTCTATTTATCGGATGGTCAAGATTAGGATATATAGGCTTAGGGAAAATAACGGTGCATAATTTCTTGTCTTTAAATAAAGAAATTAAATTCGTTATACGCTTGCACAAAAATAAGAAACATGGCTTTTTTAACACATCACCCATACCAATGGTGAAAAAATAAACCTTTCAGACTTTTGTATTCGATACCACGACGCATGCTCCTTTAAACGGTAATACTCATATTTTGATTACACCTCCAAACTTTAAATTTCCTGTCGGCTCTAAAATTATGGGTGAATGCACAGTGGAGACCTTAATGCTAAACTTCAACTCTGGCAACTTCAGGTAGGCTAAGGCGTTCAACGTTGAATTTCTTATTCTAGGCGCCTCGCAATTTCTTTAAGTTGGCATACGAGTTCTTAATTATTATATTTATTATTATTATTAATTATAGCTTCTCGAAAAGTACGCACGTCTAAAATTTCAAACACATGCTTTGTTTCGATTAGCGCATGGTCGAATTGGATGGTGGTTCGACCGTCTTAAGAGCCCCAGGTTGTTTCTATAGATCTATAGGCTTGGAAGCCTAGTGTAAGTTATCACCGTATTACGAAATCTTTTAGTCAGAAACCGTTATCGTTTAACGAAGATATCTTCTTTTCCGACTTTAGCATTGAAGACCCCAGCACAACTTTGACATCGCACCGGATAGGCTTTATATAAAAGGTTTTCAACTTCTCTATGGTAGGTTTTTCAAACTCATCTGGAGGGACGTGTGCGCATATGCTTGTTTTGGAAAGTGGCTGTGATCCCAACCATGTGATCAATTATCGTCTTTAAGTCAACAACATTTCTTCTTAGCCGAATTCCAACGACGAATCCGCATCCTTTTATCGCAACTTTTAATGATGAATCCCCCCCTTCCATTAATGATGAATCCTGGTGGTATGCAACTACAGGTAGAAGACAATGGTATTGATCAAGATGAGAATCAGCGGTGGTGTCTCAAATTAGGAAAAACTACTTGGTGTTAACTTTAGGACTTTTATAACAGCTGCCATAAAAGATTGCATATGTAAAGTTGCGGATTCGTTGGATTCGGCTAAAAACACAGTTATTAACTTTAAGAGGATAAGTAATTGCCTGGCTCTGATCCAGCTTCCAAAACAAAACCAAAATATGCACACATGTCCCTGGCGATAAAGCTGAAAAATCTATTAAAAAGGAGTTTTTTGACCTCCTTGACGTAGCCTAAGGATACTTTCCGGAGTACGATGTCAAAGTTATACTCGGGAACTTCAATCGTAACGTCGGAAAGGAGACAACGGATAACGGCTTTCCACGCATAAACTTTGCAAGAGCTCGTGATTCGGTGATAAGTAGCACTAAGTTTCCAAGGACCCACAAAGCAACCTCACGTTCTGCAGTCGGTCGACCCCACCAATCCATTCGATCATGTTAAGAAGTGCGTACATTTCAAGGGGGGGGCAAAAGTCGACTCTGACCATTTCCTATTCGCGGTAAAATTCAGAACTCGTCTGTCGCCCAAAAGAAGAAATTCGACGTTGTACGTCCTAGCATATTTGAACTTTCCAGAGTTTACAGAGCACCTGAACTGCACTGTGCATTTACCAACCAAAGACACCAAAAATCAGTAGTCTAAGTGATAACATTAAAGAGACATCCAAAACCACCTAAGGTTACCAACCACCCCGAGAAAGAACCCATGGTATGATGATAAATGCGGTTAGTTGAAACAAGTCATAAAAGATGCACTTGCGAATATGAAGCAGCTCAAAACAAGAGCACCGAGAGATTCAATACCCATCTCAAGGAGAAGGATATCCTGCGAAGAAAGAATGCTTCCCATCTCATGGAGATCAAAGAGTCTCGTGATTAAAACAACACCCAGAAATTTTATAAAGCAAAACCAAGCAACTGGTAGATTTTTTTAAACAGTATTTCCGGCAGCTGCTTAGTGGGCATCGTTTAAAACGATTAATAGGGCCAGATGACAACCCAATAAAGAACCAGTTCCACCACCCAGTATAGAAGAGGTGGACTTAGCCATACAAAATAGCATTAGTACCGGTTGGCCGCAAATACTGGTGGCTTACCTGCAGCTCTTTAAATATGGAGGTGATGCTTGGATCAAATCATTAACAAGCACGGCTGAACAGAAGCATGCCGTATGACTGGACTAAACAGTTCCATTTACCCTTTTTACAAAAACAAACATTCTATGTCCTGCTAAAACTAAGGAGGTATAACCTGTCTAAACGAAGACCAAACCTTGAAATTGAGGCAAACCCTGGAAAAGATAAACGAATTTCAAGTGCAGATTCAACATCTTTTCATCGACTTCAAAGCCGCATATGGTCGCATTTGTCTGTATAGCAAGTCCGAAATCGGTATTCCGACTGCATGACATTGGAAAATAATGTGCAACTTAAGAAAAGAACTTCCTAACTATTCGTAAGATGCAAAAGGTTTCGGCAATGAGAAGCGGTACCATGTGATTTTCCTAATCACACTCTGAATGCAGACGATGATGAGTCATTATTTTCAACAAATTTGCAAACTATGTGGACGATATCGACAACACCGATCGTTCCCAACGTTCGGTAATAGACAGGTGAAAATTGGTCTTGTTTAAGTAAACGATGACAAGACCGAGTACAAGCTATCAAAAAGCATCTGTTCATAGATTTGAACAAACAAGACTTCACTATGGATGGCAACAACTTGAAAGTAGTTAGTTCATCTACCTCGGAGTAAATTTAAACTACGCGAACTACACCTTAGTGTGTATCCAAATAAGAAATCCTCTATTAAACCGCTTCTACATAGCTTTGGCGAAACAATTGGGTACAAAGAGGGAAAGAACGCTCTACAAAACCTTTAAACTGCAATCCCAGCTTTTCGCCGCCAATAGTTGAACGATAAACAGAAAGAGAGATTCTACTGTACTGTTTCGGAAGAAAAATTCTTCGACGGATATGTGGTCCTGTGTGCGACGAGGGCGAAGATTCAACGGCGAACTCTATGAGATGTTCCGAGATGTGAATGCAGTCCAGGAAACGAAAACCCCTCGACTACATTGACTCGGCCTCATCTACACTCAAGTTCGAGGGGACGAGAAAGACCGGAACTAGATTTAGATTTAGATTAAATACCAAGCCATCGCCATTGCCAGAGCGCTTGGCCACTGACGAAAAGGATCGTCCTCTTGATCGTAGAGGTAGAAAAATGGCATATCGGGGGGCGAAAGTACTAATTCCGAAATAAGAAGATTTTGTAAATAGCAAATACAATTAAAATAAAATATAGAATAAACCTCATTCAAATCAAATTTTGTCTTTTGAATCTGTTAAAACACAAATTCTATTGAATTCTGAAAATGGAGGATCATTTGTCACGAATACTGAAAGAAGTATAACATTGGTCAAAAATGTTTTAATTTTTTTGTTTAGCAGAAACCAGACGAAAGTTTTAAGAGGAAGGTGTTTTCATGACTGACCTCAGAATTGCTCAAAGAATTTTTCGATACATTCCTCTTTAAAAATGATAAAAGCAGCATCAATGAATATTTTTATACTAAATTAACATTTCCTAAAACTTTCATTGATTTTTTTCATTTCAATTACTTGCAGGTTGAAGCCGCAATTCGATTTTGGAAGAGGATATTGCCAATTGTCAACCGGAAAAGGTTTAGAAGTTACATTAGTGTTGCAGAATATATCAGATCATTGACGAATAATTTTCAATCGATTTCGAATTACATATTATGTATAAAGTATAAGTTAAATAAATTGCAAGATAAACTAAACTACTGATCTCCTTTCTTTTCTTAAAAGGATTGCATTTTCAGGCTTAATTACTATTCATGCAACTCACCTTGATTATTTTGTTGTGTCAAATGCTGCATAAACATATCTGGTCCAGTGTGTTGTTGTTGGGGATGATGCTGCTGTGGTTGTTGCTGCTGCTGCTGTTGTTGTTGATGTGGAAATGAAGAGAATTGACGGAATGATAGTATTGCTGGATCCATAGCTGTCCAATCAGACATACTGCTGTAGCCTGTTTCGAGTTAAGAAGTTTCATCAAAACCTTTTCTCTCAATTTTTTTTTTAATATCAAAGTCTTACCCTTATTGTGATTGCCACCATTCTGGTTTTGTTGGCTCATATGCATTTGGGGATCATGGGGATGCTGTTGTTGTTGTTGAAAAGGTCCCAAATGTGGATTCCAATTGTTTGGTTGCTGCTGAGTCGGCATTGATGCTTGCTGCTGCTGTTGTCCACCACCATTCATATTCATAAATGGTAGAATTTTACTACTCTGTGCTCGAGGAACACCGAATCCAAATGCATTCATGTGATTAAAACCAGGTGGTGGCATTCTTGTTCGCTGTACACTTTCCAACAGATGTTTCTGGTGGCCAGCATTCTGTTGTTGAACCATTTCGTTCTCCATTAATTCAGCTAAAGCTTTCTGTGTCTCAATAAATGGATCAAAGCCTGTTTCACCAAATTTAACATAAATTATGAACATTTTAAAGCGAGTTGTTTTTGATTTTGTTTACTACCTAAATCATCATCCACCGATGAATTATGTGTGCTGAATTGATTAAGGAGACGAGATGGTGTCTGCTGTTGCGATTGCGACGGCGGTTGTGTAGAATTTGTGGTCTGTAGATTTGGTACCTGTGAATGGCTGACACTATTTGCCACCCCGCTGCCGAGCAAACTATGCGTACCCATCGGATCGTATTTTCCAGATAATCTCTGTTTTTGAACCGACTGTTGTCCTATAAGGCCTAAGCATGTAAAATTGTATTGATTTTTTTTTTGTTTTAATTAAAACAAAATACACATTTAAAACTTGAGAAACATTTACCATTTGTGTGATCTAAGAACTGCGAATTAATTCGGTTGTTTTCCAACAGCGAAGCCATTCGGGCGTGGTCATTTAATTGGCCACTATTTCCATGGCCATTCACCACAAACTGCAACCGAAATTTATTCAATTAATAAATCCAAAAATTTATTTATTTATTTTTATGAAATTTTACCTGATGAAGTTGCTGTTGTTGCTGTTGATTCTTATGGAAATCAAAGAATCTCGACATATTCGTACCGAAAAGATTGTTGCTCAATAAATGATCGTTCTGCTGACGTTCTTGTTGTTGCTGTTGCAATAATTGTTGTGTTTGATGCTGAATAAGGGCGCTTTGGGAAAGTCGACTTAAATCAGTTCCGCTGTGGAAATTATTACTTATGCTGGGGAAATCTGAAAAATAAAAAAAAAAGCAAGTGAATTATTAAACGATGGTTTATGTTATGTAAAAACCAGTTTTAGTTATTTTATAGTACATTGCACATATTAATCAAGACAATAAAAAATTTACAGTTAAAAAACAAGGATTTAAAGTCTGTGGATAAGCTAAGTTATTTTTCATAGGAATTAAGCTATTAATATTTATTTTTGACTTGTTTTGATAACAACCAATTAACATGTCAAATAATTAAAACAAAATTCTGTTCAAATTAATTGAAAATTGAACTCAGCGAAAAATTTCAAACGACTGACAAATGGCTGTTTTCTACCACCATATAGCATTAGCACTGTTAGTTCATGGTTCGTCTTTCTACCTTTATTTAGCTGTTCCTAGAAAACGAAAGCTTAAATCATTTTCGAGTTCATTTTCAAATCCGGCGCCATCATTTAACCGTTGTTGTGTCATGTTAACTCGCTTAACTAAATTATCTCCATAAGGAGTTAAGATATTCAGTAAAAATCAAATCCTAAACATCTGTGATAGGATCAGACGTTAGCCCATCTATGTATTTAAGACTATTGAGAATCACTAGAAGGATTAGATGAAGCCTTTTTAAATTTTAATAAAATTAGAGAGTACAATAGTGTCATCTTCGATTCTAAAAAAAAAAAGCTCCACTTTTCGAGCCACAGATGTAACTGACGTTGAAATTCATATTTATATTCTCTATTTGCAGCTGATTTGGAAACAATGAAATTGGATGCAAAATATTTGCCACTACATTGGGAGGAGCATCACATTATTGTTTCTATCCAACCGTATAGAGCAAAATCAAGAAAACAAACCAAGTAGACGAAGTTTATAGCATACTCGTAGGTTCAATGGCCAATTTGCAAAAAGGGACGAAACTTTCATTCAAAATTCGGCAACAATTGTCGTCATAGAAACCACAAATTTAAAAAAAATCGAGAACGGCTTCGGAGAAGAGTTAATCCAAGATTTAACATATCTACCCTACTTATTTTGATGCACACTGCTTTGACGATTGTAAATGGAGGAACTCACTGGAATCTGAAATTACACATTAAGCACCTGGACTAAGATGACTGTGAATGTTAACTCTCCTACAAGATTTTGGAATAGACAAATTGAAATCATTGGACTAAAAATCAATACGGTAAAACAAAACATACATTCTGGCTTAGAACTTGCTCCTTGATATTTCTGAAAACCCCATAGATAATTTCCAAAGTTTTTAGAAGTGTGTACTGTCCCTAATTTGGAATGAAATTTTTGTATGATTTCGTTGCGCCATTTCTATATGGGATTTCTCGTTTCACATCACCAGCTTACTAGGCTAAGTCGTAATGTTAATTTTAAGGCATCTAGGTAGTTGACAGGAAACGAGAACTCTCATAGACGAAAATCTACAGTACACAGTTCGACAATTGATAATTCATAGTCTATGGCCCAGAATTTGAGTTCGAAACATCAAGTGTATGCAAACAGAAGATATTTGAGTCTCGTTCGTTACATTTATCTCGAAACAACTGTTCAATTTATAGAAATTTCCATGAATATTTTTTTTGTAGGATTTTACAGTCATGTTGAAAACCACAGAAAACTTTCGTTTTGTTTCAGCTGCCTACTTGCCTCAAAAATTAACATTACGGAAATACTTATATGATAATTGATACCTTTAAATTTCAATAATCTTTTTTTTTTTTGTGTTATGAATATTTAATTAAATAACTTCACCAAGAGGAAAATTAAAAAAAAAAATATATCACTAATAAAATGTGTTTTTACAATTTTAAGGAATATTAGCTCCTAGTACTGCTGAAGAAAAATATATACCATTAAAATTAACTTAATTATCATTTGTATTTAAGTCAATGTAAGTGCTCTTAAAATTGACTCGATCCATGTAAGATAGCAAACTAAATCAATTCGAAATAGTTTTTCATTAAAGTAATAATATAAAAGATGCAAATGTATTTTTTTATTTTTAAAGCATAAACACGAAATATAAATGCAAAAATTCCTGCAGGCTTTTTCCTACAATCTAAGCTTATAAACGCAATAATAAATTAAAAGTAACAGAAAATAATAATTGACAAAATAATTAAAAACACAAACGAAAAACAAACTCAAAACCAAACTTAAAAAAAAAAACTAAAAACATACCGTGTGGTCCGTTCATTTGTGACAATCCAATATTATTGAGTAAATTGCGTTTTTGCATTTCTTGAATTCGAAGAAACTCTTCCTGCTGTTGTTGTTGTTGTAATTGATGTGGTAGCTGCGACTGTGATTGCTGCTGTTGTTGATTATTTAGTGGCAAATGTTGATCGTCTAATGGTTTAATATTTCGCATCATAACATATTTGAATGCGTCCTCCCAATCTTCTGTGGTTTTATTTTGCACCATTTTTGACGTAGAATCATTCAAATGATGAGAATATGTAGGTAACGAGGAGGAGTTGGAAGAGGAGGATAATAAATATGTTTCGGGATTTTTTAAAAAATGTATACCATTTGTTGTAGCAGTGCCATTGATTGTGCTGTTTTGGTATCCATCGATGCCTGTTTTGTATTTTTTTTTGTTGTTGCAAAACGTATAATTTTTTTTATTAAAAATTGTACATTTAAAATTTGTATTTCGAAGAATGCAGAAGAGTTGCCGGAAACAAGAAGAGAATAGTTTTTGTTTTGATCGAATTAGTTTTGTTTTGTAATGCTTCTGATTTATTGCGACAATTTTTTGATTTTTTTTTAATTTTGATAAAATTTGATTTCCATTTCTTTTTAACAAACAAACGAACACACACATATTGATAGAAATTACACATATATTATAATCTACTTGAAATTTTCTATATTTACTTTATTTAAGAACTGAAATAATCTAGACAGATGTTTTTTGTATCATATTAGCAGCGTCTGTTAGTTTAAGAAAACAAAAACTAAGAAAAAGCAGCAGCAAAAAAGTAATAGAACTAGCAAAGATTTAAAAAACAGAAAATATTCATGAGAAAAACTAAATCCAATCAATGAGAAAACCAAAAATAATTATAAATGAAGAATGTTGTTTTGTTTTTTGATAGAAAGACCCAGTATTTGAGCTTTTTAAATGATGATTCAATTCGAGTTTCCTATATTGGCTGCTGGCAGTTAAAATTATAGTTTGTAACATTTAAAAAAAAAATATAATTTAACACCTTTCAACGCGTTGAATTTTGTCTACAAAAATAACAATTCTACAGAATTTCTGTTTCGGTGAAGAATTATTCCCAATATAGTGAAACAAACTGGAAGTATTAGTGCAGGCGTGTTTTATTGGAAAGTGTATAGCTCAATCAACAAAAATATATTATTTAAAAACACCAAAACATTACAGGCTTCTCTAAAAGATCTAATATTTGGATTGTTTTTTTTCGCTATTGAGTAGATGGTTTCAGTGCATTCCGGTGGCAGTTCACAACTTGAGAGAAATTTGAGAAAATAAATTGGTCGCCGCGAATTGCAATATGATTGCTACGACCAATTTATTTTCTCAAATTTCTCTCATTTTAGCAATTACAACGCAAATTTTAATAAATTAGCATTAAATGAAACTAGATTGCTACCTGCTATTGTTAATCCCATTTGTTTTTTTATTCGTTGGTCGTTGGTCGCTCTCATGTGAATAGTCCTTTAGACCAGTGTTTGTCAATTGTGATACCACAAGAATCTAGAGATTTTCTATCCACTCGTTGAACCACATGAAGCGGGAGATAATATAAATGTCTATATTAATTAGATCACTAGGTTCCTGGAAGAAAAACTCTCCAATTCGGAGCATACAGGACATGTACATAGAAGCTGAGGAATTGATTCCACCTCTTCCTCATCAATAAAGCTTGTGTAAAACCGTTTGGATAAAGGACAAGCTACATTTCGTGTTTGCCTATTCGATCTGTCAGTGTAAAAATGGATAGAATCATCTTCCAGGAAACTCATATCCTCCCAGAAAGATTTTGAAAGAATTTTGATTTGGAAGCTTTTGTCAAACTGTAGTTTTGGGATAGCGTAATCGAATTTGAATGTGATCCGAATGAATTCAGCATCATAGAATTGACAATTTCTTCCCATTGTGAAGAAGCGTGGCTGTGCACGCTGCAGTCTGTTTGCTGAAAATGTCGGGGTTGCAGGTGGAACAAAACGACTAGTGCGGCAGAGTGAGTCGTTCGTAGTGTTCCGCTTATGCACAGGACTTTGTTTAGCTTGTCACAATTTGCAGGCTTTTCAAGATCGGTCCACCATATTGCTACTACCATATGTGAGGATCGTTCGAAGTATAAAGCCAATGAGTTATGCGGGGTTGAAGGCCCCTTTTGTTCCCAATAGCTTTTTTACGCAACGGCTCGTGGAGAACCAGGTTCTAGTGAGTATTTAGTACCAAACATTGTTGTGTCCAAGTTGTCCAAGTGGAAGAAACCTATAATTACCAATAAAATATGCCTATCATTTTAGGCATCAAAAAGAAATAGTTCTTAAGCTTTCAGGAGGATAAAAAACATAATTTGGGTATATTTTTCAAGGGACGGTGTAATTTTAACATTTTGCATAAAAGTAAGTATGGCACAACGCCGTATAATATTCAGCAACTCTTTGTAATTAAAAATAAGTCTAGTTACTTATTAAATGTGTATTTTTTCATTAAAGACAATAGTTTCCCAAGATTAACTTTCAAAACTCTTTTCAAAATTCTGTTTTTTTTTTTTTGTGAAGCATTCGTGATATTAGATCAGGATTCTAATGGCAACAGGGTTTCTCTTCTTTAAAGCTAAATTATATTTTTAGAAAATATTGTTATTCTGCCATTTTTGTAAAAAAAAATACAAAATTTCTGTGGAAAGGTAGAACTTGAAAAGCAGAATTTTATAACCAGAAATTCGATTCTCTCCCTTTGTTTATACCAAAAATTTACTAAAAAAAATACATTGTTGACACTGTTTACGAACATAAATTAAGAATGCCAAGAATGGCGGATGAGATGTTAAGTGTAGTTCTTAATGACTTGATGATTGTAAATGTTTTTCACATTCAAGATGCATAGTACACCCTTTTAATTATTTAAAAAAAAATGTAAATAAATCTACTCAAAGCAAACCACAAGCTTCTTATTCTATCTATTTGAAAAAATATACATGTATACTAAAAGTTCATGGACCAATCAACACTTACCATTGAGTAGATCGGGTAGATGTGATGTGATGGCACTGCTCAAATGATGACTACTCTGACTGTTGCGCATATCTGTATCCAGTTTGCCTTTAAGAAACGGTTGAAACGATGACGATGAAGAAAAGAAGCTATTGTTATCATCGAATAGATTCAATTTCGAGAGACAAGCTGCATGAAATAAAAACATGAATATATCCCTCCAACCTATGGATGCAATGTAAAAACAAACCTGTTGTATCAATTATATTACTACTATTTTCAATATTTGTTAGTTTCTGTGCTGTCATGGTAGCGGCAGTTGACGATATGGCCACTGATGTTGGTGTTGGTGAAACAATACCATTTGTTTCTGCTACACTTGTTTGATTCAATTCGACGGCCGGACTGGCTGGTGTCGACGCTGATGACGATGACGATGAAAGCTTGCTGTTTGTGTCTTGATTGCTACCACTGCTGGTACTGCTACTGCTGCTGCTACTACTACTGCTAATATTATTGCTAATAATATGTGTTTCTAAATGTTGATCTGTATTCGGTATGGTTGTGTGATGATCGGGGAAGCTGCCTGGCGAGCTATTACCACTAGAAGTTAAACTCTCACTTAAAAATGGTGACACACGATGATCGCTACTATTGCTGCTTGATGAACTAATTATTTAAAATAAAAATCGAAAATGATTAGAAATTTAAGAAAATTAGATTAATGTTTGTTAATTCCTTACCTCATTGATCTAGCATAGGCTTCCTCTCCATTGACATCCTCCTCGACATCTTCCTCACCGTTTTCCTTTTCGAAGTCTTCGATTAATTTCATCTCCTCTTCTACACTTAGATGATTCGATTTAGTATCGTTTTGCAATTTCCCTCCTGCCATTTGTTGTTGTTGTTGTATCGAAGATTTATCGGATAGTTTTTTATTATCATTGATCGAAGATTTCGTTGTCTCTGTTAGCAGACCACCAGAATCTTTCGAACCATTGATTTGTTGTGTCGAATTACTACTTGTATGATGTTCCTTGTTTCCAATTTGATTGCTATTGTTATTATTTTTCTTTGCTTTTTCTCCTTTTGATTTTTTGCCACGACCCTTTTCTTTTTTACCACCACTGCCAGAGCCATTTGTTAGTTCTTTAGTATTTGTTGGTGACACCGACAGACTAGGCCAGGCATCTTTAATAGGAACACCTCCAGTACCAATAGCTTTACGTATTTATATGACATAAATGTGTTGATCATTTTATGTATGTTATATAGAATTTACCATTTGTTGTCGCTCCTGTTCCTAGATTTCCACCTGTAGACGGTCCTCCTTCGCCTGGCACACCGTTTGCTCCAGAAGAGGCTATCAGTTGGTCATGAAGTCTCTTCTCGTACTCCTGGTGTTTTCCTTGGTGCATTTCCTATTGAACAAATTTGTTTCATGTTCATTAATAGTTTCTAATAATCATTCAACTTTCTACAGACTAAAGCCCTTTTATAAGACGACAAATTACTATATGATAACATTCTAAAATAGAACTAAATAGAAAATTGTTTAGTATTAGTTCACTTCGCTTATTCCGGGCACTCTCAAAGTTAAAACATGTGTGCATTGAAGTACATTGACTTGGTTAAGTAAGTTGAGTTAGGTTATTGGGGAAAACCCATGTTAAATTTTGATCGATGCGTTCACATTATTTATGCTTTAATTGGGAGGCAAAGTGCGTTAAAAATAATAAAAATTTACTTGGATAATGGCAAACGGAAACACAAAAATTGCAAATTTTTGCGTTCAGTGGGGAATTTAATATTTCGATCAAATATCTAAATGAAGTTTTGTCATGTTAGAAATTTCAGATTTTTAAACTTCATCATATTAAGAGATAAAATGCACTTCAAAATAACTGATCCTAACTGAAAAACGGACACATCTAATGGGTGATTCTCTTTTAATTGTAATCACAAAAATGAACCCAGAGCAACTCAATATTCAATTTGCTATATTTTCTGACTTAAAAGCCTTTTGCCTCAAGTCAAAGATAATGCAAACCATTCTATTCAGTTGAAAACAAAATTTGGTATATCTGTTCAACACTTCCAAAAAATTGTCTTACTATCCTGCTCTTTACTTTTCATAGAATTGATAACAGAAATCATACAAAAAAGTTTGAATCAATTGTAATTTTGAAAGATGATAAATCAAACTCACCTCCTTGGTAAAGCTAGCCTCCGGATCGCCCAACTCATGCAAATACATGCAATCGCCCTTGGGGCATTGCTGATTTTTCATAAAATGACTACAATACTTGGTTGTACCTAAGCTAGTCTTAATCAGTCGGCCATCTATTGATATATTATTAACACTTTGAATTGCTCTTAGAGCGTCACAGTTATGCACATACGTGACGTACGCTGACGCCGAAGGTCCCTTAATAGAAAAAAATTTAATAATTATAAAATAAAATAGTTTTTTTTTTTTAACTTACTTGCACACCTGCATACGTCGTGCTAGGGTTTATCACAACTTTATGAATTTTACCATATTTTCCAAAATACTCATGCCTCTTGAGAATCTACACACAAACACAAACATTAAACAAAAAGAAAATTATAACAATTGAATGCAAAACAAAATATTAAGACTTAAAATTATTTATTCTCACTTTTGCACTTACATCGGCATCTGCAAGTCTGGGTGGTAGACCAACAACAAATACCAAATTCTTTTGCACGACACGCACATTGGCTAAGTGCTTACGATTTTCGGTAATTTTTTGCTTTCGTTGCTGGTCCCGTTGTCGTTTTTGCGACTTAAGGGCAACCATCTAAGAAAAAAAAATTCAGTCGTGTGATTCACAAAATGGGTTTTGGAGAATTTATACTAACTTCCTCTTGAGTCAAAGGAGTAAAGTCCGCTGGATTCTCCGGATATGCCTTCCGACACGCTGGGCACAATTCATTTTCATCCGTGCGAATTCTGTGCCAGCAGAATCTACAAATCTAGAAGTAAGCAAAAATATTTGATTTATATAATTTATATTTTTTTTTAAACTTAAACTCTACCTGATATCCACAAGTGCACGGATAAAAATTCAAATCATCAACTTCCAATGGTTCCATACATAATGGACATTCGGCCACATCATCGTTGCTATTGTTCATACCGTTCATAGTTGTTGTTATTGTTGTTTCTTGATCTCCAAGTATAAGACTACTTTTATATTTATCAATTAATTTCCCAACTAAACTAATTGAAGTTTTTTTGTTAGTTTATACGAGACTGACGTACGAACAAATTTTTGAACAGTGTGATATTACAATCGATTGAGTTTTGTTGATCTTGTTGTTGTTTTCTGATAACTTCAACAAACACACACACACACAACGTATTTGAAGACTTTGGAATTAAAAGCACTTGCTGCTAGTGCTTCTTCCGCCGTAAACAAAATAACGAAATGAGTTATATTAAGAAGAAGTTTTAAACGACAAGCACGTCCAAACAAAAAAACAAAAATATTGTTTTTGTGGGCGCAGATCAAGATAAGGCGGCAAGGAGATATCCAATGCACATAAAATCACAAAAGCTGCTGCTGATGGTTTGTATTGCAAATCACTTTTTTATCTTCTGGATAGAAGTTTTTTTTATTGTACAAATGGCTGGAAAGATAAAAAAAGAACATTTTTAGTTATAACATTTATTAATTTCGAGACGTATATAATTCTAATACATATTAGGCGTCATTAAATCTTTTTTAACACAAATAATTTTCAAAATATTTAATAATTTAGTTTTTTCACCCAGTTCACATATTACTATTTTGAATAATGGTGCACGGGAGGATTTTCGGTATCGAGTTGGCACACTAATCATGTGCTTTGTGTTGCAAACCTTCATTGTTTTCAAGGGATATCGACACAATACAATATACCACAACACATCAGACAAATTTGGTTCTAAATATAAGAAATGTATTGGAGCCATAGCGACATTCTACTTTAAAACTCACCACACCTTGGAAGGCGAAACTGGAGTACATGTTTTCTTGATATGAGAGTGTCATTGAACGTTCGATGTATTAAAACGTATCAAAAGGTTGAGCGGGTTCAAACTTTTTTCCAATGCTTACTTTTGACTAATTCAATGCTGATATTATAACTCACTTTCATCGTTTATGAATACGGGACAAAACAACCCGAACTTTCGCCAAAAGTTTTTGAGTTCGTGTCATTTTCTAATATTTTTTATAATTAGCGCAAGGAGTTATGAATACCCTTTTAATGATTTGAGTACCACAACGCCAGCAGCTAGGAAATGAGGAAGGGATTTAAAAGGAGATGCCGATGGACATTGGTTTTTAATGCTTGTACATCATAATGAGGGGGAAAATCGAGTGGGGTAGAGTATTCAACATTCTAGTAGTACGGCTAAATGCAGAATCTATGTATTTTACAGTACGCCAGAAATTAGGCTCAAGGGTAATCTTATGAGCAATCTTAGCAAGATGAGTATTAAGGCGAAATTGTTTCAAGGAAGGAATGGGGATATTTGTAGGACCGTCCTGCCTAAAGCGTCGCTGATCCTGACATGAATCTAACTAGATTGTTCAGGAACGATTTCAAGCGTGTACAATACACAGAAGTGAAGGTTTTGCAGCAGTTGTTACTAAAATGATAATGTTGTTGCACTCCTGAGAAAGTTTCTATAGCATCGCGCAAGGAATATTGAGGTTCTATTCAACGGCCTATAACTATATTTTTTAGATGAATTGGTACAAACTCCTTGTCATACGAACTGTCATACCACGGTCAACAGCGCGAGATATAAAACAACAGTGTATCGGAAATAAAATATCTAGGTGTTTACATTGACAATAGATTAAAATTTAACTTCCATTTAAACAAACTCTGTGATAAAATATCAAAAAAGTTGGGGTTTCTAAGAAGGATCCGAAATTGCATTTCCATGAGTTGTGCTCTGACAATTTATAATACAACTGTGTTTCCTCATTTTAATTATTGCTCTTCTATTATTTATATGTGTACCCTTGAAAACCAAACTAAACTGCAAGTCTTACAAAATAGAGCGATGAGAATTATATTAAAATGCAACCGGTTTACTCCAGTAGCTGATATGTTACGCTCACTAGGGTGGTTAAGTGTGATCCAACGTTTAAAATATAATGCACTAATTATGATTTTTAAAATAAAGCATAATCTATATCCTGTTTACTTACAGAACAACGTAGAGTACATAACTAATGAGAGATATGCACTAAGAAATGCTGGAGACTTTCGGTTACCTTTATATAGGAGAGCCCAAACACAAAACCATCTTCTTTATAGAGGGCTTCAGTTATTCAACCGTCTTCCGACTGATGTGAAAAATTTGGTTAACTTAAATTTATTTAAATTAAAAATCAACTTCTTATTGAAAACTAATATTTTGTAAGCAATTGTACAAATAGAATTAAGAGTTTTCAAAACTAATAAAAACAATTAAAAAAAAAAAAAAAAAAAGTTACAGAAGCTTAATCGGTTTGAAGTTTAAATATGGCTATATTCACTTCAAAGAGTTCGACTAGATCAGTTATTTGTCTAGGTCGTCTTTTTAACAAGTACTAAATTTACAAATATTTCTTCGACAAAAATATTTTAGTTCAAAAAGACAAGAAATCTGTTTAATCAAATTTCTTAAAGATTCCAAAATGCATTCACGGACCCCGAGCAAATTATTCAAAATGACCGAAATCATTTCATAGTTTGTTTGTAGTCATTTAGTTTCGCAAAGATGCTTCGCACCATTTCCAACACGAACTCTACATCGGCAACTACTAACAAACTATAAAGTTACACGAATATAAATACCTACCTATATTTTTTTGTATGTGTATATCCTAATCTTGTGTAATTGTTTGAACTTTCATAATGATTACATTCGCTTAACGACCTTGATGCACTTGAGAAGGTTTTAAGATTTATTTTTAATCAAAATACATACATATATATATATGTAATTAAATGACAAACTATAAATGCGTCTCCTAGCGTGAATTAGAAGTTCGTTATCAGAATAGGAAAAGCTAAACCTAGACATTTGTAAGTACTGATTTGTATTTTTTTATTTTGTTCTTCTTACAATGTTACAAGTGAAAAATAAACTCAAAAGATACACAAACAAGTCTTCAAGTCGTTGACCTAATTGTTGTTTTGTTGTTTTATTGTGTAGTTTTTGCTGTTTGCTGGTGTGACCAACATCTATAATAAAATTGAAAGTCCTAACTACTTTAAATTATCACATGCACGACTTTGGTGCTTGAAAGCTTTGAGTGGTGAAGCATTAAAGATGACGTGACCTGGGTTTATTAGAACTAAATATAATAATATAGTTTGTGGAACGAGAAATTCGACATTAACGATTTGTCCATTTAAGTAAAACCTGTCATCGTGCTATGAAAGGCTTATTTTAACTATTATTATTTTTTTTTTTCTCTTGTGACACTGTTGTAAGCAATTTATCTTATATGGTCAAGAGTAGGGTTGCAAACAAACTCAGAAATGAGCTGCGCTCAGCTTACAGGTCAGCTCTTTTTTGAGCTAGCTCAATCCTTCAGCTGGCTCATATTCGTACATCATTTTGGGACTCAAGAAGAGGATGAGGAAATACCCTTGAATGGTTGAATTACTTATACGACCTTAAGTGGGCTGAAGGATATGTATAATTAATTTGAAAAAAAAATCACGAAAATAGGAAACTACAATAGAGAAAAAACCTTATGAGAATAAACAATTTGGATCAATCAAAAATATTTTCTTAGAATACAACGTAGCACTTCCAAGCAGGTTTCAACCCAAAGACGAACATTTCGAAATGCAACTTAAGCTACATATAAATAATAAAATAAATTAGAACTATTGTGTTGTCTTTTGTTCTGGCATAAAATACTTTCGTATCTATTCAAAACTTTGATTTTTGGTATTCTTTGTCTTACATGAATAAAAATAAATGCGTTAACTTTTGCTCTAAATAAAAAAATCACTACTTTGTACCTTCAGTTAACCGCAAATCAACTAACAGCTCAGCGCAACCAATAGCTAAGCTCAACCAACTGCTGAAGTGCTGAGCTGTCAATAACTCTGCTCATTTAGCTCAACTCATTTCCGCAAGTGCACAAGTGAGGTGATCTGTGAGCTAAGCTGAAATTTGAACTTTTGGCATTCCTGGTCAAAAACCCGGGCTGAAAAAGCTCCAAGACTTAAAAAAGTAAGGAACATGGAAAGTATGAAATGAGGGAATACATTATGTAAGCGGAATGAACCTATTTCCAATCAATTAAGCCACTCTCAAATTTGCTTTTATTTGAGCGAATTTAAATAATTCCAATTACAATTCCAATAGATCAAATAGTAAACATTTAAAAATTAGAAACGTAAGAAGACGTAATTGAATTTGAAAATTATACCGAACAGATAATAATACAAATAAATTAAACCGAGTTAAGCCATACAAAAAATTTTCAGAGACTACCTATAACTATAACTATAACGAATTTTAATTTAATTTATTTTGTTAAGAGGCACGGGTGAGATACTTTAGACACACTATTTTTAGCCCCCAACTTTTTTTAGAGCATACAAAATTTGATTCCGAAATTGGCCGTATTATTATAGCCTTGGAGCCGGTAGAAAATTTTAGTATGAACTAAAATAAAATATTAATATGAACATTAATAGGTGCATGCGTCATGATATCGAATTCAAAAATTTTACAGTTTTTAGTCACCATTGATGTGGGTGAGGGGTTAAAAACAGCGATTTTTCTTATTTTTGTATCCGGGGTATAACGACTTCAATTCCTCATTAAAAATGATGCTCTTAAATGTTCATTTCAATATTTGGGTTTTATCTCTAAATTAAAACTTTGCCTATTAGTTTTGATAGTCAAATTTATATATAACCTAAGAATCTACTCTTCCACTCATATAAACAAACAACTGCGAAGGGTCACACTTGCTGCTATATGTTGAAGATGCAGTGTAGTTTACTTTGTACGAAATTCTAAAAGGAATCTTGGTTGCTTCTTGGAATATTGTTCTCGTTTTTCTTTTTTTTTTTTGTATATCTATCTAGTCTCTAAGTTTTTCCTCATTCCTCTTTGTTGTTGTTGGTTATTTTTTTTTTCTTTTTTTTTTTGCTTGCATTCCGAAAGAAGACTGAAATTGTTTTTAATTCCATGTAATGATTTTGTTTTGTTTATTATCTTTTTGATGAAAATTGTGAATCTCTAAAAACTAGAGAACATTCATACATTTGTATAACTTAAAGTTGCAATGCTTTAGAGCACCTTTTGTGTAAATCTCTGATCTACATAGATGCCACACTATTCTCTGCGTTGTGTTACGTTAGCTTTGGAATTTGCATTCGCTGATGAAAAAGAACAAACACAAAATACAAAAAAAAAGGAGCCAATGTCATCTCTGGTGCTGATTGTTCTTATATGAAGTGGGGCAATGTCTGGAGGGAATCTCATCTGTAGTATTATTTTTTTTATTTATTTAGTTAAAAAAAAATAAATTCAAGACTCTTTTTTGTTTTTTGCTTTATGTCGAGTGACAGAGGGAGGTAGGAAGAAGAGAGGCAAGGATTCTTTTAAGATTTATTTTTAGAAAGAAATCCGCAAAGTTGAAAGATTAAACATTTAACTTCAACCCCGAAGCCAATAGCGAAACCTTGAACTAAAGAGTCGTGGTCTAGAATTTCTTAAGGCTTGTTGATGTAAAAGACAACACTGGGGTGATTGATTGACTAGGTATTTGCTCCAAAGCAACTTGTTTATTGCATCAGCAGAGTTTTTTTTCTGTATTAATGTGTGTAGATCGAACAGTACAAGTTTGCTTCACCGCAGGTAACTCAACAATTTTTCAAATCTAATAGATTTATGTTAATATTTAGAATTTAACTTTCCAACAAATCACCTAATTATCCTGTTGTAAACCCATTTAAAAGCATGAGAGAATTCAATGCTCCAAATAAATTGACACAAATCTATAACTTGACCACGCTTTCAAAAGAAGATAAACAAATGTCAGTTTCATCAATTTGAAGATTTTGACGTTTGTTAATAAACTTGAAAGGGATATTTTACTATTTGCTAGAAGTTCCAATTGTCCAAGAAAACCGAAAATGATATCGAATCACAAAAAACCTCACAAGGGATCGACTACAAAAGAGCTTGTGACCTGTCTGTCCTAAGCAAAAGGCGAATTAGTAACGGCACATTTTTTTCGAAAAGGGAGAATTCAAAAAGCTTAACAATAATTATCTACCTCCAAATAAAGCTACATCTAAGTTTCAACATTACAAACAAAACTTTATAACTGGTTCTGTTAACAGTATATAGTTTTGCTGAGCTAAATATACACTTTCTAATAAAGCACGCCCATAATGGTAAAAACAAAGTTCGTAAGACTCCAGTGGTTTGGGCTCTAAGCTCGAACAACCTTTTGTAGAACATTTTTTTATTAGACTGGAACTAGAATAATACAATTTTTGAAATGCGTGAAAAGTTGTTCAGGATAGGGACTACTTGAACTAGAACAAAAGTGAACCTACTCGTAGTTTGTAGTGCCAATGATGATGGTGTTCCAAAATCTCTAAGAATTAACGTTGCTAACACAATACACAAAAAATCCAGTCTACATAAATTACGTCTTAATGATATAAAGCGAAAACTAAAAAGTCTATCACTTTCATGTGAAGATAAATTTTAAAATTTTGTCTATCGCACTCGATGATTAGAATTTAAATAAACACACTAAATGTTTTACGTTTGAAGTAGTATACTTTCTTTAATTTTTCTTTGTCTAATCATTAAACAAACAAAAAACTAAAGCATTTGAAAATTATCAGCTGTGACCTTGATATAAATTTAGCTGACTGCTCTTTTTATTATCAATCACCCACTTATTGAAAATATAAACAATAAATACAAAAGCAAAACTCCAACAAGTAATACCTATAAAATGTTGTTAAAAGACTTTTCATGCATGAAATTATATCGTGGTTTTATTTTGTTTACATTTTGTGTGTGATCTTATCAAAACTGATATTCATAGCATCACATTCATTTGTTTATACTAAACAACTTTTAAAAATTGCTTAAGCATGCATAAACTACAAAATGTTAGATAATTCATTTTCACAAATGTGTGCATTAATAATTTCGCCGTCGCTGCTTGCATTCAAGTAATTCGGTGTCGTTTTGGATTTTAATCTGTCCGTTCCCCCATCCTCACAAACGGGCTTACAGATCTAGGGGTTTGTTGCGCAATAAATTTTATCACCTTGTCAATTGAATGCAATTAAAAATGAAAAAAATTTAAATTCACGACGCATATGTATATGGAAAGTAGATTCTGTAGTAATTTGCAATGAAGTGCACAGTAAAAATATGAAAAACCTTTATTGATAAGTTTGATTTCTTTGACTAAAGGGATTCATTGATGACATCATTTCCGTGCGATAACTTGGAAGTCATATTCAAAACTTTAACATTCTAGGGGCCTGGCACCGTTTAAGCTTAAGAAAAGGTTAATTGAAATTATAGTTCTTCAGTATCATTTATCTGTCAGGGGAATCTTTTGTCTATCCGAAAATACACACATCGAAAGTGATAAGAAAGCCATTTAAACTTTCGAAAAAGATAACGATGCATGATGTTGTTCGAGTTGTTGTTATTGTAAGAGTTCAGCGGCGGCGGGTAGTTGTTGTGCTCTTGAGATATTATAGACTTGTGTAGACAGCTAGACAACTCAATCGATTCGTTTATGCGCATTTATTTGAAAATATTGCTTTCAGTTAATTTATTTTGTGAGATAAAAACAAAATACCAATTACTATTGCGGAGCGTATTGACTCTTTAAAACTGTTATTAACACTCTATAACGGAAGGATGACGCATACAAATGGGATATTCTGTATGTTGATACAATTGACTTAGTAGTTCAAGAAATTATTTTAGGTTAGGTATCATGAGTGATCAATTATATTTTTCTTCGTTCTGTAGTGTTGTAAAGATAAAGAAATAGGTTGCCACAAAAAAGGTTAATATGTGTAAAGGAAAATCCAAACAAGACCTATTCCAACATATGCTGTAGCAGTATGATGTCCACTCTAAAAAGTGACAAATTCCGATAAGCTTAGTAAGGTAATGTACAACGATCAGTCTGTGTGCGCACAAACGGAATAGTTCGCTCTTATTCCTATGCTGCCTGGACACTCTTTTTCATCTGATACCCCTCGATACATTTAGAAAGCAATCGACCGTGAACATAGCCATACGACTTAGGTCTTCTTGCACTATTTTAATTAAGAGATTGACCAGATTATTCACTTAACTATCCTCCAATTATTCTTTAACAAAACTATCCAGTTATTATCCAATTCAGATCTACTTGATATGATGAGACATTCTAGAAAGATGAATCGGTTTATTTTAAAACAAAGGAATGGATTATCGATGAAGGGGTTGGTCAGACAGATTTAATAAAGGGGTCTAGTTTCGGCTTTCTAATCTTTGGGGAGTATTCCAGGTGGATTTTTTAGTCAGAGAAACGTGATGAAAACATCGAATGTGTTTTTCTTAAATAGCCAATCTGCAGTTCTCTGAACTCTGTCTATTTTAAAAGATAAGATAGGACAGATATTAATGTACACATGTAAACATATGCTAAATCCAGATGTTAAAAAGTGTACAAACCTTAGGTGGAACAATATCACGACCTGTTTGGCGGCAAATCAGAGCTCCGAGCGTTTGATATCGTTAAGCAGATTGCAAATTAACTTCGTAATAACCAATAACTGTCTAATAGATAGGCACGCCATAAGATTTGGCTCCAACTCAAACAATATCTTCAGAAGCTATCTGGGTGAAGAGGGGGAGGAAAGGATTAGTTTGTGACCGAGTCTTTTACTACAATGATGAGAATGATCTAGCAATAACTGAAATATGTAGGCTTACACGCTTCAAAAGGAGCTCAAAATGGTTTATCGAGTAAGCAAAAGCTTCCTTATATCCATCTAATTTCATATCGGGCCAATATTTGGTTCAAGTATGTCGGATGTCCGCTAAGAGTCACTTCTATATAACCTGCCGAATGACTGCCTGGGTTTTCGCCTACAAAAGATTATTCTTTGATTAAATTTTGCATCATGTGTTGGGCAAAATTGGAGCTGTATTTTGTATAATAGCACCGAAGTTTTCCTTAAGTTATGAGTACTGGGAGCACTGACACATATTTTATCATTGAGTTAAACCCAACCAAGTCTTATGTCGTTCTACTTAAAAATTCACTACATTTATTTTTAAACTTCCTGATTGTATAAAAAACTAACAAATTCATTCATAATCATTCTACAACGATGATATTATAACAGCGATTCCTTTCTTTTCAATGGAAAACAAGTGCAATTATTCAAATATTACTTCCGATTTATAAATACTCAAATTAATTCATGATTCAGACACATAATGTACATATATATATTGTACATCTGTATTATGTATGAGTATGTAACTACACTTTATAGAATTTCATTAAAGACAAGTCTATGAATAATGAGTTTAAATTACTCAACAAGTAAACAAATAATTAAATTGGCTTTCTACTATAAACTGGGTGAATTTAATAATTTTTAAATGGAAAAAATGTGCTTGCATTGAATTCCACGGTACATAGTCAACCGATTTGTTGAAACAAAAAATCTACACTCTACACGGTATTTGTATAATAATTATTTGAGCCTACTTCGCTGTTATGATAGAATTCACAATCAACAGTTCACTACAAAATATAATCGATGGCTTCTTAATTGAATAGCTTGAAAGTAAATACTATAATTAGACAACATGCAACTAAATTCCGAATAAGTGTTGCTTCGCACGGTTTAAAGAATTTGAAAGCTATTTTGTTTGCATACACGACCTCGACCTATTTCAAGCTGCAATAAATGCAAAATACCTTCATTTAAAGTTATGATTAAAAATAACAAGAGTTTAAAAATCACATCGACAACACTAAAGAATAAGGACATCTGCTCTCATGTTCATAGCGTTAGGAAGAAAATTAAGGTTTTTAGACATAAAAATAACCCCTTTAACTATCACCTGGCTGTTTTTGTTTTTTTTTTTTTTATTTTTTTTTTTTTAGCACCTCGTTTGAATTTAGAAATTAATAATTTGGAAAACAATTTGTACCTATTTTTTGGTTCTCGGCATTGGTAGTGTGAAACGCTGCTGAGGAACCTTGTTCATAAATATTTCTTTAATTCCGGTGGGTGCGTTTTATGTGCAAAAGAGTAACATAAGTGGAACAATAGGAAGTTATGAGCCCAGAACCTTAGGAAGGGTGTGGTGATGATGCGGTAAGCCGTATAACCTCACTCGGATCTCAATCAATGGATCCATTGTGATCCCCAGGATGTAGGTAATGTAAAGGGTAAGAGGAAGTATTTATTGGAAGTTTTAGGTATGGGGTGCCTCCCTGAACAATCCGGATTTTTAATAAATTTAAGGATGCTTTTTAGTGGCAAAAATGAGTAGTCATCCAGTTCGTCGAAAAAAATATTCTCCAAGGGCATCTTTTCTAGTTCTGGCTAGGCTGGAACATACACAAAAGAAGTGAGATGAGCCCTCTTCCAACTCTTCGTTTTGATACCCTCTACATAAGTCAGATGTGCTCATGCCCATTCCGCTCTTGTGGTTTCCTATTGTGTTGTGACTCGTAATGATTCCAACCAAGAGAAACAATTGGGGTCTGTTAAGCTTCAGTAGATACTTTGTTTTTTTTCTTTGAAATATCAGGCCAAAGATTCCTTGAACCCCAACAGAAATGTCAATTATTGACCATCTGTCATTTGTGGGCTTAAGGAAAGTTCGGTGAATTCTATTATTTTCCCTGCTACAGTGGCATAAGTATCCAGGGTACAACTTTTCTCGGTTCAAGTGAACCGTTTTTAGCCAGTTCACCAGCTATTTCATTTCCATAAATATCACTGTGTCCCTGCACCCATCGAAGGGTGACTGAATTTTTTTCATCGAACAATCTTAATTCAATAGGCAACGAGCAAGCAGTTTTGACTTCGTGACAATTGACAAAATGGCTCTGATTACCACCTGGCTATCTATGAATACGCCAATGTTCAAACTACAAGCACTTCCCTTTAAAAAACATTGCTAAAGCTTGGGAGCTTTCATGATCTATTTATAGTTGTCTGAGAAAATGCTTGACCCTACCCCAGCTTCCGTTTTGGAAACGTCTATAAAGACCGATATATGATTTGCCTTTATGACCCTGTTTTGCATACATGTCTCCCTTGTTGGAATATTTGTTAGTGCTACTGGGTTAAAATCTATGTACGTTGAAATAAGCCCATTTCAATAAAACCCAGATCGTTACAACTCTCAATTATAGGTAGGTGGATCTACAATATCTGCCGCGTCTGAAAGGTAAAGAAGAGAAGCACTTTTTACAAGAGATACTCTTGGAGAATTTGTCATTTTTCCTCACAACAAGCAGTAACTCTAAAAATAAAAATTTTTGTTTAAAATTGGCAGCAGATTGGAATTAAACCCAGACTTGTGGCAAGAAAGTGCAAGGCGTTCAATATTACGGCAACGGGTGTTACCAAGTTTCCAACTATATACTTAACAATGTAAGTTATAAAGGGTTTTTCAACAGGGACGCTACAAAAGTAGATCGACAGGGACAGCAAACGACGCCATATTTCTTGCCGCTCTTTTGACATTTCTCTTCAGTAAGGTTTGCCATTTCATGATCGAAAGATATACGAGCCAACGACGAGTCGAAATTATTAAAATTTAGTACCGAAATTCGGAGTCAGTGGCCTCAACGTAAAGAGCGCTACGTCCAATTTATGGTCGTGATAATCGCCCTAGCAGATCAACAATTGAGCGTCTAGTGGAAAAATTTGAATTCACAGGCACAGTACAAAATGTTCCCGTGCCAGTGAGACAAAGAAGTGCCCGTAGTGTCGAGAATATTGCTGCCGCTGAGGCTTCAGTTGCAGAAAGCCGAAATGTGTCTCTCACACGTCGTTCTCAAGCGTTGGGCATCTCTGTGACGTCGTTGTGGCGAATTGAAAACCGTCGAAAATTGGGTTCAGCGTCTGGACTTCTACAAGCGTGCCCGTGGTGGTCATGCAAAAGAAATCGAGTTCCATACATAATAGCATCGAACGTACTTTCACAGGAATAAAGAATTTCATTGATATCCAAAACCGTTTTTGTTTTATTTAAAAAAACATTTGTAGCGCTCTTATTGAAAAACCCGATACTTTTGAATCTTTTGGAAATTTGTTCTCTTTCACAATTTTAAACTGTGCATGATATTAGGATCTAAGGTTAGAATTGCCAACTTTTGCAATCAAATTTCCAATTAAGACTGTTCGATTTTTCTACCAGAGCTAGCTTTAAAATGATGTAAAAAGTTGAGTAGAAGAAGGGTTACAGTGCCAAATTTTACTACACATTGGGGGCTATCGTGAATAAAATTTCCTGGAAAGAATTCCCATTTTCGGAAAATCGCGATCGTGAATGAGTTCGAAATATTCCCGCGTAATTTATGGCTATCGTGTTTTTCTTCCATTTCTGAGGGATTTTAATGTTATGGGAAGCCTTAAAACTACAGATACCTAATTCAAAGGTGTTTTTCGACAACAGATGTATGGTACTTCTTTTTATCTGAGGGGAAAAGTTTCGAGGGAGATTCACGATTGACGAAAAAAATTCCGTGGGAACAAAAAATTCCGAGGGAAACAAAATTTCCAGGGAGATTCCCGATAGGCCCCATTAAGAAAAACAGGAACTTACCTAATTTTTTGCAGAAAAATAATGTATTGCAATGTTTTAGAAATAACCATGATAGAAAAGATGCCAAAGCTTTAGTTCACTCTGAAGAAGTTTTGCAATGGAGGATTAACTTTAACTTTTTTTTTTTAAGAAAAGAATCACTTTACCACCCGTTATTTCGTCTGGCTATGAACTAGTTTTTCTTTCTTAAGGAAGACTGTGAAGAGGAGAATTAAAAGAACCTTTAACACATTTAACATCCCAATCTTGCTGTATGGTAAAGATGCATGAATCAAAAAAAAAAAAAACACAAGATTGTTATTTTTAAAGAAAAAATCTTCAAGTGATATTTGGATTGATTTTGGATGAGAAGATTAAATAACGAGCTCTATCGACTGACTGAAAGACTGATCTTTTCATTTATTTCATTGGAAATTGAAAAAGAAAGGACTCGCCTTTAACTTGAATGAAAGATTTAGCTGTGGATCGCTCTAGACGCCACTGCACGGATCTATTAAATTGCAATCGAGATCATGAAATCATTGAAAAAAATAGAACAAAGAAAGGTTCACTAAATACCTAGGCAGGGTATGTACACATGTACTATTTAAGTAGGTACCTACCTCAAATTTTTTTTCCATATGTTTTCGAATTTACTATAAAACTTAAACAACTCAATTATTATCAAAAGAAACAACTTTCACCGTAAAAACAACCCATCAACCATTCAAGCAAAAATAAAAACGAGAGGAATGTATTGTGTGTACCTATAGTATTTAGATATTTGTATATTTTTATAAAAACTCAATGATGTAATATTATTTAAATGAAAGACAAGCAAAAGAAAATAAATAAATTGCAGCGAAAGAAACAAAAAAATTCTTCCCACGACAACAAAATATTTGTACACACACAGGTGTGTGTCCCAACAACCTCCTGCGTCAGCAACTGGTTTATACATAATCCATATCAAATAATAATTACAAATCAATTTAGTTTGAAAGCCCCAGATAACACGCTAATCGCAATACGTAAAAACCTAAATAAGAATAAAATGCAGATGAACTGTTGGTGAAAAATAGGAACAAAAAAAATACTTAGCGGCCATGATTGCTCTAGCGGAGTGACAGATAATTCAGCTGGTTTCCGTACATCAGCACAAACGTAGGTATATTCTTCAACAATACTAACTACATACGTCAATTTGTTGGGTGTTCTTTGTTTGGCCAAGAAAGACAATTTTTTCTTGGGTTTTATCACAATGCAAATGACTTTTTGTACGTTTCTTACGCAAATAAAAACAGGACTCACATACAAAAAAAAAAGAAACAAATGATTTAATTCGAATTCAACAAAACAGCACAACACTTTCGAGTTATGAAAGGCCTCCTTCTCCTTTAATACGAAAAACACGACACGAATAAATTTAATTTATTGTTAAAAATAGAATGCGTGAGAAAAATCATAGGAAAAACGGTATTTTTGTCTTCAATAAAAAAAAAAAAGAAATTTTTTTCTCGCCTCGGCTCTTTGTATGGTGGGTTGTTTATATTATTTCGCACAGGTAACGAGATGAACAAATATTTTTTCAACAAAATCAAGTGAAAAAATTCAATAGGAAATTTCCCAGACAAGATGCATTGGCCACCTCAGCACCACGCACCAGAAAATGAAATTTAATCAAAATCCCCTTATTAGAAGAATAACCAACTTTTCATTTCGACATAATTTGACATATTTTCATTAGAAATTTGTTAATCCCAATATGCTTATTGAAAAAAAATTTTATTTGTATTTCCAAGAAAATTTTATACATAACCCATTCAGAGTTCATACACAGTGTGGTGGCACCCCCTTCTCTGTCCTTTCTTATCCGTATGGTGCTGTGCTGATTAATCTTCAAAAAATTTATTCGCACTTTTTTCGTAACACAAAAACTAATTTTCACTCTCATTCGGTATAATTTTCACTTAAATTCATATAAACCACAAAAAAGAAATGTGAATATGTAAAATTTACCTATAATTTACTGTTAAAGATTGATTGTGGGGGAGAACAAAATTATTTAAAACTTTATTGACGATGATTGCTTGCTGGTGCGATTGCTCTTCGACGAAAAAAACTACTGCTTAGTTTTGATTAGAAAAAAATATCCCTTTCTTCTTTACCTTAAAAAGAATACATCTATTTGTCTCTTTTTCATTGATTGCCTTTTATTTTCGAAGAGGAATTCGAAAAAGTCAAATCTACTTGCGCTACTTTAACACTTAACGAATTGTCAAAGGGAAGTATTGCCGATCTAGTCCCTCCATATAAACACTGCGATGTAAACGTCACTTAAGGGGGAATTTTTTTTTTTCATTTTTTCCTAACCCATTTAAAATTGCATAAATACTGCAACTGTAAAGTAAAGAAATTTTATGACTTACGGTTGTTAATTCGAAACTGTTTTATTTTCGAACTAGAAATTCTTTTTGTTGACTCTCTGAAATTAAAGAAATGAAAAACAGGAAATTGGTACTTGCTAAAACGAGAAGTGGAGAGAGGACATTAAAATCAAAACATTGTTTTCTCCCTTTTCTCGGAAATATTAGAAAACACCGAGTGAGTAGGCAAGCTATAAGTATTCCATTTAATTGCAACATATCTTTTTCATTCTGCGAATGAAAGAGAAAAATCTGGTTCACTTTTCTTACATCACGAAACAAAGAAACACCACCACAGTAAAAGAAATAAAAAACAATTGCCATCGCTGTCGTTACATTCACTTGTCCTTGTTGCACTTGCACGTAAATTATTACAGAACCAGAAGAAATAAAAAAAATGAATCTCGAACAAAATATCATGAACAAAAAAATTTTCTTCCTTTGAAATCAATAAAATTGTTGGGTTTTCATTTTTTTTTTTCATTCATTATTTTCATTTTGCACTTTTGTTGGGGACCATTTTATATATTGTTGAATATAATTATATCAAATGAATAAGATTTTATAACAAAGATGAAAAGTTTACCTCTTTTTGTAAACAGGCAAAATTTTCGAAATTAATTTCTAGAAATTTTTGATTTTTTATACATGTAAAATTGAAAATTACAAATACTTTACAGAGAGCGAGAGATGGTGCAAGAAGTATACAAGACACTCTTTTGACTGATTGAATTGATGTTGGGCCGTTGGGCTATAGTCTATGGTAGTGTTGAAGATTTAGATTTCCGGTTAAAATCGGGTTCGAAATTGGGGAAATTTTTTTTATTGTGGGATTATTTTTGATTGTGTGGGGATGTGGGGGATTTTTTAACCAGGGATGGCTGCTATGATTGGAGAGCGAGTCGGTGTACTTTTCATTTGATTTTATGTCGCTTTCCATTGGATTTGAGAGATGTTACATTTTTTTTGAACAATTACAGAAAATGATGTTTCGGTACCACACGAACATCTCGATTGTTGTCATAAACAAATCTCAAGTTATCCTAAAATGTTCTGTCTTTATTTTATGGATTCTATATAAATTGAATTAGGTTAAAAAGTTGAATCGACATCAACCTTAGAATTTGAGACAATTTGCTACAAATTTGATATTATTTGGCAATTATTTTGTAGGGTCAAAAATAACGGTACCTGCAATGAGAAATTCCTTGGCCCTTATACAAAAAACAAAATAAATAAATAAACTTGGTAGGCTGAAGCCTAACACCTACCAAGATACACTCTTTGAGGATGAAAAAAAAACTTTCGCTGTTATACTCCATCGCACTTATGCCTTTATCAATCTTGTTGTTTTTTTAAAATGTTTTTATGCCCCTAAATTTCCAATTCGAATTTGAGCGCCTTCACGCTTTTCAGCTATTTTTAATTTAGTAATTTGTTTGTTAATTTCAGACCACCTCTAGGTAATGTAGCTCCGTACATTAGAAAGTGCAACTCCACTTTTCATTTAAAGAAAGTTATGAAGGTTTTTATAATACAAACTCTATATACTACTTGTTGAAGCCGAAAATCATCATAATACAGATTTTTAATTTCAATTTTTAATTCAATAACTTTAAATAATTTGTAAACATCTTGATTGCAGTTCACATTTTTGTAACTATGAAATTTCAATTTTTAAATTTAAATCTGGCGCTTAAATTATACCACTCGCCATAATTTTTATATTCTTGAATTCGCTTTAAAATTTAAATGTTAAATATAACGTAATCTCTCTTTCGAAATTAACTGAAAAATTGTATAAATACCGCTCTACGAAATAAAATCTTACTGATTGTTATATGTACAAACTTTAGTGGAAAATCTTTGCTTTTTTATTCAAAACTTTTCGTCGTTGTTTTCGCTCGCTTTTATGGTCTTTTTTCGTAAGCCATTAAAAGTCCCTCGCAAATTTATTAATTATATATAAGATATAAAGTAATCGGAAATAAACCAGTATGATTTAAACCAAAAAATATTAAATTCGCTTTTTTGCTACCGTGGACAATTGTCTACGCATCAACCAAGATCTGTCTATCCTTTCGATAAAAGGAATAAATAGAGATCTCGGGTTGACGTTTAAGTATTTGATCGTTTGTTTTTGGCGCCAAACGTGGGGCGTATCAGCCAAGTATAAGACTTAGCACTATTATTGGGCTTGTTGAATTATTGATTCAAAATAACTTTTTTGGCCTTTAGTCCACAAAAGTTGGCGCGCCCCGGCGATCTCACATGGATTCATCAGGCATTAGCCTGGCACTGTTTCTTTATGAAGGTTTTTATAATACAAACTCGCTATATACTAACTGAAATACTACTACTACTACTAAAGACCAAAAAAGTTATTTTGAATCGAAGCTTAAATTCGTTAATCGTGACTTAACCAGTTTCTTAAAAAAGGTAACAAAGCTTATTAGATATTTTATTGTAAGTGAATCTCTAAACTGTAAACTGTCTTGTTTTCCGGTTTCTTTTTGAGCATATGGATAGTTTGACGATAGTTTGACATTCAACTGTAAGAATATAACCTATATAATATCACCTTTAGGCTTCATAACATCTCTTAGTCAGCGTGACAAGGAAAGAACAATGTTATTTCTAACATCGAAGGATATTTGGGATAGTTCTTCAATTAAAGCCTTTTAAGGTCATCTTTGTTCTTGATGGCCCGTTTGTGAAATTTTCCCGTCCAAATGATCCCATAAATGTTGTGGACTCTGTGATAGGGGTGATTGGTGTTTATTCACTTTTGACGCTCACTGTATATTATAAAAGTTCAAAAGTCGTAATTGTCAAGTAAAAAATAACGGAATTATTCTTCAAACCTTAACATTCGTTTTCTGAGGAATAATTTTTATGTATTCAGCCGACGAATTGTTGCTGCCGTTGAATCTCAGAACTTCGCAACTGGTCTTAAAGACTAATCATATTTCTTTACAACTAAGTGAATCTTAGAAATATTTTCTGTCACCAAGATTTTAATTTAGGAGATAGTATAGACTCTCCAGTGCTTTCTCCATCAATGCTTCTCGGATTGAGTTCTAATTCTTCCGTACAATGCAGTACAGTTGCTAACATCTCTCCATAAGAATTGCCAATAGTTTGCCATCTCGCGCACCACCAGTCCTTGTTTCGCAACTCATGTAATATCATTTTTTTTCGAAAGTCTTGAGTCTCGATACTTAATTTAAATTTTGATTACATAATCAGCTTGAGATTTAAGCGCGCTTGTCAATAGTTTTGGAAGCCCAGTTAGATGGCTCTATTTTTGGGTAGGTTGAATAGTTTCTTAAGGAAGTTCCTATAAAAATTTTCAATGACCTCAATTTCGTTTTTACCAAACATTGCGAGCTGTTGGCGTTCCAAGATATGTGTTTGCTATAATTTAATATTGGGTTAAGTTTTAAGTCTAGATATTTAATCTCTTTTGTTATTTCTAAAGGAGTCTCATTGTAGATCCATCTTCTTCCATTGTGAGCGTTTGAAGTTCGTGCGAAAACCATTATTTTGTATTTTTCCGATATTTCCCTGATTGAATTGTAGTATAAAAAATTAAGTAATTTGAAGTTGAACTTGAATATTTTCAACGATATCATATAAGGTAAAAACAAAATAAGGAATGTAATTTTTAAAAAGCAACATTTTATTATAAATTTTAATATACAATTTATAGGTTAAGCATTTAGGAACAAAAATAAAACCTAAAAATTAATTCAACTTAAAAAAAAAAAATAGAAAAATATACACGAATATTTTTTTGGTTTAATAAATTAGTAGAACATTTTAATAACAAAACAAAAAATAGATGAATATAAAAAAAGAAAATGGCGAGTGGATCCAGTCGCTGACTTAATGGAGAACAAATTCGAAATTGTTTGAGTTTCTAGTATTTAATCACAACATCATGAAAATCCAAAGTTTTTGAGACCCGTTCCATCTTTTCACTAATCTTACTATCCAGATCCATGAAACGCTTGAGACGTGTTCCATTGTAAGGTTGTTCACTGCCCGGTGGATACTTTCTCATCTGCGAACAAAAACACATAAAGTACCCGATGAATACACGAGATTCTAAAAATTCAAATATAAAATTAACAATTTTTAAAAATATATATTTTTTTTTTATATTTTGTGCAGTATTGATTTTTAGTGAATACACTATACCTTTTGATATATTTCCCCGCTTTTATTTTTTGTTTTAATATTAAAAGCTGGATTTAGTTTTTGTTAAAGTTGTGCAATCTGATTTACAAATCTGACATCGATATCTGATTGTTTGCATTATAAAGAAGAAGAAGTGTGTAAGGATTGATTATTGATTTCTATTAGAACATCTCTGTTAAATTCCGTTATTGGTATAATCCTTGCCAGTGGTTAGAGTCCGAGCTTATTGTTGTTGTTTTTAAGGAGTTTTTCTTTTGTTTAGTTATTTAACATTTAATAATTCAACTGAATTTTTGTTTAAATGACAGAATATGGTAGAAAGAGGAAAAGTTCAGGAATAGAGAGGCATATTGAAATAGAGAAATGCGAGAGTGCGCCTCTGTCAAGTAGTCTTTATTTTACAATAAAATAATGTTTAACAGAAATGAGGACATCAAATTAAAAGTAAAACATAGAAAAACAAAAACAAAAATTAAACAATAAAACAAAAATAATCAAATCAACGTAAAAATCCACCTATAAATGTTGTTCTTTTAAATAAACTACCCATCATTTGTAATGAAAATAAAAAAAAAAATAATTTTAGTAGTTAGAATATTGTGTAGAAAATATTAAAACAAAAAAGTTACGATTAGTGTTAAGTGTAAGAGAAAACAAAAAAAAATTAAATTATGAAAAACATTAGTGTATTTGCGTTAGAAGTTTCTTGTTTTTTTTTTTTATTATTATTTGTTTCATTTGCTCGTAATGTTGGATTCATCTTTGGAAATTCGTTTCTGTAAAAAATAAAACCAGCAACCAAAGTTAAATTCAAAGTTGAATAAATTCTGTTTTTTTTTTTTTTGTTAATTTTGATTTACTATTATTAAGTGATTTTATTGAATAAATAGTAATTTTATTATTTAAACTGTGTGTGCAGTATTTAAAATGTTTAAATTTGAAAAGATTAATATTTTTTTTTTCAATATGTTTTGTCTATTTCAATACAAACCGAATATAGTTAATTTCAAAAAGAAAAAAATGTAAATCTTAAGTTCTTTTATTCATCAGTCATAGAGCTAACGTACCATATAGTATATAATGTATGTACTTATACAGGGTTTCTTTTCAAATCATAGGTTATTTCGATACTGACTGCTGTTCGCCGCTCAAAATCTTGACAGAAAGTCGCGGAATGAAATGAGTCGCTTTATGCTTGAACAACATTGAAAAATATTGAAAACTTATTTCCAAAGTTAGTGCTGTGTGGCCCAAACAGTGGAAGGCAGCTGCTGTTTTGAACGCAAGTTTGTGCAAAAAATTCAAGAGACTGGTATGTTAGTGGACAACACTTATGGTGCCCCGTCGTCAAACCAAACGGTGCCAACAGACGAGTATGTGGCTGCTGTAGCCGAGAGTGTGAGACTCAATTCACGAGCATCAACTCTCCAACGATCTCAACAGCTTAACATTTCACGAACTAGCCTGAGTAGAATTCAGCACAAAGATCTCGGATTATTCGCTTACAAGGCCCAATTGACTCCCATCGAGGCGGCCACTTAAACGACGCGACGTTGTGTTCCATAATTAATTGGAATGTTTGCTCTTACTAATAAAGCCATACTAAATGGAAAAAAAAACTAACTTTGTCCATTGTATTGCATTTTTAAAAAGAAACTCGTATTTGGTCCACCCTTTATATAAAAATAAAAAGTCAAAGAGCTCGTTTACTTAACATGATTAATTGCATTTATTTGGAAGGCTCGTGAAGGCATATGAAAAGTCACCATAACACCGGAAGTAAACTGTTGCGCATTCCATACTCCAAAAATATAGTTTTTGTTAAGATATCACGTATTTTTACCAAAATTGTTTCAAAATAATATCCCGACATTTATGAAGGGCAAATCTATAGCTACCAATTTGACTAAGGTTTCAGTAAAAAAGAATTCACAACGAATTTTAGAATCCCGTGAGATCGCGGACTCATATTGAATTTGAATTTGTTGTGAGTAATACTTTTGTCAGAATTTGTTTACTTTAAAAATATTAAAACACAAAACAGAAATAACTGTAAATACGACGATCCTCAAGGCAACCATTTAGAACCCTTATTATTTTTTTGTTTATTAATAACTTGCGAGTGGAATTAAATATTCGGATTCTCTTTAATCTGCCGACTCTGACTCTGACTCTAAATTGTTACAAAAGCATTTGGGAATTATTTCTCTTTTGTTTAAGCTTTAAAGAAACCAAATTATATGTATCAAATTTTTAAGATGAAAAAAGGGCCCTAAAAGAGAACTTACGAAAGTTAAAATTCACTTGAACTACTCGTAAGATTTGGTAGAAGTTGAACAAGGAAAAATGTTCCAATGTAAAAAGAGGGGACCGACTTCGGCTCGTCATTGATACTAGAATCAGACATAATTTTTATTAATAATACTAGCGCAAAATTTTAGTTGAATTAGTACGATGTTAACGCGGTTTAAGTATGAAACTAGATTAAAACAACGACTTTGCAAATTTTAATCGAATATAGCATCATACTTTCTCTACCCTTTTATTAGAATTAAAATCATTGAATATCTATTTTATTTTTTTAGTATCGTGCTTACTTCATATGACTCCTTGTCATTTACAAACATCAAAAAAGGTCAGTTTACTTAGATTTTTAGATTTAGAGGCATACGTTTAACGTCATAGAAATATATGTATGTAGGAAAGAATATTTGTGTTCACTGTAGATTGTGAACAAAGGTGTTTATTATTTCATCTTATCCCACAGATAGCTTCCAGGAACCTGTGGTAAGAAAGAAAAAAATACTCACTAGAAGGGTGGTCGTACCAACACTTCTAAGTAAATTGACAGGCACTATAATCAACTACACACGTTATTGGTAGCATTGTAAAGACGTAAGCGATTAACCAAACATTTATAAGTCCCGAACATTATGAATTAATTTTTTGAATTTCTGTTCGAAAAAGTATTTTACTTTATTTATTGATTTATTGTATATTTCAACTGTTTACTATCTATATTTATAAAAATTCTATTCTGTCAATTTTATGCCGATTTCAATCAAAGAATAAAAATGCTCGTTGAACCCAAAATTCAACATTCATTTGAAATAAGTTGCAAAACAAAAATTGAAGATTAAACCAAAGTAGAAAAACTGTGGAAAAATTGAAAATATATTATTCTTTTTCTTCGTCAATTATTGTCGTAAGTTGGTAGATAGTCAGGTGGGTCGCCTTTAAACCTTCCAATTTGAAAATCGAAATATAAATAATAAATAACTAGGTTTCAAAATCGAGTGAAATAGCAATGAAAACAAATTTTCAAATCGATTGAAAATAAGTGTTTTCAGTATTCTTTCAATAGCTTTAAGTGGTATTGAAAACAACTGTCATCTTTCACTTCTCAGCTTGCAAATACTCGTACATAACTATTTTTTTTTTTGTGAAGTTTTTTGACTCCAATTAACATTTTGTGTGTACATTTTTAAAAAAGGAATTCTATAAAATATTGTAATGAGTGCTTAAATGATTACTTGCAGTGGCATTACAACGTAACCGACTGGAATATGCAGATGAAAGAAAAAAGAAGAAAAATGTTGGGAGACCATTCAAACCCATTCGGAATTGCTGACTGCGTATGTGGTTAAAACATCCGTATTATACTACCGACTTGATAAACGTGCCTTTCTAATAGTGCCTCGAAATCAGTAAAACTTCTATTGCTGCATCGTTACAGATGGCCGCGGTCTTAGTTTTTCTTGCCAAACGAAATTTTCAAAGATCAGTTGGAAAAGATTTTGAAATCAATCTTGATCAAAGTACTTTGTCAAAGATTTTGACACAAATTTTTAACGTCTTCGAGAATAAAATTTGTCCAAGTTGACTTCAACTGGAAATGACCAAGAAAAATTGAAATTACTTAAAAAAAAAAAAAAAACTAATATTCCTGGAGTCATAGGATGCATCTATCGGACGCACTCAAGAATTTCACTGTCAAATCAAGTTCCAAAACTATCCTACGATAAATAAAATGCACGACTGAATCGCACCGAACTAGCTGTTATATAAAAGTATTTTGGAATTTAAAATACATTTTATATGGAATTGCCGTCTGATTAATCTTTTTAATATTAAATTAATTCTTTATATGTATAACAAATTTCCTTAAAATTTTTCGAGAACAAAATTTGGAATTTTAAGTATTTAGTAGTATAGATTTTAGAAATAGTTTCAAAAAATAATCGTTCACACGTTTTAAAGATATTGGTTTTTCAAAAATCTCAAAAAAAAAATTTCGAATATTTTTATATACAATATTATTTAAGGGAGCTCCTGCAGAAAATTTTTGGTTAAAATCTTTAGAGCCGTTGATGAGAAAGTCAAAAAATCAAAAAAAGGTTTTATGACAGGTACCGTTTATAACATTTTGCCCCAATTTTTTTTTTGACCAAAATGTAGTCCATGTCCATAATATCACACTTAATTTTTTTTTATCAAAATCCTTAGAGCCGTTTTAGAGATAAATAAGATTATGTATTACGGGTGTATGGGGGGTACCGTTAGTTTTGAAGCTAAAAAAAAAATTCAATTTCTCCTATATGGAATCACCGAAGACCCTTAAGTACCGAGTTTGAAGAAAGTAGGTCCAGTGGCTTAGGCTGTAGGGAGAGGTACAGACATACAGACAGACAGACGGAATTGCCGGACCCACTTCATTCGTCTTCGCTATAATCGTAATGTCAACTTTGATCAAAATCTCGAGTTCGATTTTTTTTTTCAAATGCAGAACTTGCCCTTTAGTACCTATGTATATCGCAAGTAAAAAGGATATTTTTATTCATTTTTTCTGAAAATTTCCCAATAAAAAATGAGTTCACACAAATTAGATCTGAAAATCTAAACTTAACTTCGAAACAATTGAAATCGATGAAAGTGAAAAAAAAACAAAATTTAATTTTTCATTGATTTCAATTCCATTTCGCGTGAAAATGAAATATAGAACCTGGCTGAAAATTAGTTTTTGGGATTATGTACATATATGGGAAATTTATTGAACACATTTTTTTTTTGGTCTCATTTTTTAGCACGGTGTAACTACTTCTGTCACAATATTTCAATAATATTTATGAATATAAAAAAAATAATAATTTGAAATAACGGGCAGCCAAAGAAAATGCGTTCCTTCTTGTAGCTTTGTAGTCAATTAATGATAGTTTTCTATCTATTTTTTTTCCGCTGTTTCAAAAAATGCGGGTTCTTTGTAAAGAGTCATTTGGAATAAGCTTGACTAGCGGGTAAGAGCAGTCATTTTCTGCATCCCTGGCTTTCTTTTTACTAGGAATAATAGGTTACACAATGACAGTAGGTCCTCTAAATATATCAGAAAATGAACCATCCAACATAAAAATGTTAAACAAAGAGTTTCAAAAGTATTTAACTTTTTTTTTTAACGCCAAGGAAACAGTTGATTAGAAACGCTGTTTAAAATGTTACATTTACAAACTAAGAATACGCAGGCTTTATTTCCGTTTATGAACAGTGGAATGGAACTTCGACTAGAGCGTGACAAAGTTACTCAGGAATTTATCCAAGCCGACGACTTCTTAGTTTACGAGTATTTGGAAATACATGTCAAAGGCTTCGAGAAACGGGAGCAGTTTCAAATACACGACATAACGGGGGCAGGCGCAATTGGAAACAAATTAACCAGCCCTTCAAACTTTTCCCAAGCTGAATTCTAAAAACTATCTGAACTATTGGACGACATTCCACTTATGCATCTACCTTCATCATGTTTTCAACAGGGTTGCGCTTCAGCCTACTATATAATCGAGAGGTTAAGAATTGGTTAGATGAAAAGTACGGTAATCGTTGCATAGGAAGAAATAGAGCGTTTCACTGGCCTGCAAGATCTCCTGACTTTACAGTATTGGATTTATTTTTATGGGGAAGAATGAAAGAACTTGGTTTTTTCCCAAACTTGTCATTGAGTTTTATTTTTATTATTGTTACGTTCATTCAAAAAAATAGTAAACCAGTATGTTTATTACGCATTTTCTGGAGAAAATTGAGCCCAAAGTCAAAAAATTAGCATAGGCAGGAAAAACGGAACAAGCTAGAAGCTAGATATCTCAAGACCGAGATAAGATATCAAATTTGCCTAGACGCTATTACATAGGCTAGTATTTCTTCTAAAAATAAAAACCTAAATGAAGTTTCTATGATTGGTACTAACCGTTGAGATGGATTAGGGTACATTAAAGTAAGCCTTTTCTTAAATCATCGATATATGACATAAAAATTGGAGATAGGCCCTTACTGTAGAACAATTTTTTTCCTAGAATATACCCAAAAATCACGACCTAAAATATTATGCACGAATTAAGGGACACCCTTTGCCTTTATGTCTTTACGAAATTCCTGGTAATAAATGGCGAGCTAATTCGTCAGCTTATGATGTATCAGAGACGTCAAACTGGTTTATCTGAAATAACTATAAGTGTGCATAAGGGAAGTATTATGAACCAAATATTCTTCGATCTTTTTATTGATGATATTTGCATAATATGTGCTCTAATTTTAGACTTCCTTATCTAAGTATTAGTTTATTCGAAAGGTCGTATCATGACTATACTTTGTGCAACAATGGTACCACAATATTTCGCTTAGCTTGGTGGATAACTTTTTGTAGAAAATTAAAGTTTCTTTTAAAATCTAAGCAAAATATAAAAAAATTTAAGCAGAAAATGTTTAAAAAGAAAACATATCAAACAAAATTGAAAAATCCACAATTTCTACAATTTTTACTAAATTTCGCTTAACTTTTTTGTGAACAAAGATATGCGCTGTACATAAAAGCTAAATAAATAAATAAATCTGAGGCTCAATAGCTTGTAGACAACACTACAGTGACTCACAGCTCTCAAATATTTCTTTGTGCTTGGTTGTCGGCAGGAGTGAAGGGGATTTAAAATGTGCATCAACAAAGAGGAAATGCCAAAATATTGAAAATTCAATATTATCGAAAACAAACTGATCAACATTACCGAATGTTTCTGCATTTGTCTTCATCCGAGAGTTTAATTTTTAAAGGTTAAAATCCCTTTTAAAACTCACCATTATCCTGTACTTCTCCTTGCATGCATAATCGGATTCATCAATGTCCTGATAACAATCCGATTTATAGTCTTCTGGGAGTGGTTGACCTTCGTATTCACAAAGCTTGTGAAGTGGACGTGATCTTTTAGCAAAAAAAAAAAATGTGAACAAAATGAACTTTCGAAACCATATACCAAATCCATTCTATACTCACCTCACAATAAGCTTGTTCATGCTTGATGGCTTCTGCATTGGACAATAGAAGACATCGGGTGTCTTTTTATCGAAAACAATCGACTTCCTCATCATGTCCTTCTCTTTGACTGTGATCTTATCACCGAACTTCGCTGATACACTGCAACAGCAGCAAGCAAGCACAATTACGGCTGCAATGATAAGTTCACGATTTGCCATTTTTTCGCAGTCAATCACAGGTTAATCTGAAAGTGTAGTTAAGAAGAATATTGTTTTTAGTGAATGGAGTTTGTTTTCTATAAGTTTTGATTTAAGGAAAGTCCTTGAATTCGACAACCGTTAACTACCTGTTAAGCCAGTTTACGAGTATACCTGTGCTCTGGCTAACACACCAAATCAACCTAAAGACTACTTTCACAGTTTAACAAGTTCAAACCACACCACTTGGATTGGCTTATACTCGTAGATATTTTTTTCCGACGACAACGACGGCGACGCCAACGGTCGGTTGTTCGTTGTTTGGCAATTGAACCGAACTCATTTTGTAAATGACGCGCGCTCAAAGTATTGCAAAAGCAAGGTAAATACCATTTTACAAGTCTGCATTTGAGCTCGAGCTTTATGTTAAAGTTTATCAAAAGGTCATAAATACCTATACTTATACTCGTACTTTGTAAATAAGATCAATCAGGGTGCAGTTTGAATAAAATGGATTAGTCTTGCATTCTGTCATTCAAAAAGCATGAACAGGGAAGTATACAAATGTAAATAGGTGAGCTTATGTAAGCTTGATCTGGCAAAAAACGTGACTTACGTTGGACAATTTATTCAGTATATCATTTTACTAGCAAGATAAATATCAGAAGCCTTAATCGATTGGACTCGATATAGTTATGGTGTTGCTCCAATTAATAATAAAGAACATAAAAGGAGTGGTATGCATTTATAGTTTAATTAAATTGGCATTCCTTAACTTGTTATGTGTTGGATGAAATAAGGTATCTTAATTATTCTGATAACTAACGTTTTGAGTTAATTAACAAATCATAGAAGAGACCTTTTAATTTATAAAGCTTCAAAGTGTTTTCCAGTGGGAAATTTACATAAAGGATGGTCAAGAGCCTTACAACTGACTTATAAGGTCTTATTCTGACGAAAATGTAAGACAAAACAAATAAATTCAAGAAAAAACAAAAGCATATTTTCCTACTGCCTCTTTCAAGGGAGTGATATTCTGCAATAATATGCATGGTCGTGAAAAAGTACTTCGGACTCAAAAAAATTGTATTTACATTTGTATATACGGGTATTTAATGATGCCATTAGCCCAAAAAACTTTCTTTAAATTAGATTTTAATTATATTGTATATCCACGCGTTTTTGGTAAAAAATAGCAGTTTTTTAATATTAAAAACTAAAAAGTAAAAGGATTATAATCATGATTCCTTATAAATAACCCTTTTTTACTTGCGATATATGTATATGTACATATTTAGGTACAACATCATAGCAAGTTATGCGATTTTGATCGGACTTGGCATTACGGTGAAAGAGAAGTGGAGAAGTTTCTAGCGATCTGTCTGTTCGTCCATTTTCTTCAAACTTGGTACTCGTATGTAGCATTTTTAAATTTAACCCCTGACACGTTTTTTTTAGCACCAACAATTACAGTACTTTCCATACAATTTTTTTTTTTTGAAAAACTGTTTCACAGATTTAAAAATAAAATTCGAAAAATTATCTTGACTATCCGTATTTTATTGGAAATTTATATGAAAAAAAACACAGGAAGTGAAACAATTTGACCTATTATCTTATCTCCTCCGATCTTCTTCCAGTAATTTTTGAGAGGAATTGTCAGGCATACTATTCTTTCGAAGAAAAAAAATAAAATATTCAAAAGGCAAATTGGAAAAAAAATTCAAAACAAGTTTGAACAGTAAGTATGAATTCTTTTCTCAAACTTATATGAATACCATAGAGGTTATTGATGAAAATATAAAAAATTTTGAGCTTGATATAGAGGAATTAGTTAAAATGTCAGTTCCCCTTAGCTCAAAATCCAACAACTTTTACGATCCTTTGTTAGGATCTCTTTTGAGGATCTCAAAAACACAATTACTTTTAGAAACATACATAGTTCGACGTAGATACCAAAGGCAGAGAACAATTTATCTGAAATTTCAACTGAAATTTTTCAACGAATTTGTTATTAAAAAACTTCAAGTTATTCGAAACAAAAATTGGAACAAGACTTTTTCCCAGATAAAGAAACATGACAAAATTTTCAAGAGGCAAAATTCCACATTTTAATATAAATGGTAACAAAGTAAATACTAATTTCGAACAAGCTACGGAACACAGCCACACTATTACTAAGAGCTTTAATGATAGAATTACCAATTAAAAAGTCGAAAACAGTTTAATGGAAATTGAACAAATTTCCATTGATCCCCAAAATGTTCCAAAAATATTCTCCAAATATTCTCCAAAAAATTTACTAAAACAGAACTTAAACCTAAAAAAGCTCCTGGTTATGACAAGATCACTATATTTAATCTACCAAAATTGTTATATATTTCTAAGTATTCTTTTCTACAACTGTTTCCTTCTATTTTATTTTTCCAAAAGATATGGAAAATTTCAAAAATTGTGCCCATTCCTAAGACTAACAAAAAACTAATAGAGATATCTTTCAACTGCCCCATAAGTTTACTTAGCTGCCTAGGCAAGCTGTTCGAAATAATCTGTCTTAAAATGACAGGTTGTTGAATCCAAAATTATCCTTCCACCAGAACAGTTCGGTCTTAGGACCGATCAGAAAATAAAATTTACAAAAAACACTTAAACTCAAAAAATCAGTTTGAATGCTTTGCTTTGACATTTAAAAAGCTTTCGACAGCGTCTGGCATGACGGTCTTGTTAATAAGCTTCAAATAAACGGTCTTCCAAAGTACTCGTATATTATGAAGATTATTAAAAGTTTTTTAATTCTTTAATTGGGTTACCAAAATCGCTCAAAAAATTCAACTGGTTAGGGCTCAATCATCTATGTAAATACTTTAAGTTGCAAGTTTGAAGAAAATCCCTTACGAAATAAAAGCATTTATATCGAGAAATAGATAGAAAGGTAAATTGACAGAATTAACTTTGGTACACGCTTTTTTCTGGTACTTTCTCATAGCTGGTTAAGTTTGATTAAAATTCCGAGTTTGATGTAACTTGATTTAACTAGTTCAAAAAATATCCTATAGTATGAAAAGGGTTTTTTAAAAGAGAACAAATAAAAATGTACTACAAATAAAACGCAGAATAAATAAGATATCGGGGACGTATGCAGCGAATTTTTCATCACTCTTCATCACATAATAAGTCGAAACGTTGGAAATTTCTTGTTTGATATTCTCTTTGAACTCTAAGTCAAGAACTCTTAATATAACTCCATAAAAAAAATCCGACGACGACTTGGAATCGTCCGGACCATTTTTCGAGATAGAACGATTAACGAAAGATCCACTTGAATAGATCAATAGTTTGAACGACTATGAGCCATGTGATAAAAATAGTTTTCCAACATGGCACGATAGTGAACTCCATTGACTATCGTAAGATGGCGATCATTTTCATTGACACAAAATACTGTGCTATCAGACCTCCTGATGCATTAGATTCACACTACAAGCTCACCTCACTTATTGTGGATACCCTAGAATATTCGAGGCACATGTTGCTTTGTTACTTTTCACAAAATGTGCTCTGTACAAAATCGTTAAGCCAAAAATGACCTTCATCGTTCAATATGACTTTTAGATGAAATTCAGCATTTTCTTCAAAAGTTTTTTCAGAGCCCATTCGGAGAAGTTGAGGGTTTTGAATTCTTTAAGATGCTAAACTTGGGTTAATTTGATCTTTTAATTGTGTACATCAAGATCTTCACGCGAAATTCGCCACAATGGGAGTGCTCAGAATGTGGACTTGAGCTGTCAAAAAAAAGATATGTGTTTCTTTTTTACCTCAAACACATCAGAGCGCTCAGGTTGTGTTTCTTTTTTCAATCAGATCTAGTCCAGAAGGCGCTCGATAAGCTCAGAATAAAATGACCGAGCAGATGGAGTAGAAAGCTGAGCGCATCTAACTTCATTTTTTTTTTTCGTGTAATATGACAAAGAAAGACAGCGGAAAAACAGACAGTTCAGTGTTCCAGCGTGTTTCATTAATAAATCGGAGAGCTCTGATCAAAATCTGCTCAGAGCATACTCGACACGCTCATAGAGCTGTGTAAGGCCGCGGCCACGCAGTAAGCGGCTGAGCGGAAAAAAAAATATAAAACATATGAAATCACATAGAAGCGGCCACGCTATGAGCGAGCGGCGAAACAAAATTCTGAGCGGCTAAGCGGCGCCGCTCAGCAACCAAAACTGTTTTAATTTTTAGTAATGTTCTGAGCGGCAAGAAGTAAAGATGGCCAAAGTAAACATTGAGTTGTTAATTTCGTGTGTGCAATCTCGACCAGATTTACTAATCGCTCAAAAGCAGTCGCTCAGTGCCTGGCCATACGTCGCTTAGAGCTGCCACTCAGCCGCTAGCCGCTCAGCCGCTTAGCCGCTCAGCCGCTTACTGCGTGGCCGAGGCCTAAGTCGTTTATTTCAAATGATCGAATCGTTCAACAATCGATTAAGAAAATGATCCGATCATTTCAATCGATCGATCATTCGATCATTTTCATTTCACTAAAATTATTCAATATGGTTTCTATTCGACTTTAATTTCGATTTCGATGATAAGATTGACTTGTGGCTTTGACAGTTCTCACAAAATACTCTATTATTGTAAGCCATAAGTTGCCAAATAACATCGAATGATGGCTACTTTGTACATGGATTAAAAAGTGTCAAACAATTCAAGAAAAAGAGATTTTATTTGTTGCTCCGAAAAAGAGCATTAGGGATTTCGGCTGACATTTTTTACGAAATACACTTTGTACGTCATAACTGAATCCGTCCTCTATTTGTCAAGTCATAAACTGTCAAATTCCATCAAAGGATGGCTTCGATTTCGAGGGATTGAAAAAACGCTACGCTGAAGCTCTGCTTAGTGCTCTGCTTAAAAACGCTTAATGAGGACGTAAAAATTCCCAATTCATGTGAATGGCATCAAATTTACTTACGGCTCTTATAATTGAGGAACTTGGACCAATGTTTTGCCTTATTATGAATAAGAACATTTAATTCTAATATGTTGAATCTAATTTATAGTTTATAGCACGAAGAATCTATTTGATGGGATTACGAGTATTTCAAGCGAAATCAGAATGTTAAAGTAGCGACTCAGAATTTAGGTAGTAATTTTTATTAATTTTCGAACGTAAATAGTTCGTGTGCTTCCCCATTATAACACTCTTAACCTTGACCGACCATTTCACACTAACAGACCCATATTTTTAATTTAAAAACTATTTTTTATTAATTATCAAATTATGTTTGTCCTTAAGTGAGCTCAAGGTCAATTTTTGTTATTTTTTTTTCTTTCTTAATAATTATCTTTAAAAATTCATGTACACATCAATAACTTACAGCAAACTTGAAAAACCTTTTATGGATATGTTAAGGGGTTAAGAGTTTTTTAATAAGAGTGGGTAGTTTTTTATGGTTATAAACTTTGAGCTCCTGGGTTAGTTGAATCTTATTCGGGTGTATTGCAGAGTCCCGACACAAAATTCGCCAACTTGATATCTACAAAAGGTCGAGTTCTTGTGCGCAGAAAGATATTGACTGCTTCTGGTGTATACTTTTACGGACCGCGGCAATGGTCTCAGACGATCTTGCCCTCCTTTGCCGAACAAATATTGGCTGATTGAACCGGTCGTCTCAAATTTGGCCATCAAAAATTGAAAAGTCGACTGCGAAGGGCCACCACGTCTACTGTAAAATGGGCAAAAGGGCGAGCAATATTTGCCCTAAAGAACACTCATTTTGATAATAAATTTTATCATTTGGACTAATTGTCTAATCTTGTTACTTGCTAATGTGGTGATTTGGTATCAGTAACTGAATAATAAACAACAGATTCCACCAAATCAACATGGCCAGCACTAGCCTCGCCGATTGAAAAAAACCTTTATTTGAGGAAATTTACAAATTTATACAGAAATATGTTATGTATTCTGACAATACCCATTTTATTAAATTCCTGTCCATTCAACCGCCTTTGAATTAAATTTGAACTTTAAGTTGTCGGCAGTGCAGTTAAAAAAAGCAATTCAACACAATCGCTCTATGATTTTAACAATAATAAACTAAAGAGAAGCCTTAAATCACCTCACGAATGTTACATAACTATGTATGTATGTATGTACTTTGTAATCATGATTACTTACTATATTAAATGCTGTTGCATTGCAGTTTGACTTAACTTACGTATCTACCGCACAGAAGGTAATGAGTTTTGCGACCTTTCGTCTCAATAGTTCAAAATGTTAAAATTTGTCGGGTTTCTCATTTTTAAGTCAAGCTATTCATCTCCAAATTTAAACAACAATGATTGATGAATTATCGTGATTGATTGCAAGCTTCTTTGTTATTAACTAAATAATTATTTTCCCATTACCATTTATCAAGTTAACATTTAATCATCGATAAATTTAAATTTGGCGTAAGTCATTGCAGAGTTTAATCGATATCCGTTGTTAATTTTAGTTAGTTTAAACTTGACCTTATATACCTAAAATTTGATGTTCACTTATATTTATTTTTACTTTTTCATTTTCAAAGGTTATCTGCTGACTATTTAATATCCTGTATGTTTGATACATTTTCGCATTTGTTTAACTTTCATCAACATGTTTATCCAAGAAGTACGAGTATAACGAAAAGTTCTATAAGTAAACTATATCCGTAGGTAGCACTGCTACAAACCAACTTATTCCCAATGCCCACACAATGTTCCATACTCGTAAAAAACCACCTCGCCCTCGTAAAAAGTGTTTGAAAAGCAAAAAACCAAGATGAGGATGACCAAGCCATTAGCAACAAACACAACACATCAAAGTCTCTATAACGCCTATAAGTGACAATTATGGGTTGGTAACGCATCAAGGTGTATCTTACCAGTGGGCAGACATTGCTAATTAAGGAATTAAACCACGTTTCTTTTAAACTTGTCTTCACTTTATCATCTCTAACTGTTTAATTATTTATCTTTATCTATAAAATCACAAGTTATTTTTTCAAGTTAAATTATTTAAACCAAGATACATATAATATTAATTATAAGTATGTCGAAATTTTAGGTCAACATTATTTTGACCTGGACTTATGTCCGGATTTAAGAACTGAATTCAGCTTACAAAACAAAAACCAATTCTCCAAAGTGCTGATTTTGGCCTTGGGCAATTTGTCGAAATGGGTAATTAAGTCTTTCTTGTTCATATGGCTTTTTGTAGGATGATTTAGGTATAGTTGAAACTGAGCAAAAAAAAAAAAATAAACTAAAAAGTCTTTATGAGTCAGATATGGCATACTCGTAGAAGGCTTTGTTTAAGGTAACTTAAGTCTTTTACTAATGGTGTATCATATATTTATAATAATCATTCACTTGGATGCCTAACAAGGTTATGTTTTTGTAGAAGCTATACGGATTGTGATGCATGAAAAATTATAAGGTGCAAATTTTGTTTGAAAAGATGAGATAATTTCGTCTATTTTTGGTTTTTAATTAAAAAAAAAAAACAAAGAATATTTTGTTTTCAAAAGTTTGATATATTATTATTTCTTGTTGAGAATGAAGTATTAACCTAGAAAGATGGAAGGTATTAATGGCTTTCATTACACTAAAACAAATAATTAGTCAAAACAGTTGCTCTACTTTCCTTTCGCATGACCCTTAAAAAATAGGAAAAAAAACTGCATTTACACTTTATCTCGTTCAGCTCAAAATCAAAAGCACTGCAAAATCAATTTCCAAAGAAAAGAATATATATACATATGTACATATATATGTATATAGTATATATATATTGTTGTGAAAAACAGTCTACATTTTTTGAAAAGTAACTCTATATTTCAGATGACCTCTAAAAATCAACATACATTTCTGTGGCACGAACAAAAATAAAATGCACGACTGGGTCGCACAAACTTGCACCTATGTAATAGACTATAAATTTTCAAAAACCGATGTTATTAGAGAAAACTGTTCATAAGGATAAAATTAACTTTTTAAATTCTTTTAGTAGCAAGGGATAGAAACAGAATGTTATGCAAATATGAATTTATGCAAGAACAAAAATTAAAAGTCGTTGTAGAGATTTCTTAAAGATATAAGCTTTTATATACAAAATTTTCAAAACTTTTTTAAGGAAAAATTTTGGTACGCCAATTTGAAGTTTTTATTATTGTTCGAATTAAAATTAAATTTACAAAAAAAAATATTCAGCCGTTTTTGAAAAATGGAATTTTCCAAAAAAAAGAATAGATTTTTATTTCGAAATTCAAAAAAAATATTTTTCTTAAGGTTTTGAAATGCAACGTTTTTTTTTAACTTTTTAGAAGCTTCTTTATAAAAAATTTCATTAGGATCCGTGGTGTCGATAATGAGAAATTCAAAACTCGAAAAAACCGTTCTAGGTATGTAGGTACAATCAGTAATATCTTTTTTTCAAAATTTTTCTTATTAAATTATAGATCGTAACAATTAATCGAAAGAAAAAAAGCTTTAGCAAAATTCTCGGAACCGTTTTCGAGAAAAATACGATTTTCGAAAACCATTTTTTAACATTTGTATGGCGGGTACCGTTATTTTTAGGTAAAATAAATTATTTTTCTCATATATTGTAGATTATATTAAGAAACTTTTATTTATCAAGTTTGAAAAAAATCGAGCATGAATTTTGAATTTTTTTTAAATCCAAAAAATTAAAAATTGAAAATTTGAATAGGTATGTAATAATATTCAAACTTTGGAGGAGCTTTAGCATAAAAAAAATGATTTAAATCGGTTGTACCGTTTTCGAGAAAATCAAAAACACAAAAAATGTTTCCAGGGGGTCTACCAAAAATAACCATTTTTCATTTCTAAATGAAATTTTTTGATTTTTTTTTAAATTTGTGGGACAGTTTTTGAAAAAAAAAATATTTATAAAATTTTTAAAAAAATTTGTATGGCAGGTACCGTTATTTTTTGAACTTACAAAAAAAATAAAAAAACGTGTGGGGGGAAAAATTAAAAATACTATCTACCAGGTTTGAAGAAAATCGGCCGAGTCGCTTAGGCTGCAGGCGAACAGACAGACAGACAGACAGAATTGCGAGACCCACTTTTTTAGTCTTCGCTATCATCGTAATGTCAACTTTGATCAAAATCTTGAGTTCGATTTTTTTACGAATGCATAACTTGACTTATAGTACCTATAAGTCGCAAGTAAAAATCCTTATGAAAGGACTGAAACTCTTCTATTCAAAACCTTAAAAACATTTAAAATTGATCGAAACTTGACTGAGATAGAAAGTGTTGAATGTGCAAAGTCGTTATAACTATAATTCGATTTTTTTAAAAACAATTTGGATATTGATGTAAAAATGTCGAAATACAAGCTTGGGTACATGATGTATACTTGACTAGACCAATAATCTCGACAAAGTCTCTTGTAAAGATCATTCTTTTCTTTTTTTTTTTAATTTGTACCCCCGTGTAAAATATCGAGAAATAAAGGGTTTTTTCAATTGGTGCCGGCAATGTTGTTTTGGTGAAATCTATCAAATCTGTTGTTGGGCAAACTTTATACGAGTGGTTTGTGATCAATCAGCCAAAGTTCATTCGTCAAATAACGCCAAACACAAGAACTCGGCCTTGCGCAGACTTTAACTTGGTGAATTTCGCGATAGGATTTGAGCTTACACAAGACACAAGATCCAACTGACTCGGGAACTAAAAGTTCATGACCATAGACAAAGCCGTTTGTTCGAAGACTGGGCTTCAGAGCGTTTGAAAGAGGACCCTCATTTTGGGCAAAAAATCATCTTTAGCGAAGAGCGCATTTCTGTATTAACAAAAAAAATTGGCATGGGACAGAACCAACCCACACGAAGATCACCAGGTGACAATGCATCCTCAAAAAATTACCGCTTGAAGTGGACTTTGGGCCGGCGACGATGGCTTCATTGGCCCGTACTTTTTCAAAAACGACGTTTATGAGACGGTCGCCGTCAATCGCGAGCTCTACAGAACGATGATAACCAATTTCTTATGGCCATATGAATAATATGGACCAAGATAATATCTGTTTCCAACAGGCTACATTCCACACAGCGGACGTCATGTCATGATTGAAATTCTGCATGAACGATTTTGGGGTAAGATATCTTTTCGCAGAGGTGACGTAAATTGGCCACCAAAGTCACGTTAGAATTTTTCTTGTGGTGTTTGTGTGGTTTGTGGAAAAGTAATTGAAAACTGGACTACTTGCATTCGTGTCACTATAAGAAGCCGAGTTGGACATTTGACAGTTGTCATATTCAATACATAATGACATACAAGGGCCTTTCAAATAAAACCAGAATTTTGTTAAATCATTTTCCGTTCGAAATCTTGACAGAAAGTTAGTATCATATTTCCTGAAAACTTATTTCCAACAGTGGGTTTTTTTAAAAGAAGTTTTGGCTGAAATGAAGCACGCACCGTCCCTGCTATACCCAAGTTTCTGCAAAAAGTTCGTGAGATTGGTATGTTAGTGATCAACATTCATGGTCCTCGTCGTCGTACGGTGCCAACATACGAGAATGTGGCTGCTGTAGCCAAGAGTGTGAGGCTCAATTCACGAACAACAACTCGTCATCGATCTCAACAGCTCAACATTTCACGAACTGAGGAGAATTCTGCACAAAGATCCCGAATAATTTGCTTACAAGGTCTAATTGACTCAGAAATTGAAGGCGCACGACCAGCCGAAACAGCCACTTGAAGGACTTTGTGTTCCATAATTAATGGGAATGTTTGTTCTTACTAATAAAGCCATACTACATGGACAAACATTAATTTTGTTCATTTTATTGCAGTTTTAAAAAGAAACTTGTATTTGGCCTACCCTGTAGGTTACTGAGTTGTCTGAGGTCATTCTCCACTTGTGCCGTTCACCGCAGTTGGAATTGTATCAATGTTGCATTTTAGCTTTTTGCCCAAATCGAGAACGGTGTTAACTACATAAATACAGTTTATGTAGATGGAATATCCCTCAAAAAACTTTTCTCTCAGAACAACGAAATCAGTTTTCTTCCAAGGACACACTTCTTTTGAAATCCAAGGTCAGAATGATTAAGATCTTATGAATAATCTCCTAGGCGTCAGTCCGAAGAATCACCGATTGGCAATGGTGATCAATTGTGATTCACCTAAATATAGCAACTGGTAACTACATACATATATATCTATAAAAACTTTTATACTTGTTTAGCAGACTTCTCGTCCAGGATGATTTAACATGGCTTAATATAAGATATTTGCAAAGAGTAAACAAGAAAAAGCCAAATGTTAAAAATTCAACAAAGATTGGTATGACATTTATGCAGATGTACATAATAAAGATTCTTACGTCAATTAAAATCAAATATGAACGACTGGTTTGAAAGAACTTGATCTTGCGATTCAAGGCTATAAAGTGGCCAAGCATTGAGGAGCTTGAAGACATAACATATATGGTTAATAGTATTAGCGAATTTTGTAAAAAAAAGAACTAGATAAATGGTTTTGTCGCTGAATTTTGTTTGCAATATTATTTTATCGTTTGTGAATAATCTAACCTTAAATGAAATGAAATATGGGATATTTATCCAAACTTAAAGTAATTGTCTAAAAGTCTTCAAATATCTATATATTGTTACGGTGGTATTTTTCGCCAAAAACGCGGTTTTAATACAATTACTTACGACTACTTCACAGGTTCAAAGTTTAATAAAAATCGTTTGCGATGTTTGAAAATTTTTAAAAATTTTAAATTGCTTGTTTTTTTTTTTTTGTTTAGAAATATATGAGCTTAAGCAAAAAGTTCAAATATCTTACCTAAGAAAACCATAAAAATGCTCTGTCTAATGTTTTTTTTGTATTCCTTAATTTTATTAAAAAGAATTTATGTCTACAGAAAACTAAACTAGCCTTGCAAAGTTCAAAAAACAATTCAGCCTAAATATATAAAAAAAGAGGACATTTTGGAATCTTACTCTTCAACAAAGAGGCAACAATAAAATCGCTGTTAAACAAATATTTTAAATTTTTTTCCCTGCAATTATGTAAATTACCCCATAACAATCTACTCAAGAAAATACTTTGAACAAAAGGCATTTCATTTACTTTGCCAAGTTCACTGAACACGAAACAAAAATTCCATTATACCTATCCAAAAAGCACTTTCTCTCTCTACCCATGATTGATAAGGATTTAAATATAAAAGCGAAAGTGCTAATTGAATTTGTAAAGCAAACGGACAACCATTAATGGTGCACCATGTGATACATACTTAAAAAGTAGATATAAAATACAAAGGTGGAGCAGAAGTAGGTACTCACAAAACAAGTATTATCTCAATCAAACCGAAAATGCATACATGCATACTTTGTTGGAAAATTAAAGATTTCCCTCGAAACTGGGCAAACGATCAGTATTTTCCTTGAACTAAACTCACATAACACCATCTAGTGACTATAAATCGATGGTGATATACAGTGGGACAGATTTATATCACAGTGGGTAAAAAAGTGAAGTTGCCGGCTAGTTATTGTCGAAACACTATTGCATATTGCATGCACAGTCATAAAAGTCTTCTACTCGTATTTTATGTCAAAAATAAAAATCGGTTGTCAATAATTGTCATGGGCTATGCGCCTCGCAAGTTTACTATCAATAAATCGCCCATTGGAAATGTATGACCATATGTGCCTAGATAATAAATACACATCATGGGGTTTTCGATTGGTCAATTCAGATTTAGATCAGAAATTTGATTTTTTTTTCGAGGCGAGTGGATTTTAATTTCATATTTAATTTTTCAATGATGAGGATGAAACTTGGTTTAGGGATGGATACCAAATAAAGCATGAACAGTGAGGGGTTAAGATGGGTTATTCTCTTTATGCTAAATGGCAAAGAATTCCAAAGGCTAATGCTGTGTACAAAGAACGACCGTGAAGAGTTTAGATATCTAAATGATAGAATAACTATATTACTTGTTCTTGAGGATGTACATACTTATACATATGTAACTGAATTTTTCCATAAAGGTACTCAGGTATTTTTGTGTTTTTGTTTTGTGTGAATAATTCTTTGTAGAAAGATACAATTACGAACATTAACGTTTTCTAGAATATATTCAGAGTGATCTTCAAGTTCCATAAATAAGGCCAATGATGGAATTTATATTTTCTCAGCAAGAAAGATTACTAGAGATTTTAAAAACAAGGCTGGTCACGGAGCAAAACTAACATTAGCATTATTAAAGACAATCAGAGGCAGATCTTCATAGTTATATGTCTTCTTAGAAACTAATAGAGCTTGACTTTTCCCTAGCAATTGGGCGAATTCTTAGAAGATCTTCATTAACACGAAAGACAAGATCTTCTACTAGTCCAATTCTACGCGAGAGATAAATTCCTATATCATCCGCATACAGATGAAAACAAATATGCTCACAAACATAAGGCAGATCGTTGATATAAGCACTAAACAGAATTGGACCATGAACAGAACCTTGAGGCACTCCCATCTTCAAACACGTATGTATAGAAAATTTGTTGGCAATTCAAAAAGCTAAAATAGTGCATAAGTTTTTGACAAAGGACTCGATGATCGACTTTGTCAAAAGTCATAGAAAAATCAAGTAGACACAGTAACGTGATGTTGTCTTTATCGTATTGGAATCTATGTACTCTAAGATCTTAACCATTGCTGAAGAGTAGGAATGGTTAGCTCTAAGCCCAGATTGAATTGGGAATTACAATTTTTTGGATGTGAGATGGTCAATCATTTGCCTTGTATATAAGGATTTTTTCGAGGATTTTGACATGCACAGTAAAGTGCTTATTGGGCGGTAGTCGGCGGGTTCCGTAGGTATAGACTTTTTCGGACCAGGCTACTTTCGAAGCAGTTGGAAATGTTGAAGAGACAACACAGTTATTGTAAACATGGGTGAGAGCGTTAATCATGTAGGGTAAGACAAGTTTCAAAAATCTAAGGGGAATACCGTCTTCTCCTATAGATTCAGACCTCAAAGATTTGGAAGTACGGATAACTTTGTCTTCAGTTACAGTCTGAAAAGTATTAAGAGAATTGAAACTTTCTGAAAGCAAAGTCACATTGAAGTAGGGAATAAGAAAAATCAATATCATAAGCACAAAAATCTAAGTCATGATCTGATATTCCATTCAAAGGATGATTGATCATTGAGAAGCATGTTTGTTGATTCAGCTACAATGAGATCAAGTAGGTCAGGGAACAATTTGGAGCATATCTATTAGTTATGCATGACTATATAGACATAGTTAACTTCTTCTAGAAAATTAACGTATTCAGCACTTTTTTTTGACTCTGTACGTAAAAAAGGTTCTCAAAACCGAAAAATTGCAAACCTGGATTTTCAAATCTTTTATATAATAAAAGCCAAGCTTTGAAGTCATAAGCATGAGATTCTTCATCTATTAAGAAAAACAACTAGTTCAAAATGGGAAAAGTTGCGAAAATCACAATTGAAAAAAACCTTCTGCAATCAGCACTCTTATTAAAGAAGGCAAATCACAGCTTCGCAGTTGAAGATATATTTGGTCGAGTTGCTATTCGAAAACCCCTTCTTCGACCAAAATGAATGGAAAAGCTGAAGTGGCGAAGTGGGAGTGGCAGGGAGACTGAACGGGAGGAGATTTTAACAGAGTTTTATGGAGCGATGAATCCAAGTTCGAGATATTTGGTACACAACGGAGAGTTTTCGTTCGACGCAAGCTTGATTACCGAGTGTATGGCTCATACCACTTATCATGGAGGTGGTTCTTGGATGTCTGGGGATGTTTCTCTTCAAGTGGGGTGGTAGATTTGACTTGAGTTATTGGAAAAATGAACAAGGAGATATTAGAAGAAAACGCTTTGATCTTTGAAATAAGGATTAAATGGTGAAGGATTCATATTTGAACAGGACAACGACCCAAACACATGTCTACCTTCCCCAGGGTCCAGGATTACATCAAACAGAGAGAAGAAGAAATCTTACAGTTCATGACATGGCCGCCTCAATCACCGGATGTAAGCCCCATAGAGTTATTGTGGGAAGAGATAGAAAGAAGCGTCCGGGACAAATGTCCTCCATCAGAAGCTCCGTGGTAGAATACATTACAGGATTGCTTGAACAATATACCATCCTATGAAGCAATTCAAAAACTTATAGCTAAAATGCTTATCCATTTGTCTTGTTGATGGAAATCAGAAATTAATAAAATGTACAATAAAGGTAAAATTTAAGAAAAATACAAAATACTTAAAGAATGTTTTAAGAAACTTAACTTCCGGCCATGAGTACACAGCATTTAATTTAAATTTTTAATGTATATTCTGCCCCACTGTACGACAACGACACTGGCGGTTCATCATCATAAACATCAAACAGTAGCTCAAAATTCAACAACTTTACAGTCTTCCTAAGATCACACAATTTATGAGTGTATCTTCAACAAACGCGCAAAGTACACAAAAAGTTGAAGGTTTGTTTTAACTCCATATCTACTTCATTATTTCATATCACATCGATATACATTATGTAGGTATACGTAAACGTGATGGCATGCGCAGTGCACTTGTCTTGTGATGGGTCCGTTGAGTTTTTAGTCCATTGTCAAAGAGTGACTCTGTCGTTTAGTTCATCTATATCTATATGTACATCACAATTCACAGCACTCATCAGGTGAACGATGAAAGGAAGATGGTATCTTTATCTTTGATGTTCTGTAAGCTGGTATAGAGTTGTAGCAGTTATGAATGAAAAGTAACTGCATATGAGTTGTAAAAAGGGAACAAACAAAAACAGGTAAATGCTAGCACAGTTGTGGGGAATTCCAAGCAATTATCTAACTTGCAGGACGGTTTTTTCTTTTGTAGTTTGTAAAAAAAAAAATACCGGGAAGCTCTACATACTCGTAGCAGATGGTTTTTGTGTTTTTACTCAACATGTTAAGTACTTTCAATAAGAAAAAAACAATTGGAAACTTAAAACTCTTTCCCAAATCAGCAAAATTAATCTATGAAAATGATATTGATGAAATGAGAGATAGCTCGGTTTTTAGTATTATTTTTTGAATACATATACATCATACATATTCAGTGGTATTTGTTAACCTCTTCTTATTTTAGACAGTCTAACAACTCCAACAAATGTTGCATTGATTTTCTAGCTTAGGCTACCAAACCGTTGTAGCATATTCCAAGCAAAAATTCTGGCGATAAAGGAGGTATTGTCTTGTCCGATGAACTCGCCAGACAGGGTAAATAAAGGCATGCTGTGGAACAATCAAATACAAGATGACTTAACACTTACTACTTGTTTGGGGACCAAAAGAATCTGGCCCAAACTAGATTTGAAACGATCAAATTGCTTGTTGTCCCCTCAGATCAGCTCCGTAATAGGTGTCATAACTGAACACTGTCTTATAGGCTCGGTGTACTATCAAACGATTTCTGAAGGAGTTGGAGGAAAAATTCAACAATTCATTTGAGAATGAATAAAGGCAGGTAAGCTACTGCATAACAAACTATATGCCAGGACGGCTCTTAGAGAGTCTAAGCCTAGTGACTTTTGTATATGCATATAAAATGTCAGAAGGAACAAAGTTCGTGGAAAAACTGCTCAGGTTTTACATACAACGAATTTGTCAACTTCCTCTAAGTACCACAAATAATATGATAATGCAGGAAACAGAAGTATCACCATTGCAAGTCGACTACATTTAAAATGCTCAATATTACCAATGATCAGCTTTCAAAAAAGGCAGCTCTTTATGCGATGCAAAACAATACAGGATGGTAAAAAGACTGGGTGGAACTGGCACACGAAACTGGTGTTGAACTAGAAATTAGGAGTGCATGGAAGTCGACTCTGTATGAGTTAATCATTTATTTAGATGAAAAATATAAAGATATATTCAGGGAAGAGGTCCCAAGTTCCTCAAATCGGTTGGTTAAATAGTAGGTTGAATCGTGACTTCAACCAAAAGCAATATTTTTTAGATAATTTTACCATCGCATAAATCACAAGTATGTTTCGTCTCAGAGGGGAGTTCCTTTACATATTTTGTATACATAATCCGGAAGAGCTTCCAATAATATGTCAAATGTGTAATGTCACACAGCGATAGGATATTTTTCATTTTGTTGGAAGGAAAAGAAGAAGATATGTACATATTGCAAAAAACAGTTTTCGAGAAAAATACGATTTTCGAAAACCATTTTTTAACATTTGTATGGAAGGTACCGTTAATTTTAGATAAAACAAATTTTTTTTCTTAAATCTTGTAGATTATGTTAGGAAACTTTTATTTGTCAAGTTTGAAAAAAAATGACCATGGGGTTTTCGAAATATTGAGTTTCCCAAGAAAATTTTCAATTTTAAAAAAAAATAAAAAATTTAAAATTTGAATACGTTTTAATATTTAAACTTTGGAGGAGCTTTAGCATAAAAAAATGGTTTAAATCGGCTGCACCATTTTCGAGAAAATCAAAAACAAAAAAAATTGTTCCATGGGGCTTACCCTCAATAACAATTTTTTGGAAAATTTTGTTCAACCATTACCTAGTTTTAACTAAATGAAAGTTTGAAGAAAATCGGCCGAGCCGTTTAGGCTATAGTCGAACCGACAGACAGACAGAATTGCGAGACCCACTTTTTTGGTCTTCGCTATAATCGTAATGGCAACTTTGACCAAAATCTCGAGTTCGATTTTTTTTACGAAGGCATAACTTGCCTTATAGTACCTATAAGTCGCAAGTAAAAAGGGGAATTGATACTGGGCACTTTTCGAGAGAAAAATTCGTCGGCGGATATTTGGTCCTATATGCGAAAAGGGCGAATGGAGGAGAAGATTCAATCGTGAATTATACGATCTGTGCCAAGATGTGGATGTAGTCCAAAGAGCCAAAACACGTCGACTACACTGATTGGGTCACATCGAGCGCATGGACAACAACGCTCCAGCCAAAAAATTTTCGAATCTCAGCCTCCAGGTTCGAGACGATGAGGAAGACCGAACCTCCGCTACAGTGACCAGTCGGTTACAGACGCAAGAGCGCTTGGTCTCCTCGACTCTAGGGAGCTCGAGAGGGATCGCAATGGAAGACCGCAATACCTCACGCAAAGCCCCTTCATGGATCGGGAGCCGGATAAGTAAGTGAGTAAGTAAGTAATTAAGTAGTAAATTGTATAAATCATAGGAAATAAAAATAATCTAAAACGGCTAATGAGTAGCACTTTTCATGACAGGAGATAATAGAGGATCTGTCAATTCCTCGCAAGAGGTAGTACATCCTCTTTTTGCAGCGCCTGAGAATGGAACTAAAAACCCTCTGCAACACAGTCCAATCAACACATTAACCATTATACTAAGGGATACTACAAGCCACTAAATAAATGTGAACACATCCAGAGAACTGATGAAATGCATTTAAAAATTCGGAGATGGATGAACTATTTAGACAAAGCTTATAAAAATTCTTAAGTTCAATAGCTGTTCAAGTATAATTATTTGAATTTTCCCATTCATATCATACTTTAAAGATCTCTAATTTCCTTTGAACACCGCAAATTTCATATACAATTACAGAACAAATAACTGATGCTTTAGAAACCATCATCATTGTCAAGTGTGTCATTTTGACGTGTTATTGTGTCGGCATCAACTGTCGGAATACTAAGTATCTATTTTTATTGTTTTGTTTACATGGTTAAGTTGAAAAAAAAACAAAGACGTATCGAATGACTAAAGAAAGATAGAGTTACTCTATTCATTTCTGACCTGGTTTACTTGAATAACACTTTACATTGCAGACAAACTGATCCCCCACCGAACTTCTGCTGCTGTGCATGCGTAAAGTTCAGCTTTCAAATAAAAGCAACTTTGTCTGCCCACTTGGACACAATTATTTGTTGCCACTTTATATGTTAACAGCGAAAGATTGCCTTATTTGGCATTGAGTAGATCCATATGCAGATTTTTTTTTATTTTATTTGCTTTGCCAATGAACATTTACAGTGATTTTGTAGCGAGAAGTACATACTTATATGTGATGTCATAAAATTGTCGTTGAAAAAGAGTTGAAGTGAAAACTTAGTTTAAGTACAAATACATAGTTGTGAAGGTTATACTTCAAGTATCAATTCGTTTTCAATTGCTTTGTTGCATTTTGTTTTTCCAATTCAATGAGAATACTCTCTAGGCTCCGAGGTATGAATTAAATATTTTAACACATCTTTCTCTCATTTTTTAACGTTTTAACGACAGGAATATCACATAACTTTGTATTTTATGTGTTTTAATGTTCTCTTTGAAGAATGAAATTCTACCTATCCACATCAAATCAATCATTTGTCATTTAAAGTAATTTTAACTCTATCACTTATAATAACTTTATGACGTTACGAGTATATATGTATATGCATATGAGATTTTAATAAGACGATGTTTTGTTGAATTACGTAACCAATAGTCTTAGGGCAGTATAAATCACTCTTTCGATGGAAATGAAAGACAGAAAATTATGATTGAAAACTATAAAAACAAATAGCCTGTAGTTTTAATGTTTAAGACTAAAGGCTTCTTAAGAAGGAACCTTGAATATGATTACTTGAGAAGTTGAAGGTAAGTTATTATTTATAAACTTTTTTTCGGTCAACTTTAATCAGAAAATATCATTTTTTGCATATTTATGTATTAAAAGAGTTTTAGAAAATTCAAGCAGCCTTGCTTAAAGAGGGTTAAAATTAAATAAACAAAAAAAAAAGGAAACCTTACATGCTTTATTATTGTTGTCAAATACCAAATGATTGATAAATGATAGAACTTATCAATTGATTAACACATTTTGGTATTGAGGGTAGCAATTCAACATTTTTTACTATTACTGTGAATATTTACTAAATCTTACTAATAATAAAAACAAATTTAAAGAAATTGTTTTTCACACGTCAATAACTCTAATCGCATAATCGCAACGACACTAAATTGCCACACAACCATCAGACCTGTCTAACACCAGCACAAACTGTATAGCATCTCGAGTACAATGGAAATGAAATTTTCTATTGGAATCATTCAAGGTTTCAAGTGAAAACAGCCTACGAATCTATAAAAAATATATATTTATCAATTCAGAATTTGCAATTCAGACGGCAGGTGGCAGCGGCTAGACCTTCGGTATGTCAGACCCAAATGCACCATTATGTCCGGACAAAATTGCAATTATTTTTTAGAATTTATTAGAATTTTAATCTTAGTTGGATATAGTTCACAATGGATTTTTGTCAAAAAATCGGTGTAAGATGAACTGAATTTAACAAAATTGCATATGCGTATTGACAAGGCTCTCACAGCAAAAAAGGGCTATTTTGAATCAGTTTTGAAAATAGCAAAAACTGGAATAAATTGCAATTTAAAAAAAAAATCCTTAAATAAAAATCTTTCTTGCTAAGATTTTTCAAAAAATATTCAACATTTTAAATATGTATAAATCTTTTTGAGCGAAAATTTGCTTTTTTCAATAACCCAAATTTTTAATTGCAGAAAATAAACACGAGTATGGGTGTAAGTTTTGAATCCTTTTACAAAATTCATTTTATATTGGGGGCTATCGTGAACAAAATTTCCCTCGGAATTTTCCCCATCTTCGAAAATTGGAAAGATCAATACTTCTGCACTGTTCATTGTAAGCTGGCGACTGGCCTTTTTAAATCAGAGCCAAAGTCACAATGAAACTTAATTCTCAATATAAATAAATTCCCAGGGAAACTTTCGATATTATTCGTGATGACAATTTTGAAAGTTGGGAACAATTCCAAGGGAAATATTATTCACGATATGCCCCATTAATTAAAATTGAAATTGAAACTGCATTTTACCCATTTCTTTTGTTAGGCCCCAGTTATAGCTTTCATTGAAATATATCCTTGGAACAAATCAGTGGAATGCTGACTTGATTTTTTTGACAAGCCAGTTTTACAGCAATCATTGAAAAATTGGTTTCAGTAAAAGATCCTGTCAGTGGCTGATTACAACCAATTCTATGCATTTGAGGTTAGAGTTGATCATTGAAAGGAAAACTGACATTTGAGAATAGAAAGAGAATCGAACACATTCAGTGGAATGATTAGGTTTGTTCGTTGAGCCCTGAAGTCACCCTGGGGTCACCCTAAATCGTTTTTTGAAAAACCTGAAGTCATCCTGGTGAGCAAATTCTGTGTTTTTTGAGACCTGGGGTCGCCCTGAACTCGCCATGAAGTAGACCTAGGTATTTTGCTGGGGCGAGTTCAGGTAACGCTCAAACTGTCAAAAGTCATATGAGATTTCATATGTATTTCTATTGTTGTCGTTTGGCGATTCGCATGTTGCATTTTATTGCTTGTATTTGCAATTAAATGTTTGTTGTACTCATCGGATGAAACATTCAGCAACAACGCGAAATTGTTTTCGTCCATTTTTAAAACTAATTTATAACAAATTTAAAGTTTTATCAGATCACAAAATTATTTTATCTTGCTTTTAGTTGTCAACAAAACAGTTTAAAGCCCTTGGGTGTTTTTTGAAAACCGAAAACCCCAGTTTTTGTTGAAAACTCTGATAGTTGTCAAGAAAACCTGGGTCAAACCTGGGTAAAGTTCAAAGAACGAACCTATTGTGTTCCATATTAAAGAAACGAAAATCAGCTGTTCATTGAAATTGATTTCTATCAGTGAAATAATAAAAGTGGATTTAAAAGAAAGTTTAAATCAGAATTTTGTATTTTATAGAGTAAAAAAATTCTACTACTCATTACCTTCATTCTGGTACCAATTTAAGCCATTGCATTTTGTTTATTCGTCTTAAAAATGGGAATGAAAATTTTCAATGATGCATTTCAATGATAGCTATAACTGGGGCCTAAGTATAACGATAATTCCGTCAACTGATAAACAATCAGAGAAAAAACAAATAAAGTGGAAGCCACTGAAAATGAAGTAAACCGAATTAACGAAGAAGAGGAACATCATTTTCAGTTGCTTTTGGAATACTTTTATTCATACCGTATCAAATTTCTTCCCGTTTTTCTTTCAATCTTCTTCTTATTATCATATTCCAAAATTGTATCTAGAAGTATTCGAAACACGGAGAATAATTTGAGATACGAAAGAAATTCAATATCTGTGAGTGAAGCTAGACCATTTTTAGTCAAGATATTAATAGCCAAATTTGAATAAAAAACTTTCACATATAGCATTAGTGATTCGAGTTTATGTTGGCCGATTTGGAAGCAGACCATTATCACACAGTTTAAAGTGTTTTTCCTTCACGCAAATGACTGTATTTTAAATAAATTTATTAAGTTAGTATTTGCGACTTCAAAATACTGGTCAGTACTATATTAATGTATCGACTGATAGGACTATTATCCGGGATGGTATAAATTTAACTTTAAATTCTTACTTTTCAAAAAATTCTAAGAAGTGAAATATTAATCAGGGTTTTGCAACACCAACTATGCACATTGAACATTGCTTAGACATTTTTCGAAACTTTTCCAATAATGCGTGTTGAGCATAAGCCATACTTTGGTTCAAGATTGATATATTATCGTATCCCCACTTTATTTAGTTAAGAACAAATGAGAAGACTCAGGTAGTGCGCACATTCAGACGTGAAGCCCTTATGCATTGGGAAAGCTACAACCACTTTATACATCTTCTATTTTATGACATAATAAAGCCATAAGATATGAAATGAAAACCCTAAACATTTTTTCTCTCTGGCAAATAGGAATCGACATTATTTTAGAAAAAGGTTAGCAACTTTACATTTGATATTCATTTAAACCGAGACCCCGCAGCAAATGAATGGAAGAAAATCAAAAAATATTAGAGTTACAAGTAGTCTAAAAAGGTGATAATGAATGTCTGTCCGCCAACACCAAGTAACCCCGTTACCAAGAAAAAGTGCATCCACAAATACTATTTTTTTCGAAAATAGAAATCATCCCAAATGGTGGTTCTCAACCCGCTGATGACAAATATAGAAGAAGTTTAAGTGATTCCTAAACCATGGAAACCCATTCCCAAAAATGCGTTTTTAGAATTATAAGTTAACCATTAATTTGATTTTTGGGAAAATCTATTTAATAAAATGCACTAACTTGCTCCTATGTAATAGACTAGGAATTTTAAAAACGAATGTTATTAGAGAAAACTGTTCATAAAGATAAAATTATCATATTTTTTAAAATTATTTTAGTAGTAAGAGACAAAAACAGAATGCTATGCAAATATGAATTTATGCAAAAACAAAAATTACAAGTCGTTGTAGTGGTTTCTTAATAAAATAAGGTTTTATAAACAAAATTTTTAAAACATTTTTAAGAAAAAAGTTTGGTACGTCAATTTTAGGTTTTAATTATTATACGAATGAAAATTAAATTTAAAAAAAAAATGTTGACCCATTTTTGAGATAACAAATTTTCCAAAAAAAATGATTTTTTTTTTGTTTTCAAAAATTCAAAAAATAGTTTTTTTAAAGTTTTGAAGTGCAATGTTTTTTAAACTTTTTAGAAGTATCTCTATAAAAAATTTCATTAAAATCCGTTATGTAGATAATGAGAAATTCTAAATTTGAAAAAATGGTTCTATGGCAGGTAAAAGTTGTAATATCTTAATTTCAAAATTTTTTTTATTATATTAAAGATCGTTAAAATTAGTTGAAAGAAAAACAATTTTATCAAAATTCTAGGCACCGTTTTCGAGAAAAATACGATTTTTTAACATTTGTATTGTGGGTACCCTTATTTTTAGGTAAAATAATTATTTTTTTCTCACATCTTGTAGGTTATATTGATAAACTTTTATCTATAAAGTTTAAAAAAAAAGTCTAGCATGTGGTTTTCGAAATATTGAGTTTTGAAAAAATTGATTTTGTTTTTAAATCCAAAAAAAAAATTGTTTGAAAATTTTAATACACATTTCTATTCAAGTTTTTGTGGAGCTTTAGCAAAACCAAATGATCGAAATCGGTGGTACCGTTTTCGAGAAAATCAAAAACAAAAAAAAAATGGTTACACGGGGGATACCCAATAACCAATTTTCGGGAAATTTTTTTCTACCATTACCTAACTTTAACTAAATGAATTTTGTTTGTATTTTTATTTTTTGAATCTGTCGAACAGTTTTTGAGAAAAAAATAATATTTATAAAATTTCGAAAAAAATTCGTATAGCAGGTACCGTTATTTTTGGTCTTAAAAAAAAAGAAAAAACGTGTGGTGGGAAAAATTAAAAATGATATCTACCAAGTTTAAAGACTAAAGCCGTTAAGGCTGTAGTCGAACAGACAGACAGACAGAATTGTGAGACTCACTTTTTTAGTCTTCGCTATCATCGTAATGTCAACTTTGATCAAAATATGGAGTTCGGTTCTTTTTTACGAATGCATAAATTGCCTTATAGTACCATAAGTCGCAAGTAAAAAATGGACGAAGAAAATGAAAAAAAAGCTCATCATGTGACCTGTAATATCATCAATTTCGTTAGCCTACCTTAGACTTTAAGGATCACAAAATTAAATTGAAGTCCAGTATGTTACAAATGTTGTTCTATGTCAAAACCTGTTTTAATTTCTCCAAAATGGCGTTAACGATTTTATTACATATTACATATAATGTCAAAAATAAGTGTATAATAATATCGATAAAAGCTACAAAATCAAATAACAACAACATAGTGTTGAATTTTTGTTTATAAAAAAAATTTAAATATTAATTTTTGTTCTCATATAAATACATTTCTAAAATATTCAAAACGTAGCCTCTTTATAAAAGTCCTGCACCAAAGACCAACTTTCATTTTCTTTGCATTCAGTGAATTTTTAGTCTAATCTATGATACACTATTTGATTTCAGTGATTCTGAATAACACACAAGTTTAATTAAAATCCTTAAAGTCGTTTTTGAGGAAATTTAAAAAGAAAACAATGTTATAGAAGATTAATTTTTTGCAGATGAGTTATTTAAATTTCTTGTCCAGATAATCACATAAATCTCCTCTGTACCTTATTTGAACAAATCCATCAGTCCTAACTCTAACTCCATAAACATCTTAACCCACAAAGGAACCGACCAAGCAACAGCCAAAATCCATCGTCATAATGTTAAGTTTCATTATAACTCCTCTGCCTTAAGTATAGAGTTAAGAGTAACACAAATAAAGAATTTTATATTAATTTTTAAACACTTCGTGGGCGTTCTGAACTAAAAGGGTCCCACATAAAAGTCCACAACAATACAATTTCACAAAATTCAATTATCTCAAATAATTTTTTTCCAGTTTATTTTTTGGATTCGGTCTGAATTTTTAATTTAGAAAGATTTTAGAAAGTCAAACCTGCTTTAAGACCAGATTTAATAATTTTTAACTGTTAAATAAACAAAACCCAACATACAAAATTATTTGGCAGCTTAATTAAAATTCAGATAAAATCTAATTTGTTGTTCCGCCAACTCGTTTTGTATATATATATAATTGATCGAGTTTTTATATACCTACATAATGTATATTAATATTATTTTAAAACTTATAAATTGCGAATTCAAGAAATCAATATTTATTCGTTTATATTGATAAAATACATTAATTTATTACAGACAGATATAAACTGTAAGATATCCGAAACGTTTATTCAAATTTAAATATTCCATAAGCCACCAAGCGCAAAATCACTTATTCAAATTTGCTTATTCAAAAACCAAACAGAATTGTAAACAATGTCCCATTTGAATTTCCAGTGAAGCTCAACAATGTGCGCACTATGTGAATCAAGCTCAAAGCATTCAGGCATGTAAGGGAATAAAAAAGAAATGGCGTTACACTAAGTGCACAGGAAATTGAATGTAAAAACAAAAATATACTATGTCTATCTTACACAATGCAGTTATTGTGTGTGGGTGAAATATGAGCACATAAATATGACCAAAGAAAAATTATAGGAATCCCCAGGGAAGAGACGAAAAAACAAGTTCAAAAACTCGGTCAAATCATTGCAGTCAGTAACTCATCCGATGTCTGACACCAATTATCTTGCATTGTCTCAAAGCTTCTTTTTCTCTGGCGGTATTATCTATGTTCTGAAAGAATGAGGCTGCCCCTTTTATAGTTCGTATGGTCGGTCTACTAACGCTTACCACAATTTTACACTTTAAAAGATTGCTATACCACGCTTTAGAAATTAGAAGTAAGACAAAGTGTGAGAGAATTTTTATAAGGTTAAGCCAGCATGAGTTATTATACAAACGAAACGGTGACAACAACTTGTATTTAATGCGTTGCGAATTAAGGTCAATTCGCATAGACTTGACTTACGATCCACAAGGGCTCACTGGTCACTGACACACTTAAAGTGAATATTTTATCAACCAAAATAATCTCACAAATGTGTTGTTAAATTCTTTTTAGAAATAAGAATTCACTTTTCTAAGATAAATTTCCATATGGTTCACCTTTTTTATGAACACGTAATTTTCCAAACACCGCGCCAAATGGACAACTTAAGCGTCACTCGTTTCTCGTAATACTAACTTGGTAGATTGAAGTTGTGATTCACAAAGGTGATGTCAGTAGCTTGAGGATTCGAGCTCAGCCAAAGAAAGACCATTAAAAAGAGAATTATTTCATAAGAGAAACAAGTAAAAGACTTGTTGAAGACTCAGTTCTCTTAAAATAACTCAATTAGATTAGATAAACATTTGTCTCATTGAAATGGTTTTGTGGAATCCCATATTCTTAGATAGGAACTTGGGTCAAACATAAGACCCCAAGGGGAAATAAGAAACATAAAAAAGAAAGATGAACATTGTTTAACTTGCCAGTTACCATTAAGGTTTGCATCAAGTGCATCTCTAGCTCTAGGAGAGAACAATATTAACATGGATGTGACGTGCCGCTTTTGAGAGTTTATGCGACGTGATACAATTACAGGTAATTGAGAATAGAATTTCCGGTGTGGATTACAATTGAATTTTGCAGAAAATAAAAATAAGAAAATCATGCGAATCAAAGCTGAGCGGAAAAAATCATTTTTTAATTGGAAGATACCAAATGAAAATAAATTCGAGTTCTTCAATCAGCTCTTTTGTTTTGTGAGTGTGCGCATTTTGTCGTGGTAAAAAGACTTGTGGTTTGTAAGGCATTTTTGAAACCGTGGTATATTCTTCGAACTATGAAACATTGCTTTGCTCTAATTAAGTAAACACAGTTTTTTTTTTTTTCGACGTTTAAATGTCATAAAACGAGGTGTATGTTAGTGTCCAGCCAAATGTGTGTTGTGAAATATTCAGATTAAAACCTTGAACAATTGTTGTCATAGGTCCTACTCTCTGTAATTATTGCTTAAATGATGTAGTGTTTCAAAGTTTCTTCATGTTTTAAAAAATTGTATGCTTTCTTTCTTTTTCGACAGTAACTAGAGAGAGTAGGATGTTTTGACAACAGTTGTACTCAAGCAGAAGGTGAATATTTATTTGTTGAAGGGTCGGGGAAGTACTTCTTCTTCTTCTTTTACTGAAGTATAAGTATTTAAGAGTGTTTAGCCGAAACAGTTTTTTTTTTTATATTTATCAAAACCTTGTAGCGTATTTGCTTAGTGTCTTATTAGTCTTTGGAAGACATAAACTCTTCTCTACAGCTCAACTTCGCTTGAACTAAAAATCTAAAATTTTCCTCAATGACCAGTTATCCTTTAAAAAAAAAAAAATGAAAATAGATATATTACCTTGTTCTTATTAATTAAAAGCTTTTCTTGAATTTCTTAGAATGTCTGTGTTAAAGCCAGAGCCTGGTGGATTTAAGATCTTTAAAAAATAGAAAGGCTCAGAATTGTATAAAATTCAGGTCAATTGACAGGAAATATTTAAAAAAAATTGAGAGAATAAATGCGAGCAAATCAAATGTTTTAAGAAATTTGGAGAACTCACTCATTAACAGAGGATTTTTTTTTAACCATGCAAAGCTAGGACGGGATAATGGGATGAAGCCATTTCATATTATAGGGTCTTTGAATTGGTTTTTGCATCACAACAAAATATGACAAATTCAAGTTCTTTTGTAATCACTTTTTCTAGAAATATGAAACGTTTTTGGAAAATTCGTCAGTCAGCAAGATGTATTCAATATTCACCAACTTCTAACATCCAGATGCAACAAAAAAAAGTTTTCCTTTCCAAGAAAAAAACAATAAAGACACTTCAAAGCAAAAGGAATATCTTAGTTACAGTGTAAGGTTTGCGAAAAAGTACATATATAGTATCCTCACATAGTACTAGGGGAGCGACTTAGGCCGTTCTACAACATCTTCGTCGACAGGTAATGAGGTAAGAGTGTGGCTGCCATTTCAGAAAATTAACCATATACCGAATCTTCTCACTTAAGAGAAAATACCGGAAAAGACTACCGAATTTCAAGTTGAGGCTCACCATCTTTTCTATAACTTCAAATTCTCATACAATAGCATTCAAAGTAAGGAGCAATGGACTGACTCTAGGAAGCGTATAATGCCAAATTGTATATCAGCACAGACACTCATAGTGTGTTCTTAATTGTAAAGTGCTTCCCAAATTCAACGAGATTACATAGCAAATTGTATGCTACCACAGATTGCTATGTGGTCATATGCAGTTTTCTTATGACCCAAGGTACAAAATAAAAAAGTGCATGAGCAGTAAGAGGACCGTAGAAGGGAGCTTAAATCCTTTAAATCTGAAAACCCGGCCATGTACTTTGGCCTTAGATTTCTTACTAAAATGTATACTAACCCAGAAAAAAACTGACACAGTCTGTATATAGTTTTATAAGAGCACTATCTGCTGGAAATATGCTCACGGGAAAGCTGATTCAATCGTTGATGCTAAGATGTCGGACTTCTTGTTCTGAAACAGAACAAGCACGTATTTGCATGGAGAGTACACTATCTTCAACGATATGAATTTATTGGTTATCGCCCAAAGTGCTATTCAAGACTGTTTTTCACTGCAATTGAAATACAGGCATTCGAGTACTATAAATGGAGGACAAAATACTCTCTGATGTGGATATCTACATGTACATAGGTACTGTCGTTTATCAGGCTGGAGCTCCTTACGGGTGGAGATCCCGCCTAGTATAGTAAGTAAAATTCTCCATTAAACCTCATGTAGTATGAGTTAAACTTCGGTTTGTTTTCTCATGTAAATGGTACATGGAATTTTAATTGAAAAAGTGGATTTACATGTTTCTGCATCTGCAAAATGCAGAAAAGTAGAGAGGGGCAGATGTATGTCGAAACCCGAAAGTGGGAGAGAATACACATGTAGTAACTCTTTTTCACTTCCTATAAGCTGCTATAACTTGTTCGTCTGTTAATACGAAACTATGCAACGAAAATTTAACTTACCTCCATTTTTTTCCATTTCGAGTTAATGTTTTTTTTTCATATCATGAGTCTGTCAACAAAAATTATAGAAAAATGTGAAAATATCGCAAATTTACAAAATGCAGACGAAGATGCTATAATAAAGATGAACATGTTCGTCTTTACTATAATCTTGACTTCTGCATTTCTCGGATTTCCTATAAAGCAGAAATAAGGTTATTCTGCATTTTGCTTTTTTTCTCTCTTCTAACAAATATAAATTTTGTATTTGGCATCCCATTATTTTTTTTTGCAGAAATCAAATGCAGATACGTGTGAATCCACCAAAACATTGAAAAATCTGCAGAGATTTGTTTTCTCTTATGAAAGAGGGAAAGAGATTGTACAATAACGATCTGTATAGTTTACGAATGCGACTTCAGCTACGTGTTTGAACAAGAACAAGAATATGAGAAAGTGTCAAGTAACATACCCTGATATAACTAAATTTAAGTTTCGTTTGAGATTTTCGGAATCAATCAAATCTACAAAACCCTAATTCTGTTTTTCTTCCAATAATCTGTTCTCCCACCGAAACGAAATTTCAACTGAAAACTTGTATTGAGGAAAAAGTCTGCAATTTCCGTTTCTTACAAGTTGCATGACTTTGTCGTTACTCACTTTTTTCGTTGTCTTTGCGAATGTTTCGCGTTGGTATGGAAAAGCAATCCACATTTTCACTAACACCCCTGACCATAGCGAATACTCAAACCTCAATTTATACAGTTATCAAAAATCCCACCAGTACCAACCACTACATGACAAAATAACCCTGCATTCTAACAAAAATGTCACCCTTTTCACGCAGTTCTACCAACACCTAATGCATCCGACGAAAAAAATAATCGTGAAGCAAGAAAAATAATAAAGTTTCATGTTTGGTGTTTGTTCTCGCTCAGACGTCGCCATTTAAAATAAAATCCCAGTCAAAATAGTTAAAAAATGTCAAATTTTCCATCAAAATCAACCTGAAAAACAATACATTTCTAATAAAAACATCAGTGATCTAGTGTTTTTTCCAAAAATATTTGTTAGAAATCCCATTAGTTTTAATTAAAATTCGCATTGCAGTGAAAACGTAAAATAAAACCAAAACCCCAAAAAAAAATTACTTGAGTTCTCTATTTTTCCCTCACCATATACATATACTCAGCAAAACCGCTAATGTCAAAAAGAGATAGTACCCAGTCGACTGTACGAAAGAGTAAAAGAGTGCAATAGATAAAACTGCAAAATTTCTCATTGGGACTTTTTTTGTACAATAAAATAAATAGGAAATTCTTGGTTAACATTTTTACTTCGAAATTTCTTTTGTCAAAAATTTATAAATTTTCTCCTCTTGAAGGAGTACTTTCAATTGCGAAAAACATGCAACTAAAAGTCCCATCGAATTGGGACAATTGAAGAGCATGTTTTGAGTGTTGATTTTGAGTGAAATAATGAACAATTGTGCTGGAAGAAATTACTTTAATTATCGTGGCGAACAAAGTCATTATCATCAGCAGCAGCAGAAGCAGCAGCCCATCTCAAACATCAGCAACCCCACCACCACTAACACCACCGCCAGCAGCACTAGAAGCAGCAGCAGCACCATTTTCACAATAGTGTTGCTGTCGCTTTTTGGTTTTTGGATTTTTCTTTGGACCTTGATGCTGGCGCTGCGAAGTGTTTGTAGGAAAATTTCCAAAAAAAATTCACCAATTCCTTAGATTTTCCATGCAAAATATCGGATATTTTAGAAAAATTCCAGGTGAGTTTACGAAAAGTCGCAACTTTCAAATTTGCAACACAAATTCGTACGCTGCCTTTCCTTTTCCTTCCACCATTGCTGGGCTGGTGTAGCAGTAGCAGTAGCTTAGTGCCAAAAATGTGCGTGCGTGTGTGTTTTTTACGGGAGGGAAATTAATTCTATTTTTTTTTTATTAATGGAGGAAGGCGGTTGCAGTACAGTGGTAACACAATGTAAGGGAAATTTTTTATATTTTTCTTTTTGAATAAAACTTATTTTGATGAGGGAAAGTTTTTTTTGTTTTTCTTTAAAAAAAACTGTTAAAAAAGCCTTGAGAAAAATAGTTTTGGGAGTTTTTTTTTTAATTCAAAACACCCTGGAAGTATACTCGAGTGAAGAAACTAGGTATTGCTCTTTCTTTTCAACTGCAACACAAAATAGTGTGCATATAAAGTGGCGGCAAAAATTGACATTTTTTTTGGATAATATTTTTTTTGTGACAAAGTTTCAATTTTCTTCTGTTATTATTTTTGGGAAAAAGCAGAAGATGATGAAACAAAAACGATTGTTTTTGAATAAATTTAATTTTGTCGTCCAACATAGGCACGTCGAATGCATTGGGTTGAGATGTGTCACTTTTGAATGTTTTGTATGTACATACCTACATAGGTATCCCAGATTATTTTTTTCTTTGCGAAACCTGCGTAGACAAATTGATAAAGGGAATTCACAAGTGACGATGAATTCTAAGAAATAAAGTTCATGTCTTCCGGTTAACTTGTAAATTTGGGATGAGAGTTGACTGTTTGTATACATCTCTTGTTTGGATATACATAAGACAGAAAAAAATGTTTCCTAGGAATTATGTCTAGACCTGAAAAAGATAAGCAGTTTCTTTGACTGGAGCAGTGCTGCAAATTGGAGTAGCTTAATCCCCCCACATGCTTCATGAGTGTAAGAATATACATTAGGTTATTACGAACCCATAAATGTACATACGGTTATTTTGAAAATAATTAAATATTTGCAATAAATTTAAGACAAATTTTCTTTGTCATATCTACAATGTTTACTAAAAAGTCAACAATAGCACCTTAGCATAATACATTCATACATATTTGTATACTTAAATAAGAATTCTATAATTTGGTCTGAAGGTAATCTACATTTATGTCTAAACAAAAATAAAAATTTACTTACATTTTATGGTTTTTTTTTTTTTTTTTTTTTTTTATAATTAACTCACGCTCAAGGGAATATGATTACCCTTTAAATGTTTTAACACAGCGCGGGCGTGAAGTTACGGAAGAGAAAGAAGGATAGGAAAGATGTGTGGCACGATGTTCTGAGACTGAAGGTGGTTGTCTCAGACTTTTTATCTCCAGGGATGGCGGCTGAACTAAAGCGGAGAATTGCCGTGTCTTATTTCTATGTCCCTTATAATTCGCATTATTTTATTCGTTTTTCATCCTTGTTGGTCATACTAGTTTAACTCAATCACATGTTGTTAGTGTTATGCCTAAACAACATGTAATGAGTAAACCAGCAACCCATTGATGACAATTTTTAGAAGGTTTTAATGGAATTAAAGACGACATAGACGACGGCAGGGATCGAACCTGTGATACTGAGGTTGACAGGCGAGCACACAACCATCGCGCCACGGCCACCCCTAGGAATATAAAATTAACCATGGCCTTAACGAACAAGCTAACTGCCTTCGGTTGGTTGGGATCGTTCTTCACATTTACGCTAAGCTTAAGAGGTTCCTCTACTTCTCTGGAGCTGTGTTGCATCTAATCTACTATATTTTCAACTTTTGCATAGTATTGATTTTGATGTATTGTCCCATAAAATCCGAGAAAGTTGGTATTTGAATCTTTTGCCCCGCACCCTCGAAGGATACTGCCCGAAATATTAAACTAAAAGCTCCTTGAACCAACAATAATAAATATCACATTTTTAAAGTGGGGAAACATTTATAACTATTTTTAATAAATTTTTAAAGTTCCAATTTGCATTGACATTTGTCATTGTGTAAGTATTACCAGAGTCGGGTTATTTTTGGGACATTATTGGGATTTTTTCCTTTTTTGTTGATTTTGTAAGAGAATTATTTGTTGATTAAAGGGAAGTTTCTGAGCCCATAGTACTTTTAAGTTAATAGACTGTTTACATAGGCACCTTCCTGGCGTCTTCACATACCCTAAGCGGAGCAACAAAGTTGCTGGAAAAGGGTGTTAAAATTCTGAGAACCCGCGAAGCGTGCCACCCACAGTACTATTAAGTTAAAAAACTGTTGATATAGGGGCCTGCCTGGCGACTTTACACACTGGCCACTTTCGTATTATTAGTAAAAAAAACACTTAAAAAAATGTTAGAACTGAAAAAGTAAAGCATATCTGTAATAATGAGACCACTAACTAACTAAACAAGAAATTCAATATTACACGCGTGCTACCAAAAAGTCAAGTCGTCCCGTATACTGTGCTAAGTCAACCATCTCCCGTTGGTTTAAACAGGCTGAGTAAATGTTGGCTGTACGGGATTTTTGGGAAACAAATTCTAGTTAGATGAAAATAAAACAAAATATAAATAGATTTGCATCTTTGCGCTTCTATTTCATTCTTACGAGACTATTACTCCAAAGAGAAGTATCTAATATCGTTTTGTTCTGCTTCATTCAGTGTAGATGCATTCGAGTAATGGAAGACATTTAAAGATATCTTTAAATATTTAAAACAAGAAATAACCCCTAGATGTCCAAAACATGAAAATCCATGACAAAAACCTATTCCTATCTCCTTTAAAAATGTTGTTCTAAAATTTCATAAAACGGGTTAAGTTTTCTATCCTTTAATGTATTACAAATACTGATACAACATAAAACTAATTTTAAAAACCCTTACATGATCTTGCAAGACAAAATGATCAGAATATCACCCCGGTAAACAATTTCTTAACTGGTATCCTATTACTTTGGGCTAGTTTATCCTGTTACTGCCTTAGAAATAACTTGTAAAATCTTTCGAGCTTACTCGAGCTTGACATCTTGTTGCGAAAACAAATAAAAAAAATATTAAAAACAATCGCGGTCAGATGAAAATGTTCATATCATAAATATAATGACAGCAAATTGGAATTGTTTGAATAATTAAACGTCCCATTATCGGATGGACAAAATGTTTCTTTTGTTTTTTTTTTTTTTTTGAATTTTGTGCCACGCGACTGCAAAACAACCCCTTTTCCTTTTTACTGTCGCGTCCCATTTGATTTTTTTTATTATGTCAATGAATGTCTTTCAAGTTGAGCAATGTCCTGTTTGAGGAATATAGGGAATAGAAAAGGCACAGCTATATTGTACCCCGTTCAATATATATTTTTAGTTTAAAGTGTTGAAAGTGGTATCTTCAGTTTGTCCTTTACAGGAAGTCTTGTAAATCAGGAGTTGTCATTGTGTATTTACATACGGGGTGTGCCTTGTTATTTAACAAAAAATTAGATTTTTTTTTTAATTTAAGAAATACCGCATGACGATTCTTTTAATTTGGCCTTTTCTGAATATGGATGTTGGACTTGGAGTTTAATTTAATAGTTTAAAAGATACAAAAGAAAGAAAATTACGTCCAGTCAGAGGCAGTGGGTTTGTTTTTGGAATATCAAGTTGCTATTGTTAATTGCAGCGTATCAAGTTTGAATCACTTTCAAATGCGTGGCTCGATTTGCTGCGTTGACGAAGGAACTGTTTAGTAGCAATATATGTACACATGTACATATGTATGTATGCGGATGACCAAATTACTGGGGTCATTTGGTTAGCCCTTACTGTTAATCATGTACATATATCGCATCAGTAGCTTTATATTTTTGTAGTTAAACTTTTAGCTCAGTGAAAAGATGACTAGCTAAATACTCAATTATTCCTAACGTTTTGTGCCCAAATTTAACTTTCAAGTTAAGGTATATTATGTACATATAATTACATACATACATATATGTATGTATACAAATTGTGTGAAGGTTTAAAAAGAAAGTTGTAAAAAAAAGTGTTTATAAAGAACTTGAATCTTGTACACTTTTAGGTCAGTTCTGGGCCAGTTCCTTTTGCGTCGATTCAAGGTCGTGTTTATTTTAACTGAAAACGAAAACATACCCATACCTATACATGATGCGGTAATGCTCTATCTAAAAATATAAATCGGAGTTCTAAGAAGTTACATTTTGGTGTAAAAATTAACAAGAACTCAATCAAGTTAAATTCTTTCTATATACCAGGGGGCTAGAGATTTATAATGTCAATAATATTTGACCTTAAACACTACTCAAAATGTATATTTTTGAACATTTTTTTTTTTAAATATGTCAATTTTGTAAAATCAAAACATTTATTTTCAGAAATCTATGCCAATTTCCACATAAACAATATGAGCAATATTTAATTGGAAAATATTTTAGTTCAATTAACTTAACTAATTCAACAAAAGCAATCTTCAGCAAAAAATACAAAAATCAGTGTTATGTATAAAAATCCTCCCTAAAAACATAATGAGCGATCGCGACATACCGAGTGTACCGGTAACAACATTAGCCGGCCTAACAAGTCTATCAGATTGTAAGTTATTTTTTTATTAAAGTTTTTGCGATCATTTAAATGTTTTTTTTTACTCCGTTCCTTTAGTATTAAGTGAGCTTCCTGTATCGGACTCCTTGTCGAATGTGACATCTTTAAATAAATCACTCTTATTCCATACATTAGTTGCTGATGAATCAAATAATCTTTTATCGGTTCGTGATGATAACTTAGTAAGACAGTTAGTACATGCAATTGAACAAACAAATTCCGATAATATGTAAGTTAGCTATATTTCCTGTGAAAAATATATTCTTTCCTTACATTTGTTCTTTGTGTAGTGAGGTTAAAAGTCAATATGCCATAACACAGCATGGAACAAACATAAGTACTTACCCCGAATTACTTCAAGGAATCTATACATTCAGGCCAACTGTCTTTAATACACCACAAAATCAACGAACACGTGAGTTTAATTATAATTAAAACTGCTTCTTAAATATTTAAGAATTTAATCAAAATATATTCTTCTATTTGCAGAGAACCATCAATCACCCCAACAACCACAAAATCACCTACAAACGCAGCAGACGCAAGTGCAACAGCAATATGTGCCTCAGACACAAATAGCCCACACTTCATCGCAGCTTCCACAACAACGAATAGGTGTGAATGTTATACAAAATCTGCCAGATCAGGGCAATGCTGCTAATGTCTTGCAACATCAACAGCAACAACAACAACAAGTAAGATCAAAAGTTAATTTGCAAAATTTCTTTAAATACGACTGAATCCATCCTATAGATAAAACCACCAGTTATAAACAACATAACTGTGCAGCAATTTATGGCAGTACCTTCTCCTGATGGAAAACTTCAGCAACAACCACAAATTCTTCAACAAGTTATCATAAATCCATCACCAACAGCGACTCAGTCACCGGTGCAAAATAACATTGTGTAAGAATTTAGGCTAAATTAATTTCATATGTATTTGCAATTTAAAATGTATTTTTTGAAACAACAAAATAAATTACGTATTCTAGTGCAAATGCCACAGCTTACCAACAACAGTCACCGCAAACAACTGTAGAAACTCCAGTAAGGCGTACAAGACGTAGTGCGGCTGCTGCTGTTGTTGAACAACAACAAGTGACCCCGCCACAAGTATTGTCGCCCAAACAACAATCTTCTACAAGTCCTCAACAGAATATAGTGGCTTACCAGAAAAAGCAAGCAGCTGTGCAGTTACAGCAGCAGCAACAACAACAGCAATTGCAGCAGCAACAACAACAACAATTGCAGCAGCAACAGCAACAACAACTGCATCAGCAGCAGGAACAACAATTGCAGCAGCAGCAGCAACAACAACTGCAGCAACAACAGCAACAAGTGCAGCAACAACGACAAGAACAATTACATCAACAACAACAACTGCAGCAACAGCATCTTCAAAAACAACCTGTTTCACAACAAACTTCGGTAATTCAGCCTCATACACCGGTAATACAGCAGCAACAACATCAGCCTGTAATTCAACAAAACCATCAACAAAAAACGGTTATACTGCCAACGCCTCCACAACCATCAGTAATAATTCAAAAGCAACCTACCGCGAGTGTTATAAATGCGCCTTGTGTTGTTCAACAGATTCCACAACAACAACATCAACCCACAACATCGCCCCAATTACAACCACACCAACAACCATTAACTCAGAAACAGCAGATAAACACACAACAAGTAGTCCACACTCAACAACAACAAGTCACAACTCCACAGCAAATTCAACAGACATTGCCAACAAAACAACAAACACAACCCCAAACACAACATCATCCACAAATTTCACAACAACAAGCCCAACCGGCTCCGACACAGCTGCAAACGCATAAACAATCACAACCCTTGGCCACACAGCAACAGCCAAAAGTACAGCCTCAAGCTCAACAACAGTCGCAATTGCTTCACCAACAAATTCCTGCTCAGCAACAACAACAAAAGCAACAACAGGTACAGCATTTACAAAAACAACAGCAGATTAAACCACAACAATCTCCACAGTCTCCAGCCTCACAACAGCAAAGCCTGTCTCAACAACAACCACAGCAACCCCAGCAGGGGCCACATGTTATTCAAGGACAATTTGAAAACGTTCTCAACCTTCAACGGCAGCATTTCGCTTTACAAAAGCAACTATCCACTCAGCCGCAAAAGACAACACCACGTAATAGCGAATATCTGCAACAGCAAAGTAAGAACTTTGAATTGCGTGGTCCTTCGCCAGCGCAGGCAAGTACAGCACCAGATTCTAATCAAATTGGCCAAAATCCACAACTACAAAAGGAACCATCAAGTATATCCAACAACAATAATGGCTCAATGAAAAATAGTGACACAGCAGTGTCTAACACGATGCCGACAACAACCACTTCTGCAATTCCTACTAATGATGCAACTTCAACAAAAACTACAACATCTGAGATAGTTGCCACGTCCACCACAACAACAACATCAACAACGATACCAACCAGGTCGAATTCAGTCAACTCGAGCGTTTCGAATGCATCCAGATCAACGACAAACAGTAAAAGCCACCTCCGGGTATGTATTAATCGCCTTAAAGCCGAGGACGAGCGCTTGATGCAGGAGAGTATTAAAGAATTTGTTAAAAAGTCACCAGAATTGGCCATTAAAATCGGATTGGCAGATGGGAAAAAATCTCCTACTGGTCCTACTCCTCCGCCTCCATCTAATTCTATAAAAGAAGAAAAATCTACAAAAGAAATGGCCGCAGTACAACCAAATACCAATAGCAGCAGTGGAGCTGTAGGCGATACATTTTCCATGATGAAAGCAGCTGATGATAAACGAATTGCTACTAAAAGGAAGTTAGCAATCAAACCCGATGATGAAATACCACCGGAACAAATCTGTAAGTATATCCTTAAAGCAATAATATGCAAAATTTTAGTTTTGTAATTTTCTTGCGAAACTTCTTTGTTGATTTAAATTTACTCTTACTTTATATTTTGGTTTTAAATTTCTAATTTTCATTCATTTAGTTTTATTTAATTAATCATACATTGAATATTATTTGTTTGCTTTTTGTCTGGATTTTTTAATAATTATTTTTGGTTTGATATGCTTATGTATCTCGGTATCTTGGTTGGGATAAATGTGGATCACCCTTTAATGCTTCTTATTTAGATAAACGTAATTATTTTTTTTTAATTGAATAGATTTAAAATAAGTAATCATATTGAATTGCACTCAGTTTTTTATTGTGTCATTCACTTGCTGAGTTCTAAGCCAAGATTCACAATGACGTTTTTCAATAGTTGTGAAATGGAACTTTATCGGGTAAGCCCTATCTGAAGGGGCTAAATTGGTTTATAAGGGTGCCGTGAGATAAAAAATAAGTTTTCAAAAAAATGTATGTTCATATGTACATAGACAGCAAGCCATTGTTTCTAGCTATGGGAGCCTCCCCGAAACATACTAAATTTGTAATGAATTTTAAGACCAGACTTTTCCAAGAGTAGCTTTTCTTAATTGATGTGATGATGCTCATTTTACCCATGTGGCTTTCCATATATCTGCGACCGCAGCTTATACGTTTAGAATGAATAAAATTTCAAAATAATTTTGAAATTATTTTTCAGGCTAATCTCTAAGTATTGAATATGAGGAACTGACGAACAAAAGCGAGTTTTTTCAAGTTAATATCTATTAAGTTTTGAAGAATTATCAAAAAAAAAAACCAGTTATACTTCTTGGAATAAATATAAGTGCTTTAAATTGTCGAGCAGAATAACTGGGTTCGATTTGAAGCCGCAGCAAAAATGGTTTTCAGGGATGTAGTGCCTCTTGCAAGCAGTTGACAAATCCTCGAAGAGCATGTCTTGTTATGAAAAAAGCTTCTGGGCTATGATGTTTAGACTCGGCAAAAAATCGTATGTCTCTTCTATTCCTATTCACTAGGCCTCTAATTTTTTTCCTAATTATGATGACAAAGGATAATTGTACTTTTCTCAATTAATAGAAAACTCTTAGGGAATCACATTTTCTGATCAAAGCCACCCGAAAAAATCTTGAACGACAAGGGGTTTTGTTAACGTTTGACCCTGATCTATCAGTTAGTCTCAGCTCTTTCAATAGCAGCGATGATATAAATTATCTTACGTCACCCAAGCAATATTTAGAACAACAAAGGTGTATGATTATCTTAAGCATAACTTACGTTATGGCTATCTTTCTAGGATCAAAGATTTATATTTAAAAAAATATGCACCTTTAAATTATAATTGACTCGATTTCAGTTTCAAAGAGTCATTAAATAAAATAATAAGGTGAAAGGAAAATTAATTCAAATACATCAAGTTTTGTCATCACCGAGCTTTCGCTGAAGCCGTAATATAAATATGTTTTGCTACCTCCAAATGACGAAAATAGATTTAAGGAGTGTTCTTTTTTAAAAATTCAGATATTTTGAAAATATAAATGAATAATAAATAGTAACGATATTAACAATAAAAATAACTGTGTTTTGGGGATTAGTTATTTATTGGCTTAAGAATATATATGTACTTATGTATATAATGTACTTCAGCTTTTGTAAAATAAAACAAGCACATATGCACATAAAACCTCATTCATTCAAGTCAAATTAAATTACATAAAAATTTTCTCCCTAGCATAAAAATAGTTTATAAATTAACAAAACCAAAATATCATAAAATTGATTTTAATAAATATTTTTACTAGCAAAAAAAGACGTCGCACCGTATAAGTGGGTATTACACACAAAAACTTATTTTCTATTTCCTTTTATTTATTTATTATTTTATTTATTTTATTTTTTGAGTAGTTATATATTTTTTTCTTTTGTTTTCTCTTCCTTAGCTTTGTTTAGAAAAAAAAATCAGATAGAAATAAATTTTAAGGGCTCTTAATCAAAGTGAATATGTTTTCTGTTTATTTATTTTTTAAAACAAAAATCTAGTCTCCCAGCCAAAAGTACGACGCGTTGAACGTAATGTGGCACCATCCGCACCCAAATGTTCCAAAGAGGAAGTTATGCGTTCACAAACTTATCAACAATTTATGAAAAATATGGAACAAATAATTGAACAATTGGATGACACTGAACAACCTAATTTTGAATCTGGTAAGACTAGTGTAGATTATCTATATCACCATCTATCAACTGAAATATTACCTTCGATTAAATTTTAGATGAAATTGATCAAAACATCGAATGTATAACATCGAAAATGCTCAATGTCATGAGCAATGATGTGGCTAAACTAAAAGCTAAAATGGTACTCGATTCAATTCCCAAAAATAAATTAACACTTTTGATAAACTATGCCATGAGGAATGTGTATTTAGCTAAAAATTACTCCGCTGGGCCGGTAAGACTTTCATTATTTTATACAAACATACTTTAATTTAATTAATATGGTTCACAAGCAAAATAAATGTTTTTTACATTCTATGTATTTTGAAGCTCTTACTACGAAAATCGATATTTACTTATGGAGAAGTTTTCGAAATATTATTTTTATTTATTTTTTCAAGCAAAATTAATATTTGGACTATGAATTTACATTATTTGAATTTCCAAGTAGAATCCTCTGGTAGAATGCGTTGGAATGTGTTTCAGGGACGTCTTGCCTCTTAACGCTAACACGCACACAGGAATTGTTGAGATTTGTAGTTTAACAGTTTTAGGCTCTCTACGAGCCGTTGGTCTATAATTTATTTTATTTGTTTTTTGTCCCATTTAACTCAAACTACTAAACTTTTCCATAAAATAAATTTCAAAGATTTTCGAATTTAAGAGGCCAGAATGTTCGGAAAACTTAATGGTTTTTAGGAAGATCCAAATTATTTGTATTGTACCCGTTCTAATAATTAAATAAATAAAAAATGACATCAAAATGATTGTAAACCAATGCAATGTTAAATAAAATTCACATTTTAGGACGACGAAGACGACATCATTGACGATGAGATCATGGAAAAGATTCTAAATGCCATTGAGGCATGCCTCTTGGTTTGCAATATATATTCAACGGCAAAGGACTTAAAATTTCTGCAAGAAGATAATATCTCGTTGATTATTAAATTTATTCAATTTCAATTTCGGGAAACTATCTTTCCATCATATGATCCAGTCTACACTGTGAAGAGTATGAAAAAAACGGACAATCGAAAGAAAACCAAAGCACAATTGAATCACAATCGAAGTTTACAGCTGCTCTATTCGAAAGCCGTTGAATTAATGAAGGTTTTTGTGACACTCTTTGATAAGTGCATTTTTGTGGATACTATTGTACTGCCCCTGTCAACGTTGGCAATTGAACCATTTTTTGTTGATAATATCGATACGTTACAGTTTGTGTGCTTGGAGTTGGTTACAACAGTAAGTTCATAGATTGGGCTAGTAAACCATTAATTTAATTATTTTTTGTTTTCATTTAGATATTTCGAAAAGAAAAATACGACAAAATGCGAAGTAGTATTTTGGGTGATATTCTTGCGTCCATTGATCGTCTGCCATCATCAAAAAAGAATCTCCGACCTTTCAAGCTCAGCAACAACGGTGGCAATATTCAAATGGTCACCGCACTTGTTCTTCAACTCATCCAATGTGCAACAATTCTTCCAGATTCAATTTATGAGCCGCTGAAGAACTCGAAAAAAGCACGATCACTTATTGGAGATAGTGAGGATAACGTTAAACCCGAAAAGGACAACAAAGATGTTTTGGTTTTGAAAAAATACGATGTTGCTGTGAGTATTGGGGGTAATTTCCTAACAACCTTTCTCAACAAATGCAAAACTCGTTCGAATGAGACCGATTTCCGTCCGCTATTCGAAAACTTTATTCATGATTTGTTGGCAACGGTGAATAAGCCCGAGTGGCCAGCATCGGAACTACTTCTCAGTTTGCTGGGCACACTGCTGGTTAAGTATGTCTCGGACAAGACTATCGAACAGAGTATTCGATTGGTGTCGCTGGATTATTTGGGGACTGTTGCAGCAAGATTACGGAAGGATACCGTCGAATCCAGATGTAAAGTGAATATCATTGACTCCATGATTAAGTGCATCAAGGCAGAACAGGAGAAAGAGGGTGATCTGCCAATCGTAAATGTGAATAGAACTGTTAGGGTATATTATTGTTGTTACTAATAAAATCATTTCCCTTCGCATAGAGCAAAATCCAGCTTGATCCCGAAGAAGAGAGAACAGAGTTTCTGCAAAAGATTCTTTTAGATTTCTTAGCTGTGAACGCGCAAGAGGAGGATCTGGTTTGGGATTATGCAAGGCATTTCTATTTGGCACAGTGGTATCGTGATGTAATTTACCAGCGAAGGCGAATAGCCGATGGTGAAAAGGGATATGCGTCGAGAAAAAAGAAGACGGCAAAGAAAAAGAGACGAAAAGGTAACCCCCAACAAGAATTATTTCATCTTTCTCTTTTTTATTAAAATGTTTCTTTTTTTTTTTTTTTGAATAAAGATGAATCATCCGAATCGTCATCTGATAGTGATAGTAGCAATGCTGATGATGATTCCGAAAATGGTGCTAACGGTTCAACAGGTGGTCGCAATAATAAATCTCGAACAAACAATGACTCAAAAAACACAACCACCGATCAAGAATTAAATTTGGAAATATTCAATGTGCTCGAAGATCGAAAGAAATATCTTCTAAGCAAAATAAAACCATATACGGATATGAATTGCACATCACAACACATAAAGACTTATATAGACTATAATAATGCGCATTTAATTGCACAGTATTTGGCTAGTAAGCGGCCCTTCAGTCAATCTTTTGATAAGTATTTGCAGAAAATCATATTAGTTGTAAAGTAAGTATACTTAAAACTAGTTGATTTCTCCTAAAATTAAAACTTTGTAGATTAGGTTGTCTTCCCACTGTAGTAATGTATATTTTTTTGTATATTAAGTAACATTTAGTAGATACCTTTGTGATTATATAATATCAAAAGTCATTCACTCAATGACTTTGATCTCTTGAATTTAAAACAGCGCGGCAACAATTATTATGAAAGGGTATTATGTTATATATCTATGTATGTATGTATATGCCTTTTTATTTTGAATTTAATTACGCATACCTAAGTTGAATAAATTAACAGGAATTTTGAGAAAACATCATTTTTCGATACAAAAAAGATGATAATTAGTTGCCTATAAAATAAATCTTTTTATTTTTTATGATACATCCTAAAATTGTATTATCCAATTTTACCAAAAATATGGTGTATCTATGTAGAGGCCGATATATGGTGATAGTTAATAGAAGTCCAACGTTAACTTTGCCTATGCACCAAAGCAGCACTTCGCACGACTCCTGCTGCATCATGTTCCATCTGACACCCCTCGATGTATCCAGCAAATAAATTACTTTCCCTAACTACTTTCTGACAAAAGTTTTCAAACTACCACCTCCCACTCCAAATTTACTTGGGTGCTAGAGACTAAATTCAAGTCTGCTTTTTCGGCATGTTTCAGGTGGAAATTTTGACTTGCATCTTATTGTTTCAATTTTGATTATAAAATAATAGGTCTTTAATAATTAGTGCAGCAAGAAAATATTATTAAAACGCATTTTCTATGAGACATTAAAGAAAATAATTCGTATCCGTTTACCAATAATAATAATAAACAAAATAAACAAATTATTTTCTAGTGAACCATCCATAGCAGTAAGAACACGTGCAATGAAATGCTTAGCCAATATCGTTGAAGTTGATCCAATGGTACTCAAACGGAAAGACATGCAAATGGGCGTAAATCAGAAGTTCTTAGATGCTGCCATTTCAGTGCGAGAAGCTGCCGTCGATTTAGTTGGTAAATTCGTCTTGAGTAATGAAGAGTTAATCGATCAGTATTATGATATGTTATCTACCAGAATATTGGTGAGTTATTTGTGTTTTTTTTCTTCTCGATTTACAATAAAAATGTAATTTTTGTTTTCAAAAGGACACTGGTGTGTCAGTGCGTAAGCGTGTGATAAAAATTCTTCGAGATATTTGCATTGAATATCCAGATTTTGAGAAAATCCCTGAGATCTGTGTAAAGATGATTCGAAGAGTCAATGACGAGGAAGGCATACAAAAGCTTGTCACAGAGGTGTTTATGAAAATGTGGTTTATGCCATGCAAAGATAGCGATAAGGTAAATTTTTATTCAAATGTAATGTTGCTTACAATTCATGAGTGGTTCCTATTTCAGCATGGAATTCAACGCAAAATAAACCAAATCATCGATGTTGTTAATACCGCACATGACACAGGCACCACTTGGCTTGAGGGACTTCTTGTCAGCGTAAATATCCTCTTCTTCTAATTGAATCAAATTAAGTTAAAAATAAAACCTTTCACAGATTTTCGCACCCAAGGAAAACATGCTAAAGCCCGATGGCAGCGCTCAAGAAGCAGTAAAAAAGAATACCGAACCAGCACCGGAAATAGTGTTAGCTTGCCAACAACTTGCCGATGGTTTAGTGGAACGTCTTATCGAATTGGAAGACACTGATAATGCTCGCATGCTGGGTTGTATAACAACATTACATTTGTTGGCAAAGGTTCGGCCCCAGCTCTTGGTTCGTCATGCCATCACAATTGAACCATATTTGAATATAAAGTGCCATTCAGCGATAGCGCCGAAATTTATATGTTCCGTCGCAGATATTCTTGAGCAGGTATGAGTCAAACTAGTGTTTATTTTACGGATTTGTTAAATTTGTATTACCTATTTTTTCTAGGTTGTTCCACTTATTGTGAATCCCAGTGAATCATTTTTGGCTTCCTTAGAAGAGCACTTAATGTTGTTAGTTGTGTCGCTCAACCAGGCTGTGGTTACAAGTTGTGTATCCTGCCTGGGAGCACTTGTAAATAAAATCACAAAGAACTACAAACTAATCAGAGATTGTTTTCAGAAGTAAGTAAATCTGTGTTTTTGTTTTGATCCGAATAACAAGAAGTAAGGGATGGTTATATGAAAATTATATTAGATGAGGCTACCTATTAAATTTGGGATTTCTTCCTGGTGTAATAAACCAATTAGTTATATCGAGTGATTACTCAGTTAGTCCAAAAATAATTTCCGGCGCAACTTTTTGAGCTATGCATGCTAGACAGTTTAAGTCAGTTCATCTGCCATAATATACAATCAAGATGTTTTACAACTCGACCTTGAGTGACGTTTGTCGCGTAATTGGCGTCTGGCTATCTGTTAAAATATCAATATATCTATGGACCAGATTACATGTAAAATTTAATATATTTGAGGGCGCGACATTTCTTTGTACAAATTTCTGTTCAGTTGATACGGCTAAGATAAGAAACACTTTCTTGTCAAAAGATACCCTTTGAGAATTTTTCAGTTCCTGACAAGAGGCAGAACCGTTGAAGAAAAAACACTTGTTTTGTTTTTAAGATGCTGCGTGTAGGATTCATCGGTTAGATAGTCCAATATGCTATTACACTACGGGACCAGTAGTTCATATTTTACGCTGATTATCACTAAATTAAGTTCATGACGTTGATGTGAATTGCCCAGTTGTTATAATGTATATGCCGTAAAGCACTTTTGTTTACATCTCTTCCGCATATGTATATGTATATAGATCAAGAGTGGTTAGGAATAAGAACATTTTGAAAGCTACGGTTGGTTCTTGGTTCGCTACTGTATCTTTTAATTAGTCTGCAATAGTTAAAACAAAATTGACACTCTTAAGCAATTTAGTCTCTTCCCCAGATTGTATTTCCTTTTTTTATGAATTTAATATCATTTATGAACTTTTTTCCATAGATTTTACAGGATCATCGAAAACAGTCGTGATCAAGTAGCTAAGAATAACTACTCAATAGATAGTATCTATACGCCGATCTTCCGCAGAAGTCTTTTCACCATTGGTATCCTGATGCGATACTTTGACTTTAAATCGCCAAAGGTGTTGGGTAAGTTCACTTAAAGTCCTATACTACTTTTTTTTTTATTAAAAATCGAATTATTTTTTTAGGAGAAGGCAGTGGTTTCTCACCTCAAATCTGTGATGAAGTATTCGAATGTTTAATGTTCTTCACTCAATGCGCCAATAATGATATTCGAAAACAGGCTCTCATAGCTTTGGGTTCATTTTGTGTAATGAATGATGATTATTTAACCCGTAACGAGTTGAAAAAATTTTACTGTGATCTAATGCGAAGCGAAACTGTCGATGCGTGTATAAAAATTATTTGTATGCGAAATATTTGGATCTATTTAACTGAATCTGAGATTTATATGCATAATAAAGAAAAAGACTGTACGTTTTGTTTTTAGTTACAATTTCAATTTCACTAACTTTTGCTCTTTGTTTAGGGGAAAAACAACAACAAACTGAAGATCTGAAGGAAATGAATGATGTCTCATCGGGTATGGCCAGCAGAATCATTCAATTATATCTACAAGATATCCTAGATTGTTTTTTAAATCGCGATGATTCGGTGCGACTGTGGGCAGTAAAGGTTGTGCAAATAGTTTTGCGACAAGGTTTAGTGCATCCTGTGCGGATGGTACCATATCTTATTACTCTAAGTACAGATTCCAAGCAAGAGGTGAGGATTTTTTATATTTATGAAATGGTTTTCCATATTTACAAACATAAACTTTGAACAGGCGGCCCATCGAGCAGATGCACTGCTGAAGGAAATAGACAAAACTTATTCTGGATTTGTTAATATGAAAGTGCAATTCGGTCTGCAGCTGTGTTTCAAACTTCAAGAGCTGCTCCAAGGGGATCGGGGGAAAAATGTTGTGATACGAGGATTCTGGTAAGTAACACAAACATTGTATTTCTTGCATCCAATTTAATATATCTGCATTTATTTTTTCTCAGTAAAAAGGAACACGATATAGTTCCGACAGCTCTCAATGATTTCCTCTATACCTTGCTGCGCACAACGAAGCCTCAACGACGAGCTCTAGTCCAAACAGTAACCAAGCAATTCGATGATCAAAAGACAACACTTCGTCAAATGCTCTACATCGCAGACAACTTGGCCTACTTCCCCTATGTTGTTCAAGATGAACCTCTATATCTTATTCATCAAATCGATCTTATGATTTCAATGGCTGGTACAAATCTATTGGCCACATTCAAAGAATGTCTCAAACCTGCCGATGATGCAGAAGATATCCTCGTAGATGATGACGATGAGGAGGATCCTGATGTTTTGTTCAAACGATTACCAGACGACATTAGCGAAATTCAAAAATGCATTACATCAGCGCAAGCGTGTATGTTACTTCTGATACTCAAACAGCATTTGAAAGATATGTACGGTTTGACAGATGGTAAGATTTCAAGGTATTCACCGTCAGAAACACAGAAAATCTATGAAAAAGCTTGCACCAGAAAGACAGTTCCCGATTTCAATCCCAAGTCGACAATAGAAGAGATAAAGAAATCGGTAGTAAAGACGAGTGATGTAGAGATTAATGCAGAAGACAAGAGGGATTTAGTTGTAAAATACTTAGATGTATGTTATGCAAAAACAAATGAAAAATATTGTACCTGCAATAATGTTTCGTTATTTTAATTTCAGTTTAAACAACTTATGCTTAAGTTAGATCCAGATGACGCTGACTCTGTTGATGAGGAGCGTGATAAATCAAGACTTAACAATACGACAGCATCGATTGATACACCATCGACGCCAGCTTTAAATTCAACTGGTGCTAATCAGAGTAGCGTAGATGAGCAAACTGGCGAGAGTAGTAGTGGAGCTAGAACGGGAAGTGCGACAACGCCACATGTAAATAGTGTGAATCATTCGACGGTTTCAACACCAGTCCAAAATAAGGTGAGTTTAATAAAGGTTAGGTAAGGTTTAGGTTTAGAAGAAAATTTAAAAATTCAGACCATACGTTGGCCAATCGGGATACCACCTAAATTCAGGCTACTTCCTCCCTAATAGTTAAATCACTTGAGCTACTTCTAAGAGGAAGATAGAGATTCGATTCTTCCTCGTCCTTTAACCTTTTACAATTGATTAATATACAATACAATTGATGATTTCATTTTTGAATTTTTTTTTCGAAAAATTAGTTCTAAATAGGGATCCAAAATATTATCTTAATAAATAATTTTTGTTTTTACAAGGCCTATACCAACAAATAGATTATTAAATCTTTATCTTTTCTAATTTATAAAGAATTTTAAATAATTTTTTGTATTTTATCTACAACAGGATATCCCAGCAACACCTACAACGCGAAGTACGAGAACGACAAAATCAACTTTGCGCAAACAACCAACACGTAGCAAGCGGAAAAAACGAAAAATTGTTTCATCAGACGACGATGAAGACGACTACAGTGATGCCGATTACGCGTAATAAGTTATTATCATTTTAAGAGTAACCATCAACCCCATAAAACACACACATCCAAGCACTCATCATAATAAATTTAAATGTAAAAAAAAAACATTCTAAATATTTCAATAATAAAAATTTCAAAAAATGCAAAGTTTTTTGAGTAAAAATAGAAACAATTTATATCAACAATGATAAGCAAACAAAAACAAAAAAAAATCAACTGAATTTAGTTTTCTGTATGTTTTATATACATAATGATTAATTTAAGACAAAATATACAAGTAATATACTACTGATAGGTGAGTGAGTGTGTATAAGTTATTTAAACAAAAAAAAAATCAACAACAACACTACTACTACAATATAATATTATGTTTAAAAATAATTTCATTTTGTATAAAAAATAAGACTTTTTACTTAAAAAAATAGAAAGAAATTATGTTTAGAGCAATTTTATTGAAACAAACAATTTAAGTTATTACTTTTAAGCGAAGAACAAAACAAACACACACAAAATACACAAACAAAACCCACACGCAAAACAAAGATGTAAATTATATATTATATTAAAAAAAAACAAGAAATTTAAAAAAAAAATGGTGTTTATATATATATTATATCTAAAGTTGTATATTTATAGCCCACAAAAATTAAGCAAAAAAACAATTAAAAATAACTGTTACCGTATAACATAAATATATATTTAAAAAAAAAAGCAAAATGAAATGGAAAATGCTAATGATTAAGAAAAGAGATGAAATTATCGGTGTTTTTTATACAAACAAAAATTAATTAGGAGCATAAAGTTGTAAATTAAGATACAAATATTAAAAAAAAAGAAATTAAACACTTACGAGTACTAATATTCTAGATTTATAAGCTGTACATTAAAAACAAAAAAAAAGAATACAAAATCGCTAAGCTTCTTTTTCTTCTCCGCCCTTACCGAAACAGAAAAACAAAAAAATGAAATAAATTTATGTTCATTTAATCATTAAACAATTCAGAATAATTATATTTTCGTTTTTTTTTTTGTTCAAATATATATATTTTTATATGTATTAAAAAAAATATAATGGATAATATGTACTAAGTTAAGTTAAAATGAGAAGTGTTATTAAGTTGGAACAATAGTCCTTTTTTGTTTTATTTTTTTTTCTTAATAATTTATAATTAAAGTTATAAAAAATATATCCATTTAAATATACCTATATAATATGTATATATTTTTTCATTTTACTTTTAGAACTCGGAAATAAAAGATGACGAAAAAATTATTCCAAGTGAATTTACAAAACAAAAGCATTTTGTTCTTTTATTTAAATTTTTTCTATTAACCTGGCTGGTGTTTTACTTGGTTTGTTTGGTTTTCTTTAAATAATAATTTGGGGCTTCAAAAAAGGTAGAACTAGTATCCCTTGGCCTAAAAGTTATTGCCCTGGAATGTACCGCCTCGACGGAGGCCTGAGATCGAATTCCATTTAAAATTCCCCTTTGAGGAAGTGACGAAAAGAACCTTTTGCCATGGTAAAGTGCTCGGATTCGACAGGAAATTGTAGGTCATCTAGTCATGTCGAAGAGTTAACACTCACGAAAATTGTTGAGAGTATTAGTCAAGAGCTATCTAGCCAAATTAATTTTAAACCAAGGAACTGAAAAGGTAAGCACCTTAAACGAGCATTAGTGATGTTTTGAGCACATATTCTAATTCATAGAGCAGGATATAGTACATACATACTCCTATGTATGTTTATATTCTGGTCAAAGGAAAATTCAGAGTGATAGTCTGGGAAACAGCTTAATAAGATAGTGAGATTTATCGCCAATACAAATTCGTTGGAAATGGTTTTCCCCAATTCGAAAACTTTCCTCAGAATTAATTAGTATCGTGAAAACATTTTCAGGGGAATTTGATCGGAATGAATTTCAAGAAACAAAATTGATAATAATATATACGCTCATTAATGAGTGAATCAGGGATCTCGTTGTTGTTTCCGCAGAATATTTTATTCCCCGAACATTTTTCTGTCATCAGGAATCCCTCTTGAACAGAAAAATTCGTTGATGTGTACCAAAGAAAATTTTCGTGATTCATTCATGTTCCTAACTTTCAGAGGGAGGGAAACATTTTCACTCACTAACTGATTCTGTATTGCCGTATATTTAATTATAGTGTTTGTTATGTGGTGGCGTTGGTGATGGGAACACCTAAAGCGCCTTACAACTAACTAGTAATAATAAATGTACATATATAAATACACAACAAAAATAAGGCAACAATGAAACTGGCTATTTTACTATACCATCCGTTGGTCTGTTTATGTACGCGTCCACTTGAACATCGAGGTAGACCTTTAAAGAGTTTACTAAGAATTTTGTAGAGATCATTTGTTCGAATTTTAATTTCAGCTGCCATATAGGGATTTCAATTTCTCGGTGTAAGGTGTAAAGATTGTGAATAAACTTCGAACCTTAAGTATATTATAATAATAATGGGTTGCATTTTTTGAATATCTTCGGATAATTGCAAGACGTAATGTCATAGGTATAATCGAAAATCACAACATAGTGTTGTTAGATTAAAATCCATCGAATTGTACTTGGTGACCACATACATATACACTGGGGCCAAATTACCGCATCAGTTATCGAGTAATACGTGACTGAATTATGTGAGTTTGGCATTACCGCTTACGTTACTTACTTTACTTACTTACTTTAGATGGCGCTCACAGTCCAGGGTGGACTAAGGCCTCAACCAACAAGCCCCTCCAGCTAGCTCGGTCCCTAGCTAGCTGCCTCCAGTTACGCACTCCAAGTTGGTTGAGGTCGCTCTCCACTTGTGCGCGCCACCTGAGGTGGGGTCTTCCTCTGCTGCGCAGACCATCAGGGGTGGATTCGAAGATTCGACGGGCTGGTGCGTCGGTGTCCATACGCTCCAAGTGTCCCAGCCATCTCAGCCGTTGTATTTTCAGCTTCTTGACTAGGTCAACGTCGCTGTAAAGCCCGTACAGCTCGTTGTTGAACCTTCTCCTCCATACTCCATCGATACAGACTGGACCGAAGATCAAACGAAGAACTTTTCTTTCAAAGCACCCAAGCAGATTTTCATCCATTTTAGACAGTGTCCATGCTTCTGCCCCATACAGCAGGACCGGGATGATGAGGGTCTTATACAAGGTCTCCTTGGTTCTTTGAGATAGGGCTTTATTACTCAAATGCCTTCTTAGCCCGAAGAAACAGCGGTTGGCAAGAGTAATTCTTCGCTTGATCTCTGCACTGATGTCGTTTTGCGATGTTATAGTGGAGCCCAGGTAGACAAAGTCTTTGACGACTTCGAAGTTATACCTATCCATCGTGACGTTTTGCCCGAGTCGACGATGTTGAGATTCCTTTCTCGATGATAGCATATACTTCGTCTTGTCCTCATTAACAGCCAAACCCATTTTCGCCGCCTCCAGTTCAATACTTGCAAACTACTACTTGGTGAACACCTTATATGGGCTACTACCGCTTACGTTATCGAGCAATAAATTACTCCAATTTGACATTTTCATTCGATCACTGATGGGACTCACCCACTCGTCACTGAAGCGGTAATTCGGCCCCTGTTTTCTGCAATTAAAAGGAATCTAAATTGTTTTCTTAATGAAAAAAAGTAAAAAAAAGAGAGGTATATGTTGGAAGAGGGGATCCTTGTTTTCAGTATTCTATGCTTGAAATTTTTATTAACAGAAAAATGTTTGGCAAAACTTAAAAAAAATGTTTTATGAAATATTACGGGTTGAGCTTTGAATGTCAAAAACCAAACTTGTACTGAATTACATTAAAAAAACAATAGGAGAAAACCTCGATGGAGGTTTGAGTTTCAAAAGAAAAGTTGTCGGATTCATTGTTGTTGCGTTGGCCTTTATCTGCCTCAGTTCAGATGTAGTATCACGAAAATATAACTTCAGTCAGTTAAAATCACACACTTAGTATATCATATAGGTACATATCTGTAAGACCTAAGGTGTTTTTAACCCTAGAAAGGTAATCTTCGTCGATTAGACGAACATCATTTTTTCATTTTAAAATTTCTCATAGATTCTTCATAGATCTTTAAGGAGAATAAAAAGTCACAAATCTAAAAAAATAAAATGAAAAGTGTTTTTTTTATTAAAAGAAAGGTTTGATAAAAATAAATTATTAACATCTACAAGAATTTGTTAATAACTTTTCGAAAAAATTGCATTTAAATTTTACTTCGTCGATTCGACGAATGATTACCTTTAACGTACTAAAAAATATGATTACCTTTCTAGGGTTAATGCAACTTTAATTATACCGTACTAAATAAGAAGGCTCAGTTGACGGAGAATAAGATGTTTTGTATCTCATTAAATCGCACGGATGTCATGCAGTGGAAACTAAGGTTTAGAAAAGAATGACTGGTCTCCCACGAACCCACAAGTCTAAGTTAGTATTTAATCAATACATCTAGTGCGCTTGCGCATTCGGCTTTAAATTTTGTTTTTAGTTAAAATTGAGTTCCGATTAATGCTTTTGAACAACTTGTAACACATAATGTTAAATTAGACTTCGCATGATTTTCTTGAAAATTGTATTGTGCCAAAGCTAAGTTTTCAAGTTTCTTAAACTGGAAACTTAAGTACTATTTACCGAAAAACTTGAAAACACGAATCTTGATATGATTGAAAGTAGAAAAAAATGAAAGCCAATCAGATGATGACGGCTCGAAATAAAACTACTTATCCATAGCTGTTCATGAGGGTTCTTGGACCGTTATTTTGGTATCACTCCATTTTGTATATTGTAATAAAATTGTATGGGGATAAATACATTCATAGCTCGGTATATCCTGTCCCTGTATTTCGCAAAAACTGTTAAGGTCCTTGCCATAAGATGTGCCAGAAAGCTAGAGTTTGTAGGGTGTTCCGAAGCAGGAACGAAATTGTATAATTTAATTGACTTAAATTAGAAAAAAAAAATATTAATATATATGTATAGATAGTATACCTAACTACACACAAGCTCTAGCCTTTAGTTGCAACTTATACCAATATCCATGTACTATTCCAAAAAAGGGCTTGTCTTTAGGTGGTAGTAATTCGAAAAGTGTTAAAAAGGTTAAATAGTGTTAAAAGGTTAAATAAATAAATAAGGAAATGAATTTAAAACAAAACTTACTTGTTGAGCAGAAGAATATGAAATTGATCAACCATGCGACACAATGACCCTGTTGAAATAATAAATAAAGTATATGTTACTTCGATTTTCCAATCACAATCTTATTTAATAAATATAAATAAATTTGATAGTAACAAACATACACGAAAAATTACACCAGACGTTTAGAATTACAGCGTCAAAAAATACGATTTTTCGACAGTGGCAATTTATTAATCTATATTTTGTTATATATTTGTCAATTTTTTGATCGTCGTTTTGACTATAGCTGTCTCTTTCATATCGATGAAGAAATATAGAAGAGCAATTGTCAAAACGACAATCAATTCATTGAGTGATTGTTTTACACTTCCGTGATACGGGCCCTGGTTTTTATAACACACCAGAAATGAAAATTGGTATTTAAATGAAGCGGAAAGTTCAGCGTTCTCTCCCTTCTTACCTTTATAGTTGCGAGTAGAGTAGAAAGTGGTATGTCGAATTCGTTTTCTAGGCACTTACATATCTGAACCTTCCAAATTTAAATATCATATAAACTCTTAACGATGCGATGTATGAAATGAAAAAAGTACTCATACGTCACAGTGTACCGATAAACATTTTCGGCAAACATTTTAAAATATTTGTTATATATTTAACGTGATCTATTTGGATCTTAGACTACACTAAATAGTAAAATAAGTAAATTCGAAAGAAGCCAAAGGAAGCCGAAGGAAGCTTTGTCGTCCTCGGTACTATAAAAAAAAGTATGCAATAATGGTACTTATTTTGACATTCTCTTTCGTTAGAAAGTGAGTCGAATTCGTTGAAACTTAATTTTGAGACTCGGCGATTAGAATGTTAATCGAACAAATCGAAAGTTCACCCAATCTATAGAAAGTTCATTCATTTGCGAAAGCTAATTCAATTTTGACATTCGAAAGAATAGAATTAAATGTCATTTTTGTGTCGTTTGAATTTTTCTGTCGAGTAAACAACAAAAAATGTAAGTTTTTAATTATTTTATGGAAAATAAATTACTTTTATTATTTTTGTTGTTGTTTTATGTTTAAAGGTCGCATTCCAACTGGACAAACCGCGAACAAAAGGAAAAGTTAATTAAAATAATGGAAGAAAACCCGGAGGTAGCAAAGGGTTTTTTTACCACCCGCGTTGAGTTGATACGGAAAGCATCCACTATCCTTCTCCTCTGCACTTCTTCAACACCACCTTCATTTATAAACAACACAAATGCCATATTTTGTATTTATTATTTTATTCTTTTATCACAGAAATTTAAATTATTAAACAATAAACAAAACAATTACAAATAAACAAACATTTCACTTTTTGGTTTTGACATTTCACAAACACTAACTTCTCTTTTGTTTTTGATATTTTAGTGTGACCAAGTGTATACGAAAAAAAATAAAAATTTAGAACGCGTCATGAACAACTTATTTTTTTTAAGAATAGTTTCAAAACAGCTGAGTTGACGCAAAAAATGTAATAAATATGTAGTTCTTTATGGTTAAACTTTACTTTACAATAAAAAAAGTGTATTATTTATTTTGTTTCTTGATTATTTATCCAACATTTATAAAATGTTTAGAAACAAAAAAAATGTAAAACGGTCATACTAATTCAAATAGAAATATAGTAAATGTCAAACAGCTGATAATGAAAATGAATCTTTTTTGAAGTTCATTTTATGCTATCTTTCGCAAATGAATGTTATTCGTTCGAATCTCAAAATTAAGAAAGTTCATTCGAAGGAATAGAATCATTCTAAAGAATAGACTATTCATGAGAATGTCAAAATAAGCATGAATATTTGTAGCTATAAAAATATGAGATACATTACATATTATTCATTATATCATAATCCTTAATCAAAATATAATTTATGCCGAAAATACTTTTGAAGCAATACAAATAAATAAATAATAGGTCATGACGGCTCACAGAGAGCTTAAGCCAGTAAGCTCTCTGTGAGCCGTCATGACCTCTAATTTAGACTTAGAACTACCAACCATTTCTGTGTACGTGTTCACCAGGAATAGAGGGGCCCAAATAACAATCTGCATGACAGTCCAATGCACTAATCATTATGCCAAGGGACACTAAGGAGCTTTTTCTTCACCAAGCACATGCACATACATAGATATGGTTGAGAGTGTAAGTCACTAGGCCCTGTCGCGCTTTACTTATTTTACTTCAAACTTCATACATTTGCTTCCATATATTTCTCATAAAAATAACAATAAAATAAAAACAATAAAAACATAATTTTAGTTTTTTTATAAAATTGTAAATATATATTTATATGAAATTTTGTGATGATAACTTTTTTAAAAAAGAAAACAAATAAGTATTTAAAAAAGTAAACAGAAATGCTAATGTAACGTTAATTTATGTAAATAATTTAAAATTGAAATAAATAAAAACATTTAAATATACTATATGATGGTAAAAACACAATTAAATATTGTAAAATGTTATAACAAATTATGTTTATAATTTTAAACACAACAAAGACGTGAAACCTCACGACACTTATAAAGAAAAAAAAGAATAAAATTACATTTTGAATGAAAAGAATATATCTGTTTTATTTCATCATAGAGTGTGAGAAACCCCTTAAAAACCAAAACTGACGAGACACGAAAATTTCCTTCTATAAATTTGCAAAACTTATGTTCTTTAATCCTCGTTCTGTTATTTCCGTATAATTTACATTCGAAAATGTCTCTCTTTGGTTGTGAATATTTGAAATTTGCATATTTTCATTTCCACGAACAAATTATTCAGAAGGCACATTGATGGTATTCTGGTAAATCCTTTCAATCCCTTCTCCTTAAAATATTCCCTTATTCTTACTATTTTAAACTGTTCAAGTTGGAAGAAAACTTTATTGCAATTAATTAGAATTGAGATACAATTCCCCAAAGTAAACATTTAATTACTTAATTGAGCTTGCAATCAAATTAAGTTTTTTTTTTTTTTTTCAAGAATTTACAAATTTCTTTTTGAACGAATAAATTGAAATCAAAATTGTCCGGGTGTTAAGGAATTCAATTTAGAAAAACAACAAACGTACCTATGTAGAAGCTTTATTGATTCGAAAGGTTGATTTGATTGATTTGAAAATGAAGCTTTTAAAAAATAAGAGAATTTATTTGACTTCATTAAAATTCAGCCTTCATCAACATCGTCATGCTGGCTAGAACAGAAGAACAATATTTGGCACCCTAAATGGAATTAAATTGCTTAATGTACTGTGTAGCACAATGAATAATTAATTACGCATTTTTGAGTTATGGCTTAGGAGTTAGGAAACTTAATGTGTGTTTTTTTTTTTGTAAGGAAAAAACATTAGTGTGAGTAGATATGACAATATTTTGAGGATGATTTTTCTTTAACATCACACGGTCAACCCAATAATCTAGAAGTATTTTTTTTGTAAACACATTAACGGCCCAAATTTACGTATGTACATAATGTACATATGTATATCAACATATTTATATAGACGTAATCCAAAAATAAATTAATTTGTCCTACGAATTAATTTTAAAATGAGTTAACATCCAATGAACTAGTTCCTTGGAACCTATTCCCAACTGAAAACGTATTAGATCCCAAAATGAAAATAAAGTACATTATGCAAGTCCAAGCAAACAAACAAACTCCCAATTTTTTTAAAGAAAAATTGAGAAACATGCATTAAAATTATCATGCACATCATAATTTTCTCGCATGATAGTTTTTTCGCATATCATGCTGGCTAGATTTGTTGAATACGAATACTGCTGTCGGTGTCAACGTCTGCCCTGCGATTGAAGAATTCATATGATAGCGGGTCATCTAACCGAAACCGTTGGAAAAGTTCACAAGAGTTATTTCTAGTTGCACAGTGTAATTCTTTAATATCACACGGCACAGCTGGTTCAGCTTTCCAAGATCCAGAGTTCGACCATCATAATAAAAATCAATGATATCATATGTGGGTTTGATGTAGATGAAATTGGTTGAATCTCGATTCGTGGGTCTTCCAGGAATTAGCCCTAATGTGAAGATTTGTTAAATGGTCGATCTTCCGTGTCCAAATCCACACAGGTATTTATGGCCAGCTATATACAGTGTTGCAGAACAACATATACACGATAGCACAGTGTGTGCTATCTACCTTTATCAGGGCTATGTCCAGCAGTACTTGCAGGTCATAGGACCGCCTTGGAAATAGGTTGTTTTCTTGCCGAAAAATGGAAGGCTGCGTATGCCCTCTTATTTCGACCTAGGATCCCCATCTCTCTTCTTCTTGCTCAATACTTTTCTTTGTCTGCTATTGCTTAGAGCCTCAACATATTCAACATTATGCTTCTTTTGTCAATTTTTTCAGTTTAACACATTCATCATCATACCGTTGGGCTCTTTCATATCAGATATGTTGCAGGTGAATTCACAGCAGAGATCCTTCTGCTCAGGACCTTACTATGGACACTGGAACTCAAGTTATGCTAAAGCATACAAAGTCGAATTTCTGAGTAGTTTGAAATTTCTTTTCGTTCGATTGACTAAAAAATTGAATTTTGCAGGAATTAGGAAATTGTCACACTCGTCGTGGATGTAGAATACCTGCCTTTCGTTGCTTGTCGAACAACCGTCTGGAGAGTACCATCAGGTTTCTTTGTGGATCCTTAAGTGTTGGAAACCTACTGTTTCTTAGCACCGTTTCAAAGGCTTCTGCAAAATTTATTTTTCGGAAGCCCCTATCTGTTGTCGGTATTTTCCAACCTTAACATTGAAGTCTCGAGCGCAAAATTTGACATCGTATTCTCCGGTTTTTGTTTTGAAAAATGGCTTTGATGCGAATCACAGCCAAGCGATAATTGAAATTTTCAAAATGTAGGGAACAACTACGTATGCCCCCTTGCAAATATTGACAAATAAGTGAGGTACAGTTGGAAACAAACAAAATTTGGCTGGAGCTAAAGCTGCGTGCTTCTCTGTTCTTTTAGCTTGGCTTAACTTTTGAAGAAATCCTGCATGGGAGCAAATATTTAGGGCAATCTGCTTACTAGGATTACTTTAATAATAAAATATAAGAAGTTTTAACCCTTTTTCCAGAGAGAATCAACGTAAAACTTTGAATGCCACTGGTCTTCAAACAGCAATCCTCTCTAGTCAGTAAGTTGAGGACCATTTTTCAATTTTGATTGTCACCTTGAGCGAGGTCGTTACTCGTATCAATTGCGTTAGACTTAAAATGAACTCTACGATTTAAAGCAATTGTGTCCATCTGCTCTACATGGCTTAGCTATTTAAACCGATGAATTCCTATTCGCTTGACTTGTGCGAAGTGGTTACAACTCGTTATTTTCTTCGTTGAATCTTCTCGTCCAGAGCCACTCAACGCAAATATTTCGAATATTTCGCCAAGTACTTTTTGCTCGAAGTGTTCAAGGATATGTTCATCCGCCTTCAATTAAGTTCATGCCTTAATCTAAGACGGTTTGATGAAGGTCCTATGCAGAGTTCCCTAAGTTGTCCGAAATTGGGCTTACTACTTAATCAATTACCTGCTTAGCCCAAAGAAGCAGCGATTGGCAAAAATGATTTCTTGAGGTAGACATCCCGACATACTAAAAGATATTCACAAAACAATATTATGTGCAAGTAATTTCTCTGGTAAAAGTAGGTGTAGCTGGGATTATGCGTGTCCCTATAACAAGTTTTAAAATTTTCATCACTCATCAATTTTTGATTTTGCTAAAGAGTTAAATCAATATACTATCTGAAATTTTTCTTGGCTTCCTAATTAAAATATCTGAGGTTAAACATTCCTTCACAAAGTCTAAAACTGAATCGCTAAGGATTATCTTGTTTGGAATCATCTTCAAGTGTCTCATACATCTTCGGAGAAATTGCTATCAATATTGTCACCGATATGGTAGCTTTCGGACCTATTTTGGCCATGTGGAAGATATATTGTTTGAAACCAATCAGAAAACACTTTGCCGTCAAACCACTCATGCGATTTAGAATTAAATCGGTCTCCAGGTAGACACCCTTTCATCTAGTTATAGGTATATAGATTGTTAGCCTTATTCAAAGTATAGAGGTAGCAATGTTCAAGTACTGTACCGGTGCCACGATGCATAGGTAAGTGAAATTGAAGTTTTAGAATGTGCCATAAGTTGGTTTGGATATTTGAAGCCTCTTGAAAAAATGGTAAGGTATATGTACCCAGTCAGATTGTGAAGATAACTGGACATCGTTGAAATTCGCTTTCTTAGCTAGAGTTATTGTTTGAAACACTCGAGAGGTTATATTGTCTTTGAGGTGTTTTAAGTACCTATGCGTTTGCCGCTTTTTGCCTTGGAAAATTGTTGTTAAATTTGACACACATTTGTTTTGTTTTTCGATTCAAGAACTCTTGGTGATATGGCGAATATCAAAGATTCAATTACGGAAATCCCAAGTCACTTGTCGCGTGAGCAACATTTTAACATTTTTTTTATTATTTGGTGCACCTATAGCCCAGTCAAAGCGTCATTTGACCTTGCGCACACAGGCATGGTCTATTTTTTTTATGGATCGATAGGTGCTTATGAGAAAAGCTTAAAACCAAATTTGCACCACATGACAACTTTTTTTTATCAAAGTTATTGATAAAAATGTGTTTTGTGTCATTTTTTGGTCATTTGCGAATATCTCAGCTCCACTATCTCGTACAAACAAAAATTAAACATGATTTTATTCCTAATAACATTATCTATTATGTAATAAAAAAACATTTGTTTAAACAAATGAAAAAAAAGTTATAGTAAGTTGAAATAATTGTTTGTTGTTTAAAAATCACTTTTTCGTGATTATTAAGAAAAAAGCTCATTTAACGATGAAATTTTTATTTTTTATTATTTAAATTCTTGTAATTCCCTACAATTTAAAAAAAAACAGCACTCTATGATAAACGAAAGCCGAGTAATAAATTATTGAACATAGGTAAGTCAGCGCACCCACGCAATTTTATGTTTTTATGTTTTAATTAATATCTCAGCCCCAGTATGTTGCAAAGTAAAAATAAAACACTGTATTGCTAATAACAATATTTTCTATCAACTTGCATTTAATTTAATATGTTTAAGCAAAAACATAAAAAGTTACCATTGGTTTGAACGTTTTTTTCTTGTTTTTAATACCTTTTTTCATAGTTATTGAGAAGAAAACTTTATTTCACGGTAAATATTTTTCAGTTTTGGATTTTTGTTTCATATTCATGTTAATTTTCTTCAAATTAAAAAAAAATAGTCCATTACGACAAACGGGAGCCAAGATATTCATGATTTAAAAACTTAGGAAAGCTTATAATTTAGTATCTAAAAATTATTTCAACTTACTATAACTTTTTTTTTTCATTTGTTTAAACAAATGTTTTTTTTTATAACATAATAGATAATGTTATTAGGAATAAGTAGGTACATGTTTAATTTTTGTTTGTAGGAGATAGTGGAGCCGAGATATTCGCAAATGACACAAAACACATTTTTACCAATAACTTTGGTAAAAAAAGTTGTCATGTGGAGCAAATTTGGTTTTAAGCTTTTCTCATAAGATCCATGAAAAAAAAATAGACCATGCTTCTGCGCGCAAGGTCAGGCCCTTTTTCTTGACGCTTTGACTGCACTACTACCTACCTAACAAATTAAAAAAATGCATTATGCAAAAAAAGCCTAAGCTACAACAGTAATACCTGAAAACTATCAATCGCCTATTCATAGCTTTTATTATAAAAACAAATAGGTATCCTGATAGCAATACCAATATCATTTATCAGCTCAATTTCCAACCTGCATAACCATAAAATAAATAAACAACCAGAACAAGTTAGTGTGTAGGTAGGTAGTGTATATTACAAAAACCAAACAAAAAAATTAATAACAATTTAACTAAACACCTAACATTATTTCCCAGCATTTACATAAATTCCAACAGAAAAACATGGTAATCCCACAAAAAGTACACTTTTGATTTACATCCATTACCGCGCCTTAAAATAACCAGCCCACCACGACCTACTTAGGTGTCCATGATACCTTTAATATAGGTACATATTAAACATGAAAACCATCAAGGAACAGACAACAACAAAAACAAAAATACAATATCCTTTCAATATTCAAACTCCACCCCCTTTTGTTATAAAATGCCTTTTTCTCACTTACACAAAACACCATAACCAATAATATTTGAGTGAGGTAGTAATTTCACCCACACCCCATCGAGCACTGTCTAAAAGTGCGAAGGCCAACAAAAGGATAAGGGATGGAAAAGGACGACATTTTCAGGGGATGTTCTATACATCCAATTGGAAAATCATGCGCCACTCTCCTCAAACCACCGCTCATCGTCGTTAAACTGCTATGAGGAAAATTATTATTGAAATTACAAACAAATTACGGTGAAACGACAACAGTGCTCATGGAGGTGGGGGAAATTCGTTGGGATATTTTTTGGTTTATTTCAATTACAATGGCGGGTTGAATGTCAGGTGGGAAATATGTGTGTATGTGTGTTGGGTTATTAAAAAAAAACTAAAGATGATTATTCTTGCCTAAATTGTTTGTGTTTGGCTTAATATCTAAAACCAGTTAACAACAAATAAACCAGGCATAATTTTTCCCCAATAAATTGCCCATATCGAATCGCAAGTAATGTTTCCCTCTCAGGTGTGCCTAAGAAGATAAACAGAGATAGTACAATTCGAAATGGCACATTCCGGAATAGTTATGCGCACCCATTTCGATTATGGCCTTCGTCTAGCCTGTGTATGAGTTTTCATCTTGGAGGATGCTATCAACTGGGGTTTTAGGGTTGTTTTTTCGCCAGATTATAACACGGTAAAAGCGAGAGCTCCAACCATTTTCGAAAACATAAAACAGTATCATTTGTGTCGGGTCGTTATTGTAACACAGATGTAAATTGCCGACGGGTCATTTCAATAAGCATAACGGTTATCGATATCGTTGTAAATATAAAACGTTTGAAAAGGAAAACATTTTAATTAAATATGGAGCAGTTAGCCCAGTTTGTGACGAAATCTTTCGAATATAACAACAATACGAATTCTCGAGTTCAAGAACTTTTAAGTGCTATGTCAGCAACGCGAGTTACAACTAGCAAACTTGATGTTGAAGATTGCATGTCAATAAATGACAATTTAGAGATAAATCAGGATGAAGAATCAGTTGATATTGATATAACTGATTTGTCTGGGACTGAAAATAAGGACAATAATAACATAAGTGAAAATCGTCCTTTGTCATTGGTGAAATTGAGTGAGAGTGTTGTAGAAAAGCCGCGTCAGCAACGATTTCAGACGAAAAATTGGTTAATTTCTGATTCTTCGCCAAAGAAAACATTCCAGGAATTAGGTAGAAATACGTCTGATAATTGTAATCGTCTCAGATTTAAGGATATCTTTAAGTTCGATTCTAATTTGGGATCTGTTGAACCAGCGACGGCGATGGCTTCGCCAGGTTCAGCAAAAACGACAACAACAACCAATACGAAAACAACACTGAATTCGTCGAAAAATTCAGCTCTTAACTTGATCCGGGTTTCGAATTTAGAGAAAGAAGTTGGAAGGGTTGTTGAAATCCCAGTTCGAATGCGGTCGATGATATATGGCTCTGGTGGAAAACGTGCAAGTTCAGAAAAAGATGAAAATGCCGACGGAAATGTAAGAATGTTTTCTAATACATCTGTTGGTAAAAGTGAAAAAAAATCATTACTTATTGCGCCACAGTCACAGCAAGAGTCTTCGGCCGTTTTGAAATATGAAATTGAAGAGAATGATAAAGAAAAAGGTATTGATAGTGCCAAGGATTACAGCAGCAGGACTGATTTTTATGAAGGTGAGGTGAAATATGAATTTATAAACTTTATGACTCCTCCAAAATTACAATTGGTTATACACTTGTGATTATTGTATATTTACAGTAAACCCCCTTATAATCACAGGGAGATAGCTTTTAAAATTGTCACACTAATCGGACTGTGCTTGTATGTGATATTGAAAAAGTTGGGTTGTCCTGAGACATTTGTTTTTCACAATCCAGTTGTTTCTTTAAGTCTCATAATTATACATATAAATTGAGTGCTGATTTAAAGCAAAAAACGAAAGAAGCATTTTATTTAAATCATGGGCTTGCTTTGTCTCCTTGGCCTTTTCATTCTAAGACCACCCAAATCCACACACTACAAATTAAAAAAAAAAATAGTTTGGGGAATGAGATATCAGAGCCTAGTCACTTACAACTCTCAAACATTCCAGTCCGCAGTACTGTAGTAGAAATGACAGGCTAAAATAAGAACAATTTTTGAAGACAAGTCTATTTTGATACTAAGTTATATGATTGCTCTTAAACTATGTGATTATAGGTGGATTTTACCTGTACAAATAAAATTGACAAACAACATTCTTTTGAAATCGCATTGTCAAAAATCATTGTTAACTGTGATAGGTCAGATTCACAAATCAGTGCCAATACCAATATCTTTCCATGCCATTTTAATTTGCATCGATAAGAAAGAAATGAAAAAATATAATTCAGAACAGAAAGTATGCTTAAAATAAAGTTCCTCGGGCCGACGACAATTATTATGGAAAGGTTTGAATAGAAGACCAAAAAATACATATATAAGCCACCAGCTGCCATCAAGTTTACAGATAGTATATAGTTAGTAATTTCACTAGGTCATTGTGGGCTCAAGGCCATTTTTTTCATTAGTGAGTTTACTTTGAGTTCAAACCAAACTTAGATAATCCTACAAATAGATCAAACCCAATCTTACTCATGAATAGTTTTTCAGTGGATAGAAATCTCCCTTGATGTCGATACTATTCAAATCTAAAGTGTCGCACTTCGATTGCAACAGATTTTTGCCCTGAGAAATATGAGGAATATCTGTTCAGTTAGCCAAGAGTTAACGCTTCGAATTTGTTGAGATAAACTGAGATTTTTAATGACCAGATTGAGAGAACCTATTTGGATTTTATTTAAAATAGACTGTTTGCTCTGATGGCAAACGTTCTGTCCTTCTACGTAGTCTAGTATGTGGTTTCAACATGAAGGCTGCGCAGCTCACTATTTTTTAAAAGTACGAACCTGCCTTGTTTCATAAGAACATTTTTTAAGATGACCTTATTATTTTTTAAATTATTTTTTTATCTTAAGCGAAATAATGCTGAGCAATTACAAATATTTTTTTGACTCAAAAAAAAAAAAAAAAAAACAGATTTAAAAACAAGTAGGATGTTTATATGTACTTCTATCACCTATCATTTTTAAAAGCTCTTTTTTCGATTATACTCAAGGGGGTTATTGGAACACCTGCCCAAATATGACAGTTGTACTCGAGCTTTGGACGAATTTAGGCCTTATAGATTACAACCACCAAGGAAACCTATATATACACTTTGGAGTGTTTGTGGCGACGTCGAATATATGTGGTCATTCCGCATAAGGTGATGGTCTGTGATACATATTAGGCGTTTTTCTTTTTTAGTTCAGAACAGAGCCTGAGTTGTCAAAAAATAAATTGTGTTTCTTTTTTAGTTCAGAGCGTTCAGAACTTCGTAAATGTGTTTCTTTTTTCGTTCTGAGCTTGTTTTGAGCGTGTTCAGAGTGCGCTCTATAAGCTCAGAATAAAATAACTGAGCAGAGAGAGAGTACAATGCTTAACACAGGCATTTGACAGATGGAAATTAAAAAAAAAAATGTCGACAGCTAAGTGTTCAGGTGTGTTTCAAAAAATACTCAGAGCGCTCAGAGCACGCTTGGTTCAGAGGATGTTCGGAACATGCTCGACATGCTCGGACTCTGTTCAGAGCTCTATACTGAACTAAAAAAGAAAAACGCTTGAGAACTGAGAGCTGTTCGATTTCCTCAATGCAAGTGCAACAAAGGCACGGGGGTGGGGTTCCGCCAAAACGACAAAAAACACCATGCAGTTTTTGAAGCATTAAATTCTACGCGGTTTATAATTCAACATTTGACAATTCTTTCAAGATCAGAATTTAATAACCTTATCATACGGCGGCATTCGAAATCCACGCCTGGAAACGAATTTAAGAAGCTGAGAAGCTGTCGTCAGTAACACAATTTAATGGGTTAAAAGTTTCAGACAAAAGATCATTGATAAATATCAGAAAGAGAGAGTCGGAGACTAAACCGAGCCCTGGTGAAAACCTGCATTTGTTTTAAGAATTTCGACTTGAGAAGCTTTCGTTCTTCAAGATATTTCTTGGGCTGATAATTTATCAGCGTTTCCGTAGCCTGGGAAAGAAGTTAAATAAGTCCATTGCAGACGATAATGAGAGGGGAAAGTAGATTCGCCTCTTTTAGGGACATACTGGACAAATACTGTTTTTCATCCACTTGGAAAGATACCTGTAGAATAGGAAATATGGAAAAGCTTACGCTATGGCTTTGCCAACACTTCTTCAGAACATCCGGGCGAATTTGTGTCCAACAAGATCCTTCAGTACTCTTGCAACTGTTCGAGTCCGAAAGAAGATTCTTATAAAATCGTGCATGCTATCAAGTCATGACACTTTCTCGTAGTAATGAATTAACAACAAACTGTGTTGCAAGCGAATTGGCGTTTTTCTTGTGAGCTCACAAAGGGAGTTTTACTCAAGGCGGATGTTGGAACCGAAGACGAAGAAATATTTCCTACATTTCATTACAAATGACCAAAAATATTGACTACATTTGGGACATTGTAGTATTTTTTGCCTTGATTGTTTGTCACGCAAAAATTTCGTTCGTCGGAAACTTACTTCTCTGACAATAATAACTCTTAACAGCTCGAGTCAAACCAAGAATTCTCTTTCAGCTTAAAAGATTTTTCCCTGTTCGGCATAAAATTTCTCATTCCGAAAAGATAAAAATTAAAGTTCTTGAAGAAAACGTTGAGACTGTCCCAATTGGCTTTCTACATACATAGGTTTGTTTGTTGAGCCCTGAAGTCACCCTAAGAACGCTCTTAATCGTTTTTTTGAAAAACCTGAAGTCACCCTGGTGAGTAAAATCTGTGTTTTTTAGGCCTGGGGTCGCCCTGAATTCGCCCTCTGAAGTAGATCTATGTAGGTATTTTGCTGTGGCGAGTTCAGGCAAAGACCAATCTGTCAAAAGTGGCATGAGATTTCATATCTATTTCTTTTGTTGTCGTTTGTCGATTCGCATGTTGCATGTTATTGCTTGTGTTTGCAATTATGATTCTTTGTATTCATCAGATGGATTATTCATAAACGCAAAATTGTTTTTGTTCATTTTTAAAAACTAATTTATAACAAATTTAAAGATTTTTTCTTGCTTTTAGTTGTCAACAAAACAATTGACAGCCCTTGGGTGTTTTTTTAAAACCAAAAATCACAGTTTTTTTTGACAACTTTGAGGGTTGTCAAGAAAACCTGGGTCAACTCTGGGTATGAACGAACGTATTGCCAAGCAGTTCTCTAAGGAATTTTTCTCTAACAGTTTTATTTTGACATACTTACAAGAAATTCGCACATGTGTCACAATGGCCTGATGTGCCGTGTGGTGATAATACACTTATAGTGTAATTATCAAGGTCAGAGGTAAGAAATAAATCTAGAATGGCGGATTGACCTGCTACGTCAGGAATTCAAGTCGGCTCGTGAACGAGCTGAGTCAAGTTGTTTAACTCAGAAAAAATCTCGACATACATTCCTTCGGATGTTGTATGACCAGAATAGCGCAGCCACGGAGAAATGTGCACATTGAAATCGTCTATTACAACGATTTCATTGTGTGGAAAATAAGAAACAATTCTTTGGATAGGGTCGCACAAAACGAGTCATGTTATGTGACAAGAAAATGTTATGTGAAAATATGGGAAACGTCACTACTGAAAATTAGTTTTTGTAGTAAGTTTTCACTTTTTTAAACATTTTTGACAGTTCGGCTTGACGTATGTGATTGAATTGCATGAATGGCAAGTTATGCTTTCGTCAAACAAAATTTCAAAATACGAGTAAGCGATGGGAGAAAGCGAGGAATTTACACTGAGCCTCCACTTGAAATAAATGATTGCAAGAAATGTCTCATGTAGCCAATATTTCTTGTGGAGCCCCCTTATGTCTCGATTTTTGTTATTTCTAGACATAATTTTTTCTATTTATTTCTTGTCTTCGTAGAAGAAATAAATGCAGATATAAATTTTGACGTTTCGTGACTCGTGACTTCACTAGACACAAATTTCTCACAAGACGTCGAGTCTTGACACCAATTCCCACATTTTCATGTAACATTCCTTCATTTCATTGACAAACTCATGTTATGTTTTCACTTCGTATAGAAATTATGTCCTGTTAAGCCAAGATACAATTTTTCTACCATTTACTGTCTGTTGAAGTACATACATAATGTTGTTTGGTTGTTTGCAGGCCAAAATGAACATTAAAAGAATTAAACATTGAAGATAGTAAGTATTTTGATAATTTTTTTTTAAATTAGTTAGGGCATTCAGAGACTTTTCATGCTTGTGGGACTACTCAAATATGTCTCGGAGCAAATGTTCTTCAAGGTCGTGCAAATCTCTTTTGCTCAAAAATGGATTGACCCAAAACCTGTGCTTCCTTTTGTATTCTTCCCGTCTTACCTCTTCCAGTTGTTCCATTGCGTTTATCGCTAAAATCAAACGACGTGACTAACCTGCTGAGATTATGGCGAGGAATGAATAATCACGACATCATTTGCCCACAGAGTTAAAGAAATATAAACTTCAGATATAGTGTCTGATATAATGTCAGAAATAAATATTGCTAATGGAGGTGCGGCGTTATTTTGTGTTCTTCACTTTTGGTTTATTTGTAAAAGTCAGTTTCAATTGTAAAAATGCCACAATAATAATAATAAAATTAAAATATTTTTTTAATGCGAAACTTCGCAAAAAGTATCTTTTCTAAAAAATTAAAAGGACCAAAAATGATATATTTATTGCAAGAAGTGATAAAGTATTTTTTCCTTCTAATGTAGATATTCGACACACAAAAACCTAAGGGAAATTGAATGACATTTTAAATTTAAAAAAATAAAACCACTTTCAGGTCCTTACTAGTTTAACGCCTAAAAGTGTTACATAATTGAAAAATTTCGGATTTCATTTACTTTTCTAAAATCAAAAGTTCCGCCTTGGCAAACCTAGCCCGTCTATACTCATTGAAGTAGTTCCTGCACAATGCCCTTTCTTCATATTTTGGAATCACTATAAAACGTTCGATATGGCTTCTTATTGTTTAATTTTGCGGTTTTATTCCATACCAATACCACCAACTGCACTGCAACATAGGTCACGGTCCAAAAATATTACAAGCTTCCACTTGCGCAGACACCGCTTGAAGATTCGCTGACACGCGTTACATCCCTCGAATTGATATGATGAATGATTTGGGAAAATCGCAAGCTCTCCTCTTACAACTTATTTCCCTATACCCAAAACGTCAATATTCAGCTGGGAGATTATCCCTTTCAACAAAGTGACGCAACCACAGTAACTGTTTATTAAATGACAGCAACGAGATTAATGATATTGCCATATCTGTCATCTGACGATTGAATTATGATTTCATCCAAAGTGATAATTTCTGCAGATTTTAATAATTGATTTTTTAATCGCTGTTGATAGACATCAAGGGGAATACATATATGTATAAAGAATGTCGAATAACCCAACATACACAACACAAGCAAGGCAAACCAAAATCCAAAAATTACATTTCAATTTGAACAAATTTAATTTTAAGATGAAATCCCGCTGATCTCAAGGGAGCTATAAATTGTGTGTCCATTCCTCCTTCAGATCGACCTTGATTCAGACTGATTTGGGACTTTATTAAGTAAAAGCTGGAGTGTGTTTTACCTTAGCGTATAGGCTTTGCATAATATAAAGTACCCAACTAAATATTCATACATGCATGCATGTATGTTATATGGGAAATTCATTTGAAACTTAAGGGCTGGTTTTGGATTTGAAAGGGTGATTTCAAGATTTGTTTGTTTTTGTTAAAAAAAACCTCTTTTTTAGTGAAACAAAAATAACAAGTTCGAAGGGTTATACGGAATTTGATATTTTATTGGCGTAATGGAGCTATATATTTATTTTTTTATTTAATAAAAAAGGGTGTTTGAAAGGAGAGATTTGTGGGCAGTAAACATTTTTTTGAATTTCAGTACCTAATATTGAAAACATATGCAGCGATTCAGTTGGAAGGGCAATATGGTTATTATTTTTATAGACAAATATTTTTCTACATAAAATACAACTTAGTTTTTGGCATGAGACTTGACCTTTAGGTCATCATCTATAGGATCATAAAGTACCCAAAGCGTCTGAGTTAACATTAAGTTGAGGTATACCTTCCTTACGCTAGTTTGCGTTAAGTTTAACTTTTTTTACTTTGTCATCAAATTTTCTAATATTTGGATTGGTTTTGACAATTTTAGTTTGGGTTTTTAATTTTGAATTAATTTGGTGGTTAGAATATAAGAAATCTTTACGATACTCAAAAGTTCGTCGAAAAGAATTAACTACTTATACCTTCATTTAGGTTATTGACCTTCTAAAAATCTATAGGAAATTGTAATTAAAAAATAATTTTAAAAAATTGCATAAGCTGGGTACGTAAAATAAATAAAACCTGTTTACTTGCATTGAATCCAATTCAGCATTGAAGCATTTTTTAAGAAAAAAAAAATCAAAATGTTAATCGATATTCCCCATTCCAGCTTAAGAAATATAGCTCGTAAGGCTGTTTCGTTAGTTTTGGTGGATATAAGCCTTTTCGATACAATCGAAACACCACAAATGATCCGTAAAGTGTTTCTAGTGTTTTTTGAACAGGGTGGCGCACGAATGGTGCTACCAAAACAAAGCGTTTTAGTTTTTTTTTTTTTTAGTTTTGTTTTGTTTTGTAGGTTACTATTTATATTTATTAAAATAAATGCTTGGGATACCGAAACGACGATCGTTAAAATGCTTTGCAGTAATTTCCATCCAACGGGTATTTGAGCCAGAGTTTGGTGGCACTTCCCAGAGTAGATGGACCATTATGAGGCCGGTAAATATGTTTGCCGAATCTGGGAGCATCGCACGAAGACCGGACCATCGAGATCTCTCGGGTTCAGGAGATAATCGCGCTTGTAGTATCTTAAATTCAGACAAACCCAAACGTTTCAACTCGAAATTTATCCGCGCAAAAGGGAGCTAGCAGACGATCATTACAACGGATAAGCTGCATTGAAAAACAATCAAAACAACATAATATCCAAAAACTCCACTTGCCGCTGGCCTCCAAGATCACTTGATCTGACTGCACCAGATTTTTGTATGGAGTTATATCCAGCAAGAGGTGTCGAAACTAAACTAAGGAATTTGACTGAATTGAAGCAGTCGATTTAAACCATAATTAAGATGGTTCTGACTTTAACCCTTCAGGCCACAATAGTCAGGTGTTGCAATAAATAAAATAATTAAAATTTAATTTTCTATACAATAAAACAAAATTTAATGAAATACATTTATTAAATAAAATAGTTTTTTGAATTACTTAATGTAGCTCGATTCGTGCGTCCCCCGTTATTAGATAAAATGAGACCCATTATTGATAAGGCATTGATAAGGCATTTATTGTTAAAGCAACGCTGTACATCAAGATTAACTTATATTTAGTACAGGATATAAAAAACAAAAAAAATATATTGGGCGTATTATTTAACTATTCAAGTTACTTTCAAGGTCTCTAATATCGGATTAAGGCGTGTATCAAACTGCTCTTATTTTTTTAGACCATACAAGATTTATAACCGTTTGCACTGGTAAATAAAATGGAAGCTAAAATCCAAACTTGACAATCGAGAAAATCTGGCTCCTGACATACATGTAGATAAGTTTGGGCCATTCTCCTAATTTCAGAGAGTGTGAATTAATATGAAAACATCGAGTTTCACCGCTGATATAAAACACATCATGGGTTTTGAGTTGAGCTGTCATTGTTTACTGAATAAGCCAAGTCATAAGTCAAATTATAATTTATGTCATCAGTCTAATTTTTGAAGATAAAATAGATATAATTCCTTTCTAATACCATTTCACGTACAATCAACAAAAATCCTAATGAAAATGTAAACAAAATCCGGCTGCCTTTCCTCAGAGATGACTGGGCACCAAATTGAAATAACGTAATTGAATTAGCCAGACATCATCTTCAGAATTACCAACTTTTTAGTCGTCATCCCTCGGTCTCGTTACTATTCACAAAATGGCAAATCATAAAATGTCTCTACCTACATACATATACATTTGTACATACATATGTATGCTCATAGGCAAGTGGATAAATTCACGACAAAAACATATCCTTCCGCTTCCTTCTCTGTTGGGTTCAGCAGTCGGTATAGTGTAGCAAAATGCCATAACAACCTTATTTCATTTACTGGCGAGTAGCGATTTGAGATGTTTCACAGGAAATTTCATTTTACTGTGTTTTACTGGTTTTACCTAAGCAAACAGAAGTCACAACTCCATGTCGTTGGTTTGTGCAGCCCAGAGAGTTTCAGAATTTTTCCTGAACGTTTTCAACAGAAACGTCAGACAATCATTACGCAGCGTTTTATGTAGAATAGGTAAGAGAGGTGGAGGGATAACGAACTGAAACCTCAATTCTTGATTAAATGTGTACAAATGCCGTCCCTCGTCCTCCTGCCACACAGAGATAATTATAATTTTTTAAGTAAATAAACCAACAGCACAGGCATTCGAATTCGAGCATATAGACGGAATGACAGCACAGTGAGCAAAAATGGTGTTTCAATTGGGGAACGCAAACGGATCTTCCGGTAAAATAACTTCAAAATGGCAGGGTAGTGATGTGATGGTGGAGAGGAAATGCTATGGAAAATTTCCCTAATGAAATTGTAAAACATTATGTCTTTCTGTCGTGACATTTTGTGTTTGCTTTTATTATTTTGGAAAATTTACATTTTCAATTTGTTCGGCTTAATGAAATTGTACGCATTTTTATATTTCTATATTTCTACACATCTGTCAGTATTGAAGTGAGGTGAAGAATTTAATTGTAAATTTGTAATAAGCTCGTAAATAATTTGTTTGAATTTCGTTTATGTATATGATGTATGTACCTACATAAATTCAAAGATGTGCAAAAAGTGCTCAAACTTTATGTGAAGGGTAGAGTACCTATATAGATATTTTTGCTAAACCAAAGACAAAAGGAAAAATGGAATTTTTGAATCATACAGCTATCAAAAAGAGGAATATATCTAAGGACATAAATATTAAATAAAGAATATTATTTATAAAATTTATAAGATATACACTGTGTTGATCATTGTCAACAAATATATCCATGATTCACAAAAAGTTAAAAGCACAATATTCGAAAATACGAAGAGCCCAACGGGTGTACTCAGAGATTTTTCGGGGACAGAATATATAACTGTTGATCCCTTCGACTCTCTTGTTTTGGGTCGGTGTAATAGTATACAGCTCGTACAATTTATTCATATATAATATGTCTCACTCCTCGTCTCACCGTTTATGCAGATGAGTCAAAAAATCAGACGCCCGCATCCACCTTTGATAAAATCGATCACGCTTCTGGTTCTTTTTGCACTATATGCATATAAGGGCGGGGATATTAATGACAAGGACAATTTAATTTTCTCTATGGAAGGCTTCGTCACTTAATTGCCTTTTGAGCCCAAAAAAAAACAATAATTGACAAAAGTAATTCTTTGTTTTGATCTCCGAGAGAACATTTATTCGTCGAATTCTACCACTGCGTTACAGTAAAACTGTATTACATTGCAATAAACGAATCTACGTTTGATAAAAATGTATTATTTACTTGTACGAGTATATACATTTATTAATGAATGCTCTACGTTTGATGACTTCTAACGCGGCTATTACATTACAAAATAAAAGGAAGTGCGGTAGGGGTTTATTGGCATAGTCATGTGACTTAAGTAAAACACACAAGAAAAATTCTAACAGGGTCAAATCGCAAGATCTCGATGGCCAATTCAAATTGCCTCCGGGTGAGATAACCATGTTCGGAAATCGATCGTCCAAAACGTTTATGGCGTTGTCTAGTGGAGACCACATTTCTTTGGTGCCCATATGTTTCGCAGACGGGCTAAAAGAAATTGGTTATCATCGATGATAGCGCTTGCCGTTGATGGTGATGCCATGTCACCATAGACCGATGATGTCCCCATGCCAAAATCCACAACAATCAGTGACTTTCTCTGGATACATTGTAATTTAGTGGATTTCGTGTGGATTGTGATCGTCCCAAATACATAACAATCTTCCTTGTTGACGAACCCATCCTTCCATAGAGGGGCCTCTCGGAAGAACAATTATGGCGACCGTAAACAGAAGACCCACTTTCATAAAACAATTTGATCATTTGCACATTGTTGTTTAACGATATAGTTCCGAGTTACCAAAATAGACTAAATAAAAGACAGTTAATTTGACAGGTGTATATTCAACAATATGGCCGCAATTGCTTTTCAAACAAAAGCATTTATTTCCCAATTTCCTTATAGACTATTCTTTGTTTTGGCATTACTAGCCGGATGGAAATTAGCTTGGATTCAACTAATATAACGCAGTAGTTGAATCCAGAACTTCACAGGAACATTGACTTGCTAAAGCGGATGTAATATCTGGTATACGTCAATGAACAGCGATCATGCACCAGATCGACGAACAAGTCGTCTAATAACGGGTGATTTTTTAAGAGATTGAGAACTTTTTTTTAAAAAAAAACGCATAAAATTTGCAAAATCTCATCAATTCTTTATTTGAAACGTTAGATTGGTCCATGACATTTACTTTTTGAAGATAATTTCATTTAAATGTTGACCGCGGCTGCGTCTTAGGTGGTCCATTCGGAAAGTCCAATTTTGGGTAACTTTTTCGAGCATTTCGGCCGGAATAGCCCGAATTTCTTCGGAAATGTTATCTTCCAAAGCTGGAATAGTTGCTGGCTTATTTGTGTAGACTTTAGACTTGACGTAGCCCCACAAAAAATAGTCTAAAGGCGTCAAATCGCATGATCTTGGTGGCCAACTTACCGGTCCATTCCTTGAGATGAATTGTTCTCCGAAGTTTTCCCTCAAAATGGCCATAGAATCGCGAACTGTGTGGCATGTAGCGCCATCTTGTTGAAACCACATGTCAACCAAGTTCAGTTCTTCCATTTTTGGCAACAAAAAGTTTGTTAGCATTGAACGATAGCGATCGCCATTCACCGTAACGTTGCGTCCAACAGCATCTTTGAAAAAATACGGTCCAATGATTCCACCAGCGTACAAACCACACCAAACAGTGCATTTTTCGGGATGCATGGGCAGTTCTTGAACGGCTTCTGGTTGCTCTTCACTCCAAATGCGGCAATTTTGCTTATTTACGTAGCCATTCAACCAGAAATGAGCCTCATCGCTGAACAAAATTTGTCGATAAAAAAGCGGATTTTCTGCCAACTTTTCTAGGGCCCATTCACTGAAAATTCGACGTTGTGGCAGATCGTTCGGCTTCAGTTCTTGCACGAGCTGTATTTTATACGGTTTTACACCAAGATCTTTGCGTAAAATCTTCCATGTGGTCGAATAACACAAACCCAATTGCTGCGAACGGCGACGAATCGACATTTCACGGTCTTCAGCAACACTCTCAGAAACAGACGCAATATTCTCTTCTGTACGCACTGTACGCATTCGTGTGGTTGGTTTAATGTCCAATAAAGTAAACTGAGTGCAAAACTTGGTCACAATCGCATTAATTGTTTGCTCACTTGGTCGATTATGTAGACCATAAATCGGACGTAAAGCGCGAAACACATTTCGAACCGAACACTGATTTTGGTAATAAAATTCAATGATTTGCAAGCGTTGCTCGTTAGTAAGTCTATTCATGATGAAATGTCAAAGCATACTGAGCATCTTTCTCTTTGACACCATGTCTGAAATCCCGCGTGATCTGTCAAATACTAATGCATGAAAATCCTAACCTCAAAAAAATCACCCGTTATATGTAGATATCTGCGTGGGGATCAACACATAAGTAGAGAAAAACATTGACCTTATCAGTAAAGTTGGAGTGCCTGGCAAGGGAGCCATTTAGATATACCATTTAGATGAACCAGGTGGGCTATTGTTTTACTGCTGTTATCCACCCAGAACGGTACGAACTGTACTCTAAAAAAATTAAATGGGCATTTTTAGAATAAAAAAGAGATTTCACAAACATCAAATAACTAGTAACTAAACTTTTGGATTGGCTTGGTAATTTTTTGACGGGGCAAAATTTGTGGGTTCTCCTTTTCCTATATTTTGTAGATCCAAATTTAATGGTACCATGCGTAAATACCAGTTCAGGGCTTTCATCACTTATCTTTTCTGACGACTACTGTCTATATGCGATAGGTATAAGCAATATCGTCAATAGTTTATTTCGCGTAATACTATTCATTCCGACTATCGTTTTCATTTATTGAATTTGAAACCGATCGAAAAGAATATCTGAAATGTCAAACATGACACATTGTGCTGTCATTACAAGAAGAGGTGGGTGAGTTTGTTGCTCTTGGTTGTAGTTTTGGTTATCATTATCATTATCATATCATTTCCGAAAACAATTAAAATCTAATTCAATTAAAACAAATGTATATGATAATAAACAAATAATTAAATCCACAAACAAACACAAGCAAACGATTTGTCAGTTAAAATTCAAAAACTCTCTCCGTTTCTTTTTTATGAAATAATCAAACAAACATCAGTTTCATGTCGATTTCCTTTATAGATTTCGACTGATGTCTGTTACCGAACTTATTCAGAATAATGGTAATGTGTCAGATATGCAATAGCATACCATCAGTAAAAATTTGAGGTAAAAAGCACAACAGCTCGTGGAGAAGCTGAACCTAGTGACTTAGGACTCTCAACCATTCTAGTATGAGTGTTTTCGGCAGGATTGAAGAGGACCTACAATACAATTTTTTACTAAGATCAGAAGCAACTTTCATGACACGAAAAAATCGGTGGCAATGTACATATGTATATAATTTTTAACTGCCTATGTATGCATATTCTATTCGAATCTACATATGTATGTATATGTGTGTGTATATGATTAACGAATTAGTGTTTTTGCAAACAAATTTGATGTATCCCCAATTTCTTTAACTCACGACTAGCACACATCTCCCATAGAGAAAAGTAAACGCCAAAGCTAATTAATTAACTGCTCCAGTTAATGTTAACTTTCGCTAATTAGCTGACTTGTTTTCGACAAACTTTCTTAATTTTATAAGGATGAAAGAACAATTTAACTCTGTTCAGATTTTCATGCCGTCTTCAGTGAATTATGTAAATTTTTATTAATATAAGTGCCGACAAAAGACCCACCATACACACACCCTTTTTCAAAGTGCCTTTTTCTTTACAGTTCTCATGCCTAAGGGCATTTAAGCTTCTTTAACTAATTGTATTCGAAAACAAATTAAATCACACCAAGGGAAATTTCATCGAGTAAGAATTTTGTATAGATACAAAGACTTATGGAAAGGCACATAACTCTTTTTGGGGGGATTAAGTTGAAGGATTTAAAATGAAATATTTTCTTTTGCCAAAAGATTTTTTTATGTTGATTAGAATAAAAAAGGAGACAGTAGTACCGGGATCTTACTTTCTGTATATCTTCTGTTGCTACGTAAAACAAATATTTTAAAGAAATTTTATGTACATCTTTCTGATTTTAAGGTAAGATTAGTATCAATAACCATTTTATACTAACATAGGTACTAGAGGCAAGTTTTGAATTCGTTAACAAATTGAATTCGAGATCTTAACCCAAAAAAGATTTGTCCCGCAATTCTATCTGTCTGTAATATGTACATATGTGTATACCTCGACCTACAGCATAAGTCCTTGAAAATATTTTGTTTTAATTTAGTATTTAAAAAATGGTACTTGCCAATTAGCTTTCAAAATTTTGATAACCTAACAAATCAAAAAATTGTAGAATGACTTAGAAGGGCTACTTGTTAAATAATGATGACAATAACACAATATGTCTTAAGGATAGCCGAAGAGATGTTTAACAGAAAGGGTGTAATATATTATATTATTGGGAATATTTAATAACAAATAGATTTTTATTAACAAATATAATAAAGAGCAGTGGACTTTGGTAGGTTTCTTAGAGAACACCTTATGCCTGATCTTTCATGCAGAATGTCAAATCTTGGCGTCCACTGTGTGGCACGTAGCTCCGTCCTGCTGGAACCACATGTAGTCTAGGTTCATATGGTTGAACTTGGGCTATAAGGAATTGGTTATCATCGTTCTGTAGCGCTCGCTATTCAAGGTGACCGCCTCACCATCGTCGTTTTCGAAAAAATACAGACCAATAACTCCACTGGCCCAAAATCCACACCAAACTGTAGCGTTTTGAGGATGTATTGTCACCTGAGGTGAATTTCATGCGGATTGGTGTTGTCCCATATATGACAGTTTTGCTTGTTAACTCGGCCACTAATCCAAAATATGCCTCATCGATGAAGATGATTTTTCGGCAAAAATTGGAGCCCTCTTCCAAAACGCCCTGAAGTCCAGTCAGCGAACGAACGACATTGTCTTGTCTATCGTCATGAACTTTGAGCTCCTGGGTCAGCTGAATATTGTACGGGTGTAAGCCCAAGTACTGGTACAAAATTCGTTCGCTTGCGTAAGATGCCGAGTTCTTGTGCACCGCTACGAATTGACTGCCTCGGATTCTGCTGTATTTTACATTGTTCGGATAACGTCATAATAAATGTTGTCCCTCGTTAATTGTTTTGGTATTTTTATGAACAATGTTCTAGTGATAAGTAAATTCTTGGACAATTGGATCGTATAACTCGTGCTTTTAAGCATACTCACTAGTTTAGACCTTGTCCCAGTTCCAGTTGCACTGTCAAGTATGGAGATTCTTTCTTTAGCCATATACTATGTACAGGAATATGGAATGCTTTAAATAGCTCTATGTTTCTCTCTTATTTTGATATTCAGAGCTTCCGCATCCCATTTTTCTGACCCTCGAACTTCTTTTAATCATTTCAATGGTAGTGTGTGTTTCTTTATAAAAAAAAACGTAAGCATATACATATGTATAATCAATGATCACAACAAACCACGCAAAGAACACAAAATAATTTCAACATATTATTGTAGTTAATTTTTAGTTAATAAGACAATTATTTAAACATCTTTATATTTCATTCTTTCGTTTCATTTGTAGATAATATTGAATCCTCCTCCAGTCCTATTACAATTAACGATCGTTCGGACAACAGTAATTCACCGCATCTCACAATAGCTTCCAACGTCCTACAATGCTCCTCAGACACATCCCTGCATCGAAATAGTCATTCGCCCAAGGACATTTGCATGTCTCCAGATGGTGGACTCTCAGCCAATCAAAGCACCAGCCTTAGCAGTAAACAGCGTCGATCCCGAACCAACTTTACACTCGAGCAATTAAATGAATTGGAAAGACTTTTCGAAGAAACCCACTATCCAGATGCCTTCATGAGGGAAGAGCTAAGCCAACGATTGGGTCTTAGTGAAGCCCGTGTACAGGTAAATTCACCAAAAATAAATCTTCCCTCTATTTTTCGAATCAAGGAAAATTCATTAAATAAGTGGAAATAAATGTCCACTTAAGGACAATCAATTAAGATTAATTACACGTTTCGCAAAATTCGACAAGCGATAAGTCACTTGTAGGTTGACATTTAAATCTAACCACATCACTTAATCGAGGTGAAAGGACGACATGGGGTGCTAAAGTAATTTTATATCTACCATGAAAATCCCTTTCCAAGAAATAATAAGAAAAAGTATAGCTTGTCTCACCATAGAGAAAAGACCACCGAGAGATTGATAGGGTGGAATGATTTTTTTCTTTCTTTCTGTTTTGTCAAGTCGGTTGCAACTTCAACTTGAGAGGAAAAACTTTCAGCCTTTTGATACTATAAAAGGGATGAAAATGAATTTATTGCCCGAGAAGTGATTCCCTGCCAATATATAACTAAGTGTTTCTACAAATTGTTTCTTATTCTCTATGCTTCTGCCCAAATGGCGACATATTTATTTATGGCTTCCAAATATTTTTATGTCACACCCATTAAGGATGCGAGCTTAGATTTATTTATTCTACATAAATGTATACAAGAATTATCTTAACTTAATTTGTATTTATTTAATGTGACTTTGCTTTTAGAAGTAATGAGCTAACAATGATGTTTGCTGGTATTTATTCTAAAACAATTTATTTTGCTAATAGATAAACCTATTAACTATGATTTAGTGATTGTGTTTGGAGAAATAGAGAAGGATAGAAATTGATTGTAGGGCAATAGGAATCGAGTTGAAAAGACTCGAATAGAACAGAACAGAACGTCACACTGGGCCCCAAAACTTTATTTTGTTTTAGAAAATCATCGACTTCTATGCCAAAATTGATAAAAATCCGTCCAGCGATTCTAGCGTGACTGAAAAATAACACCTAAACAAATACACTTCTCAGTTAAAATATAGGTAGTAAACTATTAGTTAGTAGAATAAGACATCAAAAAAACTAACGTTGGTCACTATATAATCCTGATAAGAGTCTTCCCTAAAAGTAGTTGATCATAACATGGTATCGAGTTAATAAGAAATTTAAAAAAAAACTATTCACTTAAATATAAACGCCCTGAAAACGAATTCATACATATACGTATGTGAAAAAAGGTCTTTCTTGCAATCCTCATTCAATGATCATTCCTTTTTTAAATGGTTGGGTCTTTTCGCTTTAATGATCAGTCAATTCGATACCCGTGAGTTAAACTTGGGAGGATTTGCTAAGTTAAGATACACTACACGAATTCCAAATGATGTCGAATTCCAATGTATGTCTCTCCCATTTGATATTCAGGGCTTCAAAACCAATGTGTATCGGTAGCTCATCTTCAATCCTTCAGTATTTCGAAAGTCTTACCCTGTGTCTAATAATTTTAAGGGTGCACAAAGCGGGCAAACGGTATGTCCAGAACCATTTTTTAGACTTCTCAATCATAGTAATAGAAGCTCGACATTTTATGAGCACACGGTAACGTAGAAATAAAAAAGTGTTTTTGACTTTTTTTAGAATGATGCAGATCAAGTACAAAATTACAGGGCCAAAATATTCCTATGTATCACGAATCTAATCATTCGTGTCAAAAAAATAATCCAAAAATGGCGAAACAAATGCTTTAAAAACAGTTATTTTACTTCAGACAGTCTATAATTTTTTTCAGTTTGACACATAATGAATATGCATCCATATTTTTTTCTAAAGGAAGAAACGACAACTTCAATTTCAATTTGCTTGTATCGAATATCCTTTGCCAGCCTTTGCCAAGTCTAACACTGGACATTCAAATTTATATTCCATGCACATTTCCCGAACGTTAACATAAACATTTGACCAGTTGGTACTTTGATGGTACTCGTATACCAGGTTATATAGAAAAAAATTGATTTTTAAATTTAAAAAAAAAAGCTTTTCTGGCTGCAGAATATTCCTACCATAAAAAGGGAGCAACACATAGAAAGAGATTATTTATAAGTTTTCAACCTTGCTTTCTACCCAGAACACATTTACACAACGACAACGGATAGAAATTGAGTATGGACATAGTAAATGGCCATATAACTTTCAAACCTATATTCGCATGCAATTGAAAATGCGAGATGAGAAAAACCCTTCCTTAAGTCGCAACTTTTGTTGAGTTTTGTTCGCTGAGTTCGGATGCAAGCTATGCATTATAAACTTTACAACACGTAGGTTATATTGTTGATTTATGAGACAATTTATATGATTTACTACACCATATACAGTCCTGCGAAGTATTAGGTTCTTCGACATAGACAAAACTGTTGGAATAAGAGCGAGAAAGACCTAAATAAGTAAATACATTACTTTTTATAGAGTTTTCGATATAGCCAGAGAGATGTAGTTGATTTGTGGGCTTATATTTTACTTAAGTAAATCGATTTAGTTCTAGGACGAGAGAGTAATTCAGGATTATACTTATTATGAGGATAAGGGTCATATTGGACCTCCGTTCGATAGCCAGCTTAACTTTCTGAGACCACTATTTTCCTTCGACATTTTGACTGACCTGTCCGAAAAAAAGTGGACAGAGATTGTCTACGATGGAAAATATTTATAAAATTATGCCGCTTGAGATTAATGTCCTTCAAGGGTTTAGTAAGATTGAAAGGAATAATAATATGGTGGCAGAATTCAAATATCAAATTGGTATCCTTAGTTTACAAGAGTTTCCAGTGATGAAATTTGTATCTTATTTATTCACAGTGAAAAGAATATCAGTCGACAAAGCCATACGTTTTTTTTCGGTATTCGCAGGGATAAGATTTTTCTAAGTCAGTCCTTTTGTTTTGTATAAAATTGCAACAAAGTATCGACTTTTATGATCTTCTGATTCAAATACATATGTACGAGTATACATAATGTACATACTCGTACTTTGATTTGACTTTTTTGCCTCTTTATTATATGGATTTAAATATCTACCAAAATTTTTTTTTCATATATAGTTTATGTTTTGACAGTAGTGAGGTGGATTTAAACATATGTACATACGTCGTCATTTGGATTAAATTTAAAGAACTCTGTTGACACATGGCCAAAACAAAATAATCTAAGCTTGCATCTTCTTTTCAGCATAAAGGGATGAGAAATAAAATCCCAATCCATGTGAAAATGGATTAGCACTACGATATCCGAGATGGTCAAGACTTTCTGACGATATTAACTCGTAGAATTTAAATAACCGTCTCAAGATGTTTCTCACTCCTGATCTCGTTTCAATTTCACATTTTAATAACGAAAATTGAACCGTGACTTAAACCAAAACCTAGTGTTTTGATTTCAGCTCTGTCTCGTCAGGACGAGAGCGTAAAACCGAAAAGATTATTAAGTTAAAGGGTACCAAACCAAGAAGTCTCGTCTAGAATTCTTCCATTAGTCTCATAGCTAGCTGTATTCTGTGGATAACAAAACATTTTCTGAATTTATCCCAACAGATATATGTATTTCTTGTGTATCAAATCTTCCATTAAACTTCTATTTGGTGTTGCGAGAAATGTCATTTCGATAACAAACAATAGAAATGAGTCTTTTTTAACCTTAAACTACAACTAGAAAAAAATGGATTGATCGAAGATGTATTGTTGACGGAAGATTTAAGTGAAATTATAATTATTTTAAACTAGGTGTTTGTCTGTAAGATAAAGGATCTTTTAAATACAACATGTACGTATGAAATGCTGCGAGTGGATTTCAGTTGAAATTGAGGGTATATACATATACAATTATACATACATGATAAAAGAAAAGAATGTGAATCGGACAGCTCCAAGTTAGCAGTCAAATACTACTAGATCAGTTTTTTTTTAATACAATATTACACAAGTAATGTGTTTATTTCTGGCATCTTAACACTGCACAATTTCATACTGAAACCGAACGAAACTGACAGATGTCGAGTTTGGCATAATGGTGCAATTCCTGCACACAGACATTTTTGTAGCTGTAATTTAAAATTTTTATGAATTGAGGATACATTTCTATCTATCTCGTTTCAACATTTTTGAGTAAACAAAATAGATTTATGAAAAAATATAAAATCTGGAGAATAATTTGTAAACAAAACGGACCAATTTCAACTCCCTAAAAATAAAAAAAAAACATAAGCAATATAGAGTCGTTCAATTGGCTTAAACTTGTGTTTGCTTATGTCTACAGAGAAAATTTGTCTCCTCTTAATCTCCTTCTAGGTATTTTTAAGGTAGGTAAGATATAATCATTTGCTAGATTTTAAATTTTTGTATTTTTTGTAATTTAACAAAATCCTTTCGCTGTTAATTATAAGTATTCAAGTATTTATTAAAATATTTTTTTTTTAAATATTATTTTTAAGGTCTGGTTTCAAAACAGGAGAGCCAAATGCAGAAAACATGAGAACCAAATGCATAAAGGTGAGTAATATTTTATTGGACTTACAAAGCAAATAATAATATAATAATTTTAAATAAGCGCAATGGTTAAAAATAGTTTTAAGACAATTTAAAATATATTTTGCATTTATCATAGTGCTTAATCTTCGTTAAAATTAATAAAAACACCAATTGGTAAACAAAATCAAGCTTTTACTAATTATGTATATTTTACTGTCACTATAATAACATTCATCAAAAGTTGAATGAAAATCTAGATTTGGCGCCATAACTAATTAATTTTTTATGATCCTTTGAGTATTAATGGGAAGTTATAAAATTAAATTACAAAATAGTTTCGTTAAGCAGTCATTTCGATATCAGTATACCAACTGACTGGCACCTGATGTGATGGAGTCAGCAATACTGCTATTACACGATGACTCTTTATCGCTGACATTTTCAATAAAATTTTGTATAAAATTGTTTGTTTAGTTTTTAATAAAATTGTTTTTTTTTTTAATTTTTATTTTTAAGGACCAACCTAATACGGATTTACATATTTTAACAACTAAAACCGAATTGAAAGAAAACTGTAAAATGTAGGGATAAATAGTATGTAATTTTGTGATAGCATGCGCCTCACAGGATTTTTCTTAGAACGGCATGCAGTTAAATACTCGTCGTGTTTCCTATCATCCAGAATGAGTCAAACACAAAGGTTCCAGCTTTTCTCATTGCATAGTTCACCCTTGTTGGTTCGAACCTGCATGGATAATGCATTACGTGACCGAGAGGCAATACATCCTCTAATCATCGTACGACCAAGTTCGAGGACCGAGTCGATGTTTGCATCTTTATATGTTTATTTGGCTTATGGGATCTTTGTGTGGGAATCTGGTATTCAAAAATATCAAAATTGTGGAGGCTAACAATTGTATGATTCGTATAAACATATTGATGTTGTCCTGCATATTATGGGTATGCTGTGCGGCACATAGCACCGTCCACATATAGTCGATGTCCATATTTTCCGGGCCAAAAGAACTTTGTTATCATCTACCTACTACCTAGCCAACTTAGTTCTCAAAGGAATATGGACAGACGATGCCGCCAGATCTCTCTCTCTCTCTCTCTCTCTGGATACATTGCAAAATTGTTGAATTTGTGAAAATTTAGCTTGTTGACGAACCTATTCATCCAGAAATTGGTCTTGTCGCCGAACGATTATGGCAATCGTATAAAATGAGCGAAGTTGCCGAAATTGTGCTCGAAGATCATAAAACAATTTACACATTTTCACATGTTTTTGAATGCTATAACTCTCTGTTGATTTGGCAAGATAAATGACAGCCAATTAGACAGATTTAGGCATTTCACAGTCACCCGTGAAATTTCGGATATCTCTTTTGGAAAACCCTTTTGTTTTTATCAACATTTTTACATACGATGCGACAAAGTTTTTTTTTAATATATTATTAAAGATAACAAATTTATAAATCCGTCTAGTTCAATAATCCTTTCATAATTGAAAAATTGATACATTATTCGATCTGTTTTATTTTCAAAAGCACACGAAGTTTCAAACACGTGCTTCTAATGTCGAACGTTAAACAATTTTGTATCATTTCGAACTTCTATATCCGCCACAAAATTCCTCGCCATATTTGGCATTGATTGCGAACAAACTTGACTTTATTTTTTTTATTTCTAAATTGTGTGTCGTTACTAACAAGTCATCCGGCAAAAACACCAGTCAGCCAATAAACTCTATTTGAAGATTTTTTAAGGAGGAAAAACATTTGTTGCCAATTCAGTTTACCGTTTATAACACCATGGCCGCAGACAGGTGAATAAATAGATAAATACATACACAAAAAATACCACACACTAAAGTGTAGTGTATAGACCTAAGTAGCTATATGTTTTACGCGAGGGCATATGTTTGCTAGCCAATTTGGAAATGTCAACACCATGCTAGAGAAGGCAAAAAAACATCAATTTTTGTTAACATTTTGATTAAAGGTACCACACCACAGAAAATCCTCTTTTGATATTGCTATTCCCGTCAGATAAAAACCAACTATGTACATATATTCGCATGCATACATACATTCATACATGTGTGCATTGAGCAAAATAAATAAAAACGAAACAAAATATCAATGACACGTGACATTTTGCAACTTTGACATATCGACATGATTTTATGTCAAAAGTAAATTGGATTAGGTTTTGTAGTGTGTCTCTGTGTGTGAATAGGTACATTTTGTTTGTTTATATTTGTTGAGTGACAGTTTAAGTTTTGACAGAATTGATTTAAAATTTGAAACATCTGTCAAGCAAATTAAAATTCTACCAGCAACGAAAAAATAAAATAAACTACACAAACATCCTAATTTGGATATATTTGCAGAACAAATTACAATCGTGGTGGATGGAATAAATTAAATTAAACCAACAATTTTTGTCGTTCAGCCTCGTCCCAATATACAGAATGACACACTGTATATCGTGGTGGTTGTGTATATTGTGTGTGTGTGTGTGAATGTGGATTTCGAAAAGGTTAACAGGGGTGTGAATGCGAACTACACTAAAGTTAAACTTGCTTCATTGACAATAGGGGGAGACACTTACCCAGAAAATAAAATGTTGACTATACCTATACCAACTAATAAATGCTGTACAAGCCGACGGATGCCATGAATTAAAATGATTTGCATGTAATAGGTACATAACGGTATCCACTAAAGTTGTGAAAACCGTTGTATCAAAATCAATGATTGGACGGGTTCTTTAATGGTATTTATAAATTGATTAAATATTAAAATATTGAATAGCAGATATTTGATAACAGAAAAGTATTCTTTTTTTCAATAAAAATAATGCCGATTGGGAAAGTATAGTTTCGAATTTCTTATTGCATTTAGGTTTTATATTAACTTTGGATAAAGCTTGGCTTTAAATTAGTTCTTATGGGCATATTTTTTTAGTGAAATACAAACAACCTTGGTTAAATTCTCATTGAGTGCCATGGAAAAGTTCGAGTTTAAATTTTGAGGTTGATTCTACCTGACATAGCTCATTGATAATGGACAATGTTCTTGAAAACATTCGGGCTGCGCTTGACTCAAGTGTTTTATTGAACCCAATTTATTTATTTCTCAATTTCCTTGAAGAATAAGATGTTTAAAGTATCTAATAAGCGTTGAGGTAATGGCTCTTATTAAGTTCATTATAACCTTTCCACAAACTTTTATATCTGTTTAGAACTACTATACTCTGTCCAACAAAAATTGTCAGTACAGGGAAGATAGGACGTTTGTCTCTCATTCTGGTTGCATTGCCATGCATAAGTGTGTCGCCTTTTAAAGCTCTCACAGGGATTCCGTAGTTTACATTATAAATCGCCGCAAATGAGAGTAAAAAAACGCGTAGGGCTACCGTCTGCCGATTCAAAACGACTGAAAACAATATTCAATTTACCTTTTCCCACAATGCCAAGCGGTAAGGTAATAGGCGCGTTTTTTTTTTAAGTTGAAAAGCAATACGAAAACACTCAACATACTCATCTTCTTAAAATGTGTTCTCAAAAGCTTCAAATCCCAAAAGCTCCTTAATAAAAACCACTGAAAAAGCTCCTTGCTTGCAATTGAGAATGCTAATGGTAACTCTGTTTTGATGTAGATAAAAAGCGCACGATCGTATATTGAGTGACACTTGACACTCTTGATCTTGACAGTATCTCATCAGCTATCCCACTGCTGTCGTGTTGGGGTGTACAACTTTTTGCAAAGAATTGCAACAACAATTCCTTAAGAAAAGTCAGTGGCTTGCTCTTTTTTTAGGGGCATTTTTTCTAACGCATTGTAGTGAGGGTGCATCAGGCGCCACTGCTTTAGAAAAAGCTCTCCCATAAGGCCTGTACTGACAATTTTTGTTGGACAGAGTATAGCATGGAAGTTTAGTACTTTAAGTATCGAATGGCAATGTTTCATCTAAGTAATACTTCTTGGAGTATTATGGCTAATGCGTTAGACTGTCACGCCAGAAGCCGACAAAATCATTAATACTATCTCTTGTCTCGAAAAGGTGAATCTCATCTTAGTCGTTCGGATTCAGCAGAAAATTTGTGTTTATTTTATGTATGTATGTTTTATGATTTACATTTAATTAGGAAGGAGGAACGCTTCCCATTAGCATTACTTGCTGTGTAAATCTAAGTCTTTTGAACTAAAATGTAATTGAAATCCCTTGTCTTTTCCTTAAATAACTCTACCCACTTTTTTCTAATAAAAATGAAATGATTGAAAATCAATAGATACTCGCAGTTTACTAAGCCTAAAAACCTATCCACTCTATCAAATCACTTCACAATAAAAAAAAATAACTTAACATTAATTCCACCAATGAAAAGCATAAATTGAATAAAATAAATGCACACAAAAAACGAAGCAATAAAACTTTGCCTAATTTGATATTCTGGGTATACTGTGGATATTCATGCTCAATGCTCCATCTAACCCTCTAGAGGTGTCCAGACAAAAAGTCTATAAAAAAAGCACCGCACCAAAAAAAAAAAAAAACAACTCAATTGAAATAGAAAAAAAAGAAGTAAAACACACCATTTCTCCCCTACCATTCTTTGACGGGTTATATTTCATTCACTAAATCTCCTGTTAATCAACTTGATGTTCTCGTGAACAAGTGTAATCATCCCTTAAATGCGTTTAAAATGCCGGAATAATTTTTCCAAGGGCAACAAGCCACCAGAAAAGAACATTGTTAAGGGCGTTAGGGGTTGAACTTGGAAGAGTAATTTATTTTACGCTCATTTAGTCATGATTTTAAATTTTATAGATATCAGTGATTTTGGGGGAATCAGCTTCAAGCTTCTGTTTTATAGTTGAGAGATCCTTTGTTTTTACGTTTTACAGAGGATTTCTTATATTTGGCAAATATTTTCCATAAATGAATTCGTGAATATGAATGAATTCCTTTAGAGTTTTCACACTCGCCTTCAAAGGAATAGACTTGAAATAAATTAATAAATTTAATCTGAACATCACCATTCAAAATGTAATTAAATTAAATCTTTACAAATAAAAAAAAACTTTAAATCCACCCTCCTGTTGTGTGCACAGTTTATTCGCAAAGTGTAAGTATACTATATACTCCCACGGGTGTCATTTGTTCCCGTGGTAGCTATAAATAAGTGTTTTCACTTGAAATAGAGAAGTAAAAAAAGGTTGCACAAGAACAATGTACGAGTAGAACGCAACCCCACAAGAAGCTTAATTTAATTTATTTTTATTTGATTTACTGACAATCGTTATGTTTGTTTTTCTTTTTTATTTTATTTTTACCTTCCAATTCATTAGGCTTTATGGCTTTTCACCTTATTTTGTTTTTTATCTCTTTGCCATTATAGGAATTCTTCTTTCGAGTCATAGTCCACCGGTTTCAACCCCTCTAGAACCTTGTAGAGTTGCACCTTATGTCAATTTGCCAGCTTTAAGGAATACATCGAATTCTGGTGCCCAATCGGGTAGTAGCGCTTCAGCTCAGCATTTCGGTTCAACATCGGCAGCAACTGCAGCGGCGTTTTCAGCATTTGATCCTGCATTAATTTCTGCTGCTGCACATCAGGTAAGAATATTAATGAAAAATATAATCAACCAAAACAAATTTGTTTTGCTACACTTGATAAACAATAAAAGATTCTTTTTAAAAAGTTTTGCGTTCAAAAATCGCCTAAGCGTGGTAGGTAAAGATCTCCAAAAGCTTGAGGCTTGAACGAAAAACTGACGTTCTGAAATCAAACAAGTAGATGTTTGTTGGATAAGAACGCAAGATTTTTGAGACACAGTAAAGACCAGCTTGTTGAATTAGAATTCAGATTGATGTGATTGCATTATTTGCTTGCCGATAATAAGGTTTATATGGTCGTCCCAAGTCAGAGTATACGGTTAAAAGTGTTCCCGAAATTTTTAGCAGTGGTTACATATTCAATATCTGAATTCCTTAATTTGAAACTTGGAAAAGTATTTCAATCTAAAAAGTTACGATAAATAGCGACAGTTTTAGATTTACCAGGATTAAAGCAAAGATAACTCAAATTCGCTCTATCAAAACTATTTTGAAGATCTACGTTCATTTTATTGATCACCCTGTTCTTTTAAAGAAGGCATTGTTTTATAAATAGCTGTAGATCATCGGCGTACATCGGCGTAAATCAGATCAGTTTTGTATGACTTCAACGAGTTCGTTCGTTCGCAGAATAGGGATCCCTGTGGGACACCCAAAGACGTTGATTGAAATATTGATTTAACTATGTCTATAACTACTGATTCCTGTCTCCCGATAAGGTAAAACTGAATCAAGCTAAGAAAACTCGAAATTACTGATAAGTTTTTCACATAGGATTGAGTTATTCACAGTATTAAAAGTCTTAGAAAAGTCAAGGAGCTAAAAATGAAAGTTCTGTTCAAGTCTTTTCATTTTTCATCAATAACAATTAAGTTATGGCCCGAAACATGATTGATGCGAATTCAACTGATTGTCAGTGATGTTTTTTTATCTGCTTTAAAATCGCTTTTCCGATTTTTTTTAGAGAACTGACAGAGTTGAAATGAGTCTAATAATCTGATACGCCACAGTTTTGTTTCTTGAGGATGGGAACGTTCTTAGATTTTTTCCATTCAGAAGGGAAGCAGGACAGTTTGACAAACTTGGAATTCAATCCATCCAGCTAAGTAGCATTAGAATCACCGACAATAGAGCTTCGACAACATTAGTTTCAGCATAACTTTGAAAGAGCAAACTTCCATCTTGTCATTCAATACTTTCATTGTCGATAACATTTGAACTTGAAATGCATGGATGCTAATCGCAGTCAGCATTAACAGGAGACGTGGTTTGTTGTTTACCTATTCCTATTTTCTTTAATATTTTCCAAAGATTGTCAAGAAATCGATGCATTGACTAGTTCTCTTACATAAAACCTAGTTTTAGCATTATTTATTTCATAGGTGACTTAGATCAAAATATTCGAATCATTTTATTCATTGCCATAGCGATTGTAAATTTTTAAGACGAACAATGATGTCTTCCGAATTTCGTTCTTCGGAGTGTCCCATATTACTTTTTGTTTGTTTTTATGTCTACTGTACGAAAGTACGACGGATTCAAACAACTAACAAACAGAAAATCATAACAAGTATACGCCACAGTAATTTCTACTTTTCAAGTCCTTATAGTCCACTAGCGAATGAAGATTATTCAAATTTGAGACCACCAAAATCTAAAAAATTAATTGGGTTTAATTTTAAAAACTCTACGAGAGTACTTCAACTTTTATTTGAATATAATTGTCATGCCTTTCTGCTAATTTATATTTCCTGATCTTAAAAGTAAAAAATGATCTGTCATATTAAAATAATTAATCGAATAAGTACTCTATTTTTCCAGTATGCTGCTGCTATAAGTAACAACTCTAGCGGATTGTTCCCTATTCCACAGTATCCAATTAATCTGGCAGCCATTGCTGCAGCTCATAGCAAAAGTTCCAGTATAGCCGATTTAAGAATGAAAGCGAAGAAACATGCAGAGTCACTAGGACTTACGGAGAACCCAGCTTAGAATTAAAAATTACGTACATAAAAAAATTTGTATAAACTCAACACTAGAATTTAAGCATTTCTAAATTAAATAAAAATAATAATTCTATAATTGTACATTTTAAGGATAAATTTATATTTATTATTATTCTTAATTCCTATATTAAATAAATTTTTAAATCTTAATTTTTATTTTTTTCTCATCATTTAATTTTATGTTCTCTCAAGAATAATTTCATATAAATAAATAGTTTGTATTATATTACACGTACTGAATGCATTTGAACCGTCTTAGGAGCTATTGGGAATTTCAAAAGAAGACAATTGCTTTCAAAATCGAGCAACCAGAAGCAGACAAACACGAAGTATTTTCTTCCGAGTCCGAACAGCTTAGATGAGAGGCACTTTTTCATTATAAGAGATACTCTGTTGATTTCTGCTTTGCGTCCAATTTTTGTTCAATTTTAATTTCGTTTGTTACTGAACAGCGGTTTCAAGGGCACGTTACTTACAAACGAACTACACCTGATCGCATGATACAGACTTCTATTTATAGATGACTTTTTTCTTTCATTTCAAACTTATTGGAAAGCTACATTTCATTAACGTTAGTTATAAGTTTTTGGCTCAGATATTTTAGCGTTTCCATATCAACTATCGATAGCAAAAAAAATAATCCTATAGCTAATAATATGGTTTTTAAAGGAATCAGAACTAGCTTTAGCAAGATGCTAACTTTAAATGCTAAAGAAACAGCCGTATGTGCCTTCTTAGATATCGAGAGTGCATTCAAAACCTCGCATGAAGCTGTAAGCAAAGCATTTGTTAGGAAATGCGAACCCATCAATATTATCAGATAAATAAGTGAAATGCCAGACACAAGAACTGTGGAAGCATATCATAACAAAAGGCTATCCTGAGAGAGCTGCAAAGTCTCGTAGTGTATAGTGTCATAACAGCCTTAGCGAAGTTTGAATAAACTTCATGACTGACAATCTTACCATTTACGAAAAAAAAAACGTCTGCCACATATGAAAACCCATGAGGTTTCCAGGTGAAATAATCGAGATCTAGAAGGAGGTACAATATCTAGGAAATACACTAGCAAACTTCTTTGGAATTAACATGTCGACTTAATTATCGGGAAAGCCAAAAAAGCCCTTATGATATGCAAGAGACTTGCAGGCAAATCATGGCGCTGCAAACAAAACATGTTAAGATAGATGTACACCATTGATGATAAAACCCATTATTACCTATGGGGCTGTACAAAAGAACCCAACTAGCAACATCTAGGAAATCACTAGAAAAAGTTCAGAGGGAACTTGCCCTGACTACATGTTGTAGTAGGAAGCGCAGCAAAGGGAGGCATCCTAAGACTCGCCGGCGTCGGTACTGTAAGGGGTCAATGCATAAGATTTAGAGAGAGAGTAATTTCACTTCCAGTCGCAGTCCTCAAGCATTTTGCAAGCAGGAGTGAATGCCATAGGAAGTTGTGGCGAACATTAAGTCGAAAGAAAGCTATCTTAACCAAAACACTGACATTATGTCAGATAGCCAAGTTGCACTTAAAGCATTAAACTTATATACCATTGACTAGTATGGAAATGTGTGTGCAGTCTTAACGAGATCGGCAAAGACAAAACATAATGTCATACTTCATCAGGTACCAGAACACTTACGGGTCATGGAAAATGAAATGAATAAAATCAAAACAGAAGAGGAGTTCCTAAGGACAAAAGTATGAAAGGAACTCCCCAAACGCTATATATCCTGCACGATTTAAAGCAGGAACAACCTCCGAATAACCACGGGATTTCTAACTCCTCACTGTAAACTGATGAGACACCTCATTATTGACCTGGTCAGTAGGGCAACATGCACTCATCCATCAAAGGCAAAGATATCTTGGACGTCATAGAAGAAAACAAACTACAATCTCTCAAACCACTCCATATACTTAAGTTTCTGAAGGAAACTAATCTGGTGAAGAGCTGTAAGATAAGCGAATTCATTTAGCTTTAAATAGATGCCTATAGTTCGCAGTGCACTTAAGCCCCATATTTGTATTCAATCATCAGAAAAGTCCATATACGAGTATATCATTAACTTTCATTGTTCTTGTATTTATATGAAAATCGCTTAGCTCCGATGTCTCTTTTGTCGATTTATTAATAGAATGACTTCTTTTACTTCACTTTTTTTCGTACATTTTACTTATAATAAATATTCTTTCAAATCCATAAAGTAAATGTTTCTTATTTTATAAATATCAATTTATTGATTTGAACAATTCCAAAATAACCCTAGTGTGTCTAGGTCAGCATTGCTATACGCCGCGGTCAACAAATCCTTATCCCTCATTTTTAATCCTCTAGAGAATTCGGTCAAGTTCAGCGCAGATGTCGAGATAGATAAAAGTTAAATGTAATCACATTAGACCGGATAGCTCAATTGGCTTGTCTTGGGTTATTTGGATCATATCAAATCAAATGTCAGTATATTTTGTGTTGGTAAAGTATTATAAGGGCTAATCATTTCTGATGGAAACAGGTGATAGATAGTTCAATTCAATTGCAACTTTGAACTTGGATAATACTGAAGATGGACCTAAGTGTATGTTATTTTAACTGGAAGTAATTGACTTCGAATCGGTTATGAGATGAGATCTAATTTTGAAAAGTGGTTGTGAAAATATAGCAAGTCATCGATAGGACTGGGGGATATTTTTTGCAACTTTCGTTAAAATTCTAGGTTTGTTTTTGTGAAAAATTAACAAGTTTCCCATGAGTAAATTATACCTTGAATCTTTTTATAATTACGGGTCTTCAAAAAAACTGTTTCTATCAACCAAAATCAAAACGGAAAAACTTTGAAATAAATTGTCTACTCATTAAGTTTGTCACTAGAAATATTCTACACATTTTAAATATAGTCTGGTTGAATTTCATCTGACTAGCATTACTACCGGCATCCATCTCTGATTAAAATGTATGATTCTTTTTCTATTAAGTTGATTATGATAACTTTTGGATGAAAGGATTGGTGTGTCGAGTTTGCTTTTCATTGCCATTCTAGATCTGGCTTATAAACAATTACTCGTTTTGATATATAAGTTAGGAAAGCTTTTGTCTATATAACATGAAACCAACCAATTCGAACAAATTTTGTTTGTACTTAAAAAATATTTTTTTATTTTAAATTGTTTATTGGATCAACTCCAATAAAATTCTGTTTTTCTATTCGCCCTAGCTTTTCATACATTCCAATCATCGTTATTATTTAAAAATATTTAATCCGTTTGTGTAGGTAAGGTACCTGCTGCCATTTTGGTGTGAATGAAATTTGACAGTTATAGAGAGTGGTCGATACCAATTTATTGAAGGAAAATGGCAATTGACGTCGGCGGGATTGGATTGCAGGAGTTTTGCAGCTTGCTATAGACGCCCGCCATATTTTTCATTATAAGAGAGAAGCTCATTTCGACTTGGATGAGTTTTTATTAGCAGAATAGTTGCAATTGGGGCATTGAAACCCTCGATTGTACCGCCAAAGATATTTACAGCCTCGTAGATAAACTGTATGGTGCGCCATTTGTGCTCGAATTGTCATTTGGCATTATTTCTTTGAGGATGCCATAGGCAATGCTATTACAATTACTGTTGAATCGATTGCCAAAGCCTCCCCAACTCTTCTTATGAAGGTACTTGAAGGAAAAGGGGTGCATCAACAAACCAACTACAGCCTCAATGCATACGGATTACGGACAACGTTAGAAATGAAATTGCTGAAATTACCGCGGAAGTCTGGGAAATTTGTTATCCAAAATGATCTTATAAGAGCTCGCCATAACCACGGCCAGAAGTGCCCACTTGACCGACAGCATATTCTATAATAATTTAAAAGACTATAATAATCAATAAAAAAAATATAAATTATACATTCATTATTTCATTTAATAGTTGTTGAAAAAACACATCGATCTGGAACATATATATATATGTTTTAAAACAACAAAATGACCTACGTGGGGATTTTCCGGGTTGCAAAACAGACAAAAAATTATCTACTAACACAAAAAAAACCTAAGAAACTTGCTCGTCAATTGACATATCACGCAAGCTGAGAATAAACGGCCTATAGCTGCACCTGTAAAATTATCAATTGAAGTATTTGTTTTTTCGGTGATTATCATAAATGAAATACAAATCTTCTTTGTGGGTGGCGTGTAGTTTTAAGTGAAATCGGTAAATAAATATATGTAAATAAAATATAAAATGTCAAAATTTCAAGGCAACTTGCTCTTCAAGTGGCGTGCCATCTACGTCACAGGAAATACAAAAAGGAATATGAATCTTAAATGGTAGTGTACGAGTATGTACCCAACTGGCTTATCAGTACTTTCATAGAACTTCAAAACATTACCATAAATAAGGCGTTTTTGTTTTTTAGTTCAGAGCAGAGCCTGAGTTGTCAAAAAATAAATTGTGTTTCCTTTTTAGTTCGGAGCCTCGAAAATTAGTTTCACTGGTCGAAATTAAAAAAAAATGGTGACAGCTCAGTGTTCAGGTGTGTTTTAAAAACAACTCAGAGCACGTTTAGTTCAGAGGAGGAGCATTAGTTAGGAGCTCTATTCTGAACTTAAAAAAAAAACCTTATATTCAATTTGAATTTTTCTCGTGCTATGAACTCAGCAATATAAGTTATGATTTTGTTTTTATAGAATGCAATAAATATCAGTGACCATAAATGTTTATTACATTAATATAGTATTCTTCTAACCATAACTTATGGTTATCCCTGTGAAAGTACCCGCTGTGCAGACATAAACGAAATAAATCTATTACATTTTATTGTTCCTATCAATCGTGTTCATTTTTGTGAGCACATCTGTCATCTCTTGACTTCTAAGTATTTGAATGTTCAAATTAAGATTATTATTTCCTCCAATTTGATGAGCATTTCAGTAATATTGAGCCAAGTAAAGTAATATTAAATATTGAATTACTAATTCCACAAAAGTAGAAAAACAACCACAATCTGAGTTGTGAGAATGTTTCGACATATTTGCTACAATTCTGAATTGAAAATAATGTTCCTTTAGGAGATAATGAAATCTCAGAACAATAAACTCGGCTAAATTTTCACTTAGCAAATGTAATATACATGTCAAAAAAATATTTCATGCAAGCAGCAGACAAGTCAAGAGTCAAGCGCTTTTAACAAAAAATTCACTTTCTCCATCTAAACAATATTTTATTTTCCTGAAATAAACAAATAAATGGATTTATACGATGACTTGGATACAAAACAACGAGCTGGTCAAATCGATGGCTGGTCATCTGGCATTAAAATGCTGCAAACTCAATTGGCTATTAAGAAGGCAACAAATCCGCAGCCGAAGAAGGAACTAAAGAAAACAGTAAGTTTTTTATATTTATTTGTGAATTTTATAATTTGATTGATTTAAAACGCTCTTGGTGTCACAGCTTTTAACTCCGATGATCAGCCTTCGACCGAAGAAACCCCCAGAAGATGATATTTTCACTCCAATGAAAAGCGAACCTCGTCCGATGAAAACAATGATTGGTCAACCTCTGGCTCCGGTAATTGAGAACAACAAGTCCAATGATTACGAATGGGATGTTGTTGATGAGTATGATCCCTTTTGGCCAAATGAATATGAAAAAATGATTAAAGAGAAACGAGATAAGGACAAAGAACGTCGCGATGAACGGAGAAAAAGACGAACTGGAGGCGGAGGTGGTGGAGGGGGAGATAATAATCGAAAGGAACCACCATCTCCAAAGTTTTCCGGCTTTTCTAATCGTCATAATGAAGAAGATACGTATATCAGGTCACCACCAGCATCGGGAGGCGGTGGAAACAAAGGAGCGACAATAGCTCCACCTCCATCGCTACAAGAAATATCTCTCACCAATGGAGATGGGTATGTTTTGTTTTTATATGCAGCTGATCTAGATTAATTATTTCTTTCTAGATCTACCGCTGTCACAATACCATACACAACAAATTCGGTAGCAGCAAAAATTATGGCCAAATATGGCTTCAAAGATGGTCAGGGCCTGGGAAAATCTGAGCAGGGCATGTCAATGGCGCTACAAGTAGAGAAAACCTCAAAACGTGGTGGACGGATTATTCACGAAAAAGAATTACTTATGCCACCTCCACCCTCAGTTCCAAATTCACCACCATCTAGTGGTGGTGGAGATTCTGTCCAGAAAATAGAACCTAGTATAACTGAAATAATGAAGGAACCCAGCAAAGTGGTTTTGCTTCGAGTGAGTCTCTTTTTCGATTTTTCATAATTCTGTTCTTATTATTTAATTTTGTTTTTAGAACATGGTTGGTCCTGGCGATGTGGATAGTGAATTAGAACCTGAAGTGAAAGATGAATGCAACACTAAGTATGGGGACGTGGTAAGTGTTGTTATCCACGAATCGTTTGGTACAATTCCAGAAGATGCCGTCAGGATATTTGTAGAGTTCAAAAGAATCGAGAGCGCCATAAAGGGTGAGTATATTGTTTGCTTATTTTTGTTTCACAAAAAAAAATTATTTTAAATGTTTTTTTTTTAAGCTGTTGTTGATTTAAATGGACGTTTCTTTGGAGGAAGACAAGTTCGAGCTGGGTTTTATAATTATGATAAATTTAAAAGTTTTGAATTGCAATAGATTTAAATAGACATGCATTTTTTTTCTTAAGAAATAAATCATCTACTGACTCGAAGAAATGTAAAGTTGTTTATATTTTTTAATTTCGAAATATTTTCTTGGTTGAAAAAACATGGCTGAATAGAAATAAAAATTCTCTTTAGGAAGTTAATATCTTAAGCTCAGTTCTTCAGTGCGAGATTATCCGATTTTGCACTGGAAAACTGTTCCTTATATGAACATAACAATGAAGAAGTAAACATACATCAATTGCTGAAGGCATTCAATAAGGCACTCTCCTCTTCTGCAAGAGCGGATTGTGCCTTTTACATTAAAGGCATTATCGGTGGGGACTCATCAGATTTAACAACATCTTTAAGGTAAATCATGTTCAAAATTAGATATCTTGAACAGATAAATTCGCATTCGCTTTATTGGGAAGATGTAACTGCAACTTGTACTCGTCTTTGAATCTTCTCTAGACTGCGTCAACAAACCTTAACTTCATAAAGCAGCATCAATGTGTGTACTATTTGAAAAAATAAACTATGTACTTAAAGTGCGTGTTTTATTTTAACATTAAATAAAAACAAAACTTAGAAAATAATATAGATACAATTTAGGGAATATTCAAACAGCTTGGAACTTTAATTGGAATGATATGTTTCATAGGTTCATTATTTAAATTTTGACATTTCGCTCCAGATCTGTCCTAATCGACACTTAGCTTGGGATCAGTGATTGCAAACTTAGCGTTGCAAGTGAATGAGATAGTAATGGCAAATCTTAAAAGAAAAACAATTTATTTTAGGACATTTTTTGATCATGATGAATGAATTCAAACGCCATACAAACCTTGTTCCATCAGTGACTTTTTCCACATTATGAAGATTCTCAGACCCCGATGTGAATGCACTTACACGTCCCATTTTCGGTTCTATAGCTGAAATTGTTTTATTTTTCTCAGCACCATCTATAAACAGAAACCTTCCACCATTGAAGTCTTTCTTGTAGTCATTCAGGTACAACAGAGATGTATAATGGAAAGATTCATAAGTTTCCTTGTCTACATGCGGATGCCAATACTCATCGTGTATTGTTTTCGCCGTCTCATTTGTGATTCTCGAGAAGAAAGTCGGATGCGTTAAGTACAAACTATCAACATCAATTTTAAATCGTTGAGCTATGGCTCCCTTGATTTTGGATTTAACCATTCGATACGTGACCAAGGATTCTTTTTTAAATGCCTCTTTCGCCTTAGGTAAAGCATATACATTGATAAACTTCTCGCCCTGCGACAGTGCACCCGAATGCAGATCCAAAATTGATGCTCCACCCGATGAGCCACCATATTTTATTACATCCTTTACGAGATTAAGTAAAATTTGGGATTCTGTTGTGGTGATGAGCGAGTCTGAAACAAAACGTCCACAAGTAGCTGGGACGCATTTAGGAAATTCTTCCATTTCGGCTAAATACTTTGGAGAACAAGTTACTTTTTGCATACGCAAAGCAATTGTCTCCTTTTGGGGGGCAAACTTAATTTCTTTAGAATCTTTTGTGTAGAAATAGACAACAGTCATGACGGAGATTATCATGACAGATCGAGTCCAAACTCGGTGAGTTGTAGATCGGGTGGCTTTTCCTAAATCCGGGAATGTAATTCTGGAGAAGAGAAGTAAATTTAAAGTAAAGTGAAGAATAATATGAAAGCATATAAGACATTAGGCAGAGACTTCTACTGAGAGTTCTTTCGAATTTCCTGTTTGATATTATTGGAATTTAAGAAAAAAAAATATAGCTTGCCGGCCAATTTTCACCTGATTTGAATTTCGATAGAGATGAAAAGCAGATAAGATAAGAAATATTTTGAAGCCACAAAAACCAATAGGAAAAGCTCTAACCAAAGATTGGCGATACCATACCAATAATTATGGCTATTTTGTAAACAAATATCTTACGTTTGTTTATAAATTACATACATTCATAGGAATATTTTTTTTAATTAAAAAAATAAAATCGATATAAACAAACCCAGGTTTGGTTTTCTTTTCCGAATCATTTGCCTTCGTTTCCGTATTATTGCTTTTCTTGGTGGGAGATTCAGTTTTTCGTTTTCGAATAGCTTGTTCTTCAGTTGTCATTTTATTGAATTTAATCTTTTCAAATACCAAATAATCTGGTTAAAATCTAAAAAAATTAATTAAATTATTTCCTTCAAAAATTAAATACAAACAAAAACAGCAGAAAAATGCCAAATGTCAAGTTTTCAAGTAAATATGCTCTCAACAAAATGCAGAGCCACCGTGCGTGAATGTAAGCTACAGTACTAATCAAAAATAATTTTCTCACTTTTTTCTATTCATTAGGTCAGTTTGAAATGGAAATTTCTACAGTTTGTTATGTGTTGTAAAAATTCCAAATTATAATGAGGGCATAATAAAGGCCAGCTGTAGCTGTACAAACCTTATTATTCCTCGGTCCAAGATTTTAACTCACTGATTTCGGCAGATTAATTGATAGCTGTAATCAACCCTTCTTGTGATTAAGTGACACATTCTGCAAGAGTATAGGGGTATTCTCGATCTAATGCAACAGGTCTAGTATCATTGTAAAAGTGCAAAAGTGTAAAATCTTACAATCTTACAACATGTTGTAGTATTGTAAGATTTTACACTTTTGCACTTTTACAATGATACTAGACCTGTTGCATTAGATCGTGAATACCCCTTATATCTGAAAGAGCTGTTCCGTAGAAAATTGTTGCTTCCCTCCATTCCAGCCGAAAACATGGAGGCTAGAGACCCTCGTTCATCACGAGCTGTTGTATATTGCTCATATCGAAAGTTTTTGAAAAAATTTTCGAGAGGGCCCTCTTATCATTACACATTACCTGTGTTAGACTAGCCGCGCACTATCAATTTTTAGTTGCGAAACTGTTTGGTTACTTATAGAAAACAGATGAACTGTTTGGTTGAATGTCCGTGCAGTTGCAGTTAATTATATGTTCAATGAAATGGCGAACTCATTTAAGGCAATCGTTTAGTTTGTGTCGAAACACAAACTTTTTAGTTGCTCGAACCAAGCAGTTTCGCAACTAAAAATTGCTAGTGCGCGGCTAGCCTTAGTCATTTTTACAATTGATCCCAGAGTGTTCATCGTATTTTTTGAACGCTTCAGTTATTTTAAGGCAAAACTCGTTCGATTTCTGTGAAGTGGCATTTATGCCTATTCGGCGAGATCTTTTATTCTGTTCTTCTGCTCTGAATTTCCTTGCAAAAGTTTTAGCTGTTAACAAGTCTTTTATGATTTGATTATAATTTTGTTATTTGGCATGCTAAAATCTACTAAGAAAACTTTCATGAACTGTCAAACATTCTAACCCGGAAAAAATCTTTAACGAATCGCATTTTTGGTATTCAGCATGCCAAAATCTGTATTGAAATAAGTTAAAAATCATAAAAGAATAATGACTTTATCATGAAAGATTTCAATAAGTACACAGGTATATCAAGTAAAAATGGAAATGGATGAAGAAAATTATATTAAAAGGAGATAGGTATGATTTATAAGGGGCCAGTTATAGCTCATCAGAAAAGTCCATCAGAAAAATTTTTGTCTTCCAAATTTGACCATATTACAACTCGATTTTAAGTAAAATTTGAATGCAATTAGACGAATACTTTCTTGGACTAATTTTTACAAAAAGAATTACAACATTTTGTTGCTAAATTTACTCAGAAAATGGATTTAAATATTTTTTCTGATGGAATTTAATTTTTCAGCTGATTGCCAAAACTCAAAATATATTCGATTTCGTTTTTCTTTTGTGTTCCGTTTTTTTTCTGTTTCGAATGCATCAGAAAAATTTTTTCTGATATGACAGGAAAAAATTGTTTGTTTTCTGACGTAAAATTATTGGTAGCTATAACCGGCCATCAGAAAAATGTTTCAGATATCGATTGTTCCAATTTTTCTGATGGACTTTTCTGATGAGCTATAACTGGCCCCTAAAAGAAAATCGATAGCAGAATAATAGATGTGGCAGAATAGATCTAATTATTGACTGTTTCTACACAAAAGCTATTCTAAGATAATCTTCGTTTCTCTTTAGGCTTCCTTTCAATTTCATGCATGCTTTCAAACACAGCCATTTTTAAGAAAATTTAAATATGTTCGAGCGAGTCATCTCTCTGCACGCTCACTACCTAGCTCCTAAAGTGAAGTTCAATTCACGGATGCCAAACGGAAAATGAAATATATCCCAAAAGAATGGAAAACCACAAAGAAGAAACAACAATAAACCTGCGATTTGACGAAACTTCGCCAGCACATACGTCCCTCACCAACGGGTGAACTTAAAAATTGGAATGTGATATTGCATCGTTTAAAAGAAGTCTTTTATGTTTTGTTAATTACTTCAAACGAATACGACACTACCAAGCGCCGAATAGTTAATGAACACAATCACAATCCAAACCAGCTGTTCTCTGATGACAAAAATGCCTCGGTCTGTCGTCTCAGAATCCAAATTTGTCAAACAAAAATTTATCAGTGAAATTCTGCAAAAGTTCTTTGTTTTTAATTTAAGAAATCCTTAAATATAGTGTTGAAATCTGAAAAAATGGGCGATGCAAATAGTGTAAGTAGAGTAAAATTGAAAATTGTCACAGAAAAATACATTGTTTTTCTTTAGGACACCGAAACAGAAAGCACTGAGGAAGAGATTGAACCGAAATTCAAATACAAGCGAATAGCAAATGATTTGCAAGAAATCTTAAAATACGATGTTGTTACTTGTGCTGCTGTTCATCCAAAGGTTAATATCTCAAAGCAACCCAATACAATTATATTCCTCATTTAAGTTTTTCTTACTAACATTTCTCTAGTTCTTGATCTTCGGAAGCTACAATGGTCGTCTGTATCTTTTGGATCATCAAGGAAACACAGTAGATTCATATTTGAATAAGTCCAATTCATTCGCCCATGCAGTGGGTGTGAATGAAATTTCTGTTGATTCCAAAGGGGAATACGTAGCAACTTGTTCAGATGATGGAAAAGTAAGTTCTTTCTTTATTCTTCGCCCACTTTCCAAATTTCAATGACCTATTTATTTAGGTGGTGATAACAGGGTTATTCAGTGATGAAAATAATCAAAAAATCAATATAGGAAAGTCTGTCAAAGCAGTTGCTCTCGATCCAGATCCCAAAGTTCTTGCCGGGAAGCGATTCATTGTTGGTATGTACATAAACCAATAATATCTTTGTCTAGTTTATCGGTTTAAATGACTCAACTTTAAAGGTGATGAGAAGCTAACAATGTACGAAAAGAGTTTCCTCACAAAACTAAAAACATCAACTCTGAGCGATGCCGAAGGCTATGTTCTCTCAGTCTGCTGGAATGGATCATTTGTGGCGTGGGCTAGCTACTTGGGAGTGCGGGTCTATGATTTGAATGAGAAGTGTTCCCTGGGACTGATGAAATGGGAACAGCCACAGAAGTGAGTTCGTTTTGATGAAACTTTACATTAATTTGTTTATCTATTTCCCCTCGACTCAAATCAGTGCCAAATTGGAAAATTTTCGGTGTAATTTTCGCTGGTCGAATGCAACAACATTACTCATCGGATGGGTGGATACCATCCGAATATGTGTTATCAGAAAGAGAACAGCGCTGGGTATTTCTACGCGTGATGAGCCGGGATTTATTGTTGATCCTGGTAATAACAGTTGAAACGATAAAAAGAGTTTGTTGATATTATTTTTGATTTTGTTTTTTTTTTTTTTACAGTTTCTACATTCCAAACGAGTTTTTATATTTGTGGTCTGGCGCCATTGACTACAAATCAATTAGTAGTACTGGGTTACTCGAAAGAAAAAGATAGCAATCGAAAAGCTCTAAGACCAGTTTTATGTGTGATGGATTACAAATTTAACAATAGTGAGGAAGTTTGCACGGATAGTTTGTCATTGAGAGGGTAAGTTGTGTTACTTTTCTAATGAAATATATTTTGTATATTTTTAACTTTAAGATAAAATGTATAAATATTTCACATTCATGTTGTGTAGCTTAAGACTAAAGAAAAACTCCATATACCTACTTAAAAGTACACAGCTGTTCAAAATAATAGGGAAAGCAACAAACCAACTAATTTGTAAGCATTTTAGACAATTATACGACCGAATAGGGACTTTTTATTATTTTTTTAATTAAACCGAGCAATTTTCGATTTGTATTTGCAATTTTGTATATTTCTCCAAAATAATTTTTTTTTTCGTTTTTGAGTGTTCAAAATATGGGGACCGCCTCTATACGCCTCGGCATAGACTTTACAAGTTTTTGACATTTTTTAATTATCGGAATGGCGTTCCATCGCTTCTGTATTCCAAGCCATAGTTGGTTTTAGTTGTTGAAAACCTTTGTGACTAAAGACTTTTTCAGATCCGCCCACAAATTCTCAATCGGGTTGAGATCGGGGGACTGAGATGGCCAGGGTAACACAGAGATGCGATGATCGCGAAGCCAAGCACTCACTAACTTTGAAGAGTGCTTGGCATCGTTATCTTGCTGAAATTGTCATCTAAGTGGTATATTGTGGTCAGCATACGGAAGCATTCAAAATATCACAATATGTTTCCTTGGACATTATATCATGAATTTGGAAGATGGGTCCAATAAGAAAACTAAGAAAAGCAACAATGTTGCTACCGCATCCGTGTTTCACATTAAGCACAGTATCAACTAAGCGAATGATTTATTAGTCTAAAGCTAATCATTTAAAGACAATAAGCAGTGCTAGTAACGGTTCTAATTTTACTCGCACAGTAGAACAAATAGTAAAAAAAATCGTTTCCCATTCAAAGTAATTCCCTTTTATTTTGAACACCTGTGTATGTCCGGAAATGGGCTTTAATCGTGAGCAATCCCAGAAGTGCAAGTAGAATTGTATCGTGGGAAAATAACAACTGGCAATCTATTTTATTAAAAAAAAAACAAAATATCGATAGACATAAAATATTGCGGTGGTACTCAAGCGATGCAATTTTTGACGTTTTAGTTCTATCACCTTTCATTTTAAGTTTTATTATAAATAATATATCGTCCGCTCATGCCAGAAGCTTGTAAATATTCCATTTTTGAGTTAATTGGTTGTTTGGATTTACTTTCGTGTTTTCTAAGTGATACCAAAACCTAGAATGCCATGCCTACAAGGAAATCACAATATTGTAGAGTTCAGTCTCATCGAGTTTAGAAAAAAACACGAAAGTGGTAAATTCATGATTCTGGAAAGCAACTGAAAAGTATAAACAGCACAGAATAAGCCACATTCGTAGTTCTGGCATAATGCTATTTGTTACAAAATGTCCGAAAGATGGAAAAAGCTCACATTCATGCTTATTATCCTGATGGTGGAGGTACAGAAAAGATATAAAACAATTCTGAAGAAGACCGAAGAAAGGTTCCCACTCTTTAATTCGGAACCTTTGCCTATCGCTGAAGCGAAAATCAAAGATATCAATAGAATGTGTGAGGCATTGATAAACCCAAAAGCATATCATCCTTTTTTATACAAATTTAAAGAACTAGTGATTTTTGTGCTAGCTTACCAGAATCAATTTTTTTAGAAGATTCTAATTGCGGCAATGAGAACTAAGTAATTAGTTATTAGGGCATAAAACTGAAGTATTTACTAGTAGTAGAATAGATACTTAAATACTAGTATTTGTAGTAAAAGCCAACATTAATAGTATACTTATATTTAATTTATAAAGAATGCAAAAAATAAGTTCATATTGGCAAACATATACTAGAAGTAAATACTACCTATTCATCCGAAAGAGCCAGTATATACTATACAAATGTTTTTACGGTGATTAACCGTTAAAAACCGTTAAAACAATTTATTTTGTTACGCCGATGCCCTGGTGATCGATTTATTTACCCTGCCATCTTATAAATTGCAAATCTTCCAAAAGCCGTTTCCACTTTCCAGAAAGTTGTAGATCCACAGGAATGATTGAGAGTTATAAGCCACTAAGCCCTGGTTCTTTAATATTTATTTTAGTGCATATTTATTTATGTAACAATTTTTGTTCGTAGAAAATCCGTAATCTTGTGTATGTCAATTTTATTTTATTGAACATACTATTTACAATTTGGCTTACAACTAATAAGATACTACATATGTATAAAAAAATTACATTTGTTGGCTCATAGGGGTCCTTACTTGTGTATGGTAAGGATTCACTTCCACCTCATCAACTTTCCTCTTTCTAAATCCCCGTCCAAAGCCTCCAAAAAATAATCCCAATACCTTTTTTAAGTGCATTCACTTTCCGTCACTTGTTGAAAAAGAGGACTCCGAATTACGTCACAATATTTTAGCTCGCATGTCGCATCCAATTCATGTTGAGGAAAGTCCACCGTCGAAAAGAGGCCTCCGCATTTTCATTTAATAAATAAAATCAAATAAAAAATTCACCTTAAATGTCTTAAGTTTCTCTCTTCTTTACGCATTTCAGTTACGAAGAATACACAGTGAACGACTATATGCTGGGTTGCATTATCGAAGAGAATCGTTATTTCATTATTGCTCCCAAGGACTTGGTCATAGCTAGCCTCTATGAAACCGACGATCGTGTGCAATGGCTTATAGAACACAGGTAAGTTTCAGAATAAACTATTAATAACCCATCTTCAGTAAAACAACTAGACTCACTTTATTATGCTTATTATTATTCTCTATTGTTAATCTTTGGTTATATTCTACATAGTGACTAGAAAAAAGTTTAGTTGATATGAAAATAGTAAACTTAAGCAGCTATATTATTACAGCATGAATCCGCAGGTTTCTTCCAATCGTAGTAGTATTCCAATGGGCGCTTCAGTGTGTTCTCTTTTGGAACCTGGAATGTACATAACTTGCCTTCGTAAAGATCTTTCATTTGTTGAATTGTTCGCTTATGCAAAACCAAATGGTGTCGACGACACTTCCTTGGCATGTAGCCAGTGTCGAAGCGGATATCGTGTCGTCTGTAGACATTTCTCAAAGGAGCCAACCATGTTCCCATGGATATGTCTTCGCTGACATAAGTGTTGAGAATTTGAGAGTTGGCATCGACATATTCGGCTATAGAACGACTGATGACATAGCCCCCGCCAAGAGCATATGAGGCATATTTACTGCATATGTAATAATGCTCTTCTTTCCATTGTCCCCGCGTCTTAATAGCGGCTCTGCCATTGAAGAATCCCCAATAAAGTTCGGGGATTGGATTTGTCTTATAGCCAGATGACTTTCTGATCAATTTCCTATCAAATGAAACAAGTTCATTGAGAAGATAGTCCATCTTCACATAGGAATCATCATCTACTTTGAGTAGATAAGTAAATGATTCATGATTGGTGAGATGCTCAAGTGATAGAATCAGTTTCTTTGTAAGATTTGAATAAGAATCGTATAAATCTGGCAGGAATAGCATATCATTGAACTCGTTTTGTTCTTTTTTAAGTTCTCCCAAGAGAACTGGGCTAACATTCTGTGTTCCGATGGCGAAATAGTGTTTAACTTTGATATACCGCCTGCTAGCAACGGCATTTTCTATGCCATCTAACCAATCCAGATAGATCTGTATTCGATTCGATTGTTCAGCTACGGATTCCATTTCCAAAAAGCCATCTGCATCATAATCTGGAACATATACAAAGTCCTCTGGATAATACGGATGAATCAGAGGACTTCCTAATTTTAACCAAGTGTCTCGTATTATTTGTCGTTTTTTCATATAATTGGGCGCCGATAGAACCAACACCATTAGGAATATTTCATGATTTTGGTCCATTTTCGAGATGGTAGTTTTTGAGGGACATTTTTCGATATTTGTGACGATTGTGGTCAAAAAGGAACCAAAGAAAAAAGCAAAAATTGCACTGAAGAGAGTTATCAAATTGTTCATTCGCCGCATTTTAAGCGACAAAAGTTTGTTTTTTCCTTTACTCGGGGTAATTTTGATAAAATTGATAACTACAAAGTTCAATAAGACGATATGTTGGCTTTTTTAAGCAGATTTGTATGTTTTTTCGGCTAAATTGGGTTAGCTTGGTCTTGGGAATGTTTATTCTTGTGAAAATACAAAATACAATAAAAAGAAAATCATGAAAAAAAACCAACAAATGTCAAAAGATTATTTCTTTTTGGTGATAAAAGCGCCCTCTATAACAATTTGTGTTTAAGGGGACATTTGCATCTGATACGTGCAAATTCTCAACAACGTATGAATGACTTCATTTTCAGAGCAAAATATTCGTGAAGTGACTACGTTTTCAAAATATAGCAGACCAAAAAGTTTTAAACAATAATTTCCATTTCGATTGTAAGGCTAGGAGCGCACATTCAATTTTTAATGGCACAACTGTTTGGTTGCTTATAGAAAACATATAATTATATGTTACACAAGCTAACGAACTCATCTAAGACAATCGTTTAGTTTGTGTCAAAACACAAACTTTTTAGTTGCTCGAACCAAATAGTTGCGAAACTAAAAATTGAATGTGCGCGCTTAGCCTAAAACTCTATCTTGGTGTGAATTGAATTATATTTTAGATGACTTAAAATGTTAGCGTAAACTAAATTGTAAATATTTCAGAAAATTCGAAGAGGCAATGGAAGTAATCTCAATACATGCTGGAAAACTTTCTCTAGTTGAGGTTGCAAGGTAGGTTTATTTTTTTTTTATTCAAAAGAATTTTTCAGTTTTATAACCCATACTACAGGCTCTATGTAGACCACCTTTTATCTCTAAAACAATTCGATGATGCAGCTAAATTATGCCTTCGTGTACTTGGCAATAATAAAGATCTGTGGGAAGAAGAGGTTTATAAATTTGTTGGATTTCAACAGTTACGCTCGGTTAGTGCGTATCTACCAACTCAAGAGGACTGTAAATTAGATCCACAAGTCTACGAAATGGTCCTCTATGAATATTTGAAATTCGACGCAAAGGGTTTTCTTAATCTCATTAAAGAGTGGCCAAAAACTCTCTACGATACCTCGGCTGTTATTAATGCAATCCATGATAATTTTCGTAAAAACTGCGCCAATGAACTTCTCGAATCCCTCGCGATATTATATTCACATCAGGAAAAATATGAAAGTGCCCTAACTATGTATTTAAGGTGAGTAACAAAATTAGTTTATTGATATTTCTATTGAGTCTCACCATTGCATATGTTGTAGATTACAAAATAAGGACGTTTTTGAGTTGATTCGACGAAAAAATTTATACAGTGTTATTCACAAGCTGATAATACCACTCATCGAACTTGATAAAGATCAAGCAATATCAATGCTGATACAGAAGCAAAAAATCATACCGGAAATTGTGGTCCAGCAATTGGAACAAAAACAGGAGTATTTATATAATGTAACTAATATAAACTCTTCCTTTTCCTTTTTGTGTCTATATAATTGTTTTCATATACAGTACCTTGACGCACTTGACAAAGTAGACAACAGTGGAAAGTTTCATTGGAAGCTTGTTAACCTTTATGCTAAGTTTGACCGCGACAAACTCCTCTCATTTCTAAGACGCTCGAATAACTACCCTATTCAAGAGGCTTTGGATATCTGTAAGCGGGAGCTATTCTATCCAGAGATGGTGTATTTATTGGGGCGTATGGGTAATACGAGTGAAGCCTTAAATATTATTATTCATAAGGTAGGATTTGTGTTTTGAATTTTACAGAAACTACCTAAGTTTTTATTTCTATTCGAAGCTAAAAAATGTAGAAATGGCAATTGATTTCTGTAAGGAATATGATGATTCTGATCTATGGAATAATCTTATCGATGAATCTATAGAGAATCCAGAAATAATGACAACACTGTTGGATGGAATCATAGGTAAGATATTTTTAATTTCGTGTTTTGTAGAGAAAATTCTTTTGGATTTTATGCATCTGTCGAAGATTGAGTCGAGATGTTATTACTATTTTTGGAAAAGAACTTTTCTTATTTTCATTTTTAATAACGTTTATAGGTTATGTGAATCCTGAAGCTCTTGTTAATAAGATAAAATTAGGCCAGAAAATTCCAGGACTACGGAAGTCTGTCATTAAAATGCTCTGTGATTATCGATTACAGGTAAGTCAAAAAGTTATATACATAACATTTTGCTACAAAGAACAAAAATCTTCTCGTCAGGTTCAAATCCAAGAAGGTTGCACAAAAATAGTCCTTAGTGATTATTTTGAACTTCATGAGAAAGTAGTCAAGAACCAAAATCAAGCCACACATATTTCATACGATAATTCATGTGCTCGCTGTACGCACGATATTCTTACAAAAGACATTCTCCCACGTAATGACTTAATAGTCTTTGCATGTGGCCATGTATTCCATGAGACGTGCCTCCCAGACAGATTTGTAGATGAACGATGTAGCATTTGTACAGCACGCAATGGTTGAAAGCTGAAACAGCCGGAAAGGCGGAAATATGATAAGGAAAAAAAGCTTGTATACTACAGTGTGTATAAACAAAAATTAATACAAATAAATTATTATTTAAGAATTTCTTACTTGCTTAAGTACATTTTTATATGAAGATTTGGCGAATGTATACAAGTATTTGTTTATATAGGGGTAAAGATATAATTTGTTAAATAAATGTTTGTTTTCGTTTGAAATATACTTTTATTATTTTTATGTTTTGTTTCTTTTTAACTGTATTCTTATGTTTAAACTTAATCGCAATCATAGTTATCTAAGCTTTATTCAATGATAATTTTATAGCAAACATACATGTTTCTTTTATATAAGTTTATAGCGGTATTTAAAAACATGTTTATAACTCATAAATTAAATAAAAATAATATACCAAAGAAGCTTAAAATGGTTTCTATTTTGTTTAATTAAAAACTATTGAATTGCAGAAATTTGTCAAGAAAAGACCTAAACCATTATTAAACCAGCATTATACAAAATGCTTTTAACTATTTATCTAAAGACGATTATGGTTATAAAAGGAACTATGGTGTGGATATATGAACTGTCGAAATGCAATTATTTCTACCACAATGGGTAATACGAAATAATATTAAATATGGCAATTTGTTGTGTTTAAACCTTTGACTTATTATAAATGGATTACTAGTCCAATATCATTTTTATACAAAAGTTTCATTGAAAGCGGTTTACCTCTTCTTAACGACAGTGGCGCTAATTATTCCTAAGGCTATCTTTCCACTAGGACAGAACAAACATTTTCTAAAAATAAGTTATGAAGATATATACAAAAAAGGTAAGCTAACTGACGCCCATGACTAGATACATAAGTCTAAGCGGAGGCATAACATCCAACGGTTAGAAAACGGTCAAACACAAAGGTAGGCTTTTCTCGTATGAAGAGGTTCTCAAACTGAGCAGATTCTTAAGCTAGAGAGATTCTAAAACTGTAGAGCTTCTCACACTGTGAGGAAATTCAAACTGTGCTTGTTCTCAAACTGAGAAGCTTTTCAAACACGCGATGTTCGTTAACTGTAGAGGTTTCCAAATTATAGTATTTCTAAACATCCAGTGGCTCTTAAACTGTGTACTCGCTAAATACTTCTCGATTTCCAATAAAATAAGATTTGCGAGTTCATTTTTCAAAAATTAGACAAAAAAAATTAAAAAAAAAAAAATTTTTTTTTTGAAATTATTTTCAAGGTATATGTAAGGAAAAATGGAAAATTGATGATGTACCTGAACAAAATCCGCTATAATTTAAGAACTGCTACATCGATCTTTGAAGTTGAGGTGTCTATTGATAGATATATTTGTGACAAATATTCCTATTAAAAAAAATTTTAAGATCCGTTAGGTCTTAATGGTGAAAACCGTTAAATTGATAAAAAAACGAAATTTTCAAATAAATGAAAATTTCATTTCCATTTTCCAACCGATTTTCAAATTTCAAATACCGTTAGAATCTTGATAAATAAGCGGTTATTTTGGTATAAAAAATATTTTCCTACGATAACCACAACCTTAGATATTGCGTTTTAAAGGTAAAAAAACTCAAAACCAACTAAATTCATGGGCAATTATATGCCGTTGAAAAACTTTTTTTTTTTTTTTAAATTAAAAAAAGTGTCATTTTCTTCTTATTTTCAAAAGGGCAGTGTCAGTTGAAATATAATGCAGTAGAAATAATAACGGAAAGAAATATAAACAATCTTATAAGGTTTTGTAGGTTAAGTTTTATAAAGGCCAAAGAGGGCTTGTTCGAGAGGTGGATATATGTAAATTTGTATGCAATCTAGGTGTATTTAAAGTGATATACAAATATATATATGGAGGGCTCACAGCTGTACCGAACCAAGTCATTTTAAAAAAATCCAAAACTAATGCCAAAATTTCCGCAAAATTGACCTCTATTTAGAGCTGTAGCGTTAGTTTTGAATTTTTTTAAAATGACTTGGTTCGGTACAGCTGTGAGCCCTCCATATTCATTATATAGCCTTGGCTTCAGTCTGATAAGATCCAGCTATACAAAACAAAATACTGATTGCAAAGGATTTAAATTGTTTGACCTTGGCGCTAATTGTTCTGTACGCTTACCTGACTATATCACATTAGGTTCTTATCTCTTTAACCAAATTTAAAAGCTCTCAGATTTTCAATTAGGGTTGTATGCAATTGTACCGATAACCTGGAGAACATAACTTACTTAAAGACATTTCGGTAATCGAACCGAACATTACAATCCCTATAATAAAAAGAACATCACCACGTAAATAATAAAACTCTTTAAATTACAATTTTTTTTTTTTATAATAATTAAACTTTATTAACATAATTCAATATCATTTATTTTTTATTCGTCAATGTGGCGAAATTATGCCTGTCAATAACGTATATCGACAACAGACTTTTATAGCATTCATTTTGTTGTTTTTGTTTAATATTTAATGTTCATTCATTATTAAATATATTTTCTTTGCACATTTTTTTCTTCAAATTTTATTTAACTATCTTCACATTTGTTTGTTTAATAATTTAAATATATCATTTCCATCATAATCATTCATAATATTTTAATTAACGAACTTATGTACTGTTTTTGTTTTTTTTTTTCAATAATTTTATTTTTGTTTGCAATTTCCTTATTTAATAGGTAATACATTTGCCTTATCGTAATAATTTGATGTAGATCCTAACTTACACAATAATCTTACTCATTCTCTTTGCATTTTTTGTTTAAATATTTTTCATTCGAAAGTAATTGTTTTTTTTTATTTATTTATATTTGTTCCTATTTGGTTGTTATTGTTGTTAGATAATTTTGAAAAAAAGAACTAAAGTGCTTTTTGCATTTATTTTAGGTATATATGAGGAAATCCAGCGTACCTTAAGATTTTCGTTAAAAAAAATTCAAATCATTAGCACACCAAAACAGTTGATGTTTTTATAATCAAAGTAACGTCAGAAATGTAAATCAAGTCGCGTTACTAAAATTCATCAATGCATCAAAAATTAATTGATAAAAATATGTCGAGTTTCTACACAGGTTCACAAAAAAATAAAAAAGTAGTTAATTTCAAAAACCGAACCTACATATCCTTACGTATTTGGACGCGCTGAATTTGAATTTCAAGTTAGAATTGGTCCACCACCTTCCAGTTTTTTTCAAATCGTAAAAAACTTACGATAAGTTCATCGTCCAAGTTTTTTTTTTTTCCTCATGCATATATGTCAGAGAGTAAAGTATCACTTACTTTTTGTTGTATGTCCTTATTTCATAACTTATACATCAATTTAGTGTTTAAAATTATAATATAATAAAATAAAAGTCCGAGAAACGTACATGAAATAAGTTACAAAATGTTCGTTTAAAATAAAAATTCATTTTAAATAATCTATTTAGTGGAATAAAAAATGATACTTAATACAGTTACTTTTTCAGCACTCACTCTCTGGATAACTTTAGGATTCTAGGCATTTCTAAGCTGTTTTTGAGTGTGCTATTTAATTTTCTACATCTAAAATAAAAATTACGCTGTCGAAAATTTTTTTAATTCCTCGATAAGTTTGTAAATTTTTGAGGCACATTAACTTTTCTGGGCTGAATTTCTTCATTTTTGTATATAGAATATGCACACAAAATTTTATTACGATATATAAATGCATTAAAAAGTTATGAAAAGAAAAGTGTAACGATCTAATTTTCAAAAAGAGCGAGGGACGTGTTTTTCGTAGTCCACCATTTCAATATTATTAGTGGCACACCCAAATATCAACATAGATTATACTTAGTGAAGTAACTAAAATAATTATTTCAATTTTCAGGAGGATCAAACATTGCATCAAAAAGTTACAAGCTTTTGAAATAAAAAAACATTGAAAGGGACAAATTAAATTATTAAATTTCGTTGTTTTCACGTAATAAAATAGCTGTATATTCAAAATTAAAACATTTTCTGTTGAAATATACATATAGATCATCTTTCTATTTAAGTCCTATTTAAAAAAATTACACCAATAACAACTATTTTAATGAACTATATTTTTATATCTGCTAGTGACATAAAATCCTAGAGGATTTCCTCATATCTCATTCGTTAATCAAACCAAAAATAAAAAAAAATCATTATCAAAACATTTGTTGTTTTATTTTGCTCGATGTTAATTGAGTGTATAGATATTAATATTATTTTAATATTTTGTATTTAATTATTTTGTTTTTGTTTTATTATTAAATTTAATTTAAATTCGTATTTAGTCTGCTTCCGGATGGCATTTCGGATTTAGAAAACATTTAGTGATTTTTGTTTGTTTAATAATATTTAAGCAAATTAACAAATAAATACATAGATACACAATTAAATTATTAAAATTAAAATTCAATTTAAACATAAACATAAACATGAACCGCGTAAGAGAAATGCAATATGCATTTTTTTATTTTCTTTTCTTTTATATATTTTTTTTCTTGCGGTGGTAGATTACATTTTTGAGGTTGGCAAAAGTGCAGAGTTGTGAGTATCTGTTTGTGGTAACATTTCGGGACTCTGTCAGCAAACTTCGATGAATAAAATGGCGTAAAATAAGAGAAATAAAGATAAAAAATGTTTTCCATGTAAAAGAAGACTATCATAAAAAGAATCATAATATTTTAGCGCAACAGTCAACTGAAAACTTTTTGAAAAAAACGAGTAAAAAAGTAAAATGTCGATCATCCAATTGAGAACGTCATTAAACGAAATAAGAAAAATTGATGTAAAGCTACTCGGGCCTACGAAATATAGATTTAATTTTAAACTTTCGGACTATTATGATTCATTTTTTAATCCAATCGAATATGATAAGAACTTTGTCACATGATTTGAACACACCAAATGTTAGCTATTTCAAGTATTTATAACGAAAAATTCCTATCATATTTATATTTTCCATGAAACCGGAAATAGAAATTGAAAACATTAGTCGCAACAATCGAAGATTTTTCGTGTTACAAGTAGTGCAAAACTAATGTGTACTCAAAAAACATCAAAAAGTCCCACGGCATCACTATTGTAGATATACAATCCACAAGATTGTTCTCTTTTCGTACACGAATGTCATAATCAAATCGAAATGTCAAACAACCTACTCACACACAACCTTACACCACCAAACACCCATCAATTCGCCGGAAATTTTCAAACATATCCGAATCGAGGAGAAAACATCTAGTTTTCCTTCGCCTGCATTCGAGTTCAATTTTTCAGTATCGTCGGTCGCGTTTTTTTCACGTTGCGGTAAATCAGACAAGATACAAGACAGAAAATATAAAACTTCTTTTCTTCAAACATTTTCCAACTTCCACTTCGCCAGAATCGTTCGTATAATTTGTCAATATTTTCATCGTCTGTGTTGGCTTTGTTATAGTTTTCACAAAATTTAAACAAATTGTGTTGGAAAACAGTTTTATTTTTTAATCGGTCTGGGATTCGGAATATTTTTATCTCTATCTATTCATCTATTATTGCACACTCCACCCTTGTTGGGGGGTATATGTATATCTATCGTGTGTTCTCCTTCGTTGCTTTCGTCTCGTCGGTCTTCGTCGGTAAAAAGGAATCTATTATTTTCCGTATGTTTTTTTTCAAAGAAAATTTAACAAAATACGGCTGTAATTATTTTGTTTAGTCAAAAAATTAAAACAGTGATTTTCGTGTGTGTGTGTGTGTGAGTATTTGAAAATAAGAAAAAATTAATAAAAATACCTATAGTGGGAAAAGTGCTCGTTGTGGTTGTGTAAATTCTAATTACTTATCGTCTTCCTCGGATCACATCGAAACTGGAAGGTTACGCATTTATCTCACGGTATTTTACAGACCAAAGCAGGTGGGAAGCGAATTAATTGGTAAGTCAAACAGATAACAGAATAAAATGAAAATCTTTAGCGATACAATTTATATGGGAAAAACAGAAAATAAAAAAAAAACTCATTTGCATATTTTTACCAAGAAGGAATATAATGTGAGAAATCAGGGAAAAAATTGGGATGGGATAGGAATAGGATAGTTGACGAGACAAGAAGGAAAACATAGGAAGGTGAATGGCAAAAAAGATGAATTCGCCGTGTTGAAGAGGAGAAAGAACAATAACAATTTAATTCACTTCATTGAATGGAGAAGGGGAAGCGTTTTGTTAGTGTGGATATGGAGTGGAGATGTAATATGGACTCGAGTTCTGCTTGTGGCTCTTGTCCTTGCGTTTTTTTTAAATCTTCTTGTCTGGTTGTCACGGTCACGGTTGCCACTTGAATAAAAAAATTGTGTCCAAAGTTGAAAATAAAAATGACCAAATGTAGTTAAAAATGACCAAAATAAAAAAAGAAACACAAACAAACAAAAAACAGAACAATTAATTCATCATATTTGTTGGAGCATGTTCTTATGTATATTATACAGCTTACACGTTATTTTTAAATTATTGAAAAAAACAAAAACAATAAAAGATCACGATTGCGCAAAATTTTAGTTGAATTAGTACGATGTTATGGCTGTTTAAGTATGAATCTAGGTAAAACCGACGATTTTGCAAATTTCAATCAAATTTAGCATCATACTTTCTCTACCCTTTTATTAAATAACTATTTTATTTTTTTAGTATCGTGCTAACTTCATCAAAACATGTTTGTTTGTTTAGTTTTTTGCATGAACTGCCATTATTTTACTGTTTAGTAGTAATTTATTAAAAAATAGCCTTAGCACTATACTGGTTAGAAAATGTTTAAAATTAAGAAAGAGTTAGTAATCTACTTAAAAGATAGCAAATTGTTAAGTAGTATCATCATAATACCTTATTACTAAGCTGTTTAAAATTTTGCGCGATATGTTTATGTATGAAGACCAATTATTGCCACTTAATACCTATACAAATAATTATTATGTTTTCACAAACGCTATTTTAAAACAAATTTTTTGCAGACCAATAACCATTACTAATTTTTTGATCTTCAGACTCTTTGGCTAGCATTTTAATATTAATGGTTTCAAAGTTGAGTCCAATGTTTTTATTAAACTTAATTCCCAAAATTTTCGCTCGCAAAATACCCAATATTTTGTGCGTTGGGACTGCGCAATATTTTTAGAAATTCTTTAAATTTGTTGATGCGGTTGGCACTATAAGCAAAAAATTTATGTATTATGTTGCGACACTTTTTTGAACTTCACTAGGAACTTTTTGCAATAATATGGGCTTGATGGTCATTAACCTCGCTAACCATAAAACTAGCCTCATCAGTTGAAAGACCAATCAAATTTTCAAATAGTAGGTATATTTTATTTTTACCCAGCGAAGAAGCAACATTGCGCAAAATTAACGCACAATTTTAAGTTTTCCAGCTATCTATCATTAAATTCGCAAGTGATGGAAATGAACGCATTCAGGTTTTCTGCATTCAGTGATCGCGCTGGGGTATTGTTGTTCAATTAAACACATTTTTGGTATACCTACATTTCATTTTTAAGAACATAAAAAGTAAACAAAAAAAGTTTTTTTTTTTCAATTTGTTGAAAAAATGACCAAATGGAATAAAAAATGACCATGTGACCAAGTGAAAAAATAATGACCAGATTTGGTCATAAATGACCAAACTGGCAACCGTGGTCACGGTGCCGTGGTTGCCACTAGAAAAATAATAACAATCTACTACAAACAAATTTTGTATCTAAAATGATGAATCGGGAAGAATACCTATTGTGATCAAAACTTAATTGATCGATAGATATTTATTTAATTGGTAAGTAAGTTGCGGTCTACATGTTGGGCCTTAACAATCAAATTAAGAGACGACTTTAATATTTGAGCGAAATGGACCATTATTTAAAGAGCTCTATAAAGTTAACCATACATGTCATGAACTTAATATTTATGTGAACTCTAAATTATGAACCATTTATTGTACGGAACCAAAAAAAAAAAAAAAAAATATGGTCAGTTATATAGAGTCCATTAAATAATGCTTCATTTCGCTCAAATTTAAAGTCTCTTAATTTGATTGTTGGTAAGGCCCGTTGTGATTTTAGCAGAGCTTGTAGGTACAGTGATGTTATACTTTATACCTTGCTACTGGAAAATATTATTGGGCATTACATAAGCCATATAATGAACAAAATTATCTTGTTTTCATTTGAAGGAAAACTATTAGCAAAAACCTTCATGTAAGACAATAAATTATACTGATCCCAAGTTTAGTGGTTGAAGATTATCATTCAACCGTTACAGAGTTGCATTTGAAAATTAAAATTTAAACATAATTCGCTGATATGTAATTTAAGGTACTAGTACGGTCTAGAACGCCAAAAAATGCACGATTTTTGGGAATTTTTTTTCTCGGAAACTTTATTAGGTAATAACATAATTTTTTTTTAAATAATGAATACATGCGTCAAGAGTACAATAATTTTTTTTTAATTTTCGAATTTAAACCTATTAAAAAGGGCGCCAACATCGACTCATCAAAAAATACATTGTCCCATTGCGGACAGTTAATCTCGGATTTGTCTGGACTAAAACAAAAAAAACGAAGTGGGTTATTTAAAGGAAGGTTTCTTACGAGATAATTCACCACAATTTGTTTAAAAAGTCAAATAAAAAAAAATCTCGAGCTTTGAAAACATTTTTTTTTTGCCATTTTTGGGTCCCCATTTTTTTTGTTCATAACTTTTTGGTCAAATTGTGGTAAATTATTGTCTTAGAAAACATAAAAACAATGAAGTTGCAACAAGTTTTTTGAAAATCGGTTCAGTAGATCCGGAGATTAACTGTCCGCAATGGGAAAATGTGGTTTTTGATGAGTCGACGTTGGCGCCCTCTATAATTCGGCCAAAATTCGACAAACAAATTTTTTTTTGTACTCTTGACTCTTGTTATTACCTAATAAAGTTTCCGAGAAAAAAATTCCCAAAAATCGTGCGTTTTTTTGGCGTTCTAGACCGTACTAGTGCCTTAAGGAAACTGATTTCACGGGAATCTACTCTCTTTGTAGGTATGAATTTACATATACCACTTTTTAACATGTATTTTTCCACATTAAACACAAATAATGAAGTCCCAATCCCTACTTTACAATTTGTAATTAAATTTAAACCATTTAAATTTTGAATGAGAAAAACTATATTTTCAAATGGTCTATATAAAATATGAAGAAACGATCCAATACAACTTGTGTTGAGCGGTTCGAAAGGGAATTTCTAATCAAAGGAAAAACGAGATTCATCTATAACGCGAGCCTTTTGTTTTTAACAAAGTGTAAGTATTCACTTGTTAAAAAGACTCCCCATTCCATGAAGGGTCTCCTGAGAGACTGCAGCTTTGTATCCTCTTTAATCCATAGCATGTTGATTGCAGTCGTCTAGGCCATACACTATGGCATTCGCGATGGCTTGATCTAAAAACCGCAGTTTTCTTGTCTCCTCAACCTGGAGGCTGGGATTATGAGGCTTTCTTGTCTAAAACATTTTTAGCCATTCGCCGAATCTGGCCAAACAAATGTAACCGACGTCTTTTGGCTTTATGAACTCAATCTAGATCTTGGTACAGATCATAGAGCTTGCGGTTGTATCTTATCATCCAGTCCAATTCAAGAAAAATAAGTATTCAAAGTTATAAAGCCAAACCTTAGTGAGAAAAACCGGATACAAATTCAAATAAGCAAGAATTCTAACAGTCGACGAACCAAATTTTTGCGCAAAAGATAGGAAAATTTGTTGGTCATTTGAAAAACATAAAAAATACTAGTTCCTCTTCGGTTTTAACGACAAACCAGCTGTGAGTTGACTAGGGAAAGCCAAATTGCTTGCATCACAGTTTATTGAGTTGATTCAACGCTACTACAAAGTGTTTAATAGCTCCTGTATTAAATCAATTTTACGAAAAGAATCTATTTTCATACTCATGCAATTGCACGATCTTAGGCCCGAAAACTAGAAAAGGTATTCTTCAACGCTAGAAAAATAACTATTGTTTGTATAGCGCATCTTCTCCTCCCTCTAACTATCTTCTAACTGCATTTCTTCTGTACAAAGTCATGATCGATTTTTCAGCTTAAGAAATATTTTTAAGAACGAAATCTTTTTAAAGATCGGCAGTACGGTTTTAGTAAGATAAAGTCCATTGCGTCTGAAGAGTGGCAAAAATCTCTACATCGTTTTGGAGAAAGTAAAATTAAAGAACTTGATATTTGAAAATCGTTTCATAGATAGAGCTCTCTTATCGAACATACACGCATATTTGACACCGAAAAATCTTTCCTTTACTGTCGGGAAAACCATAAAATCGCTTTATGATATAGAGGAGTCCTGCAGGCAGATCAACGAGTTGCATACCAAAGATTAGATGTATACCATGATGGTAAGACCTATTATTACCTTTGGTGCAGTTGAGTGGCACAAAAGAACCGAGCTAGCAGCAAATATGAAGTCATTAGAAAAAGTTAAAAGACTCGCTTGAATATGCATTACTGGAGCAATGAGAACATGCCCTATCAAAGTACTTAGTATCTTTTCTAGGCATTCCAAGACATGGCATAATTAAAAAGTTATAACTTGGAGAAAAACTTCAGAACAGTATTAAGTACCAAGAAAGAGCGGCTAAGCGAAACAAATATCATTTGCCATTGGATGACTACTGATGGACCAAGAACGTCTCAAAGGACAGGTGCAGGAATTTTTTTAGCTCAGAACGAAACTTTTTCTTTCAATTTTGAAGACATAGGAAAATATGCCGAACTGTTTCTTGGGACCTACAAGCAAGAACGCTTTATATCTTGTATCGTATAGAGCCGGAACAACCTTAAAATAATTACTGGTCCCTGCAAACTGAGAAGACACCTCAATATTCTTGGTTTGGTGACCAGTGCCACATGTCGATTCTGTAATGCTCACGAGGAAACACCGGACCATATAACAGGTAGATGGGATGCACTCGTGCTTCGTGCATTAAAGTCATAGATATTTCGAATGAAATCAGATAGAAGAGAGTGAACTTCAATATCTAAAAATACTCTATATACTTAAATTTCTCAATGAAGCAAGTCTAGAGAAAGAGCTGTAGTATGAGCGATCTTACTCATTTCTAGACAGGGAGACAAAAGATCTAAAGGTTGTATTGCACTTATACCCCAAAATTATTCATTCATTTATATTGGATAATAAATATCCTTTGAAAGAAGGCTCGTTTCCATACACATCACTGGAAGAAGCTATGAAGTATATGACCTAGAGAAAGAGACTCCAGGGATCCGTTTAGTCTCCGATTCTCTTACTCATATTCATCAATGATCTTACTGTTCATTCATCAAATTATTTTACTGATGACAGTAATCTGAGCTGCTGATATCGTTTTCTAAATTCACGTTCTTGTCCTTTTGGATGTGCAACTAGAACAGAACAGTATGGTTAGTTCATTGAATTTTCACCTCTAGAGCTTTTCTAATGTGGAGTCAAAATTTCCTACTCGTTTGCCTCTTTCCATGAGCAACAATTGCATTGAAGAAGTCGAACAGCTTTCAGTTTTCTGCATCTGCATAACTGGCCACCTTGTGTGGATTCACCGCAAAATCACTATACGTCTTCAAAGACGCTGCTAAGTGCTTAGGTTTCTTTCGATAATGGAAGAAATTTGTCATTTGTTCTGATATAGCTGTAATCTATAGTAGTCCAAATTTTGAGTAAAATTTCCATTTTTGGGAAGGTGATCACATAATTTTCTTGATTTTCTTGAATAGAATTAAAAAAAAGAGCTAGAAAAATTAAAAGTGATAGAATTGTAACCGAAACATTTGTTGCTCTCGATACCGAATCAATTTTTCAAGTCTTTCCTTATTTTGCTGCTGAATTTGTGAATATACAAAGTGCTCTAGTTAAATAGACAGTTGCATTTCTTCTTTAAAACAATTCTATCGTTATACTCGTGCTTCAACAAAATTCCACTTGTTAACACTTGATCCTAACTTCGGACGCATAAGGTTTAATTAAGTGGTTCTCTCTTTAACTGCACTACACGAATGTGTAATGTTTTAGCCGGTTTAATATTTCCCTCCCATTGTGATATTCAGAGATTCCAAAACCAGTGTGCATCGGCATCTCCTTTTCTAATCCTCCCTTCCTTAACGCTTGCACTGTGCTCAAATATAGTAAGGGTAATCATTTAGCAAAACAAAAAATAGACCAGACAATTTCATAACATGAATTAAATTGTTGTTAAAATTTGGTAGTATATTTATGTTTTTTTTTTTTTTCTGATTATAAAAGATTAAAAATAAAAATTATTAAATCGAATAACATCAGCAAGTTTTACCACAGTGGTAACCATCCTTTGGCGGGGTGTGTTTTCTCGTTGGTTTTTGTTCATTGCCTTCGGGATTTTATGTTTCGTCTTCCTGAATTCCCTTTTTGTCCTATCTTATGACGTAACATTTTAGTCTTCAGTTCTATTCTTTTGTCCTTTTTTCCAAACTTTCTTTTCTCTTGCTTTTTTAATATTTTTTTTTTACCAAGATGGTTATTGTGAATATTCCTTAAAGACTAGAATCCAGAAGAAGAAGAAGTTGCTGGATTTGTCGTTGTGTTTATTTTGAAAATCACAGAGAAAAAGAAAAGAGTTATGATTTTTTGATTTTGCATATTTTTGTCTGGGGAAATTATATTCTAACATTTTGATGTTTACAAAAAAAATAGAGAAATGGTTTTCTTGACTAGATTATATAGGTATAGTAGAATAGAAGTCCTAATAATTTATAAATTATTCCATCTACTTTTTTTCTAATATCAGCGTCCATTAACAATACCATGAATTGGAAAAAGCATACAACAAATTTGAAATTGTGTTTGATACACAAATTATTCTGATTTAGGAAGCTTTGTTTTAGCGTGAGACCATTCAAAATGAAAGCTCTCAAAATGGTAGCTAGGTTCGACATTTGATATCCCCATCGCAATTTCTATTTTCAAAATATATGTTGAACTTCAAGTTATAAAAGATTTTGATCCGAATCCGCAAAACACGGAAAACTCATGAAATTCTGAGCAGAGAACATTTCCATATAATAATCATAAATTAAATTAAACAAAAAAAAAATGGTTAAAAGCTTAAGAAACGAATTTCTTTAAGCAGTTTCGATTATCATTTTTGTTGTCTTTTTTTTTTTATTTGTTTAAACTCACTATTTCGATTAAATGTTTTTTTTTTTCGTTGATTTTTGAATAAATTTATTAAGTTTCTGTACCGACTTCACAATGAATGCATACATAAAAAATAATAGGACACATAAATAACATAATCAACCCCAAAATTATACCACAGATCGGATTCAATCGAATTAGAGTTTAACCAAATTAAGAAAGATACAGCGGAAATATTTATTAGTCATATTAAGAGTTACGGAGTAATGCGGGAAAATTTCACGGCTAGATTTTAAACAATATAAAAACAAGAACATAACAAATCTTACAGTTTGATGAGGATGTCTGGTTTTGATTGTCTTTTATTTCCGGCTAAGGTCTAGCTCTAGAAATTTATGTGTTCTATAATCTTTTGTATTTCGTGCAGTGATATCTCCCATTGCGGACACCTCTTGAAGGCGCACACTAAACTTAACAGTTTTAGTGAGGAAATAGTTCCATATACATAAACTCGATGATCTTCAATTTCTTCTAACCGGACATTCGTTTTGAAGGACAAGGAAAGTAATGGTTCATAAATTTAAATAATAAAATATTTTCCCCTCGATGGACACCAAAATACGAAAAACACTCATGTCGCATGCTTAATGGAATACTGACCTAACTCGAAAAAACGATTTTTGGGAAGTTGCAAAAAAAAAGATCTTGCTATGAGGATTTGTCCTACTTGTTGACGAATAAAATTAAAACTAATTCATGAATTAATCATGAATACTGATATTCTTAAAGTATGATAAACTATTCATGAGATCTGAGACTTGCAAAAGCCTGTATTTGACCTATCTCCTAATGGGTCAGTATTCCATTAGGCATGCGATCTGTGCTAGCCCAGAAACTCAGAAACTCCATTAACTATTAATGAGTATTTTAAAGAATATAATTAATTTATTTATTTTATAAACAAGGATACTCGAAAGCTAGTTATGACAAAAACCGTTGTAAATTGTTTTAAAAATGGTCGATTAGGACGGTTTGAATTTGAAGAAAAAAAATTTAATGGAATACCTATTCTGAAATATTTCGATTTTTTTTTTTAAATTCAGATTAATGGATAAAACTCTAAAAAAGGAAGATAATTTTAAGATGATATCAGGAGATTCCTGTTGGAATTGGCCAATATGAGAAAAGGGGTTTTCAATAAAGGCGGGTAGATGTTGAAATGGAATAAAACAAGCTGTGTGTAAGGTATTGATAATTTTCTTTTTTTATTTAAAAGTCCCATGTATGCCATTACATACATATATGGAATATGATATCGTTAATATCTTTATCTTAATGCCCGCCTCGGATTCTTACGGTGGCACATGTCTGAGTGGTCTAATTTTCAATGACTACTCCACAAAGATCCGCGTGAAGGATCGATTGTGGACTATTCGCATAGACCAGCGACTTCAGGAAACCCCACAAGAAAAAGTCCAGCGAAGTCAAATCGCGTGACCTTGGTGAGCAATTGAAGTCAACTCGATCACGAGCGATAATCAAATCCTCAAATTGTTCATGGAGAATGTCAATCGTGGCGTCCGTGTCGTCAAAATCCATATGGTTAATTTTGTGTCATAAGAAATTGGTTATCACCGTTCTGTAGCGCTCGATATTGACGTTGAATGTCTCATCAACGTCGTTTCAAAAAAAGTACGGATCAATAATGCTGGTCGGCCCAAAATTACAACCGGCAACGTTTCAAAACCTGCATCAACTTAAGTAGGAATAACCTAAGAATAATAACAAGTATTCTAACAGGACACTGCAAACTTAGAAGACATCTTAATCTACTTGGTGTGGTAAGCAGTGCCACTTGCAGATTCTTCAACATGCATGAGGAAACCCCGGAACATATACTGGGAAAGTGTTGTCCAATCATGCACCAAAGGAGGAAAACCCATCTGGGACAATACCAGGTAGAAGAGAGCAACCTATCCTCTCTGAAAGTGCCCCATATGCTAAAATCCCTAAAAGCAATAGGTTTGGAGGAGGAACTGTTGGATGAGCCAGCATGATCGAGGTGGCCAATTGATGAACGCTCGCCGTATGATGGCTGACTTAGTCTCCAAATTTTTCCTTCATAACTTTGAACGTTGCGTCACTTGCACAGCATGTAGCGCTGTCTTGTTAGAAACTCAGCTCGCATAGATCGATGTGTGGAGCTCTGGCCATAGAAAGTCGGTTTACATTGCTTTATACCCAAGGCCATTTACCGTAAAGGTGACTTCTTCCTCATTTCGAAAGAAATAAGGTCCGATGATGTCTTCATGCCATAAACCACACCAAACAGTTAATCTTTGTTGATGCATTGACGTTGATATAGCCACTGACAGCTGAATGTCACTTCGACGGCTTTGGGATCTTGGCATCCCATATATGGGACGTTCGCAAAATAAGTATGTCATCTAATTGGTAAAAAAAGGTTATCTGGTTTTAGAAATTGGTAGGCCAAGTTTAAAGTTTTTCAAGATTACGCATGTCATTCGCGAATTTTGACCTCATTTGTGCGATATTCGCAAAAAATTCATACCAACCGACAAAAGATCAGTAGATCTTGATAAAAGATCAACTATTTTCAATAATTTATCAGCCATAGATTTTTGTTTTGTAATTTGTAATATTTTTTTCTCAAAGCCTTAAATGATTTTGGGCTTCTCCTGTGAAATTTTTCAAAAAAAAACTGTATGATAGGTTTCTAGTGACTTGTTGACCTTTTATGATGAACTTGTAACCTATTTCTGAAAGTCGGTTGTGCCCTTGAAACGCACAAAAACTTAAAAAATAAATCCCAAATAAATATCTATAGCTCACCAATCACTGAAACTAGCTGACCTTTTATAAGGATCTAGAAGCCTTTCTGGTGGAATACATTTTTTGCCATTATGCCACAAATGAACTACCAAAAATCATTTCTACCTTAGAAAAAAACTTTAAAAAATCTTTAAAACTACTAAAACTAGTTGACCTATTTTGTCCAATTACCCACCACATAGATGGTATATCGTAACCACAAGGTAGGTACTTGGTGTAAAATTACGATTACGAAGCACAATATTATTTGCTTCATTGCAAAATTGGAACAAGAAAAAAAAAATCAAAAAATTAAAGTTTTATCCAAGAACGTTTGCCTCCTTGTATCCTTTTTAAGGATACGCACTAACTAGATAGATTTAGACATAAAAAGATAACTATTTTATAAGATAATTTTTATATTTTATAAGATAAAAATTAGCAATAGCAAATTTGTACTAAATTTTTTTAATTAATGCTGACTTGATAGTCATAAGGGGTAAAAATTAGAGGGGAAGGGGTGAAGGGCTATACGGAAAATGCTTTACATTTTGAGGAACAATAAACGCAAATGCAAAATCCAGCCCGTTACAAATTATTATGATCCCAAAACCTAGTTTGACAACTAAGAATCCACATTATACTGTTTCGATTAAGGACCTTAAGTTTTCTCTTAAAAAATCTCACAAATTCTCTTTTTAAAATGAGAGTAGTGACAAATTATTTTGATTGCTTTAATTATTATAAGATCTATAAAATATGTATGCATGTATAAACTCGGACTGTCAAAGAAAATGTATACAAATAAGTAAAACAAAATGTCTCAATAGAAATAAAATTTAAAAAAAAAACTTATTTCCGATCCTGCCAGGAGTCGAACCTGGAATCTTCTGATCCGTAGTCAGACGCGTTATCCATTGCGCCACAGGACCGTTGTGTCTTCAACGGTTGCTACGCTTTGTAAACTTGACCACGGATAGGTAGAACGCATTTCTATTTTAAACAAAAACGAAAAGTATCTTCTCACTTTTTCAATCCAAAAATAGATTCACATTCTTAACGCAAATAATACGGGAAAATGAAAAAAAAAAAAACACAACCTATCTACATAGGCTTGTATGTATGTAGTTTCTCTTTTCTGATTTTATGGCCTCTTATTAAATCGCCAAAGCATTGAAGCCGACCTACACGACACGGCACAAGCAACGACGAGACACACGATGATTTTGTCAGATGTTGGATAAAAATAAATCGTAGGTAAAATATGTATTTGAGAATTTACAACAAAAACAAAATTTTCTATAATTAAATTTACTTTCGGAAAAATACCTCACATTATTTATTTTGCTTACTTTTCTGTGGAAAAAAAATATTTGGCTTGCTAGATATTTTTTATAACATGGATTTTTTTTTAAATTTTCGTTTGAATTGATAAGCTGGTTCAAAGTTGAGCGCCAAGCTTCTTTTTTTTTTGTTGGTTGTGGGCCTTCCTTGGGTTAATCACACCTAATTTTAGAAATGTTTACAAAAATATAAACAACTCCATTAAAGTGATTTGGTTTTCAACTAGTTATAATTCAAAATATATGTAGATGACATTGAACTTCCTCTATAAGTAATTTTCAGGGGATGATACTTGATAGGTGTGCGCATAAGGAATGATAGGTAGAAACAAGTTTCATTTCAAATGCCGAAAATTTAAATTTTATATCCAAAAATCTTCTAATTTCTTTCGTGTAAGGCATCCCACGCACAATGCTCATAAATAATTCAATAATCATAGTTCAGGCAGTTGGGATGCAAATGAGAAAGTATTTTTATAAGATAAGGTACATACATATATTGGGCTCTGGGAGATTAGTAAATAAAGTATACCATCTAATTGGTCAGTAATTGGTGAGAAAAGGTCAACTACTTTTGGAAATTGGCCAGCCATTGAAAATTTGTAATCAAGCTTTAAACGTTTTCAAGATCACGCGCGATTTTCGGCACCCTATCCATCCGTAGGGCCAATTTATATATGACATTTTCGACTACGATAAATTCTGTGATAGTTTTTTTTTCGGGATTCGGACATGTGTCCGATTATAATGGAATTTATGATCGGGCTGATTGATAAAAAAAAATTGACACATATGGGGAAATCTAAATCCACATGTGCAACTGATGTCGAAATTCATTGCCTTCACAAAAGCGTGTACAATTCTGTTGGCGTCATTGATCTTTACTTGTTTGAAAATGAAAAAGGTGTAACGATTTTTTTTTTGGCCTGAAAACAAATATATAAATATGGAAGACATTTGTGGTTCCAAATTTCACACAACCCGATCCATTTTGGTTTAGCGAGTTGCATTCCCCCCCTGAAAAAATTTCACCGTAATACTCGTGCCGCAGGGAATGCTCATCAATATACCCTTGAGCCAAACTTTGGACGTACAGTTAAGTACAGAGATTCTTTCTTTTGCCGTACGACTCGGATGTGGTATTCCTTAACCGTCTCTGTTTTTCTTCCCCATTTCAATGCCCAGAAATTTAAGACGAATGTACATCGGTTTCTTCTACTCAATCCTGCCACTGTTTCCTAAATGCACGCACTGTGTTCAACCAACATTTAAAGAGTAGTCAATCCCTTGAATGCGCGTTAATTATAAAAAAAAAAGTGTAAGAAAAATTTTTCTGGGCGAATTATTTCGCGTTTTAGTTATGTGAAATTGCCACCAAGATCGTGAGCTGTGTCTATACTTTTAAACTGTTGACTCTTTGAAAAGGGATATTTTTCAACTTATGATCGAGTTTTTGCACGATATGCCTTCGAAAATAAACTTTTCAGCATCGAATTATTTGTTTTTATGCAAGAACTTCCAGGGAGGACATTTGCAAAATCTTATATTCCATTCATAATGGCATGATATACATATATGTAAATCGAAATTAAAATCACAAAAATGTTTTATTTAAATTTACACTCGGAAACACAAAACGGACGAACGGAAATTAAATTTGTCATACTGAAATTGAAAACACTGAATATAGCTTTACAAAGTTACCTCACTGACTATAACTGCTTGGATCTTCTTTTTTAATTGATACTCATTAATGAGTTTCCCTAGAGGTTTTGTTGTAAAAACTGTTCGAAAATAGATTTAAGATGGTGTTTTTTTTCGGAAATACGTACTCCGCTTTTGTTTGATTCGAATGTGTTTTTAATTTGTTTACAATTTTTTAACGAATGAATGAACCTGATTTAAAAATTTAAGTTTATTTACTATTGAGCTTTTTGTTTGTGATATACAAAGATATAATACATACGTATGTATGTATGTATGTAGGGAGAAACTAAAGGTTTTTTTTTCAATTTGACGCGGGTAAATGTTGTTTTGCTGATATCTGTCAAATCTGTGTTTTATTATTCAGCTATACTGATGCCAAATCATCATAGCAAGTTACACGACTGAACAGTACTCCAAAATGACAAAAAGTTTTTAACAAGAACTCGGCCTTTCGCAGACTTCAATTTTGCGAATTTCGCGTCTGAAGTTGGGCCGTCTAAGATCAAACTGACCCAGGAAATCAAAGTTCATGACCATAGACAACGCCGTTTATTTGTTTGCTGATTCGGAGCGTTTGGAAGAGGACCCCAATTTTAGCCGAAAAATCATCTCTAGCGACGAGGCGCATTTTTGGATGTACGGTTGTGTTAACAATCAAAATTTTCGAATATGGGACGACACCAGAACAAGCCACACTGCGAACGCCAGGATTGATATTCAGCATAAACGATTTGGGAGTAAGGTTATCTGTCACAATCACATTCTTCATATAAAACTGGGATTGATGATCATACATATGTAGGTAGGTGGGTAGAACTGATTGCCACTGGCAGTCTAGCCCTGTGGCCCAATTAGCGCTGAAGATAGAACTGAGTTAAAAAAGAAAGAATCTAGTAGGTTTTGATGATTGTACTGGTTTGAAGTGAGTTTTGAGTTTGTTTAACACAATCATCAGGAATCGCAACACTTAGTCAACCGAACCGCCAAACTCTTTTGAAACGATCTACACTGTGCCAAAGTATAGGCTAGGCAGCTTGTTGACTGATGCTGAAGCAGCGACTTTTCCGGTTGGGTGATCATTCGGCAAATTTGTACCACAAACCTCCGCCAAAGTTTGTAGTTTGCAGTCTAAGGAATCAACGGTTCAGAAAGAAAAATATATTATAATTCAGGCACTTAAACTGCGGTTTGATTCGTTAAGAAAATTGGGATATAAATTGTCCTTCAAAATTCCGAGCGGAATGCTGACTCTTTCCGCAAGTGAGCCAGGAGCCTTGCCTGGCCAACTCGTCTGCCGTTCATTCCATCAATGCCACTATGACCCAAAACCCAGATCAGAGTGACAAAAAGTTCGGATAGCTCACACGTTAATTCCGGGGTTGTTGGACCAATTTGGAGGATGATGAACTAGAATGAATGGCTTTGGTTTGGAACTTTTTTGAGTAACTTGATTCAGCTTTAAAAACACTAGCAAAGTCAGGTAGCCGAAAGACCCTAGACATATTCAGAGTCTCAGAAAAGATTCCTGAACCAACATCACACTCCGTCTTTAAGTCATAAGTAAAGATAGTTGTGTGGAAGTCTTTGATCAAGACGTCATTATTTCAGTCTTTTCTGGATTAGAACATAACTTTTAAATATTTACTGATACTCAATTTAAGAGTGCAGCAGGAGTAGGAAATATCTCTATTGGAATCAACTCAGTAATATTGCTATGACCATAAGGTTTGCCAAACCATGAGTTCGATTCCTTAGCTTTAAAAGATGTTATAAATATTTAATGTGTAAATCAAGTGGTAGAAGGTTTAGAAAATCCCTTAATGCATCAGTTAGGTAGGATCTTAGAGCCTCTGTGGTGGCATATCAGTTCTTTGTACCTTCTTGAGTAAGCGTGTACCTTACTTTGGTAAGCGTGGGCCACCACACAATCAACCTCTCGTGAGGATCGATAGTAAAAGGGCTGTGCACGTTCACAAGATCATCTTAAATTGGAGACCGCATTTTTTTACCAAAAGCTTTGCTACGGGCGTAGAAAGCTATGCAGGCCTTTTTAACGCTTTCTTCAATATTTATTTTGCAGTTTAATTCAGGATAAACACAGAAGTAAACGTTCCTGACACTAATAGTTCCAAATCATCTACATACGCAGCCGCCTTTAGGTCAATGTCAAGAATTCCCATTAGGGAAAACCATCATCTTAATTTGCTTAAACGCCAGACGTTATCACAGACGTTACCACGTCGTGATACCACAACGAACCACTCGAATTGAAACATTTTATCTTTTGGACCCTTTACTTCAAATTTTAACTTATTTCAATAGTGGCTTCAAATTTGGAACAAGACAGTAATGTTCAAAGTCGATCACATTCAGGCATATCATCCAGTTCTCAATTGAAAGATTTTTCGTTAAGAGTTCTGTTCTTCTGAAAGTGGTCCTTCTACCATTTCCCAACAACATATGTACATAAAACGATCAACTCAGTAATATTGCTATGACCATAAGGTTTGCCAAACCATGAGTTCGATTCCTTAGCTTTAAAAGATGTTATAAATATTTAATGTGTAAATCAAATTCATCGAAATTTGGACAGGACAACGTCTGTCGGGTCTGATAGTTTTTGTCTGAATAATCCATAAAATCATAAGTATCATTGTCATAATTACTATAATCTTTTTCAATCTCAGGTCAGCAAACCTTCATCATAAATCCTAAAATTACGAATTATAATCCGCATAACCTAAACAATGATGTCATTCAGTTATACTACTTACAAAAGCTCGTACCCAATCATAATCAATCATTGAACCCGTTAACAGCCATCAAACAAAACACTCTCGATGAAGGAATGAATATTTTTACGTCAACATCAATATTCGAATGATGTAATTCTCTTCTTATACCATCAGATAGCAGACGCAACCAACGCATCTTATAAATCGATCGCATAATCTCACTCGGCACCACCGAAATAAACATGTTTTCTTAAATAATTTCATGGAATATATCAAAAAATCATTCCCGCCATTAAAAACGTCATCATACGAGTATCACTATACAACTACTGTTGCATAATTTCTTTGTGCATTGCTGAATGCATCCATCATCGATTTTGATGATGATGGCATCCATGTTGATGATGATGATGATGGATGATGGATTTGTCTTGTCAAATCTTGGAAAAAAATTCATTTGATTTTGTTTCCTTCCTTGGGAACGCACTCAACTTCCTTTTGACAATCAAAGGAGGTACGTTTCTTCATCAATGTAAACAATAAATATTGAATAACGCCCGTTTATGGAAAACCGAAGTGGGCACATCATGCAAACCAAGTAAAGACATTAAGCGAAAGGAAATGAATATCCATTTTTATCTATTAAAACAGACAGACAGACAGACAACAAGACAAACTAAACTCTTTATCGATGGAAAAGTGAAATTTCCTTTTTCAACCATTTCATACGAAATGGCAGAGTTCAGTGGGCTTTTCTATCGGCAATTGCAACTGCAACTGCCTTCTCTAACATAATGCCCTTCCTTTTCAAATTGTTATTATGTGTACGAGTATGTTTGAATAAACTCTTCACGAATGTCGGTGTCTGTCTCTCTGGCTGTTTGTCTGTCTATCTTAAACTTCATCTATTTGCCGTCCACCACACCACACGACTCGGGTTCGAATTCGTGTCCAATTGTGAAAATTCCTCCTCGTTTCAGAGAGACTCTGTCTTCGAGGGGGTTATAAAAATAACACTTTCTATTATATTTTCATTTTCTTTCTTTTTTCGCTAAGACTGGCGTGCGCTAAAGGAGCAACTAACCAACAACAAAATCCCAAAAGCAAATGTAATGTCGACTTTATGATTGCAATGCAACTCGTCTAGTCGAGGCAGTATGCCTATAGTAACATTCGCGCCAGCCGTAGCTTGTGGACTAGGTACGTTAGCCATGCGGCGCAACAGTCGTGATTGCCTTATTATTTACGATCCGAGGAGTTATAAGTCAAGGTGCGTTTGATGGTGAATTCGTTCACCAAATTCGTGGCCATTTATAATAAAAGTGCAGCGCAGTATATTTGTAACAAATCCAAAAAGCCAGCTGTCAAATTTAAAAAGTTCAATGCACATGCACACATGTAGAAATATGAATGTTTTCGAAAGTCAGGGATTTAATTTTTTTTGGGATTAAATATTTGGACAGATGGATAATAATTAATCCATTGCAATGAGTTGTTTTAAATCTCATAGACGACATAAAGCCATAAAAGCAAAAGTAATTAAAATAACATTTCCAAAATGGGTTGTTGTTGTTGTTTTAAGCAAATTATTTTTAAATACATCGAATTATTTCGCATAAAACAGAACACGCAGATAAAAGGAATATACAAATTAAAATGGATTATTTTATGGGTAATCCAGGCGAATTCGATAATGGGTTTTTCCTCTTGCAATATAATCCCAGTAATTCATTTACATTTTAACACATAATCCTACAAAATTTATTGCTGTACATGTAGTTTGTAGAAGCCCTGATGTTTTTAGCGCTCATTGTCCTAATTGTTTTTGGATTATGCATTGGCTATAAAAGAGAATTGGGTACTAAATTTGGAAAAGATTATGTTTATTCCCTTCAAACTTCCACATATTTAAACGTATATCCTCCATTTGCTATCTGGGTGTTAAGTCACAACCATGTTCTCTACGTGGTCCATAAGCTACAGTCCGTTATCTGAATGTCAAGATTTTATACCAACTTGAAAAAGAAAACCGTTTTCCCAAGTGCACTTTGATAGGTACTTCTCTGTGAAAATATCCTCACAAAAGAATATTTTTATATCCTCCATTTTGTTTTTTTATTTCCAATTCAATTTATCAACCACCTGTCAAATCACCAATTAGCTCACTTGACACACCAACACACACGCACACATACCATTTTCTTCTTTTACGGACAAAATGATAACACGTTACGATTTAATTTAAGAACTCTTAGTCACTTTCTGTTTTCATGACTAAATTACTTTGTCATTGTCTTTGTCGGCACTTGAAATAGCTTTTAGCTATTGAGGCTACACGCATCGCTTCTGTGATGTAGGAACACATCTGGGCTACATGATGTGAGCATGACACAAAAGCAAAACAAAATAAACGCCTATTTGTAACGAAAAACACAATTTTGTTTTTGTCGGTAATTGAAAAGATTATAATTGTGAAGAGGCTTAAGAGTCTTTGAAGGTGATAGAACATTGGTTTTAAGCTCAATTTCTGACGGATAGATAGGCCGATTACATGGGGATGATAAATTACACAATAATCATTATTAAGTGCGCTACATTCAGGAATGAAGAATTTGCGCTAAAAGTGAGCAACAAACAAACCTTAGTGTACTGCAAACCACGGGGGAAATTAATCGACCTAATTTATTTCAATTGAACTCGGTTTGTTAAGTTGTGATATGTGCGAATAAACAACAACAATCCGATGAGTAATGATCTTTTGAATCCGTCCGTAAACAAAGAAGTGAAAGGAAAACACAAACACAGATGCACAGAAATATATTTTTTGAACTCACTGAGGGTTGAAATGTGTATTTTAATCTGTGATTCATTTGTATCGATTTGTTGATTGGGATTCTCTAAAGAATTAAGGGCCCAGTAGATTAATGAGAACAAAAAATAATACAAATTGCATTGAGGTTAAATTTAAAGTTTCGTGTTTAGGACAGGTATACAACAATTCATTCATTTCGTTTGAAAAGTATCTATAGAAATGAGCTGTACGAGTATTATGAGGAATCAAAAGGTGGGGGATTAATTTTAGTTTTTTTGAAGTCATTTTCTTTCTGAGAAATTCAATAAGCATTTAATTAAACAATATTTCACTGAGAGGTGAACCATGTGAGACTCGACTCCACTAATTGTTTTGTGGATAAGACTGTAGTTTTTGCGTCAGTGTTTTTTCAAAGTGTAATGAATTTTATGGCCTAAATTATTTATAATTATAATTTTTTTTTATAATTCATGATAGCTCTGTTTCCAATCAGTTTTAACGCTCTGTTCTGAATTCTATCCAATAAATGGAGAGAAGATTGAGCAGTGCCTGCCCAAAGGTGTGAGTTATACTCGAGTTTTGGACGTATAAACACCTTATAAATGGTAGCCAGATCAGAAGGGGTGAAAAATTTCTTACATCGATATATAAATTCCTAAGCATTTAGCAGCATTCTTGGCGGTCTCGAGTATGTGATCATTCCAACGATGATCGTGGTTAACACACATACCGAGTACTGAGAGCTTTTCGGTTTCTTCGATGCAAGTGCCATTCAGCGACAATGGCATTAGGGGAACATTTTGCTTCAACGACAATAGACAGCATTGAGTTTTCGAAGCATTAAACTACACATGGTTTTTTTTACCCATTTAAAAATGCTGTAAAGATCGGAGTTTAATGAGCTTATCATACGATACCGTTGCAATTCCACTTCCGAAGGAGATGGACGTGAATTTGGGAATGAGTACGAAAAGCTCAGAGTAGAGTCGTCGGCAAAACAATGAAGTGGATTAGAAGTTTCAAACAAGAGATCATTTATAAAAATGAGGAAGAGAGTCGGAGACAAAACGGAGCCCTGGGGAACACCAGCATTTATTTTTTGAAGATCAGACTTAAAACCGTCCAATACAACATGTATTGAACGATCTAGAAGGTAATTTCTAATCCAATGAATAAGGGTTTCGTTGATGCCAAACGCACGCATTTTCGATAAGAGAGCCTGGTGCCAAACTCTATCAAATGCCTTAGAAATATCAAGCGCAATAATCTTACTTTCTCCAAAACAATGTAAAGATCAGTTCCACTCTTCGGTGAGATATGCCATCAGATCACCAGTGGAACGATTGCTGCGAAAGCCGTATTGCCGGTCATTAAGAAGATTTCGATCTACGAGATATTTCGAGGGGGAGGAAGGGTCACCTTTTTTAGGAACAGGCTGGACAAATGCTGTTTTCCATCTTCTAGGGAAGATTCCAGAACAGTAGGAGCGATGGAAAAGCTTACGCAATGGTTTTGCCAGCTATGAAGAACACCTCTTCAGAAGAATGGGGGGTATACCATCAGGACCAGCGGATTTGTTTATATCCAGATCTCGAAGGGCTCTTGCAACTGTACGAGTGCGGAAATATACCTGTCCCATTGAATGATTTACGTTCTCAAGTACAGGAGGGGCAAGGTTGCTAACAGGCAACGTGGAGCAGCAAAATGAGCTGCAAGTACATTTGCCTTCTCTCAAGAGCTAGTTATCGGTTTGTTGCTTTGGTGGAGCGACAACTCTTGAAGAACCAGAGTTTAGTGACTTACAACTCTAAACCATTCCTGAACTCTTGTTGTTTCCAGCAAAGAAGCTAACATACACGTTTTTGCCAAGCCCGACCGACAAGAGATATTCCTCTTGGCAGTAACCCTGAAAAAATTGATTTTATAAATCAGACCTTCGTTCAATGCACGAACCATTATACCAAGGAGACAGGCATCTTAATGCCCAAAGCATGTAAATGTTAAGAACAAGATAGCTCTTGCAAAACATAGAATCGCCTATTTTTTTTTAGATGCTTTACGCGGAGTTCATATTTCAGTAATGATACCTTCAACCCAAACTTGGTTGGTGATTAAATCCTTGCATCCTACCAAAACATCACTTCCGGATTGGAAGAGTTGTGCCTGTAAGCCTTCAGATCCAACAGCCTAGTTGTTCTATCTTTTCTATACTGAGTGATGTAAATTTGTCCTGATTGACTGGATGAGAATTCCCTTCTTGCCAAATCACTCGCTCTATATGTTACCCAGGAAGCGGATGTTAGGTACAACAGCCATGGTCGGGTTTCGTATTGCAAAACCCTGATCTCCATGAGCTGGGAGGCTCAGTCCTCCCTTCACTTGCAATACCGGCGAATGCAGATCTTCTCTAACCTCTTTCTTGTCAGACGAACGCCTTCACCATCATGCGAATGGTCCTTTCTTTGTGGGTACTGAAACCACTGATTGTTGGCTTTTTAGGTGAGCGATTGCACAGCGGAAATATCTTCGTTCAAGTGCTCGTCGTAGACTCTTAGCACATAGGAGCTCCAGATGAGCAAAGGCTTCCAATGTCGAATTTCTTTTTATGATCGGTTCTCAACTTCTTTTCGATCTGCAGGTGAGCTCTGCATTTCTCTGCTACTTGAAAATGGGCACAGTCAACATAAGTGCCTTATGCGAAGATCATTACATGGTTGATTTGGTTGGTGGTTCGACCGTCTAGTGAGCGGATGTTTAAAGTGTGGTTTTTTAGTCTTGAAAACCTCATTTTTTCGGAGCTTAATTTTGATATTTTAAGAACTTCGGTCAACATACTCCAGGCACCTGTGATGGGTTTCGAATGCCCTACTTATCTACCGAATGGCCATCGCGTTAGATTGGTTGATGGCTTATGGCGTGGTATGTTGGCTTGTGATGGTGTTGATGTCGGTTTTTCTTCGGCACATCCAATGATAGTGGCTCCGTGATAGCAGTATGCATCCAAACGTGGCTTACTTACTCATTGCTTCACTGCATACATGGCATCAGGGGCGACATCTTCTCCATTTATCTTCTTTAGCAAAGTCCAAACTGAAGTCGCAATCCTGTAGAAACCATTGCAAAACATTTCATCTACCATCTGACGGGCCATAAGACTAATTCAAAGTCCTTCTATGATTAAATTTATAGTATACAAAATTAAAGCAAAAAACTAAGCTAAAACCTGTGTTACTAAATAACAATGACATGCGATTAGGTGTTATGTTCTTCCCCTTTGCAATAAGCCTTTTTTTCTGTTGCAACTTTTTTCTCCTAATGAAACTTGAGATGTTCTCCAGAGATTCCCATAAGTATTGCCCACTATCGCTCGCCCCTATAACACCTCTCAGTCCTCTTGCCTTCCGTTCAATTGTTATGTTCGTCGACACACCAACTTTGACGTTTCAGTCTAAATACGTCTTGTGCTGATTTTTCTGCTGCTATTTGCTTGCTGCTGGTGCTGGTTAAGTGTTTGGTTCGCTGACTTTAATGGCAGGTATTGCGGTTAAGAGTGTGTATATTGCTGGTGTTAGAGTTTTATTTTTATGGCGCGACGTTACCTTTTCGAATTTCAAACTACATTTTTTTTTGTACTCCTTACTGACGGTAAGTACCTACCTATAGTCTCTCTAATGGAATTCCGAGGCAGGTGCTGCACAAAATTGTTGTCAGGTTTTGGTTTTGTGGTTTTTTTCTTCTTCTTCTTCTTCTTCAATATTTGCCTGCGTTTCTCTTGGTTAAGATTTCACATCTGGTTCGATGTACGTATGGATATACTCGTATGAGTTTAAATAGGAGATGTATTTGTTCAAGCAATTTATGTTGCGTTTTTATGGCGCATTTTGTGGTAAGTACCTATACGTATGTGAATTTTTATCTATTCAGAGATTTATTGGTGGCGCATATCTAATAAGCGTATGATTTGAAAATTAAGTGAGATTTCAATATTGGAAAGTAAAATTAAATGAATGGATAAGGAATATATTGGACCGGTAAAGACGTGTTTAAGATTAATTTTTGTTTGTCTTAATTGCATATGAAAATTAACATAGACTAATTAAGTTTTAGCAAACTATAAAATATCCATTAGGTGGTTGGATTGGATCCTCTTCTGCGATAAGTTTTTATCTTTCCTAAATTTCGACAAGAAATCTTAAAGGTGAATGTTTAGTTTAATATTTTGACGTGCTTGAATTTAGCGACAGGAGGTTTGTCCGAATAAATGATGTTTATAAAGTAACTTTAGATACTGGAGCCAGAAACAAAAAGTATCACTTTTTTCATTCTTCCTCAGAAAATCCAATAGGTTTGATAAAACCACTGATGGATGGCTGATAGATGGTATTGTGTTTATGGTACCCTGTAAATTTTAATTTCCTACCTTATGAAATTAACCTTTTGTTTAGTTAACTTAACACTGTGGCTGTTTAATAAAACAGAACATCGTCTTAACGACTTCTTTTTGCTCGTGTAATCTTTACTCTGCTATGCGTTTAATTGAACATTACACAGTTAAATTAAATACTACGTTATTTTATCTATATTTTATTTAGTGTAAAATTCACAATAGGCCGTGTAAATTTGTCAAGCAACTTCCGGTGATTCAACACGACCTTTTAAATATTCAACATGATTGAATCAATGATGTGTTGAAAAAAACAACCTGATAAATCTGTTAAAACCTGTTTGATTGTACCTGAATTTTTTTTTTCTGAGTCTAGCTAGTAAAGTATTCTATAAAAGTTTACAATGTAGGTAGGTGTTTAGTCAATACATATTTTTGAGTCATCTTTATATAACCTTCACAGCTCATACAGTTGTGATACAGTTTTGTATTTATATATTCGAGTTTTAAATATTTATGTAGTAATTACATATTTCAGTGTAGCTGCTCAAAAGTAATGTAAAAAGTACACATCGTCAATATTTACTACACCTTTGACTAGACGAGCCCTGTACTCAGATTGAATATTCATACTATGTAACCAGTACCTATAGTCTAGCCAATAAGTTCTGATACACGATTTTAAGAGCACATTCCTCATAACTTCCTAAAGGAATAATACTTTTTCGAAACACATACAAACATATGTAAAGAATGAAAGCTAGTTTTATTTCTTTCACCTTTTGATCAGATCGGGCAAAATTCGAACCAAACTTTTGAACTTTTAAAACCACTCAGAATATCATAAATTTTTGTTTGGCGATAGGTCGTTTTAATGAACTTTCAGAAGTAGAGGACATAACAATAAGTGATCGTCTACGCGTCGCTCGAATGAGTGCGATAGTTAAATTTGTGCGTAAACGAATTGAAAGAAATCCTCTCCGGAAGCAGAAGATTATATAAAGAGAATTGAATATATCCACCAGATCCATGCCAAGGCTTGCATTCGAGATAATCTTTATATGAAAGCCTATCGCATATCAATAGGATATCTCTTAAATCCTAGACTTAAAACAAATTACACTTGAAAGAAGCAAAATACTTTTACAGTGATACGATGTTAATGGACACAAAAATGTTCTGTTTACAGTTCAAAACCTTTTCACAATAGAAAAGTTTTTAACAGACAATATTATGCGACGTCGTTATCCGAAGAAGACGTCATCAGAAGAAGAATAGTCCAGCGAGGACACCACCCCGATTCTGTAATGGTTTTGTAGGGTGTAGTGTCACATCATTGAATTTTTGTGAAAAAGATGTAAAAAAAGGTGCAAAAGTGTATCAGGAAAATTTTTTCGAGGGTTTAACAATTACTCCCTTCAACGAGGAAAGATGGGTCTTCCAATAAGACTCTGCTCCGTTACACAAAACCAGACAAGAGTGGCTTAAGTCAAATATTCCCGATATTATTGCGGCTGCAGATTGGCCGACGGGGAGTCCAGATTTGAATTCACTGGATTACAGTTTATGGTCCGAACTGGACAACATGTCCTGTAAGACTTCTCATCGAAGTTTGGATAGCCTAAAAGCTGCTTTAATAAAAGCAACGTCTTCGATACCCATTGACATCGACACTTTGTGAACGGTCAGTTTTCCATCTTAACTCTACACCCTGTGTTAAGGAGATTCACTTAAATATTATTTAATACCCAATTTTTTGAATAAAAAAGGTTTTCCTTAAAGCTTATTTTTAGAGTGTCAATTATTTCAATTTGCTTCCTAAGGAATCAGATTCAAACTCTGAGTAAATATTTTAAAGAAAAGGGTCTCAGGTTTTTAAGATGAATTTAAGTCAAGTCGAATTACAGACAGATAGATGAACGCAAAAAGAAAGAACTACGAAGTCCACATTTATCATCTTGTAATGTCAGTATTTGATTGCGATTTTGTTACCAATGCAAAACTTGACCTTCCCACTACATTATATCATAAGCAAATACTACATCATTTATATTCTTCACAAATATTTCCACGACATCAATTTAAAATATACTTTTTATTCCTGCTCAACCAAACGTACTTTAATTTAAAAAAAAGAGGACACAAATGCCATGAAGAAGTTTAAGAGCTTTGTGCTTTTCAATTTTCTTTCTGATTCTATCCTTGCTGGTAGGTGACGAAAAAGAGTTGCCTATTATGCATACCTATATAAAAAAAACTAACACAAATGAATTTCAACGAATGGAAGCATTAGAAGAGGACCAACCTGCACTCAACCAGAGAGAAGGATTTACTATTCAATATGACAGAATGGTGGTCTTGTTTTTCCGCTCTGCTTTGTCTTTCTTGTATATGAAATAGAAGTGAGAAGAAACTGCTCTTTCTTCAATTTTATTTTAACCTACTTGTTATCTGAAATTAGTATAATTTTATTTTTAATTTATGGTTAAGTAAAAAAAAGCAAGTTGATCCAATTCTTTAAATGTAGGACAAGATGATAAGATAAATGACTTCGGTTGCTTTCAAAATTTGAACAGTTTTCTTTTACAGCATTTACTCGAGCTGTAGCTAGAGCCTCGCTTGAAATATGTACCAGTAAGTAATTCGGCTACGAATTAGGGACTTGTCGTTAGCCAAAGTAACACTAAACTGATGTTTTCTACTATCAATCCTTAAATACCCCAACCACTCTACTCCGACTCAATTACCAAACTATTTCTGTGTCTTCAAATGAACGACATTTGCACGTAGCCCTTGATTCTTAATTAAACTGGAAACTGGCTGCACGATCATGCTTAACTGATGTCTTACTGCATCTATACACATTATATATCTGTCAGGGCGTTATGATGCAGGTTACAGTGGTATTGCGAGCAATGAATGACAGACCAAGGCAGGGCAAAGCCACTATCATGGCAACGTGTTCCCGGTCATAAGAAAAAGCAGGGTATTTCTATATACTATACTCAACTCATTGACGTAGTAGTGCAGGAAAAGGAAACAGCCTTAGATTTCCTCTGTAAATGTCTTTCTCTGGCCAGAATAAAAGAACAATAACTTCGAAAAAAAAAAAACATTTTTTACGACCCTGACGAAATCGCTCTAAGGAAATTAAAGAATAAATGAGATTTAAAACATTTATAAGCCTAAATTTTTCATAAAAAACAGACAAAAAGTTTGAATACTATTTTAAATTATTGTTAGGATACCAAAATTGCTAAAACATGAGTAGGTAGATAGGTGGTAGAAATGGCGAGCACTGCCAGTCTAGACTTGTGGCCTCGGATGGAATTAATATGGAAAATTGTGTACATTCTCAAGGAGTCATCCAGTTTGGATTAATATGAAAGGATCTAGTAGGTTTTGATGTATCTTATTGTGTGATTACTTTTACACAATCATCCAGAAATTGCATTACTCACTCAACCGGACCATTACACTCATCCGACACAATCTACGCTGTGCCAAGCTAGGAAGCTGAAACAGTAGCCAATTCGATTGAGTGATCATCCGGCCCCCGCACCTCCGTTAAAGACCTTAGTTCGCTAGATCGGGATTTAAGGAGTCAAACATAGGTCCCAGCACAGAAGTAATCGAAGTTCGGCTTAGAGTCAAGTCTTTGATCTTCATTTTCGAAAGTTTGTCAATGTCGTCAAAAAATGTCCTTTGTGAATAAAATATCCAAATGGACGAATGTTTGTTCATTTGTCAATCGTTGATCGATCTCGTGTGAATAGTCCTTAAGACTTAAAACTTAAAAAAAAGGACTGTGCGAATAATTTTCGTGAATTTGTTTTGAAAGAAAAAAACACGTCGCGTAAATTTTATTCTCTTACGACAAATTTATGCCAAACTTGCGACGGATGTTTTCATATTCTTTTTGTTTTTTGACCGACATCAAAATTCAGAAGCTTCTCTATCGTGTTCTCCGTCAAATACCTTAGGCCGTGAGCTAGGGGACAACAGTTTTTTTTTTTAAAGAAAGCTCATGAACCGGACGATCGCTCAATTAGATTGGCTCCGCTTTAGCATCAGTCAACAAAATTGCCTATAGTTGGGCACATTGTAGATGCTTTCAAGTACAGATGGCGGAGTTTTAATATGTTTACACTAATGGCAGTATATCTTTGAAACTCTATTATCTGTCATCACTAAGTTTCGCACTTTTTGTTAATCGAATGATCGCAAATTCGTACCAACTTTGTGACAGGTTAATGGCTTGTTCCGCATAAAATGGAATTTTGAGTGTCTCAGTGCTTTGAAGAGTATGGCAAAGTTCTCTTTCGAGGTCATTAAAATAGGACCGACGTCTTCCGTTCTGGTTTTTTTTTTCATCATTTTATCCAGTTTACTCGTAGTATGACCAGTGAATGAAGTTGATCTTTCAAAACTAAATTAAGGTTCAAACTAACTTTCTCAGTTCAATACAACGGTAGTCTTCTTTCAGCAAAACATGTTAATGTAATCTTTGGGCTTCCATTTTTAAATTCTCCTATCTCAAATAAATTTTACTGGATTTCTTCAATTATTCCAGGAATGTAATCACTTTATAGTTAAATTATCAATGATCATTCTCCCTTGATACTTAGCTTACTAGCTCACGTTACAACACTCGTTAAAAATTATGAAAGAAAAAGCAGTTATCGTAATAATTTGATTCACAAAAACTGTGCGCAATACTTCATAAATCTTTCACTTTTCATTACACAATCATTGCCATACAGCATTTCGCGAATCACACCCGAAGGTCGTTCTCAATAAAAATGCTGCCCTCATACGTCATACCCTATAAAAAAAGTACCAAAATGTACAAAACGTACGCCTGTGTAGTGGTCCTAATTAAATTACCCCATGTTCGCACTGAACGAAATTTTATGAGGGTTCCAGATTACTATAATCAAAAAGCACAAAACTCTCCTTCTCGACCACATGTTGCTTGAGTTGAAGGAGCGAATTATATTGCCTGCTGCGAGATCATATACGCCATATGTTCCTTCTGGTTATAGGTATAGTTTTAGTATCAGACGTCGCCGTCGTCGGCGTCGATGTTTCAGGCTGCCATATTTGGTTGCAGCCATGTGCCAAAAAAATGACATCATGCCACTTGGCTTGTGTTGATTATCGAGTGAATTTCACGCATAATCTGGCCATCAACATCTCGTCGAGCGGTGACAATTATTATTGATGACATTATTCGCTGTCAAGTGTCTCAGACATGTTATATAGCAAAAAAGTGAAAATGTCAAAAAGAAAGTTAATGATGCCGGACCGCAGGTCATTTTTTTTGTATTACTGTCACAGATGTGTGATGTGTATGAATCGAGGTTAGATCAAATTCTGTATGCAGGTGGTATATTAAACGAGAGAAAACCAAACATATCTAACCCAAAATAAAAGTAACAAACCAATTGTTTTCTCTCCTGTCATTAACTTTCACACGTCAGAACCATATTGAAGGAAATGTCAAAAAATGCGAGAAAAATGTATCAAAAACTCCAATCACGTACAGATACAGAAAGGCTAAGTAGCATTAATTTAAAGTTAAAGAAAAAAAAAACAAAAAAAACTGCACTCGCACTGTAACTTTCTTGCAAGCGAAATCAATTTTCACCATCTTCTTTTTCTGTTAATTTTTGTGGATTCTTTCCCATTTGTCTTCAATTCTTTTCAGTTGTTCATGTTCAGTTCGTTTCTTATGTGTGTAGGTTTTTTTTCTGTTTGATGAATGTCTTGTGTAGCAGTGTGTCTGTTGTTGAATTCACTTAACTTAACATGAAGTAGTTAGGTTAGGTTTCTTCTCTGAGAATGTCGTCTGTACCTCACCGCAACCACTTGTAAAACTCAACTCAACTCACAGTGGCAGTTGTGTCTGAGTCCTTGAACTTGAACAAGAGAAAAAAAAAATGAATTCTACACCACGGGATTATAAGAACTGAAGAAATGAAATAAAAAGCAATTGAAAATATACCGTCAATGACAAGTAGATGAGTAAACTCTTCATACAACATACTAGTATGAAAACGTGAGAGAGTGAAAAAAATGACACTTGAGGCATTTTATCCACTTCAGGCGCTAAGTGTACCTACCTACATAGTACAAAGCATAAAACCTCTAAACTAAAAATGCAATTCAAACAGAACTTGAAGCCTGAATTAGATTTAACTTGTCCTTGATGTTTTTTTTTCTTATAATTTTGTCTTGTCATTGTTGGCTTTCATCGTAAAGTATAAAATAAAAGAATTCTTCAAAGTGTAGGGGAATGGCTAAAGTTGTCAATGTAGACTACATGATGAATAGTTGGACAACGGGAGGTCATAACCTATCTATCTAGATAATTAAAAAAATAAAGTTTTAAATATTCTTCTTAGAAGCTACCGAAAAATACGACTGCTCTTCCGTTTAAACTGATTAAGTTTATTACATAATTTGAATGGTACACAGTGGATCATATTAAGTTTTTCAGTTCAAAAATTCATAACTCTTAGACAAATTAACATTTCGTGTCAATTTTTTTCTCTGCTGAGGAAAATTTTCAAGGGTAAACAATTGACTACTAGATTAAAATCATAATAATGACGTTTCAGAATCTAATAAGCTATTTTATTTAAAGTGTTAGAAATACATTTCAACGTAAAAAAGAAATTCAAAAATTAATCACTGAAATATTAGCAAGATGTGTTAAAATTAATTCGAGCAAATCAGTAGCGAACCATTTATTTTTTCGAATGGTTTTCCCAATTCTAACACTTTAAACTGAAAACCCTAAAAATATTTGTGTCTTCTCTAAATAAATTCTCTCTGACATAGCTCATGCAAAACTAAATTTTTAAGTTTAAAGCCTTGTACGCAGATTGCGCTTAGTTTTAGCTCTCACACTCCCTCCATATATCAGCTTAATTTTAAGCTGAATTTTGACATAAGATCTTTGTTTAGAATACTAAGGTAGTCTGTGACGCAATTAGCGCTGACTCAATTCCATTGTGACCCATAACCCAGGTAAGAGTGACCTTGAAAATAATGTTCAGACTCGCAAGCTCATCCCGAAACTGCTAGAGGATTAACAAGCCGACAAAATGACTTTAACATCCGTCTGGTTTTCTGTAAAAATGGCTGCATTCCAGTTTTGATTTCAGTCTAGTTTAAGTATTTTGCATGTTTCCCTTATTGCCAGTAATTCAACTTGAAAGACATTTGCAAAATCAGGTAGACGAAAAGACCTAGAGATATTTTAACTGTCTCAGAGACAGAGAACTTTTTCCAAACGACACAACACTCTCATATTTTAGCCATCAGTCGAAGTCTCTCATCACAACATTAACAGTATAGTCAGTGCTTGTCGAAATAATGTCTGCTAGGATGTTTAATATTCCTGGGTCCGTGTGTCAACTTTCGGATTCTTTTGACTGCAAGATACTAGATATTTAAAATATAAGTAAAGTAAAAAAAGTAAGGAAAGAAGTTTAAAACATACGTTGAGGAGGATTGTAGAGCCCCCGTGGTGCCAATGCTAGCTGTTCTTTGAACTGTATGTGAAGATCTGACGTAAAGCTTTGGAAACGTCCACAAAACCATCTCGATTGCGAGCCCCACTTTTTTTAGCATCAGTTTAGCTTGGTTAACCCCAAGTCCACATCTCGTGGCCCAGGAGCTAACTTTTGTACTCACAGGGGTAGGAGTGTCGTTTCTTTAAAACCGGAGGTATGGAATTTTTGAACCCAATACCCCATAAAACCCAGAGAGCAAGCTATCCCCAATGCTATTAACACCAGATCCGGTTAAATTTGAGCGATGGTCTGTGCTATGATCAATTTAAGGTCATCGGTCGATTGTGGTTTTTACGACTTCAGGAAATCCCACAAGAAAAAGTCTTTAGCGGGGTCATATTCACGACAGCTTGGCGAGAGCTAGATAGAGTTCATGGAGAATGTTAATCGTAACCACTTTCACGACCCGCAGCGATGTTCTCGGTCGATCTTGAAGTATGAATGTTGGCTAATTGATTTACGAACCAGTCGTCTCAAATTTAACAACCAAATGTTGAAGAGTCGATTTTGAAGGGACACTACGTCTACCGTACAATTGTCACAACGACCGCAACGTTTACACTAATGAACTGAACACTTATTTTGAATAATAAATTTGTATCATTTGGACGTGCTGTTCAGTCGTGTAACTTGACTTGCCATGGTGGTTTGGTATCAGTAACTGAATAATGAACAGAAGATTTCACAGATGTCACCGAAACAGCATGGCCGCCAAAATTTGCCCGCGTTAATTGAAAAAACCCTTATGATCTAACGTAGCCCAAATCCTTTCTTCTATGACTAAGCATGGAGATTGTGTATTCTCTAATATAATCCAAAGTCAACGAGTGATTCTTAAATGAATTCGGTTAGAACGTTAAAAGTTCCTTCTACGTCTAAGAAGGCAAGAAGTGTATAAGGAACTTCCAGTTCTTGCAGTTTTTGCAGCATGATTGATAATGGTACGGGCCTGAACAAAGTGTTTATTATGACGAGTCCTAAAACAACCTCATTAGACCTAAAACTCCAATCGACATTTGGAAAATAAAAATTCAAGTCGACTCTAGTCAGTCTAAACAAGTTGAAAAGATGTTTAAGTTAGTATTTTCAAAGGTTGCTTTTCGGATATTTGAATACTGTGCGTACAGGTCCATGATTGGTGTATTTCATCTCAAATGGAAAACATTAGAGAGTTTGGGTGGCATTGTATGAAACCTTGCCTTGGATTACCTAACGGAACGCAATAGTCGGATACTATTTCAACCAGGTTCCATGTGATGGTACAAAGAGAAAGCTGATTTAGGGCCACATGGCAAGGGCGATGCTCTATATGAATAGCTTAATTTTTGTTGCTAAACACCCTATCAACGAAAAGTATATGAGTGTGTGTGTAAATGGCTATATCCTGCCTCACGCATTCTTCTGTTAAGACAGACGTCATGCTAAGAGCCGTGGCTAGGCGTCTTCTTTATGGTCGAGAAATTCCCTCATAGTTTCGTTGTCCAGCCGCTACACATAAAAATAAGAAAATATTTTTTTTCCGGGGTGCTTCGTCTTACGAGAAAGAAAATTTGGTCTTAGTTTGCTTTGAGCTCAAAAAGTTTACATTGATTAGTCACCAAAGGTATAATGTTGTTCAAGAAAACTGCGCTTACCTGACGAATGAACATAAACTTTTGAAGAAACAAATCAATCAAGATTGCCCTAAGCTAAACATGTACATTTATCCGGACATGCTTAGGCTAAACTGGGTTCGACTTAGGACATAATAATTTGGCCTCAAATAGGGTTCGGCCGGTAACATATGTACATATTTCATGAACGTATATTTTTAGAAAGGTGTTACTTCTCGAACTTGACTGCTTTAGGAGGAGTAAAAATTTTGTCTTTTTAAAAGCTTTCAAAAAATTAAATCACTCTAATTTGTAGACAATGTAACATCTGCCATTAAAACAACTATCAAGTTTTTGAATTCAAACGAATTAAGCCTCCATAATATGCGGAAAACATTACAATCCACTTAGCCAGCGCGTCAATGTCTTCCCATAAAATTTAACTTTAAAATGAACATTTGTATTCCAAAGCAATTCCATTAATTTCCTCGTGATTGTATGTAAATTACAACAAACAAACAAAATTGTGTGAACTAAAAAAAGTCATTACAATTTTAAAACAATTTTATAGCTCGCCATATTTGCAGACATCATTTTTGTCTGCCAACTTGTATATATATGTACTTGCTGCTGAACCGGCTTCGAAGTCAACTTTTCTCCTTCGATAATAATCGTTGCGTTGGCATAATCAAAATAAAATGACAAAAAAATATTCACAGATGAAAACTCTCTTTTGGTGGTGCCTGTCTCATTGTTCGGTACTTTGACAAACTAGGCGTAGTTAACCCGCGCACCTAAATAAAAATGAATTAGTTTAAATGACGAAAAACAAAACAACTATGTCTTTAATTCAGCAAAAGCATTTGCCGCCGTTTTACAGACAGACTTCGCTGTGCATAAATAGACGTGCTATAAAGAAAGCCTATTAAGATTCATTTGGAGTTTTCACTTTCTCAAACGAGGCGTGCAATATTAAGCCAATTTACTTGCGCGCCCCGGCAGCGACTCATACTCCGCTGTCAAAACTGAAATTGACACAGGCAGGGCTCTCATGGCTTTTAAATAATGACAGTAGACTTGATGACAGTATAAACAATAATATAATCGTTATGGGAGGATTATTATGGCACATAAAATAGATTTTCCTTATTACATCGCCCGCCATGTTGTCATTCACGTTATGAGGTTGTCTTGTAGCTTATTATTTCAGTTATTACGTAAATTACTTCAGGGAGAAAGTTCAATATTGTGATAGGTTGTGAAGAACATAATTATAGCAATGTCAAGTAGTGTCAAAGATGCTTCATTGTGGTTTATTTTACAACTGTTAATTTTGCTAAATTTTTATTTTATTTAAAAAAAATCAAATTCATTTGCTGATTTTGTGTCCTTTGTTTCATTACAGGACTTTATTGTGTGAGCTGAACTTTTACTAAACTAAAAGCTGCATCAAAGGTAAGTCATATATGTATGTATATCTGTTCAAATGTAGGACAAGGGAATCCTGTTTTGGGTCTGTTGGGATTATTGTTTCAGTCCGAGAAAAATACGAGTAGGTACTTTGGAAAATTCATAACCTTTCTGTTGTCAAACGGAAACTGAACCCGCGCCCTCTCTTTTAGCCCAGAAGAGATATTCAATAGTTTCTGTTATAGTTCTTTAACCTATCATTTCTAAAGCTGCTTTTAGGATCCAAAGAGACTCAAGTGGGTTATTGGATCATCTGTTCAAATATACTCAATAATATACAATTAAACTCAAGCTTTGGAAGAATAAAGGCCTTATAAATTTCAGGCTGAACAAAAGGGGTACAAAATTTCTTCGATTGTCGAAGGAAACCTAAGTACATCAGCGTTTTTGGTGACGGCGAATATGTAGCCCTTCAACAAAAGGTGCTCTGTGATGCATATACTAACAACTGAAAGCTTTTATGTTTCTTCAATTCAAGTGCCGCTCATGGAAAGCGGCATAGGGTTTGGGTTGCGTTTTAAAGACAGAAGACATAATTGAGTTTTTGAAGCATTAAATTGTATTCGGGTTTTCGTTTTCATATTCATTGAAGAATATGAGAAAGAGAGTCGGAGACAAAATTGAACCCTGGGGCACACCATCATTTATTTTATGAATTACAGACTTAAAACCCATCCAAAACAACTTGTATTGAACGGTTCGAAAAGAAGCTTCTAAGCCAACAAAGAACAGATTGATCAATACCAAATGAACGCATTTTCGATAGGGGAGCTTGATGTCAAACTCTATCTGATACTTTTAAAATCTCAAGTGTAATAATCTTACTTTCTCCAAAGCGATGAAAAGGTTTGTGCCACTGTTCAGTGAGATATACCACCAGTGGACCTAATGCTACGAAAGGCATACTGGCGGCCATTGAGATGCTTTTGTTATTCAAAATTGTTCATTTCTTGAACTGATAGTTTATCAGCTATTCGATGAACTAAAAAAAGAAGAGACGTAAGTGCAAATAAACGATAGTTAAAGAGGGAAGAAGATTCGACTTTATTAGGGACAAGCTACAAAAATTCTGTTCCGCATCCACTCGGAAAGAGACCAGAAGTAAAGGAAAAATTGAAAAGCTTACAAAGTGGGTTTTCCAGAGCTGAAAAATACCTATTCAGAACAATGGAGAGTATACTATCCGGGACAGCGGATTTGTGTACATCGAGATCCTTCAGTACTTTTGCAAATGTACGAGTGCGAAAGTGAAGACTTGTTCCATACAATCATTTACGCTCTCAAGTATAGGAGGTTTCATGACAATTTCTGGCAGGGTCGAATTAACAGCAAACTGTGCTGCCAACTTTTTTTTAAATGTGGCTTAGGCTGTAGCCGAATAAACTATACGGAAATGCAAACCCAGTGTGCCTTCATAAAACGCTTCAATGTTGCCTTTTTGGGGCCCTAAATAAATGGTTCCAATATAAATGGCATAATGTTATGTACGTTGGACTGCCATGCAGAAGGTCTTAAATTCGATTTTCAGCCGCTGCAAAAAAAGATTTTCAGGGATGTACTGTTTCTCGAGGAATCCTCTAAGAGGATCTCTTGTCATGAAAAGCGCTGGTCACATTAGCCGTTCGGAATCGGCAGAAAATTGTAAGTTCTGGTAGGTTAGGTTAGGTTAGTTTGCTGACAGTTGATCTTGTTACCGTCACACTTAGATCAATGTAGATCCGTTGTGATACCCTAGGGTTTGTGACCCCTTGTATGATACCTATGATAATCCTATGTTAACCCCGTTAAAGGTATAGATGGGTTACAGCAAGCCTTAGCCTGAAATGTCAGAGGGTATTTCTAAAGTATTTGATTTTGCTTGGAATGTCAGAGAGCTCCTCCAAGTCGCTGAAGAAGTGTCTCCCTAGATGTCTGTTTCTTAGATGATATAGCGCAGGGCAGTGACCAGGTAGTGAGGAGTGTCTTCATGTATTTCCTCGTCACCGCATCCTCTGCATAAGTCGTCCATACTGAGTTTCATCTTTCTCTTGTGGTAACCTAGTTGGTTGTGACCTGTGATCATGCTCACGGGAAGAGAAAGAGACTTTTTATTCAGTTGGATGATAACTTCGGTCTTTTGTTTACTGAAACTAGGCCATAAATTTCTGGTTGTAAGACAGGAATCGAGAGAGTTCGATCTCTTGTTTGCTACGGCTAGAATTTTACTCTTGATTACCTGTTTAGGATTACGGGGTGGGACTGTTGGTCTGCTTGATTAGGATCAAGTGTTGATCCTATTGCCAGCTCGTCAGCGCTTTCATTTCCTGGGACACCACTGTGACCAGGAACCCAGCAGAGTCTAATGTTGTGCTGTGTACCAAGAACCCTAATCTCTTCGCGACAGCAAGTTACAAGCTTCGATTTGATTTCAATGGCAGAAATTGCCGCTTGGCTATCAATGAAAAAGGTGATATCAGCTTGTGGTATTGCCTGTGGTAAGTCCTGGTAACACGCACACAGGAATGATTGATTGTTAAGCCAGTCAGCAGGTACTGCTTCTCTTCAAGCTATTGCAGCACCAAATTTAGTTATTTATATTTAGATGGGTCAAAAATCTGTAATCTGTCGGCTTCACCTACGAGTACATCAACTGAGAAAAATGAGGCTTTTCGGGCTTCAATATTGGAATTCTTAGGCGGCTTTCTGCGTACGTCTGGATTTTCCTATTGTTCAGTGAGCGAATTGTTCGCGATAACCTTCATTGAGATTGTACTGATCAGGAACTCTCTGAATTCTATATTTGAACATGAGTTCGTCGTTAGGTGTTTCTAGAAAACTTTCCATTGCATGCTATTTTTTATTCCATCAATCGTGCCTTGCATTGAACTAAAGGCATAGTGTGATGTGCAATTTTTTCAGCTGGGATTGTTAGTCCCCAGTTTTTTGAAGAAAATGAAATCAAAGTGACATTGCACGCCCGGTATGTGCTTGCGTTGGAAGAATTTGTTTGCACTATTTGAATAATCAGACTTATAGTAGACATTTGGTTTCAAGAAGACAGAGCAGCGGCTCACACTTAGAGGGCATGGGTGGGTGTTTTAAGGAAGCGCTTCATCTCAATAAAGGCCATTTGGAGTGGCCAGCCGGCTCTACCGATTTGGTCCCAATCTTTCTTGTTTTCTTTTTTTAATCCAACATTTATATCCACCATCTAAGGAACCTACAAGACCTGAAGGCCAAGTAGGTAGGTAGGTATAAATGGTGACCATTGGCAGTCTAGCCCAATCAGCACTGAAGTGCGCCATTTTGATACCATAACGTTTGAACCTAAGGATGGAATTGATATGGGAAATTGTGGACATTCTCACGGAGTCATCCAGTTTGGATAAAGTTCAAAAATAAGAAAGAATTTACATAGTAGGAAAATCACTCACTCAGCGGGACCACCACGCTCATCCGAAACCATCTAAACTTGTCAAACTAGGCAGTTTGTTGAAACAGTAGCCAATCCGATTGAGTGATAATCCGCAGGTGGAGGTGATAGCGTGCTTGGTAGTTTAAGGCGTGTCTGGGGCTCTGTGAACTCTGCTAGTGTTGCTACGGATGCACAAATCATGCACTAAGGTGTATGGGTGCTGAAGTGGTAATTCTGGTTTGATGTTCTAATGTGCACGTCCACTAATTTATCGGTGGGTCGGTATTGCTACCTCTGCACAACTCTATCACTTCCAGTTCCTATCGACCTCCTCGCGGTGCCTGTGATCAGGTTACGTAAGTAACTGAACTAACTAGATAGGAACAGTCTGGACGGTGTCCTTAAAGTAGGAATCTGTGTGTAACAACTCACCAGAGGGGTGCACATTCCTGGTTGATGGTTTCTAGCTCGACTAATTGCTGGGTTTATGTATCTGGGGCTGACAGGCCCTGAGTTTTGCAGGAACTCATCTGTAAGTGACCTTCACGGTGGCGAAGCTCGACCGGAAGCTATATTCTGGCACTACGGGAGATAGTGCTCAGAGGTTTGTGATCTGTCATGTCTTCGGGCTCTCTTATTCTATCTTCGGATAGAGAGTTGCAGCTGTCGCATGCGTGCTAGTATTCTTCATGCTATCTATGAGGTAGGCCCCCTTGTGGGAATATTGTGGTTTATTCCGAATGAGGAGACGCATGGTTTCCAGGCGTGCCTGGATTCAAGAGGTGTTAGAAAGACGTCGCCTCCAAGCAAGAGGTGTGTTCATGCCTGTACCATGTCACAGCTTTGCGACTGAGATGGCTTCGGATATGTCAGGGCTAATGGTCAGGACCCAATCTGACTCCGATGGACGTAGGCCTCCCATGGGGTTAAGCCATAATCGGCAGGTACTCATGTAAAACCAAACTTAGGTTATGAGTGATAATCCGGCCCATCGCACCGTAAACCTCTGTCAAAGAATTCAGTCCGCTAGCTCGGGATCTAAGGAGTCAAACAGAGACACAGAAGTACCCTAAGTTCGTCATATGGCCATTTAGTCGCGTCTAGAAAAGAGAACAACTCTTTGATCTTCATTTCTGTGTCGTCAAAAAAAACTCCTCCTAGTGATCGTGCTCTAAATTCGGCCAGAGCAGGGCATTTGCATAGGAAATGGATGAGTGTTTCCTTTTCCCGCTGGTCCCCACAGCTATGACACTGAGTGTTGTGGGGGAATGATTGTCTTTATCGAATTGTCAATTTCATTCATTTTCGACTGAACGGATGTTAAAGCACCTGTAGCTAGGTCAAGCCCTTAGTTCATTAAATCGAATTTAAAATACTTATTTGCGTGGGTTTGATGGCACACATATTTTTTTTACAATTTTTACTAAAAAAAAAACAACATAACTTTGTATCTCCGTTTGATCTCAAAAAAACCAATAACCTTGTTGGAGCTATTAAATGTTTCCAACGCATAAACACATCTTGATTATACGATTCTTTAAAATACAAAAAAAAACCTGTAAACACACTGCCCGCTGCCGCCGCCGCAGTTCTGCTCTGCCCACGATTAAATCAATAAATTATGCCTAATCAAAATCAGTTAAGACGTCATATTTTTATTTTTCTCAATGATTGACACCAATGGAATACACAATCACGCCAAGCTTACGTCAAAATGTGAACCCCCGGACGGTGTCATATTCAATAAAACGAATATTAAACCACAAACCAAATGCTTTTCAAGTTTTATTTCTTTTTGGGAAATTCGATTTTAAAAGTTATTAAGTCAAAATTTACGACCAACATCAAAACGCAGACATTTAGGTCAATCTTGAGAATAAATTGTTTAAATACTCCCAGAGGAAATTCAATACATTTTCATCCTCGCTCATTGGAAGGCAGGTAAAAGAGAAAGAGGAAAAACCTCTTCGGAACGAAAAATCGAGTGGGCACCATTGATAACAAGTACAAGTCGTTATTTATGGCAGGCAGGAAGGAGGCGCATATAATTGGGCCGAAGATGTACAGTACAATCGTCCAAATGGAGGAGAGTCTTTGGTGGCGTAAAGCTTGCTTGTTTTTTTAGTCCAGCATCCAGTCCAAGACCTAATGGCCCGATTTGTGGATGGATTCGAGCACAGACTCGTTCCATGGCTAAGTGGAGCATAATCACCCAGTGGCAAAAGAATTTATCCCATTAGATTCAGCTCTCAAGTTGCGATGATGATTCTACATCAATGTCCTCCTCCTCCTCCGGCTTCTGACCGTCCCGTGTCGGTCGTTGTCGACGGAAGGCGTCCCATTGCCTCTATAACCTCCCTCAAGAGTCCAATCAAGCTAATCCATTGTGCTTTGGATTCGTCGTGTTTGGATATTTTTGTTTTCACGTTTCATCTATTCGAGCGATCTAAATGGATCTATCTTTCTATTTAACACTCAATTGAAATCGAAGAACTGACGAATAAAAAAATGTGGGTCATTCGTTTTGTATGGAGGTATTTTTAGGTGGGGAGACTTATTGAAAAGCACAAGCATTCGAGGCAGCTATGGGGGAATATAACAGTTGTTTTTTGTTTTGTTTTTACGTTTATCACCCATAACACACATTAAATTGATGTTGTTATAGAAAAAAAAAAAAAGAACGAAGCATGAGATGATGATGAAAAATCCACTTAAGGAGGAAAATGTATAAATTTTCTCACTTCTGCCTTTTCAATTCGTCAATCAAAATTGATTGAAACACTTAGAAATGTGTGCGTGTGTGAGTGTGGGGGTGAATAAAATAGCGAGCACCTCTCTCTGACAGCTGATTAATGTAAAATATTATTATTTGCAATTTATGGTTTTTCTTTTTCTGTCAGCACAATATACAGGGTGATTGGCATAAGGTGTGACAAAAAGCTAGGGCGTGTAGGTTGGACTTAGACAAGAAAAAAATCGTATGGGAGGGGGGGGTCTATTTCCCCCCGTTTAGGCGGGAGGGGCAATTTAAGAAAAAAATCACTTAAAACAGAAAAAAAATTATTAGAAAATAACGGTGATACCTACAGAGTAATGCTATAGCATTTTGAAAAGCCAGAAATACATTCTTTAATTCTGTTTTTAAATAAAGTTGTTCGACTGAATAGTTTTTGAAACATTAATTTTCAAAATCAAAATTTTGAAAAAAAAACATGAACATTTTTTTTTAAACAATTTTTTTTCAAAATTTTACGTAATTAAGTATTATTTTTTTATTCAATATTCAATGCTCTTTTTAATTTTTGATCAAACACAAAAAACCGGATGTCAAAATGTTTTGTAGTTTTTGAGAAAATCAAAAATAACAAAAACTACTTTTGTTCTAAGAAAAGCCTTTTATTTTAGTTTTTACGTTTTTGGATTCTTATGTAGGTGAATTTACGATTGAAAGGATTAACTTTCTTTTTACTATTCTTTTAATTATCGTCTTATAAGCATACAATAATGTGACAAAGTACTGGATTAACCATATTTCACACATTTTTTCATTGAGAACACCTGCGTGAGAGCATTGGTTTAAAATTGACCTGCCACTTTTTTATTATGGTGGGGTCGGCTTGGCTTAGGTGCATTTACGAAAGAAAGGATTAACTTTTTTTGTAAATTTTTTTTTATTATCAGTCTTATAAGCATACAATAACACATTTTTTCATTGAGAACACCTGCGTGAGAGCATTGGATTAATATTGATCTGCGAATGTTTTTTAAATAATGCAACGTTACACGCCCTAACTAGTGACAGAAAAATGCAATTGCGAAATAAGAACAAAAATGTTCCTGAATCTTGAAATCAATTTAAATAATAAATACATGCATATTTAGATAAAATACATAATTACTGTTTATTTAAAGTTAATCCTTTCTTTCGTAAATGCACCTAAGCCAAGCCGACCCCACCATAATAAAAAAGTGGCAGGTCAATTTTAAACCAATGCTCTCACGCAGGTGTTCTCAATGAAAAAATGTGTGAAATATGGTTAATCCAGTACTTTGTCACATTATTGTATGCTTATAAGACGATAATTAAAAGAATAGTAAAAAGAAAGTTAATCCTTTCAATCGTAAATTCACCTACATAAGAATCCAAAAACGTAAAAACTAAAATAAAAGGCTTTTCTTAGAACAAAAGTAGTTTTTGTTATTTTTGATTTTCTCAAAAACTACAAAACATTTTGACATCCGGTTTTTTGTGTTTGATCAAAAATTAATAAGAGCATTGAATATTGAATAAAAAAATAATACTTAATTACGTAAAATTTTGAAAAAAAATTGTTTAAAAAAAAAAAATTTCATTTTTTTTTCAAAATTTTGATTTTGAAAATTAATTTTTCAAAAACTATTCACTCGAACAACTTTATTTAAAAACAAAATTAAAGAATGTATTTCTGGCTTTTCAAAATGCTATAGCATTACTCTGTAGGTATCACCGTTATTTTCTAATAATTTTTTTTCTGTTTTAAGTGATTTTTTTCTTAAATTGCCCCTCCCGCCTAAACGGGGGGAAATAGACACCCCCCTCCCATACGATTTTTTTCTTGTCTAAGTCCAACCTACACGCCCTAGCTTTTTGTCACACCTTATGCCAATCACCCTGTATAGGTCGTTAAACTTTGGGTAGCTACAAAATGAATTCATCCATATGGGGCCACCCACACTTTCGCGCATTAAAGTATGCAAGACAAAGTTTTACTTGCTCGATAGGAAAAGTATTGGTTTCGCGTTTAAAAAATGCATCCATCCGTTTGTTGCAGTATACGTCCGTGCGTCTGTCCGTTTGTGCGTTTTTATACTCTACATAGAGCTGGAGCCTAAACGGGTGGACGGATTTGATTAAAATTTCATGCAGAGCATTTCAATGTGATTCCCTTAAGGAGAAACCCGATTTTTGTTTTGGTGACGACCAATTCGACTTTTCAACGTTTGGTAGTCGATTTGATCGGTTCAGTGGTTATTCAGCTTACACTCATACGTCAATGAATCACAAGATCTACTGAAAACATTGTCACTGTCCGAAAGACCCCGAGCCAAGCACAAGAAATCGGGCTTTTACAGGTATCAGATTAGTGAATTTCGCTGTGGGAACTTCAACGTAGACCTGCATCCGCACAAAATCGAATTGCCCCAGGAGCTGAAATTAAATGACCCTGTATCCAACACTATGTGTTCGGTGGCTGGGTACTGGATCTGGAGCAGTTGGAACGGGACACCGATATCTGCCAAAAAATCATCTTCAGCGATGAGGCCCGTTTTAGTTGAGTGTTTACGGCAACAAGCAAAATTAAAATAATTGGAACGATGCCAATCCACACGAGTTCCACCAAGTGGCGATTCATCCACAGCCAATGTGTGGTATGGATTGTGGGCCGACGGCATCATTGGTTCGTACTTCTTCTAAAAAGAACAATGGCATTGCCATCAGCATCACCGAAGAGCACAATAATCGATGATAACTAATTTATTTTCGTGCAAATGTAATGATAGATGTGAACCACATGTGGTAACAGTAGAACGGTGCTAAATGCCACATATTTTCTTATGATGTTTCCTTAAGTGGCAGGTCTATGCCAATTCTCCGAAAGGCAGTCTGTTCTATGCGTCTTTCATCGAAAACTAGAAATTCTAAGAGAAGGGATGACTGAAAACTAAATCTCCTACAAAAATTTCGAGTTTAGCAGCAAAATTAAATTGGAAGGATATACAGTGAACTATACAATCTGAAACCAAATGCCATAACGTGGTACACTGACTTAACTGTCACAGGAAACTTTAAGCCTAGAACAAAACTTTTCATACTGATGAAACAGCCTTCTAGCTTAGTTCAGGCAGAAGCAAATGTCATGACATCTAGACAGATATACAACCCTAAAAATGCCCTTATGCCACACAGCCTTGCTATACTCAAGCTACTACACCGGCAGGTCTTAACTGCCGTTCGAATATGTGATGTGATGTGACTATGGACACAAATATGAAAAACTTGAAGTAGGTTCTGTCGTTCATTGATTTAAAACTGCCAAAAAATTTAAATATGAAAAACAGAATTGGCGACAAAGCAGACTCCTGCGGCACACCAACACTTCATAGTGAATTTCTGACTTCAACGCGTTTAACTTGACTCATTTCGAGTAGTAATTTATTAACTACGATGTGCCAAGTGCGCTAATGAGTATATTTTTAAGCTTATGAGGATAAATTACCATTTCGTTTGCTTTCGAAAGAAATTACATAAGTTTAATGGTTCGATTTCATAGAAAATAAAGAAGATTCACTTTTTGTTAAGGGAAAGAGAACAGTAGAAAATTGCAGGTAGAAGAACTTACACATTGGCTTGGCCTTGTCACTGGCCAGTGCCAGAAAACATCTTTCGAAATATGAATGGGGTGGATTCTATTCGGTGCAGTCTTAAATGAAATTCCTGACAAATAACCTATAAAATAACCAATACAAAAAAAGGATGATAAGAAAAATAAACTGCTTACAAAAATCCGCTAATAGACATCTACACTTCAAAGTGTCTCTATTCCTATCTGCGAAAACGAGTAATAAATAACTGTTTTCTATTTGATAGTTTGCCGCCGCCATTAGTGAGCTGTGAGCACCTACAAAAGGGATCGCATACAAAATCCCTCTTAAACTAAAAACGCCATCAAGCATTCACATAAGTACTTAACATTCCACCTCTCAAGTTGGATTACATATTTATATGCATAACTTTAAGCCGCCACCGTTTGCACATACTATAAGATGTATGTAGTATAAGCCGTCAAAAACTATAAGCACTTTCTTCCTTCGTCTAATTCGCTTGCAGCTGTCAAAGCGTTCACCACATTACACCACACTTAATGTCAACAACCATAACTTTTATCTCTCGACCGTCTCAAGTCCACGCTAATGTTTGTTTGTTTATATTTATTTAGCTCGCGCGCATTTTTATTTTGTTTGTCTTCTTTTATTCCTCAATCCGATCAATGGGTTAATGGACTTGCAAAGTTGAATATTTAGCAACAGCAGAAAAAAAAATGAAAACAAAATAAACGACCGACAGCGACACCACGCAAGAAAACATTGGCAGATAAGATGGAGACAAAAGTATTCACCACTTCCTCATTTTTTGTGATGTGTTACATAACAATAATCTTCTACCCTCCGCCACCGCGCAGCGCCGCCACAGTCAAAGCCCTGTGCATTATTATGGCGGATATAAGAACTGTTTTCATTTTGCCGCCATTCCCATCATTCCGTGGACGACGACGACGACGACATTTTATGCCATCGAAGCAGGAAACCAAAAATCAAGCACAAAATTCTTAATGGGTGGCGACGCCGCCAACGACGGTGACCCTTTTCGTTTTGTACACCAGAACCCAGAAGTCTTTCATTCTTCTTCCTTTTCCTCATATTTGTGTGGGTAATATTCTCCCATAATTGTAATAATTATTTAACAACAGTTTCACCAGGTTATTATTTTTTTTTATATATTATTCTTTCTTAACCCGGTTTACGGTAAGTACAAATATAACTACCGTGTGGTGTCTGTCCAGAAGATGTCGCTAGGGGTTTTCATTCTGACGTTTCTTTTGTTTTTATTTTTTTTTGTGCAATCTTATTAACCTGGAATAAGGTGAATGACTTTGTTTCGTTTTTATTATGGTTTATACCAACACTCTATCATTTGGTATTATTATACTCATAGTTTTTTTTTGACATTTCTCCCCCTAGCGGTAGCAGAAGTTTCATGTCACGACATCAACAACTGGAATTAAAGTTAAGGGTGGTTGCACTCTTTGTTGGTTGTAAATTACAGAAAAGGGGTTTCGTGTTGTAGGTGTTTTACTATTGGGAAAGAAAAACATAAAAAGCTACTCCTTAAGATAAGAAAATGTCATCCAGACAAAGAAAAATGACATTTGTGTGTCAGGAGAATGTAGTAGTCTGATTGGATTGTTTTATTTTTGGGTTTTAAAATGAAATATGGATTCTAAGAGTGATGTATCGAATAATATATCTGTCGTTTAATCTCGTTGTGAATTATATCAGGGGACTTATGGGGTGGTTTCAATATACATATTTTCAAATTAAGTTGAATTATTTTCTAGATGATTAGAGGTATGAGACAAAATTTTAAACTGTCAAAGTAAAACATTCACATGGTGTGGTGGTGGAAGAGGTTAGACAAGAAGTGAAATGGTTCATTTTAATATAACTGAACTATTATTTCAAACACACTCAGTAGCTAAGTAAAATCAATTGGCAATTACTAAGTATCGGTATTGATGATATTTGAGTTTTAAGATTTGACATTTCGGTGACATTTGCATCTAAATTCTCGAGTCACATCCAAAGATCGCCCTCTATCGGTAAAACCCATAAAGTGTCAAACTTCACCAAAGGATTGCTACGATTTTCAGTATTCAAGAAAACTTTAAAAATCTTTAAAAAATGTAGTTTTTACTCCGAAGCAAATGCGATAATATGGCTTTAAGATGGAATTTGAAACAAAATACTTCAAACACGTCAAAAAGTGGTTTGTCCGTAATCTGCCAAACCATACGCTGTTAGTTTCAAACGAAGGATGAATGCGATGGTGATGGATTAAAAAATCTAATCTGAAAATATTCACTTTTTGAGAATAATTTCTTAATGGTAAAATGCATATCATCGAAGAGTGCAGTGCAGCGATGGAACATTATTGAACCAACGAAAAAAGAAGATTAAGACTTCCATAGAAAGCAGAGGGCATACGAAGGGTCTCAGCTGAAACGAATAGAAAAGTCCCGCGACCCGAATGACACTCGGAGGTTTTATAGAAAAGCCTAGCAACTGTCTATCGATTTTAGCATCGCTTTACAGACTGTTTGAAACAGCTCAAATAAGTAACTTAGATACCGAATCACAGGAAAGAGTAAATGTTTTCAAGCAGCATTTACTATTCCTGGACTGGACATCCGCCACTAAGTTAGACTTAGCTATACAAAAGCTTAAGAAAAACGAAGTCGTTGGGTTTAAGGTCTTACCAGCAGCCTTTCCAATAGATGTTTTTTGGCAGAATGCATGCATCAAATCATTTACCGTGTTTGGGTACTCTATATGCCCTTTTCCCAGGGCATAACAGATAGTGTGTCTGACGGTCGTGCAGAAGGTCTGGGTTCGATTTCCAGCCGCTGCAAAACTGTTTTCAGGGATGTACTGCCTCTGGCGAGGAAGTGACTAATCCTCCTTGAGTATCTCTTGCCATGAAAAGTGTTTCTCATCTTAGCTGTTTGGACTCGACAGAAAACTGAATCTCTCAACCATTCCATCTAACACGCACACAGCAATAGTTGAGAGTAGATAGTCATTATTTTTAGGCTCTCTACGAGTTGTAGGCCTCTAATTTCTTTATTTATTTTGTATACATTTTCTTCAAAAAAGGTGATCCTATTTTTTGCAAGAGCTTTCGAGACACATCTCATGCACTATCATAAGCTACATACGGTAAATAAAGTGTGGCTTCTTATCTGGCAGACTAAAGCTTCACATTGAGCTAAATTCTAGAAAAGATCTATGAATTTTAAGTCGAGACTCACCAACTTCGCATCGTTATAATAACATACATCGTCAATAACTCGTATATGTCGATGGCCAAACTTGAGATCCCAGGAATATCTAATTCAACAGTATCATGTGACTCTCAAAATATCGCGTTGTAATCTTGCAAGATGGCTCTTCTGAATTACTCCAAACATTCACATTCAACAAATCTGTCGAAATATTAGGGAATCCGGATGACATTGTCATCATCGATATTTCCCAAAGGTCCTTCACGCCGATTAAAGAACAAGCTAAACTGATTCGTCTCGAAGTGAACGAGATGTGAACCATGTACATATACATATATATGTTTCCCGACTAGGAAAAAGCATTACTATATTGATATCGAGTTAATATTAACTTAGGACACCTTAGGGGAGGGAGATCCCTTTAAGAATTATGTTTTGCTGTGATGTCACTTAGGAAGAAGTGTACACTCTACAAAACTTTCATATAGTATTGTATTATACTTTAACGACTTCGAGTATTGAGCGGTTAGCAGAAAGGTAGGCTTCCTTCGAAAGAAAACTTCTTGCACGGACATTTGGTGCGAGGCTGGCGAACAGGGGTCAAAACCCATCAAGCTAATGGACAGGGAGTCTTCGAATCCTAGTGCCTAGCAACAATTAATACCGAAGCCCCAGTTTAGAGACCAAGCCATCGCGAATGCCAGAACACTTTGTATGGGAGTCTATGTAAATGGCCGCTTGCTCAGAAACTATCAGAACTATTGAAACCGGCTAGCTCTCAGGAACATATCTTGAATTTTATTAGACTGTGAAATCTAGGAGAATATGATAAACTCATTTTGTCATTTCCTGCTGTTCATTTGTCACAAAACGGACAGACACAATTGACCAATAATTCTCTTAAAGTCAATCGGAAATCATAAGGTTCACGAATATTAAACACCTCACGAACATTGAACTTGTCAACCGCCATAAAATAAATTCAAAATAGCAAATATCACTTGACCACTATCAATAAGCCCACGATATAAATAGAAGAATAAATTTGTTGGCATAATTCAAACCGCATTATACATACATCAAATCCAAACGAGCTGCAGGCATTCAGTTAAAATTCAACTAAATTCCGCTGCCATTTTTTGTTTGTTTGTATAATAATTTATGTAAATGTAAACTTTCGCTGATTGACATTAATTAATTGCTTATGCTAATTTTATACACAAACATTAAAATTTGAATTGAATTTTAAACAAAAATGACTTTGCTTAATGACTTATGGTCAAAAATTTAACCAAATTTCACACCTACCACCAACACTACTGAATTTTTTAATTTTTATTTTATTATTCTAAAATGTAATAAAAATATTAAATATCATCATTTTTATTCGTGGTCGCAATGTACAACTTTTTGAGGAAAGTCAAAATTTTTAAAAATATTTTGAAAAAAAAAGAAATCGTAACAAATAGACCCCAGGGGAAATATTTTTTAATATTTTTTCTGTTAAAAGGTACCCTTGAAGAGAAAGAAAATTATAAAGACTATACCGCAGAATAAAATTAAAATTAGTACTGCCTATGTAAATAGCCGAAAAGTGGCTTAGGCAATAAACTCCTTCTCAGGGTACAAGTCTCTGTAGGGCCTGATGGAATAATTCCAATTATGCTCCAAAGCTCTAAAGATGTTATTGTACCGTTTCTGGTTGAAATATTTAAGGGATGTCAAAATATAACTTAGTTAATGCCATTTTCATTCCGACAGCTGGCAATCCCACTCACACTCAACCGAAAGATTTTAGCCCAATTAACCTATCTTCCTTTCTTTTTGAGACCTTAGAAAGGTTGATAGAAAATCACATTCGCCTTAAACTAAATGATAGTGTCATCTCGCAGGCCCAGCATGCAAACATGAAGGGCAAATCTGTTGAGACGGCACTTGATGAAGTGGTTGGCCCGATTGAGTAATCAATCCACTTCAAAGAATTTACCCTGGGAGCATTAGTTGACATAGAAGAGGCCTTCAACAACTTTGAAAATGGTGTGATACGAAAAGCTCTAGACTCTGTCAGCATCGACCCATTACTGTCAAACTGGATTGATTGCATGCTTCAAACTAGAATTGTTAATGCAGAAATGGGTGACAGCAAGCTTAAAACTAGAACGTGTATGGGTACGCCCCAGGTAGGTGTCTTGTCTCCTCTGCTTTACCTTCTGGTCGTCAACCAGATTTAAGTTAAATTAGGACAAGGCGGCGTTAAAGTCGTGGCGTATACGCTGATGATAGAGTGATAATGGAATTAGAAAGATTTGTGGCCACTCCGTGCGAGCTTCTGCAAACAGCCCTTGACAAGCTTAATAATTGGGCCAGTAGCTGCGGACTTTATGGATCTTACTGGTTCTGTTTACGACGAAACGCAAAATCGAAATTTGTATCCCCCACCATAAATGGGACTACGCTAGATATAACTGAAACGGCCAAATATCTTGGTTTACTTATTGATCGTTAACTGAACTGAAAAGAGAACATCACCTGTAGAAGAATTTTTGGCAAGAGATGGGGCCCAGTCCTAAAACTATTCATTGGATGTATACAGCAATTATAAGACTTGTTCTGAGTTATGACTGTTTGGTTTGGTGGCAACTCTTTGATAAGGGAACCATTCTGAAGGCCATGACAAAAATTTGGAAATTGACATGTATCGACACAACAAGTGCCATGAGAACCACGTTAACCGCAGCCCTAGAAACTTTCTTCTCACTTGCCCCACTCGATCTATCTACAAAGGAGTAAGCTGCCAAAAGTGCTGTACGACTTAAAGAGCGTAAAAATTGGAAAAGGAGCCACTGTGGTGACAACTTTACTGTAATAGACATTCAAACAGACTATACTTCACCGAACATAAACCCAGTTGCACTAAAGAATATTCCAACAAGGGAGGTAAAGATGGAAAACTGGGTCATAAACGCAAATCATGTATCGGTCCTTACAGACGGTTCCAAAACGGAAACTGGGTAGGATCAGGTATCTTCTCAACCAACAATAAATAGATCATTAAAGCTCCCAAACTTTTGCAGTGTTTTCCAAGCACAAGTGCTGTTTGCGAGGCCTTTCCACGTGTGAACTGACGGAAAAAACATTCAAGGCAGGCGGTAATCAGAGCCATTTCGTCAATTGTCACTGGTTGTTCGTTGCCGTTGTGAATTAAAATTGCTCTGTGAAACAAGTTTAGTTACCCTTTGATGGGTCCCGGCTGATGAACTGGCCAAAAACGGTTCATCACCTGAACCGAGCCAAATTGTACCCTGTTTACTTATGCCACTCGAGCAGGAAAAATATAGAATTCACCAAAAATGACAGATAGACAACAATTGACACCTGTCGGGTTTCAAGGAATATTTGGGAGATATTTTAAAGAAAAAAAAGTGAATATCTACTGAACTAAATTTTCTGTTAGTTGGAATCCTTACGGGTGACAACTCAATTGGAATCCACATGAGCAGACTGGGCATCAGCACGAATACCGAGAGATGGAAGAGGGCTCATCTAACTTCCTTCGTGAATGTCCCAGTCCCAGCCTAGCCAGAACTAGAAAATATGCCCTGGGAGAATACTTCTTCGACGAACTGGGCGACACGTCTCATTTTTGCCACTAAAAATCAGGATGGTTCAGGGAGGTACCCCATAACTAAGACTCCCACTAAATTCTTTCACTTAGCCTTCACGTCCCTACGTTACCTGCACTCTGGGGACCTCAATGTATTCATTGAGATCCGAGTGAGTTAATACGGCTTGCCCACCCAACCTAGCCTAACCTAGTGCTGCCTACTTTTCTACTTCTTATGATGTACTAGCCACATCAAAATAAAGATCTCCACCAAAATCTAACTCTACGTATGTATGTATATATTTGCGAAGTCAATTTTTACTCTGTTACCTAAGCAAAAAGTTATTAATGACATTGTAATTCCTAGTTTATCAAAAGTAACTTTGACAACTCAATGACATCACACTGAAGCCTAACTGAAAAACCATGTCGATCCTTTGTAAACATCAACCAACAGTGATTCATTAATTTTCTACCAACAATATTCACACCTTTATTTTTGACTTTTCAAATGACATAACGTCGTATTACGTAGTTACTATTCACTTTATTCACCTTTCCAACTCATATAATTCATCTTTTCTGATTGCGTGACAGTTGGCTATTAATTCATTCGATTAACCTTTGGCGCGAAATATATTTCATTTCTTTACTTCTTTTTCCACCTCGTCTTTCGTGACTGACTGACTGACTGAGTAGTCCGTTAACTTTAAGACCGATTAATTTCAAACGTCACAAAAGAAACCACACGAAATCTTTTTGCTTTTAGATTCCAACATTGTGAGTTATAGAAAGATTTGAAATGAAAACAGTATATTAATCACTTTTTTAACAAGTTCAAGGGTGTGCGTGGACTGGTATTGGACAAAAGATGGTTGACTATAGAGTGTTTATATAACTTTGGACTGAAATAAAACATTTTCGTAAGAAAATTTCTTATAAGGGTTTGAATTCATGGCAGTCGATTCGAACCTACTTTATTTTATCACGAGCGGCAAATATCTTGTGATAACGGACCAAATGTAATGTATTGACTATGCGAAAGTTTTGTTTAGCTAATGAAGCCATTGACATCAAATGTCAAACGATGTCATAAAAGTGACAGTTATTAGATGAGATTAAACTGTTATACTTGTATTAGTTAGGAATTCAACATCAGCAACTGTGAAAGTAAAAAAAAGTTTGGTTGGTAGATTTTTTGTAGGTAGGTATACATATTTGTAAATTTGTTTATTATAATTTATGTATAAAAAAAAATTTGATGAGCTCATAGTTTTTTCTTTAACTAATAATCCCTAGTTCTTGGCTATTTTCTTATGCCTTTTAAATAATCGGAGGTTGTAGACTCGACATCATAACTAACAAAATTTATAAATACAAAATTAAATCATCAAATCTGTCAAGATTAAACAGCCCTAAGCGAAAGCCGCAAGCACATTTCATGGACCATCGTAGTAAATTACAGAAGATTATGGCGATATGGAAATACGATTTCTGCTCTTTATAACATTGCGGCGATGAAGAAGTAAGGTAAATGAACCCTTTAGAAAAACCATTGAAGGTAGCCACATGTAGCTTTGTTTTCAAACTATTGAAAGCGCCAATTGATGGCTTGTAAAGGAGCATAAGCATACAACATCCTCTGCAAAATATGTTCGAAGGAAAGCAGATTACTGGAATCCCCGGATTTCCTGTTCAATTTTGTAGAAAAAAACGGAGGTATCGTTCCCTTTAATTCTACACAGGTTGCCGTTCTTCAATATCCGTCAGTGAAGATGAAGAAAATTAGAAAATGTTTGCCCTTTTTTTAATTATTGAACTTTTAAAAGTTCTATAAGAACCTGACATGTCCTTGTTAGTGCGAATTTAAGCTAAAAAGAGTCGACCAAATATCGCATTACAACAGAACTTCCAAAAAACCGATACCCAGCTCCTTTATCAAGAATGATAAAAAACTCACCGATACTTTTGGTGTCTAAAAAGGTTTTCAAAATGATGCCGCATTGTCATGCGATTTTTTTAACATCGGTCTTGAAAAATATTGTAAAACTCTTGGACTCTTAATACCAGCAAGTATTTGTCAAAAGTCCGTCCAATTGAAATAATCGGAGGAGAACTGCATAATGTCATTGAGGTTTTTGTGAGTATTGAGACGAAAGCTCTGAAAATGGGTTTAACGTGGGTTTAATTAGACTAGACTAAGTGCTTTCTGTCATCAAGTAAAGCCTTCCAACACAGTCACGTCATGGAAAGAACGTTACCAAAAACAGCTTTGACTTTTAGGCAGTTGACTTCGTCTGCGATGTTTTCGTATAAAGTTAGACAACGATAGCAGCGCTTAGATCAAAAAAGAATAACTTACTTAAAGCTCTTTATTGAGGTTTTTTTGCTTTCTCGAAAGTTGAATTAGAACGCTTAAGAGAAATAATCTTTAAACAATTCCAGTATGAATAAACGACAACAATCTTGCCAAAATGGAACAGCTCCAGCCCAATTATTTTTTGAAGCGATGAAGAGACAAATGGCGTTTGCAGCTGGACCGAGCTGGTTGGAAGGTTTCTTGTTGCAACGTCCAGTAAGTAATGTAAAATTAAAGGATATTGTGCTTATCATACCGTCCGTCCAAAAGAAGAAGTTGCGGAAAAATCATACAACTTAGACAACTAAACTGCGAAACTTCGGTATACCATAAAGAGTGGACCTCTTATGAGAATAATATGTGCGTACAGTACAATACGGCAAAGCCAAAATACAATATTCAATAAAAATTTCACCTCCCTACCCTACCGTATTTTTGGTAAAAGAAGTTGTGAATTATAAAAAAAAATCTTCAAAGTTTCATAAAATAATTAGGTGTAAATTTTCAACTTACCAGAATTTCCTATCTCACTGGGATTGGTTGGGTTCGAATTTGAATCCACACATCCCGCGTAATAGTTCAACCCATTTACCATTACGCAAAGAAGTACTTCTTACATAAAGAAGAGCCCAACCTTACATAAACAAGATCCCAAAAAAAGTGATTTTCGTCATATCGGCAGTCTGTGCAAATATACATCCAGCAAAAGCCTAAAACGAGTGGACGGATTTGCTTTAAATTTGGTACAACTAATCAAGAGTTTCCTGATTGGACTTGACAACTTTGAACTATTACTGTGACAGCAGCCTTAAACCAATGACCAAACTGTTAATGTCAAAAAAATCAGTTAAAACCACATTCTCATCATCATGAAGTTCACGAACTTGAAAATTTATTAGTAAAATTCCGGGTCAGTGACGGCAAATTTTCACTGCTGGTTGTTCAGTAAGATAACAGTTTGGTGCCAAGAATATTGCTGCCGTTCGAACGTCTGAGACCAAAAACAGTCGGTTCCACGGCGGCGGTGTTCCCAAGTATCAGAGAGCATCGCTAAGAATCTCAATATGGCCTGCATCGTTACAAGATGAAGTTAATTCAAGAACTGAAGCCACTTGATCATATAAAGCGATGTACGATCTCGGATTGGGATCTAGAAATGATTCAAGAAGATGACCAATTTCATCGCAAAATTATCTTCAGTAATCATTCAGGCCAAACGACTTCGTCAACAAACAGAATATGCGTTATTGGTCAAGTGAGAACCCTCATTTAATTCCAGAAAAATCACTTCATCCCCAAAAAAAATAATCGAAGACTCTGGGTTTTATACCGGTGGGGGTGTCATTGGACCGTTTTTTTCTTTCGTTGATGAAAATGGCCTTAAGTAATAGTCAATGGCGACATGTCTCTGTAATGTTGCAGTATTACTTCATTGGAGAATTGCATGAACTCAGGGGCGGACGCAGAAAATAATTTGTGGGGGGGGGAGGTGTTTCAAAAAAATATGAGATTTTGATAAATATATTATTTTATTACTATATTGTAGGTACTTGTTAATTACATATTTTTTATTGTAATTAACATAAATATGTTATAACTAAATAATATTTGCTCTTAGGGATAAGACCTATCGGAACAATTTCATACAGCTAATCTCAAAAACAAAACATCATAAAGATGTTGCAACGAATACCTATTTTGCAAATTTGAATAATGTTACCAAAAGTTGGAAAATATTAACTACGAGGGCGTTTCTGGTGCTTCCCATTTGGGCATTTTTATTCCGGAATTAATTTTTAGGCATAGGCTTGTACTACGGGCCTTGTGATGGAGGCCATCATTTGGTTCGTAAAATATCATTAATGCAACAACAAGAAAAAGAGTGTAAGTGATTCCATAAGTGTACATAACAATAGAGTTATAATAAGTTCTAAGTTCGCCTAGTGGTCCAAAACTGCAAAACTAAATCCGGCATATATTAATACGTGAAGTTATAACTTGTACTTTTGCGATCATAGGAAAAAGAGTTATACGTACCTACCTACGTACCTACGTTAACTATACTACATAATTATAACCAAAACGCTCTCAGAGGGTGCTATGTGCTACTCATTTGTAACTTGTTTTCAACACACTTCGACCTTGGATCCATCAATAACTCAAACTTGCTCCGTTAGTCCGTTTTCTGCCCTATACATAATGTAAATTATCAAAAACGCAATTGCTGTTCGCTTCGTGTCTATTTGTTGTGTTAAAATACGAAGACACATAAAATAAAATGCACGACTGGATCGCACGAACTTGCTCTTATGTGAAAGACTAAGAATTTCAAAAATTAATGTTATTTCTTAAATGACTAAAACTCCTTTAGTAGTTGGAACAGGATGCCATGTGTTTTGAGAAAATATTAGTTTACGCAAGAACTAAATTGTAATTTGTTTTAGTGGTTTCTTAAAAAAATAAGCTTTTGTATACAAAATTTTTAAAACATATTTAAGAAAAAATTTTAGTGCGCATATTTAAACTTTTTATTATTGTTCGAATAAAAATTTAATTTACAAAAAAAAATATTGAGCAGTTTTTGAGGAATCGAATTTTCAAAAAAAAATATTTTTTTTTCTTTGAAAAATTCGAATTTTCAAAAAAAAATTATTTTTTTTTTCTTTGAAAAATTCAAAAAATATTTTTTTTTAAGTCTTAAAATGCAATGTTTTTTTAAACTTTTTAGAAGCTTCTCTAAAAGTAAAGATTAATCAAAACAAAAAAAACTATCAAAATTCTCGGAGCCGTTTTTGAGAAAAATACGATTTTCGAAAACCATTTTTTAACATTTTTATGGTTTGTACCTTTATTTTTAGATAAAACAAATTTTTTTCTTTAGATCTTGTAGATTATATTAAGAAACTTTTATTTATCAAGTTTAAAAAAAATCGAGCATGGCGTTTTCAATATATTGAGTTTCCAGAAAAAAAATTTCAAATTTTATTTTCAAAAAATAAAATTTTTAAAATTTGTATACCTACGCAATAATATTTAAACCTTGGAGGGGATTCATAATGATTAAAATCGTTTGTACTGTTTTCGAGAAAATCAAAAACCAAAAAAATTGGTTCCAAGGGGGCTTCCAAGAATAACCATTTTTTGGAAAATTTTTTTCAACCATTACCTAAAATGACGAAATGAAATCTTATGAATTTTTTTTTCCAAAATTCTGTGGGACAGTTTTTGAGAAAAAAATATTTATAAGATTTCGAAATAAAATCGTATGGCAGGTACCGTTATTTTTTGGTCTTAAAAAGAAAAGGAAAAAAAACGTGTGGGGGAAAAAAATTCAAAACGATATATACCAAAATCGGCCCAGCATTTTAGGCCGTAGTCGAACAGATATATAGACAGAATTTTGGGACCCACATTTTTCGTCTTCGCTATCATAGTAATATCAACTTTGATAAAAATCTTGAGTTCGATTTTTTTTTACGAATGCATTACTTGCCTTATAGTACCTATAAGTCGTAAAAAAAAACAACACTAGCAGAAGAATTTATGGCACGAAAATAACACTTTTTTTTTTCTTTAACGAAATGAACCCATATTTTTTGGTCGTTTCGGGAGGGGGGGGGGGGGTTTGAACCCCTAAAACCCCTACCTGCGTGCGCCCCTGCATGAACTAGACATTAATGATAAGTGGTTTTAAAAAGACGGTGGTAGAAGCCACACAGCGGATGTAAGAATTAACATATTGAAAAATCACTCCATAAACGTTTTATATCGAGAAATGGTCCTGTAGATTTTTCGGCGAGATCGTGTGATTTAACACCTTTAGACTTTTTTTAAGGGGTTAGCGGAGCTCAGAGCCAATATTGAATGAGAAATAGCCGGGGTTTTCGTCGAACTGTGTTATAAATATAAATTTGGTGGTGCAACAGCTCGAAGAGAACCAGGACCTTGTGACTAACAGCTGTCAATTATTCCTGTGTGCGTGTTGCCAGGAATGGAGGGGATCTACAATTTCCGAACGGCTAATGAGCAGCACTTTTCATGACAAGAGATACTCTTAGAGGATTTGTCAATTCCTCGTAAAAGGTAGTAAACCCCTAACAAACTTTTTTTGCAGCGGCTGAGAGTCGAACCCAAGACCTTCTGCATGACAGTCCAACGCACTAACCATAATGCCTCCCGAGGGGTACTACATCGAAAATTGGGTTCAACGTATCGGCCGCTGCATGTATACCCGCGGTGGACATAGGTACGATATCGAATTCCATATCTCAAATCTATATCTCAAATGGTTTTCATTTTATTTAAAAGTCAAGTCCTCATTGGAAAATCCGGTATTTGTATGTGATTTTCTCAAAAACAGCTCTTACAATTTTAATAAAACTTCACATCTGCGATGTCTTAATTCACTGTAGTAAATCTACGTTTTTGGTTTTTTGTCAAAAATTCACCCAATACAAATAAGATATTTAAATTTTTAAAAGAACTGACGTGATGAACGATTCTGACATCTGAGGGTGGATTCGAATTCAGAGTGCACCAAAAATCTTTAGAAAAGTATGGTTTGCTTTATGTTATAGAAAGAATTTCTAATTTAGTCACACCTTACACAGTTGTTCGACTTTCCATATAGGTTTACCTACAATGACGAGGAAATGGAAACTAACTAAACAATGCAGCGTTGTGTAACGGATTGATTTCCACAAATCAATTGTACTCTATCGTGCGTAAAGAACCTTCACTTCAAATAAATGATTATGATGCCTGGAGATATGTTAGCAAAATTCTTGATCAAGATTCAGCTTTCTCAACGCAAACAATTTCTTAATGTTTGCAACCTAATTTGACAGCTTTACTTCTGACACCTGTTTTTGTATATATGTAATTCACTTTAAAGTAGCAAGACCGCACCTCATTCTAAGAGTTTTTTTTTTTTGGTAAAAACCCAAACTGGATTTTCTTATATTCGCGAAACTAATTTGATTCAGACAAGTTTCTGGGAATTTTGCAAAAAATTAAAATAGACAAGAGACACGCTTGGACAATTGAGGTTAAAATAACAACAACTTGCCGTAAAACATTTTTAAAATTCTTGCAAATTTGTTTTGTTTTTCAATTTAAAATAAAAGTCCAATGACTCGTTTATGGGTTGGTTCGAAATAAAGATGAAACTTTAAACAAATTATATACCGGTCATAAACTTCTATAATACATTAAATTTGAAACTCTTTTGTTTGACTATTTGCTTTGGAGAAAAACTTTGTATTCCAAGAATATCTGTTTAAATTGTGTTTTGATACACTTTGGTGCACCCTTTTAGCAAACAAAGCAAATAGAGCAAAAAGGGAAAATAAACAATAGCGACCTTACCGCCCTTTGGCTACTGCGTCTTTTGTTGACTATTTACCCTTTTTAGTCGTTCGACAAGGGGAAGTATTGGTTTTGTGGAAAGAGAAGGAGCAAAGCTCAAATTTCAAATTCAAATTTTTAACCTGTACACCCTATGGTCAAAAGACGTAAGATAACGCGGTATAATGTTATAAAACGTAGCAAAATGTCACAAGGTAACAAAATCTAACAACGTAACAAAACGTAGCACAACTTTTAAAAGTAAAATATCATATTAGAACCTTATTAAATGTAATACAACAAAGCGAAATGTACGTCACCAAACTTCAAAGATCTTAAAACAACGTAACAAAGCGCAACTCATTATAATATAAAAGAAAAAATCATAGTGTAATACATTTCAATGCAAAAAACGTAATAAACTTCAGAAGTTGTAAAATCCCATAACAAAACGTAAATTTACGAGATAACGAGGAAAGTATTATAATGTTAAAGCGTAACATAACGTAACAGCAATTTAATACACAGATCGTGAAATAACTTGACAAAACATAACGTTAAGTGTTCTATATAATGCAACGTAAAAACAACCTAAACAAATTTCAAAAATCATTAAATAACGTAAGAAGACGTAAAGTAATATATAAAAACAAACATCACTCGGATCTCAATAGCAACATTGTGGTTAAGGGAAGCGTAAGAGGAAGGATTTAGTGGTTTTAGGTATAGGGTGCCTCCCTGAACTATCCTGATTTCTGAATGAAGGCAAGCATGCTTTTTAGTGGCCCAGTTCGTCGAAAAAATGTTCTTCAAAGGCATCTCTTCTAGTTCTTGCTAGGCTGGGCATTCAAAGGAAGTGAGATAAGCCCTCTTCCACCTTTTCATCTTGACACCCTCTGCCTAAGTCAGATGTGTTGATGCCCATCCTGCTCATGTGGGTTCCCATTGAGTTGTGACCAATAAGGATGCCAACCAAGAGAGACAATTGACCTTCTATAAGGTAAAAAAAAACTTCTAAAAAAAGTTACAAAAAGAATAAACTGCAAAATGAGATCCCAATCTTATTACGCACCAAACGTTTTCTCTAGTCTAGTTTATTTAAAAACAGTTTCGCAACGGATTTTCGTCTTAAAATCTACGAACACATCATGCAACCGTTAAGCAAGTCCTTACGACTTGGTCGGTAAATTTTTAGGAAAGAATTTTCCATGGTTCATTGTTGTTGGCAGAGCACCCTTGTTCTTAAGCTATACCTCATCAATGTTTATAAGGTTTGTGCAGGCAGATGACTGACTCTGACTCCAACTAAACAGTGTGTCGTAGGTGGTTGCTATTATTGTGACTCATTGGATTTTCAATTGCGTGTCAGACAAAAAGTTGGGGAAAGTACATATACACAGACGGACACAAAATGGAAACAGAAAAAAATAAATACCCAATGCCCCGAAGAAGATGTACGGAAATCGTGTTTCTAAATCTGACAGAAGAATGTGGGGCTTTAAATGCCAACTAGACCGAGGGACAATGCAATAAAAAAACAAAAAACAAAGTACATCAAGGGGCTGTTGCTGTCAAAGAGCCACTGTGTGCGAGGGTGCTCTTTTGTTGTTGTTTATTGCGCTGCGCTGTGTAATTTCGATCGATTTGTTTTGGGGCCTGTTTACATCGTATAATCGGTTTTGGTTGTGAGTATAATAAACTTTGACACTAAAAAGTTATTGTGCTGAGAGGTTGCCTTTGGTTCCGCATTGTCTGTATTCTCTTTTCGCTCCTTGCGAGCTTTCCAGGAAATATAAGCTGAATATCATCGTCTTGGTTGTGGAAAAGGGCCCATACCACCTACATATAGTTATTTCCGATGACTGACTTTTTTCAGTGTGAGCCTCGTCGTCGTCGTCAGAGAAGTCTTACTAACACTATTCAGTAACTGACAGTTGAGTTGTGGAAATGATATTAATAGGCATGATTTGCGGTAAAGCTTATGCATTATGGAATGTTATGTCGTTCATTTGCTTTTGCTTAAGTTTTCTTGTGAAATTTGAATAAAAATGGAAATCAAATACCGATAGTTAGTCGTACAAGTGATGATTGGAATGAATACGAAGTGTAATTGAACTCATTTCAGGTTATGCATGCATGAATCTGGCATCTGGGTTATAATGTGAGTCACTTGGGTAATAAGGTTGTTGCGTGTTTTGTTATGAATTTTTATTTATCTTACGAATTAAGTAAAGGAAGGTAAACAAGACAACAAGTTCATAATATGAATGATTGATGTCAGGAGAACTTTGATCTGTTATGAATGATTTGTAGTTTTTTTTTTATAAGGTTGCAATGAAGTGCTTTTGAAGAAGTCGTAATTTTTAGTGAAAACTTGGATTTCACATAAGAATAACAGTTTCTTTTTTGTTTTAATGTATTTTAGGTATTTAATAGAAGAAAAAAAACTGAGCGAAAAGTCGGCGAATATTCAGCGAAAAAGTGAGCGAATTCGCCTTTTAAATCGGTTTGAATTAAAAGATATTTCCTTTGATTATTCGACCTGTTAAACTCAATTTTTAACATTCTAACTAGAACCATTTCGACTTTCTTGCAGGTTTAAAAAAGAAATTAAAAAAATTCAAATCGCCTTTTTTCTTGAAAAATTCCCTTTACCACTCAATAATTTGTATGCCAAATTTTAGCCTAAAATTCGAAAAATTATAACTTAAGTTATAGGCTACGAAAGGAGTCCACTTTTTTTCGAAGATTTTTATAGACCTCTGACTTACGAAAACCCCATAAGAAGAAGTCCATCGTCGTGAAATCTTACGTTCTCAGTGGAATTCACATCAGCCCTCCGTGAGCTGACCATCATGTTCGGAAATCACACGTGCGAAATGTCCATTATGGCACAGGCTAAGTGGTACGTAGGGCTGCTCTGTTAAGACCACACGTTGTCGATGTCCATATCATCCAAATTGTGCAAACAGAAATTGGTAACCATCGACCAATAGAGCTCGCCGTTGAAGATGATAACCTGGACATCAACGTTCTCAATGAAGTATGGACTGATAAGACACCAGCCGAAAATCCACACCAAACAGTAACTTTCTCATGTGGATTGTGTTCGTTCACAATTCGACAATTTAGCTTGTTGACGAACCCATTCATCCAGAAATGGGCCCTGTCGCTGGATATGATTTTTGATTTTTCGCTCGAAATTGAGGTCAACTTCGCAGCCCAGTTAGCGGACACTATGGTCGGTAATTCTGAGCTCCTAGTCAAGTGAAGTTCGAACGGGTGTAGGCACAAGTCATGACGCCAAATTGCCCAGATTGTGGTCTGCGAAAGACCGAGTTCTTGTGCGCGGAGTGGAATTGACTAAATCGGATTCTCCTGCAAATTCCAGCTGTCATATTTTTGGCAGATCCTGCGCTTTATTGATGTACGGGTGTTGGGTTGTTCACTGTCAACCAGTGGACTCAGTACGTTCCGATTAGTACTCTCGAAAGAACGATTATGTTGCTCCAATAGAAGATTCACTTTCATAAAAAAAAATCAAACCATTTGTACAAGTTGTTGATTTGACAAGACAAACTTAATAAATGACAGCCAATTTGACAGACGTGGCTTCGAAAATATTGCCTCAGTTACGTGTCAAAGTTAAGACATCCCTATTGGAAAACATTTTTTTCAAATCTGTGAAATAGTTTTTTAGAAAAAAATGCATGGCAGGTCCCGTCTTAAAAAAAAGAAAAACATTAGTTAGGGTGGTGAGAATTTAGAAAAGCTATCTACCAAGTTTAAAGAAAATCGGACTAGCTGTGTAGGCTGTAGTGGAACATACAGACAAGCAAACAAAATTGCGAGACAAAATGACAAGTCTGATCAAAGTATCAAGTTCAACTTTTTTACGAAGCACGAATGCATAACCCGCCACACATATAATAAGTATATATCGCACGTGAAAAACAAAATTTAACTTCGTTTTCCATCTCTCTCACTCTCTCTTCAATGTAATCTGCCTCATAACCACTTTATCCATTCAAAGATGAACTCAATATTGCTGATATCAACTTCTGGGCGTCACGCTGTTTTTTATGGACTACTTTCGGAATACCATTACATTTCTTTTAAATTTGTTTTTGTGCAGAAAGGAAAGAAACAAAATCTATACCTACACCCTGCTGCGTCACAAAGGTTGCCTCCCTACATTTCTACTACCTTACCTACCATAGTTTCCCAAGCGTATTTCCATTTTTTTTTTGTTTTCAAATTGGCATTAAGTTATCGTAGTTAGAGCAGCGATTATTGGAAACAAACGTCATGCATTATGAACGCAACCCCCACCGTGTGTTTCATTGTCTGATGGAAATGGGTTTGTTACACTTGTATATCCAGCTGACAATAAGAAGCCCTTCAAAAATATAGGTATAGAGTGGTTTTTGTTTCTTTTATTGGTAATTCTTTGGGGTGTTCTTATGGTATCTGTCTCTCTCTCTCTCTCTCTCTCTTGAATTGAAATGCACACAAAATTAAAATGACAACCAACTGGTGTATGTGCCCTTTGTCATGTCACTTCCGGTCGATATTCAATTCAATGGACATCGGTCGATGGCTTATAATAATGACATGACGGTTGTCAAGGGAGAAACTGTATTTTGTTCGTAGCCACGCTTGAATGGAATTTTTGTTAAATTAAAATTTTTGCTTTATCAACGCAAGTATAACACTTAGAGCCATGGATATGACAGGTGTATGGAATGGCAGAAGAGTTGCATTTTCAGTATCTTTTCTATACTTTAAGATAAACAAAGAAATAGTAAGAGGTTCTAGTGTGTTAGAAATTCATGGTTTTGGCAAGAATAAAGAATTTTCTGTTGAAAAAGACATTCCTAGAGAACTGGTCACTTCCTCGTCAGAGGCAGTACACCTCTGAAAATCATTTGCAGCGGATGGGTATGGAGCCCAGACCTTTTGCTTGACAGTCAATCGTTCTCAAAAGAACCGCGATTCCATCAACCGTTGCAAAAGAAAACAGAACCACAATATTTATGAGTTACTTCCCTCATCTCATATGGAGGCACCATAGATCTCTATTTCGCAGAGCATTTAACTCATCAAATTATTCCCTCATTACCTTATCTGCACCTATTTTATCAGTGTAAGGAAAACAAAGTTTATTAAAAAGTCTAGAAATGGATTGTGGCTTATTTACGCTGAAAACGTCACAATAGCGAAAAATATTCCTACTCGTTATGATTCTATCTCCACCATCACATCATTTAAGCACGACTTTTAAATAAATCATCCTTTACGGGACAACTTCGACACAACCAACAGCTACAGGTATATTAGTAGTAACAAGTCATTTTACTTGAATCAATAAACATCCAATCAATAAACCCATTAATATTATTGGCAACAACTTGTCTTCTTCTTCATACTCTACTTAATGAACCTGGGTAAAACTGTAAACCAAGTTCGCTTCAAAATGCATTTAAATCACGCCAAACCAAATCCACAGACTGTGTGAGTTTTTTCTATACCCATGTCCACATTGCAGCCATAAAACATTCACAAAATGGCTCATAACTCTCATCTGCACGCAATCGTCAGCTGCAATCGTGGTCGGTCGGTGTGGTAGTTTTCACCCAAAACGACAACATCCTTTCAGTTCCGAGATAGAAATTCCATTGCATTGCGTTTTTACTGCAAAGTCTCTAGGAGGCTGCCTCAATAACGTCTTTCTGACATTCCTATACAGATGAAAATGATGCAATGTTTGTGTGTAACTGGCAACGTCATGCGGCTTCCGCTGGCTGGCTGGAATTTGTCAAATTGAATATATATAAATTTCCCAGCATCTTACATCTAATCACATTGCGCCATTTGTGGAAATGGAACGACGACATACGAGTGTGGAACAGCACTCCATTAACTTCCAAAGATGCTGACATTTACATCAGACTTCTGATCTGACGTTTTGTCCTCTCATAAATATTACCCTATGGACTCAGTGTACAGTGCATCTAACTGGAAAGTTCATTTGCCTGAAGATAAACGAATACCACTTGTTCCAGGGGTACATACTTAGAGGAGCACATAAAAGATGGCCAAGAAAAGTGCAGATAAAAGGCATCCAAGCCCCGATAGTCAAATGCATTCTAACAGAGTGTGGTTGGACAATTTCAGGATGATCATCAATAATCATGTGGAAATTGGGTGCCTAGCGGGGCTTTGCACATCCAGTTGCTGTAAAACTCTCGGTTAGAACCTATTTAAGACTTACTTATGTGTTTTGCAAGACTCAATAGACTTTATATAAAGAATGGTTTGGTTGATATTCAAACGAGTTGTGATGTGCTGCAGCTGGGTGCACAACAACCGCCATGGCGCAGCAGCGACTGCATGCTTTTGCCGTCAGACATGTCGTCCATCAGGTTCATTTTGAAAAATAATGAATGTGGCAACATATTTAAGCGCACAGCGACTGACCACAATAATTATTTCAGGCATTGCCCATAGAGATGTCATTATAAGTCACGAAACTAATTTGAGATTGCAATCGGCACAATTACATCCCATTATGCGCCCCGTTAAGACCTCGCGGTTAAGATTTATCTTTGTTGGATTTTAGCAAAGTTTTAGCTAGAGGTTTGGTCAATCAGGTGTGTCACTGTAGTTCAAAGCGAGTAGAGTTACATATAGGTATATTGCATCTAGCAGGACCAATAAACCATTTCACTGAAAGCCAACATAATGAATGCTTTACGTCATAGGCTTCTGAATAAATCCTAGTTTGAATTGCCTTCGTTGTCCGAAGAAGCAGTAATTGCCAATTGTTATGATATCATAGTGGAGCCAAGAGAGAAGAAGTTCGAACGCACTGACAAGCGCGAAGATTCTTTTTTCAGCCACACTACACGAATATGTAATGCTTCAGCTAGCTCTATCGTAAAATTTAAAAATTCAAAACCTATGTGCATGGGTCTATTGAATTTTTGATGACTTGCGGCGGTATACCAGCAATAGCGTCTAGAATGTTTTCCTCGAGTTTGGCCAAAGTGTGATTGGCTTCTTAGCTTAGGGTTAAAGCATTGTAGAAAATAATCGACTAGTGTCAAGTCGAATGATTAAAGTCTCCCCGTCGCTCGATGTCATTTTGTGAGGTATTAGTGGAGATCAGGTAGACAAATTCCTTGACGACTTCGAAGTTGTACCTATCCATCGTGAAGTCGTCGTGCCCGAGTCGATGATGTTGAGATTCCTTTCTCGACGATAGAATTTATTCTTCCACTTGTCCTCATTAACATCCAATCTCATATTCGTAGCCTCCGATTCAATACTGGAACACGCGCTGGTAACAGCTCGCTTTGTTTTTCCAATGATGTCAATATCAACTGCATAAGCAAGTTGCTTGAAAAATTGTACCTCTTTTTTTGACTTGCAAGTAGCGAACAATTGCTTCAAGAACGATGTTAAAGAGGTTGTATGATAACGCGTCGCCTTGCCTCACAAAACTTTTTTCGACATCAGAGGGTTCGGTGGTGTTCTTACCAACTGTGACGGAGAACCGAGATTTCTTCATCGTCATCCTGCACAAATTGACGAGACTGGAAGAGATGCGACATGGCTTTGTTTTATTCGTCTCTGTCTAGGCTATCATATATGACTTTAAAATACATGCCAATCCAATGACATCCACATCATCTATCGTTAACCGCACTTCATTCAGGTCAGGTAGATGGAAATTTTGACCATCATCGCCCAAGTTGAATGGATTATTCTGCCTAATAGCAGAATTTTGATCATCTTCGCCGCTTACTTACTTACTTACTTATCCGGCTCCCGATCCATGGAACGTCTCTGCCTGCGATAATGCGGTCTTCCATCGGTTGCGATCCCTCATGAGCTCCCTCCAGTCGTTGGGACCAAGCGCTCTTGCGTTTGTAACCGCCTGGTCTCTGTAGCGGACGTTCGGTCTTCCTCGTCGTCTCGAACCTGGGGGCTGGGATTTGAAGATTTTCTTGGCTGGAACGTTGTTGTCCATTCGCTCGATGAGACGGAGCCAGTTGAGTCGACGTGTTGGCTCTTTGAACTACATCCACATCTTGGTACAGCTCGTATAATTTACGATCGAATCTTCTCCATTCGCTCTCTTCGCATATAGGACCAAATATCCGCCGAAGAATTTTTCTCTCGAAAGCGCCCAGTATTAATTCCCCTTTTTTACTTATCGTCCAGCACTCTTCGCCGCTTAGAAGTCTAAAAAGGTGTTGTTTCTAGATCTTCCATATTCCCTACTGTGCTTCTGCCACCATGTTCCCACTATCGTCTCGACAGGCTTCCGTTCTCGCCTTGTAGCCTTGGGTAGATTGTTGTCCCATTCGGTAGAACTTTCCGCTTCGCAGTGCTCTCTTTTTTTCCTCCTGAAAAGTCGGCGTTCCTCCATTTGTTTTTGCCGGAGAGCACACGGGCTGCTTTCTCAGCAGTTCTGGTTCTAGTTTTCAATATTAATTTTAAGGCCTCGTTTTTGGCTGCATGCGCCAGCTGGCATTCTTCATCAAAGAATGATGATGGCTTGTCTTGGCAGTGGTTCCACTGGTTCTCTGTAGTTACTTGAGCTACAACCAAGTAAGGGTCGTCAAGAATCATCTTGTCATCATACTTCGGGACATGTCATACGTATTCTCGGGGAGATCATAGAATTCTGCCTTGGTTGAGTCATCTTTTTCTTATGTTGGAGCATGGGCAAAGATCAACGTGATGTAAGACAATGCCTGATCAGATTTCAATGATCTGTTCAACGTCCCAATTCTCGATCAGATCCATGAGTCGTTGGGCCTTTTCGCCTAAAAGAGTATGTAGAACATATATGCCCCTATTCAGGGCTGTTAAGTTGCTTCGCAGAACTCACTATCTGGGAGGGTATTTAATTGGTTCCTGGATAGCTTTGGTTACTACTATACCTTACCATTAGATTCTTTTTATTCTAGTAATTTCGTTTCTTGTTTTATCTCCCCTCAACCATTTTTCTTAAACAAAACAATTAAAATCCATTCTGGGTCAACCAAAATGACAATGCCCACACATTATACCCCCATCTTTTGTTCAAAAACTAAAACAAATAAAAAACCTAACCTCCTTGTTTCAGTTTCTAATAAAAACCCTCTCGTTTTCTTCTCTTTTTCCAGATACTACATAATATTATAACAACTTACAAGGACCAAATACAAAACAACAACAAAAAATCGCAATGATGAATTAAACCAGGGTAAGTACTTGCTATATAAAAATATATGCATATATTCGTATCTACTGCGTAAGACAATCTCCAGCAGCTTTTGAAATCCACTTGGAAAGTGCATCCCATATCGATGGAATGGTATTTTTTTTTTATTCTTTTCGTGCTCGTTCATATCTCTTGCCCCACATATTTCCCAAGCATGTATACGAGACTCAGATATAGGGAAAGCTCAGCCAGCGTATTACACCACAAAGACTGCGTGTATAGATACTTTAGCTGAGTTTATTGGTTTGTTCTAGGTTCTAGGTCAAAATCGTTTATCAACTCCTACAACAGAAGCAGAAAAATATTCTGCCGCCCTCCCACTCATATTTAAATTCAAATTCAAATTCCACCCACAAAAACTTTGAGTGTAGCTATAGAAGCAGAATCATATGAGTTGGAGCCATTGGGGCTTGTGCGATGTCTTGCAAGTAAATATGCACCCCTATGACCGACCAGCAGAGGCAGACCAGCATCGTCGTCGTGTCGTTGGTCGTTGTCTCAGATAATTACCATACCAATGTGGCCAAGATATGACTGTCCACTTTGGGTTCGTTCGTTCATTCGCTCATTCAATTCTAGAAGTGGGAGCTGTGTAGAGCTTTATGTCACATTGCTGTCACATATCTTTCTCTCACATGAATCGTGTTCGTCGGCAAAATGCATTTTGTTGAATAAATTTGAATTTGAATTCCGACAAAAAAAATTCAACAAGAGACAAAGTGAATTCCCGTATATCGTTTCCAATTTGAATATAAAGAAAATGGCTGGCTCCTGATAAGCATTCGGAATTTTGTGATGAATATTTCATAAAATGACCGGCGCAATGTTGGGGTTGGTTTGAAGATGCATGAGACTGATACCGCATGGAAAGCGATTCGAACTGATATTGTAGATGTCAACGTCTGCCAAAATGTCAAAATGGAAGGAAGTTCTTTTGACATAATTGACTCGAGTGTAGAGTTAGTTTTTAATTGGGTTATTGCTTAACACAGTTGTGTGTTCTTTTTGAAGCCGTGACGATAACAGTAATGGATGGTATTTAAATGAAATGACGAATGACAGAAGAGGCAATCTGTCGTGGTGATAAAGAGATTTAAGAGAGGTTTCGAAATCCAGTTATCAATTATTCCTCAAAGTGTGTGTTTCCATTTAGGTTTTCTGTCTGCCACGGGCTTCCGTCGTCCATAATCCGGACGAAGTTCTTTATAGTCCTCCGGACCGAGCACTCTGGGATTCATGATGGCTTGGTCTTTGAATTGGAAGTTCGGTTTTAATTTGTGTCTCAAACCTTGGGGCTTGGATTCGAAGACTTTCTAAAGTACTAAAGTGGAACTTGATGTCACACAAGATCAAATATCCGTCCAAAGATTTCAACTTCGAAAAGCTAAAAGACCCAGCATCAGCGTTACCTTTATTATCGCCCAACACTCGGCCTGTGCAAAAGTAGGACTGGCCGAACAATAGTTCTGTAAAGCTTTCGACTTGGAAGTGTTTATCATTTGTTTCGTCCAACCACCGAAGTAACAGCGATTCCTTACGATAATTCTTCGTCGGAGCTCCACAAAGCTGTCGTGTGTGCACTTTGTTTTTACTTCAAGGGAGTTAACGTTTTAATTTTTTTACTTTAAGTCGAGAAAATGGTATCGGCTAAGTGAAGGCCGTCATGTGATGACTATTTTGGGCCGATTTATGGTATTTCCCTTCACTCATGCCAGAGCTTACGGCGATAGTTCCTCGCATTCTTGACGGATATTTTCCAAGAGACTGAGGCTTGACGACAAAGACATGTGACAACCCACAAGAAGAAGTCTAGAATGGTAAAACGGGCAATCTTGCTGGCCAGTGTAAATCGCCATAATTAGAGACTTGGCGACTCGGAAATACAGCCGATAGGATTTCGGTTTTGATTCGTGCAGACTACGCTGCCATGTTTTCATGTTGTTAGAACCAAATGTTCTCCAATCCCAATTCATCCTTTTGAAGAAGGAGAAAGTCGTTGAGCATGGGTGTGTAACGCTTGCCGCCCACAGGGTGAATGCAAATTAGATGTCCCATAGCGTGACCGCGTGACCGGGAAGATTTCTGTTGGAACCGTCATCAGAGCCGGTATTACCATACAATCCTTGAACCAGATATCGCGTAGTCTGGTCTTCCTTTCAGGCTGAGGAGATAGGCTCTGCTTCGTATGCGCTTAGAGAAGAACTGTCCGTGCTCTTTCCTGTGGCAAACTTCAATCTTTAGGATAGATTGATTTTCGTGTTGACTCCTCAAACCAGGCTTATATCCAGTTAAGGTAGCTTTCGCAAAGAGACGTCTATGTCGCTTCAGGGACTTTCTCTCCTTTTGCTGGTTTCGGTCCATTGGCAGAGGCTTCTACAGGTTAAGCTGTGCGTTAACACCTTTGCTATATGAATTCGCGTGCATACTAACTTTGTTAGGGTACATCTTCAAGTGTTTCACCAAAATTTAGTCTAAGGACCGCCGATTTATGTCTAATTGCGTGGCACGTACTCTGGCCGATACATAGGGGTTCTTTGGTGACGTCTTCAACCACAGCTGCGATATTATCCTGTTATTATATAGTCTTGTCTCTGCTAGACGTCGTCGGTCGTGGTGTTTTATCAGTCGAAACAATTGTTCTTGTATTGTCTTGTCGACATGCGGCCCTCTGCAGTATCAGATTTTATACAGGTTGGAAGAAATCGTATAATAGTGTGTATCGTTTAACGAAACCCTGTTTATGTTTTGAATAGTACAGAAGAGCTATTCTCTAGCTATTCCGAGTGTTTTCCAAATTTGACACATCCGACATCCGTATCAATTTTCCGGGTATCTTGAACTCGTTCATCACCATAAAGTGCTCCTAAATATAAATTCTAGCATATGCGGCTTTGAAATGGTGAGTCTCGATTTGAAATTCTGTTCGGAGTTAAGGTTACCAGGAGAAGAAAGGTAGCATGCTTGGTATAGCTCTAGCGTAGCCCGATGGATTGTGGTGGTTCTTGCCCTTTCCAGGCTCCTCCTATTCAGTAAACAAAAAATTCATATCGGTATAAAAGGATGAGAATAGGAAGAATATGCTTCTATATTTATTGTAGTACATCGGATCGGATCGGATAGCCTCTTTTATAGATAGCGTATGTATATGGAGCTGATAGTCCTGTGACCGAGCATGAGCTATATTTCATTGATGATTTGATGTACATATGCGTTGTCCTCTCCACATTTTCACATTTTTAAATGTTGCTGGTAAGCTGTCAGATACTGCTGCCTTGTTGTACTTAAGCTTTTTTGTAGCTAAGCTTACTTTTCTTTAATACTGGGTGCTGGACCTAGTTCTTCATTGTCTAGAAGTGGTTCATCTTCTTGCCTTATTACTCTCATTATCTATTTAGCAGCTGTGGTTCCCTTTAAAAAGGTAACTTCCGCTTTTTTGAAGAGCTTGCGTTACTCATCTTAAAGTATGGAGCATTCTGCTTGTGATATTTTTATAAAACATCTGGGTTTTGTTAAAACTCGGTAGACTATTTGAATTTCTCGAGCTCCGAGGCTACCTACATATATGCTCTTTTACGCAAGGCCTTCTTCCCGTCTAAGGGCTTAGAGCTGAATAATATTAGTTTCTTCAGTCATTCTTTTAAGTTGAATGAATTCATCAGCATCAAGGATTCCATCTCTGGACTGGTTGATTTCATAGTTTGTGGTAGCGTGTGGTTCAATCTTTAATGATGTCGGGAAGACTGATTTTTTGCATGTGTGTGTTAGGTCATAGCGGATATCTTATCGCTTATTTGGTCTTTGTAGACTCCTGCAAATGCAGTTGTGCTAAGGCCTCTAACGTCGAATTTCTTCTGCTTGGCCGACTTATTCCCCGAAAGTGTCTTCCTTTCCGCCTTTAGCATTGATGTAGTCTGGCGGTCTTCGAATGCTACGTCCTGTTTGATATGTTCTTCAGCACTATCTGTAGAGACTTGTGTGCATATTTAGGTTTTCTTTAGGAATGTTGCTTTGAAATGGACCACAGCAATCTGTAGGGCAATTTCATATGCTCATGCATGATCCTAACCATCCTATCTTCTGGACTGGGGTTATATCTGCCTGAGAGGTTTAAGTAGCACCTGAGGTATAGAGTGAAGTGTGTCCACGTTTCAGGTTCATAGTTTCAAGTCGTTGCCATTTGAGGGTAGTCATTATCCGAAACTCCTCGTGTCACTCTTTTATAACAGAAGTTATCCTGACAATACAACCCTTGACCCTTAATCTTCGCACTGCACCATGCCGAATATTTCGATGTAAGTAGGACACTAATGTGAAAGATTCTCTAGGCCCATCAAGGGCTAATATTTATTATTTGTGGCAAGAAATTTTAAACGACAAATTGGGTACATTAAATTGTCTAGTCAGTATATCGAAAAACAAACGCTTAGTCCTAATTTGACAAACGTAAAGGTTCAACTTCTTATTAAGGGAACATAAAAGGCTAAATAAGGATAACATATTATTGGCTACACAACACTCGTAATATACTTTTAAACGATCCTCTCATTAATTTTACAATCCTTTCCATTTAACCTACATATTAAACTCCATTCTAAATAGTCTCCCAAGCTCAAGAAGTACACCATCTCAAAGATCCCATCATGAGAGTCTTAAAATATTATACCAATTATTCTTGATGGTTTACTCAATAAATGAAATCATCAATCTACCTTAAACATCTTAAATCTTCTTCTACATTATTCTTCTGAACCACATCATCAATCCTTTCAATCATAAACCGTTTATTTCTCATTAAAATGTCGTAATGCGCACCCAGGTTTTTACGACTGTTTGCTTATAGAGAGCTTCGTTTCAATTAAGCTTTCTTCTCCGCATCATTCTTACAGAGAATTTATATTAGTTAATAAACAAGACAACAAACCAGAACAACAACAACAACTTCAAGAATTGCAACGCAAAAAAAAAAAAACGGAACAAAAACAAGCTGAGTCTTACGAAGTCGGATAGAATAAATTAGTTGATAAATTTTTCTTAATAAAACGATGAATAGATTAAGTAACTTTTCATTTGCAAGAAATACGTTTTCCATGTCTAACCTAGAAATAGCAGTTAATTCAAGAGTTAAAATAAGACACAATTTATAAGTATATAGGTCGCGTATACTTGCTCTGAGAATGCTCAAAAGAAAATTGATTAAATTGAGTTCAGTACAAAATAAAATATACGTATCTAGATATAAAATTAATACAAATTTTAACGAAAGCTGGAGGTCTTGGATTTGTAACACAAAATCAATTCACTTATTTGTTTAAAAAGCTATAGAAGCTGAACCGATTTCGATGAAATTTAATCTCAACTAAAATCAGAACAATTCTATTATGAATGAAGGTTGTGGGTAAACGTTATAGTGTTAGAAAAAAAAAAAAAAAAACGGTTTCGACAGCCTCATCGTAGTTTTCGAACGAAGGACATCTGTCATAACTTTTATTAGAATCTTATTACTCAATTACAAAAAGTTTCACAACTTTTTTTTATTGTGGAAAATTTAACGCTCTGCAAATTTTGGCCAGGAGATGTTCTATTATAAGTCACGCCACACCTAGTCCCGGAAGAAGACGATAAAGTGGGTTTCGTAATTCTGTCCGTCTGCCGGTTCGACTTAATGACGCAAAAAATTAGGCCAATCTTCTTTAAATTTAGTTGAAAGCATTTTTACGATTTTTACTCCCACGAGAAGCTGTATGGACCAGGAAGAGGAAAAATCGATTCTTTATCTTTTCTGTGCATGTCCTGCTCTATCTGAAAGACGTAGGCTCAATATAGGAGAGTTCTACTAAAATTATTCTAACGACCTGACAAATATAGACATAAGTAGTCTCATAGCAGCGTTACCCTTATGCGACTTTAGTCGCATTTTTGCGACCTTTTTTTTGCTGTGCGACTATGCGACGACCTTTTTAAAATTGTTTAAAATTGCGACTTTTTCTTTTCTTAAACATTACCATCAAACTTTTCTGAGAATGTGTGAGTATGATTGTCTTTGCTTTGTTTTCTGTTCGCATTGTCGTTTTCGTTTGTTTTCCCATTCCCACCACGGGGGCGCTGTCAGATTGTTTTTTTTTCTCTTACGTGTTTGGCACTGACGACTGACACTGACATTTCCTGGAATATCTCCTTACCTTTGTGCTTTGTCTCTAGTACACGTATGGGAGCAGGAAGAAATGCCAGAAGACTGGCGAAAAGGTTTAATATGCCCCATACATAAGAAGGGAGATGTCACAACGTGCAGCAATTATAGAGGTATCACGTTGTTGAGTACCGCCTATAAGATACTCTCCTCTATCCTACAAGACCGGATAACCCCATACGCTAAAACCGTTATCGGACAATATCAGTGTGGTTTCATTCCAGGCAAATCAACAACAGGGTAGAACTTTACAAAGCCATGAGAGAATTCGGCATCCCAAATAAATTGACACGACTATGTAGGTTGACCATGACCAACGTAACAAGCCAAGTAAAAATAGCCAGATTGCTATCCAGACCAATCAACATCTTTAATGGACTCCGACAAGGGGACGGTTTGGCCTGCCTCCTCTTCAACCTGGCGTTGGAGAAAGCAATCCGTGACTCTGGCACGGCAACAAGAGGGACCATCGTCAACAGGTCCAGCCAGTTACTGGCTTACGCAGACGACATCGACATCATCGGAAGAACCGAACAAGCTGTACACGATTCCTTCATCCAGATCGAGCAGGCGGCACAAAATCTGGGGCTGCACATTAGTGAAGGTAAAACAAAGTACATGGTGGCGTCGAATGCGAGAGGAACAGTTGGTCAAACAATCAAGGTTGCGGAGCACGAATTTGAAGTGGTGCAATCCTTTAAATACCTTGGGTCAATAGTAGCAGCCGATAACAATATGAAGAAGAAATACGCGGGCGGCTTCTCAAATCCAACAGAGCCTACTATAGTCTGTCAAAGCTCTTCAAATCCAGAAATCTCACCATAACTTCAAAACTGCTGCTGTACAGGACCATGGTCCTGCCAGTACTCACATATGGATCTGAGACTTGGGTGCTTAGCAAAAGGCACTCCGACCTCTTAGCTGCGTTCGAGAGAAAAGTCTTAAGGAGAATTGTTGGCCCCGTATGTGAGGAAGGACGATTCCGGAGGCGGTACAATCATGAACTGTACGCAATCTACCTTGAAGCAGATATCGTGACAAAAATTAAGCTCGGTAGACTCCGGTGGGCAGGGCACCTAGCTCGCATGAGCGAAGAGGAACCTGCTCGGAAAGTTCTTTGTGGTACATTCTATGGTAGACGACAGCGTGGTAGACCATGCTTGCGCTGGAGAGATGGCGTAGACCAGGACGCCCGAAGCCTTGGGGTGCGCAACTGGATGGCGTCGGCTAGAGACCGGGATAGGTGGAGAGACTTGTTGAAAGAGGCCAGGACCGGAACCCGGTTGTCGAGCCGATGATGATGATGACAATGGACCAACTTATGGTCGAAGTGTGTTAAACATTCATGCTGATAGCCGCGCTGACCTTACCGATAGTTAACTATTTCCATCTAAGCTTTCAGACATGGATGAGTAATGTTGACTACATTGGAATAGGCATTCTGGGAAAGTCACACAAAAAACGCATCTCGATACTTAATCGCTCAGGTGGTGTGGAAGAAAGTGCGCAATAAAGTCAATTTTTGTAGATTTTTTAAAAATTCCTATAATCTTTTTAGTGAGAAATTGACTCATCTAGAATTTTGTAGAACAAAGTTTTGACTCCAAATTATACTGTATTTGATAAATTTTGAAAAAAGAGAACACTGACCTAATGGTTCGGATCATCGGATCGGAATTTATAAGAAGCTTCATTACCAATTTACTTGCCAAATTTCATCGCCTGATTTGTAAAAAACCTGAAGCAAATTTCTTCCATGATGCAGTTTTAAATAGAGTTGGAAGGGGTATATGAATGAAAACTCGCTATCAATTAATTTTCCAACTCCGAAACTTCCTCTTATTGAGGCAATAGATAGGCACACCTATTTCACAAGTAAAAAGTCACTTTTACGGTATCACGTCAAGGAGAAAAAACAAGATTCTTTGCCATCAACTAATTGCCACCTAAAATAGCTTCATCTAGATCTGTTTTGCAAAAAAAAAAGTAGAAACCCAAGAATATGGATAGCAAAATATTAAAAACGAATCTCATCGGTCCTTAAAAGTTTTCTATGTTGTTGTTGTTATTGTTGTTGATTATCTAGACGGATGCCATATTTATGAAGTATCCGAAACGGAATCAATACATCGCGTGCCATCTATAGCAAGCCAAGGAGCACAGCAGCAGCATCAAGTATTTCAGCCTGTTCCACTTGAGATATTTTCGAACAAACATACAGGCGAGGCGCGATGCCCAGCGTATACAGTCGGCCAGATTTGAAGCGTTTATGAATAAAACACTCTGGATCAGTTGGTTGAGGTGGTTAGCATTTTTTCGTGATTTTTCCAAACAGCGTTCTAGTGAAATAGCCAGTTGCATTCCTGCCCTGAAGCAATTCAACCGCAATACTCGCGCTTCAGTGAATGCCCGTCAGTTAAGTTTTGAGCCCAACTTCGGACGTACTGTCGTTATAGTTCAGAGATTTATTCTTCAACTGTTCCACACGAATGTGGAATGCCTTGTCTGGCTCTCTTTTTCCATCTTCTTAAACTTAAAAAACAATGTGAATCGATAACTCCCATTGAATCCTTTCCTATTTCCTTGAAGCTCGCACCGTGTTAATCATCTTAAGGGTAGTAAAGTAAAAATGATCGACTAACTAATACCGTCAATTTTTTTTTAATTAATTGCAAGTAAGGTAGAGAACTGGATTTAGTACGAACGTGGAGGCTGAGGATCAACTTAAATAATTTCAAAACAGACTACCTATGTATTTTTCACTTCAAAAATGGCAAAATTTTGAAAAGATAGGTTAGTAAATCATAAATTTAGTAAAAGTTTTTCCCCAAGAAACTTCAACTAGCAATTCTAACTATCTTTCACACCAAAATGTTGACAAAGCTACACAGACAGAGCCAAATAATTAAATAAATCAAAAAAAAATGGATGGAGTACTTCATTGGGACAATAAAAAGCCGTTTATACTTCAATGAACCTTTTTATTAAAAAATCAAAAGTCAACGAACAATATGAAACTACCTTTTATCGACCCACCGAAGTCCATCATCGACTGAATTTTAATTAACGTTAGTATTTGTGGTGCATCGACAATCAATAACCTGACCCGGGGTGTATTCTTGTAGATAGGAAACAAGTTAATCCACATCTATAGCTCCCACTCTGTGCATTGTGATAACTGGCTTCTCTTTTTTGAGTCCTGTTGGACCAGATTTCCGCAATCAACATTACCCCCATCTCTCCCACCTATAGATTGAATTTAGTAAAAAAAAAAAATAAAATAATATTTTTAAATGAAAATAAAGTCGAGACTGCTTCCAGGCATATCAAATCTCCTGTGAGTTTTTTTTTTCTTCTTTTTATTTTTGCATGAATGAAAAAATTGCTTTTCATAGATACAAAGATAGGTATAGCGTTTCATTCGGCTTGAGATTAGTTTGCCTACTATACTATCGGTCATATAACAAAATCCGAAGGAAATCGAATCGATTCCCCAAAAGATTCAGATACAAAAATATTTTGTTGAATTTTACAATGTACATTGGCGATTGTTGGGATTAAAAATAGATTTTGCACACAATAAGTTGTGAAAAAGAGAATGTCTAGTCTATAGTAGGCTCGTGGTAGATCGTGGTTAGAAATGTTTACTATTTTTATTGCAAATTTATCGAGGGATAAGGTCCTGTGGTTCAGAGGTAGAACAAAATTATTCTATCGAGTGTTAAATATTTTAGGTTTTGAGAATAAGATTTTTAAAAATGAATTGTTAAAAAGACACATTCATACATAGCCTTTTCATAAGATATGGTCACATAATCAAGTTTTAAGTCAAAAGTTCCAAGAGAAGTGGGTGTGTCAAAAATCTTTCAGGCAACGAATTTTATAAAAAGTCATTTTCTACATATTTAGTTGTTTTTGGAAATGGTTGCATTGGCGGTCTTTAGTCAAGATTAGGTAAGGTTAGGTGATGTTATTATGCGGCAAGCCGTATAACCTCCCTCGGATCTCAATGGATCCATTATGGTCCCCAAAGTGTAGGTAATGTAGGGATGTGGGTTAGAGAAAGGATTTAGTTGGAGTCTAAGTTATGGGGTGCCTCGCTGAGTCATCCTAATTTCTGAATGAAGTTGAGAAATGCTTTTTAGTGGCAAAAATTAGACATCGCCCAGTTTGTCGAAAAAATATTCTCCGAGGGTATCTTCTCTTCCATTTATTCGTCCTGACATTCTCTTTATAAGTCAGATGTGCTGTTGGCCGTTCTGCTCATGTGGGTTCCCATTGAGTTGTGACCCGTAAGGATTCCAACCAAGAGAGACAATTGAGGTCTTCTAAGCTTCAGTAGATACTCTATGTTTTGCTTTGAAATATCTGGCCAAATATTTCTTGAAACCCGATAGATGTCATTTGTTGACCATCTATCATTTGCGGTCTTGAGGAAACTTTGGAGAATTCTATACTTTTCCTGCTCCAGTGGCATAAGTACCCAGGGTACAATTTGGCTCGGTTCAGGTAGGAAGGTAGGTAGAAATGGCGACCATTTGCAGTGTAGCCCTGTGGTTCTGAAGTGCTTCATTCTGATACTATAAATCGTGTGAACCTGTCGATGGAATCAATATGGAAAATCGTGGATATTCTCACGAAGTAATCCAATTCGAAAAAATCTAGTATATTTTGATGTCTCTTATTGTTCGATTGTTTTGCACAATCATCCGGTATTTGGATCACTCACTTAACCGGACCACCACACTCATCCGACACCATATGCGCTGTGCCAAGCTAGGAAGCTTGTTGGCTAGTGCTGAAAGAGTAGCCAGTTCGATTGAGTGATAATCCGGACCCCGCGCGCGCCGTAAACCTCCGTCAAAGATTTCAGTTCTCTAAGGATCTAGGAAGTGACACGGAGGGCACGGCACAGAAGTAACCGAAGTTCGTCCAAGAGTCATTTAGTCGCGTCGAGAAAAGAGACAAAGTCGTTGATCTTCATTTAAGAAAGTTCGTCAATGTCGTCAAAAAAATGCCGTTCCTAATGATTGCGCTCTTAATTTGGCCAGAGTAGGGCGTTTGCAGAGGAAAAGAAGGAATGCTTCCTTTCCCCGCTGGTCCCAACAGCTATAACAGTGAGTGTTGTGAGCAATGCCTAGCTTCGCTGCATGCTCCTATTGGGCAGTGTCCGCTACAGGTATAGCTGCGATCCTGGCTATGTTTCGCCTGCGTCTGCATATCTTGGCATCTTGACTCAAGTGTTAGGGATTTATTATAGTTGGGCCAAATCTTTCTATTTATAACGCAGTTAGTTAAACTGCTTTAACTACAATTTGATACGCTAAGAAAAATTGCGAGAATATTGCCCTTAACTACTCCGAGTGGAAAGTTGACTCTTTCGGCAAGTTAACGCCCATGCTCGTCCGGTCCCATCAATGCCACTATGACTAGGAACCCAGATAATAGTGGCAATGAGGTTAATATTGCGTCTAGCATGTTTATCACGGCATTACTGGACCAATTTGGAGGATGATGTACTAGAATTAATGGCTTTAACAGCCACCTGTGGTTATAGCCGTATTCCGGTTCTTGTTTAAATTTTCCCTCATAGCAAGTAATTCAGCTTTAAAAAACTAGCAAGGTCGAATAGCCTAAACTACCTTAATATATCCAAAGTCAATGAGAAGATTCCTGAACCAATACCTAATTCCAACTTTGAACCATCAGTAAAGACTATTGTGTCGTAGTCTTTGGAATCAACTCCTAAATATTGACCATATAAGGTTTGACAATCCAAGAGTTCGATCCCTTAAGTCTTAATGGGCTGACGATACTAGATACTTAATGTGTATATCAAGTGAGTTAAGGTACAGAAAATAGCTTAAGGCATCAGTTGGGACAGACCCAAGAGGCCCTGTGCCAACGCTGGCAGTTCCTTCTACGTTCTTCAGTTGCGTGAGGATCGGTCGCGCCACAACTGTGTATGTTCACAAAAGCATCTTAGATTGTAAACCCCACTTTTTATCAAAGGTTTAACTACAGGCGTAGAAAACTATGCAGGCCTTTTAAGCCTTCAATTTAGATATTTTGCACTGGAAGAGAACAAAAGTGTTTGAACGTTGAGTCGGAGTAGAGCGAAACTAAGAAACAGCCCTTCAAGTTATGAACCGTTTTTGGCCAGTTCATCAGCCATTTCATTTTCATAAATGTCTTGGTGTCCCGGGAACCATTGAATAGAAACTGAATTTGTTCCACTGAGCAATCTTCGTTATCAACGGAACCGAGTAACCAGTATTGACTTCGTGACAATTGACGAAATGAGTCTGATTTCCGCCTGGCTATCCATGAAGATATCAATGTTTTTGTTCGTCTTTAGTCAAAAACAATTTTAAAAGTGGGCGTATTAATTATCTTTTCAAGTTTTCGATCTTAAATTTTCATAAATATCGAAACCTTTAAGTACAAAATTGAACATTTCTTAAAAATGAGTAAGGTCAAGTTAACCCAGCATCGTTTGGAATTAAAATGAAACAGTTAATTTGTTTTCCGAAAAATTAAGACAAATCGACAAAAGATTAATTTAAAATTTCATCAAAAACTATTCTGATGTTCTGAAGGAACAAAATCACAATGGTTGTAGCAACTCTTTTTTCTTCACATCAAAACTGTTTTCTAATTTTTACATAAAGCCTAGTACTCAGTTTAAGTGAAAATGAAAATTTCATACAAATGTGGCAGCTGGTTCACTGGCATGAAATCCCCAACGAGAGGTGAGTACCAAAATGTGTATTGGAAAAACAATTATGTTCCACAACTTTTTCCACGGCATGATTTTCATTTCTCAATGTACAACCATCAGGAAAAAGTTTAAGGCAGTGTGGAAAACTGTGACATTTGTCAGTTAATTTGAATATTTTGTTTCAAAATGAAAAATTGAAAATTTATAAACAGAAAGAAAGAATCAGTTTAACAATTGTCAAAATTTGTTTTTTCATTCAAAATAAGTATTCAGTATTTCAGGTGAGTATCAAACATTCACGTGGACAAGTTTATTCTATTTTCATTTTTATTCTTCGCGTGTAATTTGGAACGTATTTATTTTTCATTTCACTCTAGGTGAGTACTAGGCTTAAGCAGTAAAAATACTTTCGTAACTTTTCGTTGTTCTTTCTTATTCTACACCTTCCTTTAACCATCAACATCGTGATTATAATTATTATTGTAGCTATGCAAATGACAAACTTCCCATTGCAATCATCTTTTATAATGAGCGACACTTTTTCCATGGATTCCAACTGTGTGCATCTATAGAACAAGCTGCGGAGAAGAAATATTACGGAATAAATTTTTAAATCCAAACTAAATATTTCATCATGCGAGATGAGAACCATCATTCATTTCGGTTGCTTATACACAAAAATATGCACTTGCAGATTTTTCCTAGGAACTGCAGTGCTGCACTGTGGGGCTGAATGCCTAAAGTCGTGGGAAAAAATCATCAAAAACAACATTTAGTTTACTTTGTTTAACTTGACAGATTTGCAATTGAAAAATGTCTACAAAAAATGCTTTGGCTTTTGGGGCTTGCGAAGCGCACAGTGGTCTAAGTTTTATGGAAAAGCGGTCTTGAATCAAAAAATAAAAATCAGTTTAGCGGATTGTTTGAAATTTTCAGAAAAGAGTACATTTTCGTCACCTGACAAGTTCACTTAACACCCAGTGACACGTCCTCTTGTGTTAAAAATGTCACCTAAACGTCAGTTTGACTGACATAACTTTTAAGTAGAAAGAGTTGCCAAAAATGTCAATGTCTTAGAGAAAATGTTTCCCTACAATAACGGCCAAAAACGCTTTATAAACCATTTTTCTACATGGTTGACAATGCAGAAAGTTTTTAGTCTTCAAATTTTGTAGATTGAGAAATCCCTTTTGGCATTTTTTGAAGATATTTCAAATACTTTTAGTGAACTATAAGTTTTCAAACGGTTTCGAATTGGAACCAGTTTCCGACTAATTACTATAGTCATAGGTTAGGTTAGGTTCGGTTGATGTGGCTGTCAGCAGGAGAACCGACATACTTAGACCGTGAGTTGGTCCATTGTAAGACCACATTAAACCTTGGAGACATTTTCCCTAATCGTTAAACCAATTGAAGCTCTCAATGAAGCGAGCGAATTGCCTATTTTCTATTCTCTATTCTCTATTTGTCACATCACTTAGATCATTGTAGTAGAAATCTCCAAATAGAGTCTACGTTTTTGGGATGAAGCCAACTATGCAGTTTCTGAAGAAATCGTTAGAATAAATTCCAAGCCGCATTACGTGCTTGCCTATCAAACAGTGTCCTGTTATAACTCCTTTATGTAGCCTATATGAGATCTGTTCGAAGATATTCAGATCCAGCATTGGTCAAATCTGTTTTAGGTTTGTTCTCTGTATAGCATCTTGCTTTAGCAAAAGTTTACACATAGCGATGGGAATACCTATGTTTGCCTTATCTGACAAAAAGGGTACCATTGTTCCAATTTCGGCGAGTTTATCAGCTTTACAATTTCCTGAAATGTCCCTGTGGCCCGGCATCCAGCAGAAGTGTATATTAAACTGCTGCACCATCTCCATCAGAGACGTTTGGCAGTTAAGGGCTTTTATTGAGCTGGTAGAGACAGAATCAAGCGATTTAATGGCTGCTTGACTGTCCGAGAAGATGCGAATATTTTTATTTGATATCACGTTTTCCTTAAACCAAGACAGAACTTCTTCAATCGTCAAAAGTTCCACCTGGAACATGCTACCATGATTGGGAAGACGAAAAAAGCCACTGGAATTTAGTCTGTCTAGGTATAAACCTCCACCAACCCCGTTATTAGTTTTTGATCCATCTTTGTAAAATTGGATTGAATCATCTTCCAGGAATATCATGTCCTCCTCTAGAAGGGATGGATGCCTGAAAGTGTTTATCAAATTGAATCTGAAGGATGGTGTCATCGATGCTACTTGGAAGTGAACCGAATGAGTTCAGAATAACAGAGTGGCCAATTTTATTATTCATCCATTGCGAGGAGGGTTTTAGACGAATAGCTGTGCTTGCAGCCGTTTGATTGCCGAATATATCGAAGGGTGTTAGATAGAATGGAATATCCAATAAAGCGGAGGGGTCGTGCGAAGTGTTGGACCTTCGCTAGAGCTGTCCACCATACAACCACGCTGTGCGCTGTCCACCATACAACCACGCTGATAGATAGAGTAATGCGAAGTTGGAGCCCCTAGTTATTCCCAATGTCTTTTTAAATGAAAAGAGTGCCACTGTAGCCTTTTCATTCCTTCCTGAATGTTAGGTTTGCAAACTTAACTTCTTATCTAAAATAAGATCCAAGTATTTTGCTTCAGAGAATGTTAGTGGTATTCCTTTAGAGAAGATCTGTTTTGGCAGGGTAAACACTCAGTCCACACCGATCGGCCCAGTTTGCAAGCTTGTTTAAAGCATATTGTAAGTGATCTTTTAGGGTGTTATGATGCCTTCCTGATATGACAATAGCAATGTCATCCGCATAGGTGATCAAAACTATCCGATATCTCAACGGCTCATTCGCTACCAAGTTACAAAGAACAGGAGATAGGATACCGCCTTGCAGCGACCCATTACTGACAGATGTTCCTGAAGAAAACCCTTCCAGATTTGAATTATAAATCCTACTAGTTAGCATTTGATTGATCTTTTCTCCAAGCGAACCTTCTACATTTAGAGATGAAAGTGCAAATGCGATTTCAGATTTAGTGACATCGTTAAAAGCACCCTTTAATCAAGGAAGGCAGCCATAGTCTACTCTTTATGATGGAGGGAGTATTTGAAGGTTATTATCTTAGCCTTAGTTCTAACAATATTAATTTTACTTTTTAACCCCTTTAATAAGAATTTTTTAATGATTTAAAATCCGCTAAGACCTTCATTGACTATGACTCAAACTACGAATAAAATTCACTTGGCCCCACTGTGCGATGTTTATCTTGCATTTGAATTCAAAAGAATATAACAGTCTCTGATGAAAATGTTGAGAGACGTTTTGCTTTTATTTATTTTTATTTATTCGCTTGATACGAGTATTCACGCGATGTTAAGTTACTCTTCGAATTGCAAAATATTTCAAAAATTCCAAAATGATTGACATATTGGTGCAACAAAACGAGACTAAAATAAATACAAAAACAAATCGAATAAAATTCGTGAAAATAATCAATTCAGAATAAAACAAGTATCGTATTTTTGTTAAAAAAAAGTAATATTCTCCTATTTGAAAACAAACAAAACTAAATAAATAAAATGTGTTTTTATAGTTTGGCATTGCCATTGCCACATACAGATTTCCATCATTTTGAGTGAAAATATTTATTTATTTTCTAAATGAATGAGACATTTTAAATGGAAAGCTATGTAGTGTGAAAGGAAATTGTTTTAAACAGTTGAACAAGCAATGAAGTTTGTGTTTTTTTTAATTACCGTATACAATGTTTAATTTTTTATTTGGTGAGAATATTTTGTCACAACTGATCAAAATGAACTTGAATACATAAAATCTGGATGAAACGATTCAAATACATAAAAACACAGCGGAATTAATATAAAGCACTATCCGCTCGTTAACACACGTGTTACCTACAAGCATATTTTTATGATAGCTTTCCAGTCTTTGTCAGATGAAGTAGTGACGATTTAAAAGTTCGCGTTTAATGATTAACAAAGGTTTTCAATAAGGCCAAATAGATGTTGAAAGCTAAGCTGTGTGTCAGGTATTAACAACAATTCTGTTTTTATTTAAAGGGTCTATGCCTTCATGCCATAATGCATGAAATATTACATCGTTGCCCGCTTCGACACGAATCCGAGAGGTTCAGTTTTCAATGATCTTTTCGCCTTTTTATGTTCAGCTTAAGAGTATCAGTCGATTGTAGTTTATTCGCATACACCGGCGACTTCAGGAACCCCACAAGAAAAAGTCTAGCGGGGTCAAATAACTTAACCTTGGTGGCCAATTCACGTCACCTCTGCGAGAGAAAACCTAACTCTCAAATCATTCATGCAGGATGTCTATCGTGGCGTCCGCTGTACGTGGCACAAAGCGCCGGCCGTCCTGCTGGAACGCAATGTTGTCTTGGTCCATTTGGTTCAGTTTGGGCCATAAGAAATTGGTTACCATATCTTTCTGTAACGCTCGCTCTTGACAGTGACCGCTTCACCAAAGTCGTTTTCGAAAAAGTACGGACTAATGACGCCCCCGCGCCAGCCCAAAATCCACACCAAATGGTAGCTTTTTGAGGATTCATTGTCACCTGGTGAACCTCATGTGGATTGGTGTCGTCCCATACACAGCCATTCATTCAAAATTGCGCCTCGTCGCTAAAGATGACTTTTTGGCCAAAATTAGAAGCCCAGTCAGCGAGTAAATGTCGTTAACTATAGTCATGACTCAGGAACAATAGACCTTCTGAGTAAGTTTTATCTTGTACGGGTGTAGGCCCAAGTCCCGACGCTAAATTCGCCAAGTTAAAGTCTGCGAAAAGCTGAGTTCTTGTGCACGGCGAGAAATCGATTACCTTGGGTTTTGCTTTACATCTTCACGAACCGCGGTAATGTTTTCGGTCTATCTTGCGTTCCTTCGACGTACGAATGTTGGCTGATTGATAACCAAACTGGTCGTCTCAAATTTGGCCAGAGAACGTTAAGTCGACTACGAAGGAAGGGCCTCCACGTCTACCGTAAAATGCACGCAAAGTGCGCAATTATTTCACTAAGGAATACTCATTTTGATAATAAAGTTATATCATTTGAACGTTCTGTTCAATCGTGTTAAACGCCATGGTGATTTGGCTAGAGTAACTGAATAGTAAACAACACATTTGACAGCTCTCATCAAAACAACATGACCGCCAAAGGCCACCAAAATCTACCCTTTAGTTTCCGAAAAAAATTGAAAAACCAAACTCTTAATTGCCAGCTGTTCAAATTCTTCTAGGATATTTGAAGAGAATCGTTGATCAAGCTTAAAATTTAAGTCACGTCGATGTATAGTGAAAAAACAGACGCACACACGTATGAACGTATGGACGCTCAGACGCACAAATTGGCGTGATAAATGACAAAAATCACTTTGTTAAATTTCTCAATCATAATAGTGTTAAGTTTGATTAAACCCTCGACACTTTTCTACATGCACCCACAAATTGACGTTTAGAACAAGTAAAAATCAACCTTTCTATATATTAATAAATACATAGTGTCCCTTAATTCGTGCATAATATTGTAGGGCGTGATTCTTGGGTACATTCTAATATCCACAGACAAGGTGTTCTGTACTTTCTTATACTCGTTCTTTTGACTCTTTTGAGTTTGCTTTGTAACTAGTCACTTAAAACCTATAAAAGTAATCTTTCCAATGTTCAAAAAGTGAAAACCTATCTACTCAGGGCTATAAGAGACCTTACAAATTTTATTATCTCAAAGATGTGTTTGCCCACCAGGAACGAATGGCCTATAAAATAAAAATTTAATTAAATATACCATCTTAAATGTACAATATTTTTCTTAAAACTTCTGCAGCGAATACATAAGTTTTGTATCTTTTTTTTCGCATCTGATACACTCGCACATACACGAATGACTTTGTAAAATGTATCTTTTGAGTAGCAAAAATTTCCAATGAAAATGTAAAGGAATTTATTTTCTCCTCGGATGCTAAAAGTTGTGTGCAGCAAAATTGTATATAGATTGATCTAAATTTTCTACTAAGAATATATAAAGTTGACTTTATGCACGAGGGGTTCTTTAAGTATCTGTTATAGATATCTTAAATTTCTTGATAGTATCTTTCACTGAATTAAAGAGAGACGTGGAACACAATGTTGTTGTTTTTGTATTTTATCTTGCAAATCATGTTTTGGTTTTTGTTGTTGCCAAGAATGGGGAATGAAAGTGGAAAATGGTATATATAGTAAATGTGGGTTTAAAGGTCAGCAATCAATTCAAAATTTAACAAAAAAAGAAATAATGTTACATTTCCTGAGATAGAATTGTTCGTTAAGAATTTCTTTATTTGAGGACGAGGAGGAAAACCTATAGCCACTGAGATGTTAAGTACAAATTAAAATAAAACGATGTTTGGTTACCACGGTTAGCTCAAAAACCTCTGGCTGGATTAAGATAAAATTTTGATATTTTTTAATTAGAGGTTTTTAATAAAAATGTACTGAAAAGAAGATATGCATTAGCACTATTAAATTGAACGTGTCGAATTATTTACTCAACATAGCCTTTATCCAAAAAGTTGTAAGTCAGAATATGAAATGAAATGTCCAATTAAAAAAAGGAACAAAAGGAAAGGGAAGGAGAGTCTAAATCGAAAAATTCTAACAAAATAAATTTCTCGTTGAGGTTCAATGTTCTCGCCTCCTATTGGTTGTGGATTAATAGACAATATTTCGGAACTAAAAAATATTAATTTTAAAGGAAAAGTAAAATACTTTAAGATTCTGCAACGGTTTTTCTAATTTGCATTACGGATATTTCCTTACAATTTCTATCGATTCACAAATGGTTCATAGAAATGTTGTGTACAGTGCACAATAAGGTTTTCCATTAATAGTTCCGTATCTTTAAATTTGATCAAAACGAACTGTAAGCTAGATATCATTGAATTCTTGCATTTCTTTAAAACTCCCATGTATGTTATTATGTATGGAATAAAATACCATTCAAATCTCCGCCGTAACTTCGCTGGATGGAGCACATCAGAAACTTGCAATTTACGATAACTCTGGCTTAAAAATCAGGCTAAATTGGACCAGTGGCATGATGGATATTTTTGGCTTTCAGGGCAGTGATAGTTTGTGGTTTAATGGCATAGATTTGTGAACTAAGAAAACCCCATTAGAAGAAGTCTAAAGGGGTCAAATCGACCGATCACGTCACCTCTGCCTGAGACAACCATGTTAGGAAATCCTCGTGGTAAATGTCCATTCTGGCACGGGCTGTGTGGTACGTACCTCCAACTCGTTGGAACCTCAACTCGTCGGTGTCTAATGTCATCGAATTCCGGCTAAAAGAAATTGGTTATCATTGACCAATAGCGCTCGCCGTTGACTGGCGAACGTCGTTCTCAAAAAACTGAACCGATGATGCCGCCAGCCCAAAATCCACACCAAAGATTGACTTTCTCAATGCATTGCAATTTGATGCATCTCGTATGGATTGCGATAATTCGACAGTTTTGCTTGATGGCGAAAATCAGCCTCGTCGCTGAATATAATTTTTCGAGCGAAGCGCATGAAATGTTTCATTAACAGAAGACCAACTTTCATAAGTTTCACATGTTTGCACATGTTTTTGAACGTTATAACTCTCCAACGGCCAATTTGACAGATGTGTCTTCAACAATATGGCCGCAATAATCTGTCAAAGTTCGAAAATTCCTATTTCAATTGATAAAATTTGGACCACTGACACTGATGATGATGAGTTACAAAAGCAAATTGGTAATAATTTATCAATGAATGACGAAAATAGGCGAATATTATATTTTTTCAAAAATTTAAATAAATGTACATACTCCGTTTCTGGTAACACGCACACAGGAATGGTTGAGAGTTGTAAGTCACTAGGTCCTGGTTCATTTCGAGCTGTTGCACCATCAAATTTATTTATTTACATACTCCAGTTCATAAATGAAAACCGAAACTATCAAAAACTGTCCAAAATGTCAGTTTGTGTTTGTTACATATATGACAAGTTGATGTTACGAGTTTGACAAAGTATGATCTTTACGCATGAACTTCAAATCCTTCCCTCCAAATAACAAAACTCAAAAAACTTCATACCTATTCTTTTCTTTCATTTCGTTCTATGACCTCTAGCAGAATTTATGTGAAACAATTTATCTACTTTAGACGGTGTTTGCCTGTTTAATGATTGGCAAAGGAGTCTCCTAGATTCATGTTATTCTTCACAATGAACAAACTTGTAGTCTATGGCTAGCCGCGCACTGGCAACTTTGATCGAAATCAAATAGTCTAATCACCAGTTGATAGAGTACCGCGCACTGGCAACTCTTTACTCACGTTCAAACTCTTTTTCTCTCTTGCGCTTATAGAAAACAGCTTAGTTGCTCGAATCGAGTTGCTTTAAGTGCGCGGTGTCCCATATAAGCCCATATGTTTCATTTTAGCAACTAAACAGTTGCGAAACTAAAAATTGAATGTGCGCGCCTGGTCTATGTGTTTCTAGTTTCCCCGTTCAGACTCGCCACTTCAACCTAACTAATCCTTGCCCAGGGGTTCTTTATCCCAAACTATTTTTCCTACTATCTAATGTCATGCAGAGTCATCAGGAGTGTACTGCCTCTTGCGAAGAAGTGACAAATCTTTTTTCATGGAAAGTGCTTCTCATCTAATCCGTTCGGATTGGACAGAAAATTGTGGGTCCCCTCCATTCCTGTTAACACGCTCACTTAATTTATCTATGCGTCTTAATGTCTTCTATTTTTTTTTTAAATTTTGATCTGTTTTTCCCAAGCCGAAACTTAACTAACCAACTTATTTTAAAAGTTTTAAAGATCAATTTTTAAGCAAAGTTAACAAGCCTCAATTTTGTATTCGAAAATATTTTTGTGAAGATCAAGAATTTAAAATAAATACAAAAAACCGGGAGATTAGACAAGTTGCATGTTTCTACCACCAGAGGTCTCCTCTATTTCGTCAAAGTTAGCTTCGTGCATCTCCTGTTTGAAAAGTTTAACAGATTCCAAATCTGATTAAATTATTTCTATATGAGAAAAGGCTTGTTACGCCCTTGGTTTCACTGGGACTTTTGTACTTCACACAAATATGTGATGAGTGAGTTTCGCAAAGTTTTTTCTCAACAAAATTCAACTTTTCTTCTTTTTTTTTAAAATTGTATTAAATTCTGTTTCTATTTATGTATGAGTGCTTCTGCATAGTTCTTTCGTATATATTTTCCGTTGTGTTTTTTTTTTTATTGTCCCAGATCCATGGTTGAAAGTGGAAGAGAGTGCAAAAGGCAAAAAGCGGTGTGCGATTCAATTATAGTCGAACTCGAGAGCTGAGTTCTTTCTTATATGTATTCTCTTCGCTATCCTTTTGTGTGATTTTAAATTCTTTCGCCTTTTGTCAAAGACTGTTTTGTGAATATTTTTTTTTTGTATCTTTCTGTCAAAGCATAAGAGGGTGGAATATATTTTGTTCTGTTTCACCTATCTTTTCAATGGTAAATTTATTCTGACGAAGGAGTGTTTTTTTTTTCGAAATAAAAAATCTTTTTTTGATTATGGAGTGGCCTTGACATAAGAAGAACATGGAATTACTATTGGAATTGTTGTATTTTCTTCTTCTTTTTTTTTTCAAAAAAGGATGGTTGTAAGTAGGTCATGGTGACTTGTCAGAATGAAGTGCAGATGCTCGAAAGATGTGATGTGATGGTGTATATTTAAAAAGAGAAGAGTAAAATGGGTGTGGTTCAAATTGTTTTGACTCGTATCACTTAACTGACACATTGAATCATACTAAAATGAATACATTTGGGAATGTAGTCTCCTTATCGACCGACGACGGCAACGCTGGATGATAGAGAAAACAGTATAGTAAGGCGCAGCTACTTGCAAGAAAGTGTTGAAATTCTGGGAGTCAATCTCTGAGAGTGATGAAAATATGTGCCGATTTGCTAAAGACATGGAAGCAAAAACACAACTCTCCACTATCTGTTCGAATATCATTACTATCCATTTTTGACCTTGCTTCTTGCTCTCAAGATCAGCCTTAAAGCTCTTCATAGTTATTTTACTCCACAATAGACATATACACCTTTATCTTTCAAGTTAAATCCACAAAAACGGATCTCTCGATGAAGCAGAATCCTAGCTTCTTTTAACAGGCAACGTTCAACAGGCTTTTAACTACATTTCAACCTTATCTATATGATCTAGTACCTGTATTGAACCTAGGCGAAAAAAAGACCTTAAATGGTTGTGGATTATATTAATAAGCTCAATGAAAGAAAAGTATCCCTTGGCTAAATGCTTAGATGGTGAACTGTCATTCCGGAGGTTCTGAATCCAGCTGCTGCCACCTAAGAAAAGACAGAAAATCTTTTTCAGAGGTACTGCCTCTTGCGAGGACGTGACTAATCATATAAGAGTGTCTATTGTCTTGATAAGTGCATAAGTTGTTCGGAAAGATTTCCTCCATTTTTGTACACAGAAATGTTTGATAGTTTTAAGTCACTAGGTTCAGGTTCTCTATGAGCCTTTGGCCAGCACTTTATTCAATGACAGAAATGAATGAATGACAGATTGTTTTGGTGGTGTATACTGACTCTTTATCATGAGTATTGCGAAAAAGGAAGTAGATTTCGTGTGAAGCCTGATAGGTCTTTGCGCGCATAATGCATTCTTTCAGTAGTTCCTTAAAGCATTCAATACTCATTCTTTATTTTTGCACACATTTCTGTGGCTGTTCTTTTAAACTATCGTGGATCTTATGAAACTGACCGTTAAGTAGCCACTTATAATCGGATGCACCCAATATTTTTTTTACGTTTTTCAGAAGACTTTAAACGTAACGAAAGAGCCACTACACAGCATTTCCTAATGAAACCTTTTTTAATATCTACTCAAAAGAATTTTATTAAAAAATCGCAAGTGCGTGTAAAATTATTTAAATCCATTTAATCTATTTAGCTTTACGATTTTTAAGTCGCATGTGCATGCATTTACATTTAACGCCATATGTCATATTTCATGCGGCTAAAAAATCGTGCGATTGAAAATCACAAGTGCGTGCATGCCCATTTCTCATTGCGACTACGATTTTTAAGTCGTAGTAATTTAAATCGCAAGTGTGAGCATATCCATTTGAGTACATTTGTTTCATTTAAACGTACGACAATCGCATCGCAAGAAAAATGAAACAAATTGCGACCTTTAAATCGTCACGATTTTTTGATATCAAGTCCGTTCATTCTCATTTAAATTAATGTGTTCTATTTTTGCGACTAAAAAAACGCGCGATTGAAATCGCAAGTTCGTTCTTAGCCTAAGACCACTTGCGAGCTTCTGTCGTTGCTATACAAACAAAAATCGCGATTGCAGTTTGTAATTGATATACTCGTACACTCATCACTTGCGACTATCTATCGCGCGTTTATTTAATTGAAACTAAATAATTCAGGTCGCAAATGCGTGCAGCAGGCTTATTTAATTCCATTTGATCAAATTAATCAAAACGCTAATTTTTGTTTTAATCGCTGCGATTTTAAACTCGCATTATCATTTATTGCGACAAAAAAATCGTGTGAATTGAAAAACAGGATTTGTTGTTTTTAAACGTGTTAATGTTAATGAATCAAGTCATTTAAACTTGCGACAATTCCATTGCAGGAAAATAGTTAAAAATTAATTTTTTAAGCATCCCGATTTATTTATTAATTGATATGTTCATTCAGACTTAAACTCAAGTGTTCATTTTTTTTTAGGGACTCAATTTGCAGAGGGTAACAAGATCCAAACCCGAATCGCAAGGCTTCTTTCTTGACAGTAGATGTCAAAGTTTTTTAAGAAATTTGTTGCTAAAATTCAGGTTTCTAAAGTCGAAATTTAGGTTTCTAGTAATATTAAACTAAGAGAAAACATAAATTGGGCGTCGTAATGGGCGGATTTTATATTAAACAACTGCTTAGATCATACCGCCGCGAATGAAAATGAAGCGTTACGATTTCATCTAAATCTGGATAGTAGTTTTTGAGTCTTTAAAATACAATCATGCAAACATGCTTTTTATTTTCTATGAACATAGCTATAGATTGATGTTTTTATTTTATTTTTTGTAAAAGTTAACACCAAAGTTACTCGTATAGTAATTAAAAAAACAATTTGCGGAAGCCTGCGGCTCATGGTCATGGTCTGTGGAAGTCAATTAAATAAACCTCTTCTATTTGCATTGCTCCAATTTTCCAAAGAATATGTCCTCCAGCATCTGCAGCACCTGCACCTGCACTTTAATTCCAAAACTGCAGCTTTGAAATTTACTTAAGACAAACAAACAACTTTATAAAATTAATTAAATCTACTTGGAAAAACTTCTCCGAGTTTCGCCTTCAAGTGGATCACGTTCTGGCGTATCTAACTAGGTACATATTTAAATATGCCACTGACCATCATTCCACCTACCACATCGAATTCTAGAAGTTACGCCTATAGCTCCGGGGGGGGTGTTGTTAGTATACACAGATATAGAACGCTTCTAGTTTTATGGAATGGCCGTGACCGACCGGGACTCCAACCACACAGAAATCCTCTCATCGTGGTCGTCGTCGGTCTCTAGCAGAGCAACGAAGGCGGGCGGAGGTGCAGTTATGGTTATTGTGCTTCTTCTGCTTTTCAATCATGATAATAACTTTTAATTTGGTGTGAAGTGCTTCTTCCCCCATCAACATCATCAAGAAGCAACCACACTTGGGATCTGGCAAACCTGCCACGACAATAAGTCTGACACACTACTATAGCCACCAAACATGATGTTGTATCAAGAAATACGACGATGAAGATGAATCTCTGCCTGCTTCAAGGGTAAATTTATTAAAGTGTAGTTTTTTTTTGAATGTGGAATGGAAAAATAAAAGACCATTTCGTTAGTTGAGTTGAGGTGAATCTATATTTCCAGCTCTCTCTCTATGGATGGAGATTATTTAAAAATAGGAATTCTGAAAGGAGCTAAGATGGCAATTTATCATTGTGGAACTCTTAAGTTGTGATGTGTGAAGTGTGAAGTCAATGATTTGTGGGCGCTAAGCCTTAAGTGCATAATATAGGATTTGTGAATGTTTTTATTTAAACCTATTTAATGAATCCTGAAGATTAAAGGAATTAGATACGTCGTCGTAAAGTGGACAGATAAATAACCCCTTAAGCACGTGATATGTTTTAATATTGATGGTAGTAGAGCAGCCTTCATAATTAAGTAGGAATACTTTTAGTCCACGAGAAGAACGTCTTTGTTGCCAAGAGATGGTTTAAGGGGGCCAAAGTTTGCATATAGTATATTTGTTCAGGTCAACCGACTAATGGAAATTATAGGTTATGAAGGTTTTGAACGAAACAACAAAAACTTCAGTGGCTTGATTTATAGGCATTTTTAACCTGAAGTTGGAGATTTTAAGGGCATAATGGGTTTGAATCAGGACTTTGAATCATGACATTTACTTTGCAAGAATTCTTAAAAATTGTCAGTATTTATATAAAAATGTTAAGACGTAAATTCTAGCTAATGCATTTCTGCAATGTTTTTTCGCACAATCAATAGATTTTCAAAAATTTCAAGTAGTCAAAGAATGATTTCGTTTTTTTGTTTTTAATTTTGCGCACACCTAGGGGGTTATGAAAATACTTTGAAGACTAAAACCTGATTATACCTCATAGAAATTTGAGAAATTTATCGGTTGTTTTACACCTGTGAACTCTGAAAAATCTTGTTCTAACTTAGATTTACAAAGAATTGATGCATTTTGTCAAAAGTTCATAGTTTAATTTGTGCTGTATATAGGTTACCAGGGTCAGAAGTATCCTTTCGTTTTTACTTGCGACTTATAGGTACTATAAGGCAAGTTATGCATTCGTGAAAAAAAATCGAACACGATATTTTGATCAAAGTTGACATTACGATGATAGCGAAGGCCAAAAAAGTGGATCTCGCAATTCTGTCTGTCTGTCGGTTCGACTACAGCTTAAAAGATTTTCTTCAAACTTGGTAGATATGGGTTTTGATTTCCCCCCCACCCGTTTTTTTCTTTTTTTTTTAAGACCAAAAATAACGGTACCTGCCACACGAATTTTTTCGAAATTTTATAAATATTTTTTTTTCTCAAAAACTGTCCCACAGATTTTTTAAAAACAAATTCAAAAAATTTCATTTAGTTAAATCTAGGTTGAAAAAAATTTTCCAAAAAATGGTTATTGAGGGTACCCCCCTTGGAACCATTTTTTTTTTGTTTTTGATTTTCTCAAAACGGTACTAGGTCGTATTGATCATTTTTTTTATGTTAGGACTCCCCAGCAGTTTCAATAGTATTGTGTATTCAAATTTTAAAAACAAATTTTTTTGGATTTTTAAAAAAAATTAAAAATTTTTTTTTTTGAAATCTCAATATCTCGAAAATCCATGCTCCATTTTTTTCAAACTTGATAAATAAAAGTTTCTTAAAATAATCTACAAGATATGAGAAAATCAATTTATTTTACCTAATAATAACGGTACCTTCCATACAAATGTAAAAAAATGGTTTTCGAAAATCGTATTTTTCTCCAAAATGGTTCCGAGAATTTTGCTTAAATTTTTTTTCTTTCAATTAATTTTTGGGATCTATAATTTAATAAAAAAAAATTTGAAACCAAGATATTGCTGACTGACTACCATAGAACGATTTTTTTTAAATTTTGAATTTCTCATTATCGACGTAACGGCTTTTAATGAAATTTTTTAGAGAGAAACTTCTAAAAAGTTTAAAAAACTTGGATTTCAAAACTTAAAGAAAAAAATTTTTTTTTAATTAAAAAAAAAATTTTTTTTTTCTTGGAAAATTCAATATCACGAAAACGGCACAAAATTTTTTTGTAAATTTAATTTTTATTCGAACAATAATAAAAACTTTAAATTGGCGTACCAAATTTTTTTCTTAAAAATGTTTTAAAAAATTTTAATATAAAAGCTTATTTTTTAAGAAACCACTACAACGACTTATAGTTTTTGTTCTTGCATAAACCTATATTTGCTAACGAAGGCTTATTTGCTGGCAAGTCAGTTCGCTACAAATTCTGGGCTTCGGGAATGTGTCATGATTCATTCGGAAATCGAGCGTATTAGGGATTCAATGAGACGAATCTTCTTCCAAACACGAACCGTTACAAGGGTCCTAAAAGATCTGGTAAGCAATTGATAAACTCTGGGCCGGTTAGTATCCTTGCCAATGTTCTGGAGAGGTTTTGTTTCTCGCTGTGTGTCTTTCTGAGTGAATGGAAAATTGCATTTGTTCAGCTAGTCTCCCTATCTATCGATCGATTGCACTCACGTTTCTTCCCTCCACGATCCCGGAAACACTGACCAACTCGAAGAAATATCTCAAAATAAGAAAGCCTCAAAATGGCTGGCAGTGCCACTTTTCGAACAAAATATGCACTGATGATCTCATAGTTGAGCAAATCTTTACATTGTAATATTATTGTCCTTGATATTTCAAAACCCTTTGACAGAGTCTGGCATCAAGCTCTTACCTTCCAAACCACGAAGAGTTGTAGACGGATTTATGTCTGATACTCACAAAATAAATGCTAGTGTGCCCCAAAGCTCCGTGTTTTTTCCGACTCTCTTTCTCAAATTCATTAAAGATCATTGATTCAAAATAGTTTTTTGTTGGCCTTTAGTCTACATAAATTGGCGTTTCGTCCCAATTCACTAGTGTGACTCTTGTCAATATGAAAATCAGTTGATTTTCCTCCTGAATCTTGTAATCCATTGAACTTTGTTTTATTGACGACAGTACCCTCAGCTTTTCTTATTCGTTTGAATGTTCCTTGGTTGTAGAACTCGAACCGCAACATATGGTTAAGCTCAATTCATCCTGATCTTGAGAGCATAGTAGAATGGTGAGGCAAAAACCGTGAAGTATTTAATGCTTCGAAAACCCAATGAGGGCTCTTGTCGCCAAAGCAAAACCTACCCGCTACCAAAGTCCTTGGAAGTGGGAATTTCATCAATGAAACTGACAAACTTTCAATCATTTTTATTTTAAATAAATCCCGTATAACGAAATTTCGTTTTATAAAAATCTCTCATCACTCATTACATCTTACTCACAAATGATCTAATTCCCACTTGTCAAAATTAACTAATTCCCACACAATTTCCTGGTGAGGCTTATTTCATAAATTTTGGAGTTGATTCAGTTGAAACTTAATCCCAATGAACCAAGGTCCCATATTTCTAAAAGTGGGTATCAGTTAATTTGTATTTTTCGACAAACCATTAAATTAGGTAAAATTGGGCTTCAGTTCGTTTGACCAATAAAATAGTCTCAGAAAAAAATACTGCAAAATGTGAGTCGTCAGGAAGGCTCCTATATGTTAAAAGTTTTCTTGAACAACAGTTCCGCTTCGTGGGTTCCAAAATTTTAACTCGCATTTTGTGTCCTCTCCGTTTCCCTGGTTAGGGTATATTCAGTCATCAGGCAGGCGCTTATGTCAACAGTTTTCTTAGTCAACCGTTCCTTAGGTCATACTTTCGGCGGTACTGTTGACCACGGCGCATTCCTGACGACTTAAGATATCCTAAACAGAGCAATGCAGGTGCTCTTAACTCTTATAGTTCTAAAGGGCATTTGTTTTCAGTTCTTCTGTTAAAATTTATTAGTTTTCTTGTTCAAATTTAGACGCATAAATGCATTGTTTAGCCAACGATGCCATTGATTTGGGCTAACAAACATAGTTTCTGAAGCGCGAATGCTCTATTAGACTAAATGAGTTGTCGGAATGCTTAAGGGAAGACTCAAATTTGAAGCCAAAAAAAGGTGAAAACCAATCGTCACTGAAACACGTCTGAAACCTGAAATTGAACAAATTGAGTTGAGGGGTCGCATTTAATGCGCTATACCTTACATTCCCACCGCCTAAAACTGCCTTTCTTAGGGTCAAAGTGCATCGTAAATGAAACGCTCTGTTGAAGCAAACAGCAACACAAACATTTTGAGCGGTCCCGACGTGTTAACTATCGTGTTAACCAATTTAATTAATTCGCCCATATTAACCTAATTCAGAATTTGATTATTTGTTAGCTCCAAATAAAAGTCTAGCTTATAACCCGTTATAATTGACGTCATAATTAAATCTCTTTCCGAAAGTGAAATCAAATCGAACGCAGAACGTTTTGTAAAAAAAAAAAGATTAAAAGCCTAAACCATTACCTTAAAATGAAATCAAAAGCAAAACAATCTCATACTCAGAATCGAAATAAAAAATTAGGAACTTTCCCTTTTTTTTTGTGACCCAGATTGCCTAAAATCAAATCGAGAAACAGAGCAACAAATTGGATACGAGAACAATGTATCTTTTTCTTCATCATGCTGTTTCTGTTTTTTGTTGTAAAAACAAAATTATGAGACTGTAAAAATAAGTGTAACACGAGAAGCATTTAACAAGCCTTTGAAAGAAAAAAAAAACTAAACAGAATTAGATTTAATGCGGCGAAAGGTAAACCCTAACTTAAGTTTATCTCTTTAGATATAAATTGTGTATCTTTTGCATACATACAATCTCTGGCTGCAATCTTTCTTAATAGTTCCACTTTGTCTGCTTCGAAATCAACTAGATACAACATTAAACAAGAGCTATGGACTAGACAGTGTCGTATAGTACATACGAGTGTCTGTGCATAAATTAGAAGAGGAAGAAAAAAATTGATATCCAGGCTTTGTCGCCGAGCCGTAAAGAGATATAAAATAAATTGCAGCGCATAAATAGAAAGTTACTATTTTGGATGCGGCCAACAAACAACGACAAGACGACGACGACGCACGCGACGCGACGGCTGGCTGGTCATACGCGGCGATTAACCTGCGTGTAGATAGTTTTAATCTATGATCTCAATCAAATGCTGTTTAAAATAATAATTAAACGCCACTTTCTTTCCGCTAAAAACTGGATTACCTGAATAAGGAGTGTGTGGTATCTGCGCACATAAAGCCTTGGCCAGAAGTATTAGACATTCGCAATTTTTAATTAGGGCCGTGTCAAATTCGACATTTTAATCCAAGATACCAAAAATTGTGTTCCGTTAAAGCTGGGTTTCGATAAAGGGGGAGGGGTGAAGGGAACTCATTCAAAAATCAATTCAGTTAAACTTTACATTTTAATGAAATTTTGTAAATATCTATAGGCATCGGTCTGTTAAAAAGTTCGAGGACCACCAAAATATGGCGTTGTAAATTAAATAACAAGTATGTTGTTAGGGGAGACCGGAGCTAGAAGTGTCAGGAGTAATATGGTAACAGCTAGAAACCAACTTTTAAAACTATATGAAACCGGACAACTCTGCGTTTTGTTTTACTTATAATGACGTTCACTATGGCTTTCCTTTTCATTCTTGTATAAAGTTAGCCAAGACGAGAGAAAAATCTCAGTCTCTGAAACTGATAAGAGTCCTATATGATACCAGCTCCGAAACAACGGAGACGAGACCCCATTTTTTACCGAGATTATCGGTGATCCCGTTTCCTCTCGTAAAATAGAAGTATGTACCCCTTTGTATACTTAAGGGATTATGACCAACCTTAAAATGTTTGAGTCAATGAAGATCTAGTCCAACCACCCAGTATTGAAGAGGCTAAGAAAGCAATCCACAAGCTTAAGAACAACAAATCCGCAGGCTCGGATGATCTACCTGCGGAACTCTTCAAGTGTGGATGAGATGTCCTGATAGGGTGCATGCATCAACCAAGTTTGGGAGGAGGAAAGTATGCGCGACGACTGGTCAAATATCTCCATATGACCAATCTACAAAAAAGGCGATCCTATGTCCTGCAAAAACTACAGAGGCATATCCCTGCTTAATGTTGCCGACAAGATCCTATCCACCATACTATTTGAACGTCTAAAACCTTTCTGCAACACTATGATCGGCACGTACCAGTGTGGCTTCAGGCCAGACAGATCAACGATAGACCAAATCATCACATTGAGGCAAATTCTGGAAAAAATCAACGAATTTCAAGTCGAGACTCACGACCTTTTCATCGATTTCAATGCCGGATATTATACGAGTAGCATAAATCGCAAATTTGCAACGTGCAAATGGTTAACAGCTCATCCGAGCAATTCCAGACGTGCATAGCATAGGGTTCAGACAAGTAGATGCGCTATCATGTGATTTCTTTAACCTAGCAGATAGTGCGCAAGAGTGTTGTTAACCTGGAAGACCCTATCTTTAACAGGTTTTCCCAACTGCTTGGCTATGCGGACGACATCGGCCGCTCCAAGCGAGCTGTGCAAGAAGCGTTTACAGCTATTGAAAAACAGGCGAAACGCGTAAGTCTTAAAGTTAATGAGGACAAATCAAAGTATATGCTATCAACAAGCAAAGCCTCAGCTGTCCATCGCCTAGGACAAAATGTAACAGTAATTTCAAGGTAGTCAAGGAGTTCACCTACCTCGGAACAAACATCAATCCCACGAACGACAACTTAGTGGAAATCCGACGAAGAATTACGCTGACGAACCGCTGCTACTTCGGGTTGGCCAAACAAATGGGTTAAAAACTCCTTTCTCGAATGACTAAGTGCACTCTATACAAAACCCTAATTTTACCAGTCCTACTCTACGGCGACGAGGGCTGGAATTGATACTGGGCACTTTCGAGAGGAAAATTCTTCGGCGAATATTTGGTCCTATATGCGAAGAGGGCGAATGGAGGAGAAGATGCAATCGTGAATTATACGAGCTGTACCAAGATGTGGATGTATAGTCCTAAGAGCCAAAACACGTCGACTACACTGACTCGGTCACATCGAGCGAATGAAAAACAACGCTCCAGCTAAGAAAATCTTCGAATCCCAGCCCCCAGGTTCGAGACGACGAGGAAGAACGAACCTCCGCTGCAGGGACCAGGCGGTTATAGACCCAAGACGACCCAAGGTCTCGACGACTGGAGGGAGCTCGCGGGGGATCGCTACCGATGGAAGACCGCATTATCTCAGGCAGAGACCCTCCATGGATCGGGAGCCGGATAAGTAAGTAAGTAAAATGTTTGAGCACAGTGCGAGCGTTTTAAGAACGTTGGAGGAGATTTAAAAAGAGATACCGATACACATTGGTTTTGAGTGTTTAGATATCATGATGGAGAAGTATTGAGCGGGATAAAGCATTCCACATTCTTGGAGTCCGGTTAAAGAAAGAAACTCTGAAATAAACAGTACGTCTGAAGTTGAATTGTTTATTGGGAGGAATGCAACAAAAATACTGAAAGCCATTGCAGCGGTACCTACTCATAGATTCAAATGTTTCTGTTATACTTCTATAACCTATCATTTTTAAAGTTCTTTTTTGGATTCTGTCCAAGAGACTCACGTTAGTTACTCGTATTAGAGCACTTCCCCAAATATTGAAATTTTACTGGAGCTTTGGACGAATATAAGCCTTATAATACAAAAAAGGGTTTTTAGGGGTGTACTGCCCATTGCGACTCGTTAGCAAAAAACACGCACAAAGGAAGATTCTAAGTCACTAGGTTAAGACTGCTGCTCTCTTCAAGCCCTTGGCTCTAACGATTTGTATGAAGAAAGTTTAAAAAGTGGACATTTTTTCTTATGTCCTGGTTTTCGGAAATAGCTATGTATACCGATTTCAGTGAAATGTTAAGATTTTGAGAGCCTATGAAACCATTTGAAGACAGAAGCGTATTCATTTTTAATACGCCCGCTAACACGTCCATTTTTCGCATGCCTTTGTTTCTCGGACATTGTCCAACCGATTTGGCTGAAATTTTCGGGGATTGAGAGCTAAGAAAAGGTTAAGAAAATGGTTTAAGTAAAATCTGCTCACTGCCGCACCCATTTTTCTTATGCCCTGGTTTCTCGGAAATGCCTTTAACGATTTTTTTAACAATTCTCGGAAATTAAGGGCCAATGAAAGCGTGGGAAAGGTTTAGATTTTTTTTTTTAAATCAGCCCACTTGAACGCCCACTGATTGAATAATTCAATTTCTCCTTTTATAAAAAAAGAAGATAAGAGATAGGGCATTGTACCATAGCTTGTTGTCACATCGTACCATTTGCGAATCACCCTGTATATAAAATAGTAAAAATTCCGCAAAAATAAAACGTAGGTGTTCCTTTGAAACAAAAAAAGAAGAGTGTGACCGAGACCGATGCAATAGAAGTTCGAGACCGAGATGACACTTCACATTTAAAATTTTACAAAAATTAGCGAGATCGAAGCCAGGACGAGAATTAGTTACACGAGACCGAGGCGGTACTGAAGTTTTTCAATTTTTACGCCACCTATCTCATTTTTCATGTGGTCTATTTTGAGGTGGCGTATGATATAGTGGTGTGCTGTGTCGAAATTCCTAGTGATCCAATTGCGCCATAATAAGTAGTGTGGCAGACACAGATCGAAAGTAAAATAGAAAAAACATTGTTCAAAAAGGATAATAGGCAAATAATGGCAGCTTGCAACCCATCTAGCCTAATAAGTTTACACAGCCGACGACACTCCAAACTACTTCACACCACAACAGAGCTTATACATGTAGTTTGGACCTTACAAAAGTCTTAGGCTTGGTTGGTCAGCCCTATTCTCGTATATTTCAACCTATTTCAAAAATATTTGTTCCTTAACTTATTTCATCCATCGAACTAAAAACAAAAAATCTAGTCGCTCAATACTTTTGCCCAAGACTGTAGATTGTAAAAATCTATGTTTGATCTTTTAATTGCATAGATACATTATATCTGCATACACCAAACACAAAAAAAAAAGAAGAGCGGATAAACCAGCCAGTACCCAGCTACAGAGGTTCCAGACGAAGTTGTTCGGCTGCATCGAGTTCGAGACTCAATCGATTGGAAAATGTTAAGTGAGTTATAGGTTGGTATGAATAAATTAATCGGGGCTTCGATGGCGCGGTGCGGCAGCGGCTTGAGAAAAATCATTTAAAGAGCAGAACATGAGGAGTTTTATTTTGTCGGGGAGCTATAAGCACCAAGTCAATCTGTACCTACTGCGCTGCACTGCGATAGGGGTTTAAACTATTTCCAGTTTGTTCCGATGATGGAAGTTCGTACTGGTTGTTTGTTGACTAATTAAAAAGTTATTGAACTCTTTGGCGCTGTAAATAAAAAAGGTGCCTTTGATGGTTTCTATATATACTCGTAGTAACTGTTGGATGGGATTTTTATGTGATAGAAAATATAGGAACACCCCACCCAGTGTGTTTGTTAAGTAGTTTATTGCATTTTAAGTGTGGTATTTTTTTCTCTTGGCATTTTATTCTTTATATCAGGTGCGCACACGTGGTTTTATTACAACCAAAAAAAAAAAAAAAAAAAAAAAAACAATTTCCTGATGTAGTTTGGCGGTGAAGTTTAGTGCTTTGGAGATTGCTTATATTCTTTTATATAAATGGAGGTACTCATTCTATAAGAACCACTGTTTTGATTGGATAAAAGAACGTGTTGCGATTTTTATTTGAAGTTTTGTTGCCTCCTAACCCAGTGAACTATTGAAAAAAAAATTTATTTTTATAGCCTGATGGGAGTGCTCAATTGTATTTTTACCCTCGTAAACATTGGGTGCGTTTACATACAGCTTACATTTGTACAGTTCCATGGATACAATTTAGTTTCATTGTATTGAAAAACTGAGGACTAAAATTTGGAAGCAAAAAATGTTTTTCAAATGAATACGATGCTAAAACTATTTTAGTATGAATGTACTAGGATATAACGATGATATTCCAAATACTTTTTCGTTAAAGGAATTTTCCGCCAAAACCCGAAACGTAGTGGCGCAGATGTCACTCTTAGAATTGGTCCATTGTGATACCACTTGAGTAGAGAGATATTCTCATTAGTCGTTGAAGCATTTGGAGTTCCGTATGAAGCGTGATAGAACGCAAATGCCTAAATTAATAAGATCACTAGCTTCCTCAAAGAAAACCTCCTCAAAATGAAGCCTAGGTCTATGGGAAAGAGTAGGTCATGTACATTATAGATGAGGAACTGATTCTATTTCTCCCACGAAAAATAGTTTGAATAAACTCGAAACGTCATTGCGTCCTTGCCAGTAAGACAGTGTCCAGCTATGACAGCAATTACGGAGCTGGTGAGCAATCTACTGAAGGATATAAATCCCTGAGCCTTTCAAAATCAAGCATTGGCCAGATCTGTTTTGTCATCAGACAGGTGGTTAATTTGTTCCATCTTAAGTGTGTCCTCTCTGTAGCATCTTTTTTCAGTACAAGTTTATATTCAGATATCGGTGTTCCTATGTAAGCATTATCAGGTAATATACTCGTAGGTAGTATCACTTTTGGTAAGTTCGTCAGCCTTACAAGTTCTTTCGAATGTACCTAACCTCTGGCACCCAACAGAGGTTAATATTGAACTGCTGCATCATCTCTATAAGATATGAATGACAGTAAAGGGCTGCTCTAGAGTTAATAGAGATCGAGTCAACAGATTTAACAGCTGCTTGACTATCCAAGAAGATGCGGATATCAGTAGTTGATAAGACACTTTCTTTAAGTCAAGACAGAACTTCCTAATTTCCATAAGTTCCGTCTGGAACACACTTCAATGATAAGGAAGATTAATTTTTTTCATACTAAAATGTAGCCAATATTTTTTTACTCGATTTTTAACAAATTAACCTTGAAGATTCGGGCATTAGAAGTCAAGTTCTGATGGGCTGCGAAAGGGAAATTTATCAACTTTTTGAATAAGAATTCGTCAATGACAAATTTTGATTAAATTGGATTGATTTTCTTACATCCTTTCTCCTATTGTGCAACTTTGGGAAGGTTTTCTTTCTTCAATCGCTAAACCAGAGCCTACTTTAATAAAAATTAACCCAAATACAGGGTGACCAGATAAGAACAATAGGAAAAGAATAAATCAACAGCGATGGAAATTATAAAATTTAATCCGGCAGTCAAAGAGCCGACTCAGCTCTCTCTAGTGATTCAAGTAGTCGGTCTAATTTTTGATGATATGCCATTAATAACGTCTCGAAGTTGGCCTCAAGCTCTTCCAAAGTGTTCGACTTATAGGAGTAGACTAAGAATTTAAGGTAGCCCAAGAAAAATTATATAACCGAGTGATGTTAAGGCGCACTAATTGATAAACTTCCGCCGTGAGATGACCTAGTCACCAAATTTCTACTTAACAACTTCGAGGGGTGTGTCGTTTAACCTACACCCTCGTACTGTGTTACACCGTAACATTATAATAAGTGTGGTCATTATCCCTTCAATTTGCGCCAATAATATAAAAAAATATCTCAAAGTGTTTCATATGAAAAAAGGTATACTATTTTGTTATACAACAAATCCTCTCAAATCAGTATTTTTGAATTTTTTTTATCAAAAGTCTTTAAGGTTGTAACAATTTCAAAAGATAGCCTCGCAATAAAATGGCAATGAAATACAAAAAATAAATATTATTTACTCAAACATTATCATTCCTTCTTTGAAGAAGGCTCTTTTATGTTCGGCTTAATTGAATTCCTTTTTTTATTTCTTTGTAACTCGATTCGTGTTTCTTACAGCCGAGTGCCTAACCGACCGACCGTCAAGTCCAATTGGAACGTGCTCCAGCTTCGAATCTTCCAAACAATGTTTACACTTAGGCTTTAATTTTCTTCTTTTTTTTTTTGTATTATTTTGCTTTCTGTAGTTCGCATCTGTGAGTGATAACGTGTACGTCAAATACTTAAATGTAGCACAAGCGATAGCTAGATACGAGTACATATATGTGCTTTGAACATTGAGCGACAATTTCATTGGTACATTTATGATTTTTTTTCTGTCAAGTTGATAATTCACTGTAATTTCGTCTCTATTTGAAATATTGGATTAAAATGTTTCTGAGTTAACTATATATGTACACTTTATCAATATAACAAAAACTGGAAAAGTTAAACTTTTAATCATGATTAACATTTTAGTAAGGAAAAAGGTCAGAAAATTGATCGTGTCTCTTAAAAGAAATTTCGAATGAATATAGATTTTTTCAATTTTCTAACAAGCGCAGGATTTAAAGTCAACTTATAAAAAGTGACCTAAGCATGACGGTATATACATATGTCGTATTAAGGGCGTTTCAGTTGGAGCAGGTAGAAGATTTTGGCGGTCATGTTGTTTTAATGACATCTGTCACCTTACACGATTTGAACTCACGTTCAAATTATAAAACTGTACTGTCAAAATGAGTGTTCGTTAGCGCAAACCTTGCGCCTTCGTAGACGTGGTGGCTCTTCACAGTCGATTCTTCAACGTTTGGTGGCCAATTGGTTCGGTTAGCCAATATTTCTATGCCGAAAAAACACAAGATCGGCCGAAAAAATCGCCGCGGTCGGTGAAAGTGTACATCAGAATCTAAAGTAGTCGATTCCTCGCTGTGCACAAAAACGGCCTTCCACAGACTTTGAATTGGCGTATTTATCGTTGGGATTTGGGGATAAACTCATACAAGTTCTAACTGATTCAGGAGCTCTAAGTTCATGGCCCTAGACAACGACATTTGCTCGTTTGAAAAAGGATCCCAATTTTGGCCGAAAAACCATCTTTAGTGACGTTGCATATTTTTGGATGAAAAAGCAAATGTTAACAAGCAAAATTGCCGTTTATAGAACGAGACTAATCCACACAAGGTTCACCAGGTATTCATCCTCAAAAAATTACGGTTTGTGTATTTTGGCCATTGGTCAAAACTTTTTTGAAAACGACTTTGGTGAGTCCATCACCGTCAATGGCGAATACTACAGAACGATGATATCCAATTTCTTATTGCCCAAATAGAACCATGACACTAAGGCGATGTATGGTTCCAGTAGGACGGTGCTATGTGCCACTCATCGGACGCCATTATTCTGCATGAACGATTTGGGGGCAAGTTTATCTCTCGCAGTGAGGTTGTGAATTGGCCACTAAGGTTAAGTTATTTGATCCCATCGCTAGATTATTTCTTGAAAGGTTCCCTGAAGTCGCAGGTCTATGCGAAGAAACTACAATCGACCAATGCCCTTAAGGTGACCTTATCACTGGCCATCGCTCAAATTCAGTCGGATGTATACGAAAGATTCATTGAAAATTTGACCATAAGGATCCGTGCCACCGTAAGAAACTGAGGCGGGCATTTGAAAAATGTCATATGGGCCTAACCCTTATCGGAAAATCCTTTATAATAATTAATATAATTTTGAAATAAAATCAACTGATGAATCGAAGTGAGATCGTTGGGACGAAACGCCATTTTTTGTGGACTAAATGCCAAAAGGAGTAGAAGCTCCCTTTCGGTCAAAGCATCAATGAAAACAAAGAGCAGATCACAAAGGGTAGTGCTTTTAACAAGGAAGTTAGGAAAAGCATCTCTTGTCATGATAAGTGGTTGATTGCTTTAAGGCACTTAAACGAATTTTTAGTCTTACTGTTTCTCCTCTTAAATGTCTTATTTTTGTTTAAAATAAAAAGAAAAAAAAATGAAAAACCATCAATGAACCTATGCCAAACGTCGCCCACTGTAATATTCCAATTCCAGCTGCTTAGCGATGCGAAATGCGTATTTCTCTAACTCAGCTGTAATCATGTCATCGAAATCGATATAAATACTTGATATGCCTTTAAGTATTCTCAAAGACCAACAATATAGCCCCAAAAAAATAAAAAAAAAATCCGAAGTAATTTTCAGCAGATTCTCAAAAGGGTGGGGCTTTGCGTTGATGATTGATGGAAGCTTGCCAAATTTTTAGGGCCAAGTGAATATGTAATTTCTTAGTTCCTCGCATACTCGTTTTCCTCATCCAAAGTGCTTATAAATGATGACGACGACGACGATGATGATGATGGTGGTGTGGTGATGATGATGGGACTTGTGTGCGTATTATTGTCCGCTAAGTTTTTTAGTCTAACGGTACGAGTTCCAGTGAACGGTTCGAGATGTTAGTTTGCTAATGAATTGTTTTGTGTTTGTTGTGAGTTTTTTTTTTAATTTTTTTAATTATCATTATAATAAATTTGTTGGGGTATGCCCATCGCTAATTGAACAAACCCCCTTTTTTAACGAATGAGGTCAGTGTCAGTGCAGTATCTATAGCCGAAGCGAGCGTGCATAATTATTGTATCTTTGTATCTCTTTATAGCCTTCTGTTTACTTTTTTTTTGTTATTGTGTTGCTAATTATTGTGTGACCTTCTTATTTTATTTTTCACAAAATATTTCGCTTAAAATTACTCATTCCGATGAGCGAGACTCGATTTTACGTTTTTCAATTAGCATAGATGTAATGTTTAAAATTCTTCGATAAAAGAATTTGAATTTTTTTTATATCGAAATTCCTTAAAATTCGTGAGATTGTTGTGATGAAAAATGCGGAACAATTCTCCAAAAAATGTAATTTAAATGAGCTACTTTTTTTTTTAAATGTGTTCACCCCCGTTTCCTGTTCTTTTTTTGTATTAAATATTTTTTTTTTTTAATTTTGAATCTTTTGAATGTTGAAAAATGTTGTGTGTGTGTGGAAATGTTGTCATGGCTGGTGATTTTGGTTTATGAGCTTTTGCATTCGATTGATGAAAATCATTGTGAGATAAAATTGCGAAAGTTCGACAAATCTATCTATAACCTAAATCATATGCTTGCTCAACTCGGAAAATGTGTTTAAAATTTTTCAAATGTGAATTCCAGTTAGTAATTTTTAATTGATGATGATACGACAGTGGTTTCGTCATATCTTGTTTAATTGATTTTGCAGAAGAACAATCAAGTATTACCACAGAAGTTTAAGGATAGAAGTGCATACATTTATTGAGATGGAGTAGCAGCTGATGCAGTGTATGTATAAAGATATAACTTTCACACTAAAGAAATTTATTTGACTACAATATTACTATCTGCGATAAAAATAAATGTTCTATTTTAACTCAAAACAGTATTATAAAGCCTTAAGAAGCATGTTAACCTGTGTTAATAGCTTGAACCATGATACAATTCGACATGCAATTCAACAATTTAAATCGATTCTCTTCAACAAAAAGATCCCTTCTCCATTACATATTTGTCACTTTTCTGTTGCTGGAAGTGCCGAGTTTTACAAGATCTTTTAAAGACTTTCAGCGAGAATTTGAGGCACTAACGACTTATGGCAAATAATTCAAGATTTGAATCTCTAAAAGTAAAAAGTATACGAGTGTGCTCAATTTATCCGCTAAATATTCTTCAACAAGGAATTGGTTCAGTTGCTCAGATGCTCGTCATAAATTTTTATATTTTTCTTTCATATTAACAACGACTCAATTATATTAATATTTGGAAAAAAAATTATTTGAGTTTTCCAACTTTAGTTTTGAAGTTCATTGCTTCAATTTGTTGTAGTTAAAACATGAATAGACTGATTTTACGGGTATTAACAGAGAACTGTGCATTTGTTAAATCGGCCTTGATTTGTTCCCTGCTTTCATTTCACTTTCTGTGGACAAATCATATTTTCACAATGACAGTATTTAAATCACAACGATGAGAAGCGACCCATAAATCACGACTTGAACTATTGTGGTCGTGATTTTGATTAGAAACTCTGATCGAAATTGACATCAGATTTAAATCACAAAATAAATAAATTAGAGGTTATTACGGCTTGTAGAGAGCCTAAACTTACAACTCTCAACTATTTCTGTGTGATGCGTGTAAGCAGAAATGGAAGGGACCTACAATTTTCTGCCGATTCTGAACAGCACTTTTCATGACACAACAGATACCCTTTGATGATTATTTTGCCACTTGCTCACAAGAGGCATTGCACCTCTAAAAATTATTTTTTGCAGCGGCTGACAATCGAACCCAAGACCCTCTGTATGAAACGCACTATCCATTTAGCGAAATCACAAGGGAGATAAAAATTCTACAAATCACAAGAAAAATGATGTCATGATTTTCTTCGCCGAATATCAAAGAACAAATATCATAGCTGAATCACAACTCGAATCGTCCATAAAACATGGATATTTTGAAAATATTTTTTTTTTAAATTCCTCCACCGCCATGTCCCTTTCCAGTCAAGTTCGAAATACCACCTCTTAAAATACAGGGTGCTCCATCTAGTGTTTTTTTTTTTTTTTTAAATCATAGGTTATTTTGACACTGACAGCTTTTTCCCCCTCAAAATCTTGATAGAATGTGCCCGGTACGAAATGAGTCGCATTACGCTTGAACAAAGTTGGGACATATTGAAAACTTATTTCCAAAGTGAGTGGTGTGTGGCCCAAAAAGTGCGTTTTTTGAAAAGAAGTTTTGGCCGAAATGAAGCACCCATCGCGCCTGTTTGTGCACAAGTTTGTGTTTGTGCAAAAAGTTCGTGAGACTGGTATGCTAATGGACTGCTGTAGCCGAGGGTGTGAGACTCGATTCACGAACATCAACTCGCCATCGAGAGGCTCAACATTTCACGCACTAGCCTGAAGAGAATTTAGCACAAAGATCTCGGATTATTCGCTTGCAAAGTCCAATTGACTCAGCTATTGACCATCCCCTTCGCAGTTTGGGCCTTAGAGCAGCTTGAATTGGGCAACGATTTTGGGCGTAAAATCATCTATTCTGATTAGGCACTTTTTTGGCCAGAAGCCAATTCATCCAAATAGAGTGACAGATTGGTGAGGATTGTGGCATCATTAGACCATTTGTCTTCGACAATTAGGCTGGGAACAACGTTTCGGTGAACGGTGGGCGTTACAGAGCCAAGATAACCGACTTTTTTTTTTTTACTGAAATAGAAGACATGGATTTGGACAACCTCTGGTTCTTACAGGATGACACAACATGCCACACAATTTCCAAAATCGTGCTATCAGCCGTCTTGGCGATGTCAATTAGTCGCCCCGGAGCTGCGATTTGACCCCTTTGCCCTTTTTTTTGTGAGGAACCGGGAAGGACCGATGGTATGCCAACAATCCGGAAACGATCCAAACATTTAAAGCTACAACTCGAAACCATCAACAAGGTCTTGGAAGATTGGAGTGACAGAATGCGCTACTTCGTAGCCAGCCGAGGCAGCCTCTTGAACGACGCACTCGTCGGAAGACTTCCCGGCCACATAAAGTAAAGTAAGCCTCCGATAGGGCCGTATAAATTTAGGTAAGTACTGTTCTTGGAATGTTAGGTTCTTTAATAGGTCCCTCGCAGCTCAAAAGCTATCGGAAGGCCTAAAAAATCCATGAAATTCCATGGTATTAACCGTGGAGACAAAATTTAAAAGCCTGCGATATATATTACGGCGGCGGCCACTGCTATCGAAAATTGTGTGTGGATTTGTTGTTGGAAATAAATGCAAGCGAAAGAATGATCTTCTTATGAGAACAAAAGAACCAAAATCTGCATCAAGGCTGAATTCGCCAACATAAGCTTTATTAGTGCGCATTCCCTCACAGAGAAGAAATATTAAGACCCCGGAGACATATTCTATAAGCTCATGAACAAAACAAGCTAGGACTAAAAAAACATATTTTGTGGCACGGTCTCGGAAGACAAGTCTGCACGGTCTCCCAAAATAAGCCCGCACTACACCAGCTCCGACAACTGATTCAGACTAATCGACTTTGTTGGAGGGCAGGACGTTATGTCTGCTAGTAAGCAGTTCACACATTTTGATATTCATAAAGGGACGTAGAAATCTTATGATCGATCAACCGTAATCCCACGAAGGCAGTTTTCCAGTATCTACATGTTCTGATGGACCACTATGTCGCTGTAGCCAAGGTACGGCTGTGGAATCCCGGCCCAAGCCCAGATAAGGATGTTCCGACGTCGAACCACTACAATCGCAAGAAATCACCAGGGTCTTTTTCTGATCGATTACCAATAAACTTCTTAAAAAGCTTTGTTCCACAGAATTGAAGACCATTGGCAATATTGTCAAGCAGCCATCATAAATACCGATTCTGACGTGCTGAGTCTTACACGAACACAACAACGAAGCCACTGGTTTGATGATAAGTACCAGCAAGCTTATGAAGCTAAACAAGAGGCTTACAAAGCGGCACTGGAGAGAAGGACCAGAGCTGCATATGAAGCTTGCGATCGGGCACAGGAATAGCAGAAATAGGTTGGAAAGTTTTGCCTGAAACTGCCCAGTATATGTACGATCAATAGATCATCGCGGTAGAACCGGAGCCAATAATGAGAATAAGGAAAGAACATTTCTTTAAACTGTATGACGTCGATGAAGAACTGAAGTACGCCTTAAGTTGGGGAGAGTACATTCGACATTGACGATATAGACCAACAATTCCGCCGGCTGACGTCCACGAAATGAAGAAAGCTTTATCGAATCGATAAACAATAAAGCCACTAAAGCTGACGCCCAAATTGTTCAAATAAGTTGCAATCGAAGCCTAGCTTGGGAGTGTCCACTAGCTCATCTACAAAATATGGTTGGAAGAAATCATGCCTGATGAATGGAATCTTAGCATTGTTTGTCTTAATCTCAAGAAAGGAGACCTTCTGAAATGCGACAAGCCGACCGTTCTTCAAAAACCTAATATTCCACTTATCAGTGAGGATTTCGACCAGAAAAATCCATTCACCAAACATTGAGTTTTGGCATCCCTGAAAAACTTGCCCGTTTGTGCAGAATGATGATGGAGAACGCGCACTGCTTCTTCAAAGTTAGAAAAGATCTCACCAATACATTTGATATCAAGGTTTTAAGCAAGGAAATAACATCAATAACACCATAGACAGCTATAACTTTGAGGTAGTTAAAGACTTGGTTCACCTGGGCACCGCTATGAATTCAAACAATGATACCAGCTCTGAAATCACACGCCGAATAACTCTTCCCAAACGCTGTTCTTTGGAAAAGGCAATTGAGTAGCAGCTTCCTCTCTTGATCAAATAAAGTGTCTCTTTAGACACTTTTCAACATGCTGGTCCTTATATATAATGCAGAGGCAATGACCTTTTCAAAAGTGGATAAAAACAAACTCGTTATGGCTGCAACAAACCAACATATCTTTCGTATCCTGATGCAGATGGTTCATTCGAAGGTTAAATTTTTGAACTTCAGCCGTAGTCCTACAATCTTACCTATTAGTTACAAGAAGTTGAGATTATTCACCACCAAAATCGATAAGAAATTGATACTCTCTCCCAAGAGTTTTGGGGAGGTTTTTAACTCTTTTTATATTTTTTTTTTTTTGACATTTCTCAAGAAAACGTTTTGTGAAGCAATATATGATGATTCTTAGGAACACTGCTCTAATTCTGCTATTCTTAACTCAAAGTAAATACATATATAATTTTTGCGTAGAGGAAAAAAAAAAACAATACAAATTTATAGACCTTCCAAAACATGCTTACCAAAAAGACATACAAAAAAACAAGAATGTGCAACGTTCAAAATACACAAAGTTGAATTTAAGAACAATTCAGCACCAGTAATTTGGGAGATAACTCAAGGTATTTTAACGAAATAGGCAACATCCTTGTGCACTGCTGTAGGGCTAAGTTAACTCTATGCAACGAAAAACTTCTTCGACTTCTGCATACAAATTCTGCAGGAGCAAACTCTTTGAAATTTTCCATCTTAACATTCCATTCCAATGCGGTGGTTTATTTTTTTTTTGTATGTTCAACGATGCATTGTGAAAACGCTGCATCTTTTGTGTGTCTTTTCCTAAATAAAGAGAAATTTTCAGAGCAACTCGTTGCACGACCTCCATATTTGTTGTTTTTTTTTTTTTTCAAAAACGCAAAGGCTTAGTTTTGCAGTTGTGTCATTGACGGTAATTTGAAAATGCACATACTTTAGACGGAATTAGTGAATTGAAAAATTTGTATGTTCCACATAAAATACAAAGCTCTTAGTAGGAATGGATTCTCCTTTATTTGGTTGGAGAGAGCACCCTTTTACTTAAAGAAGATGTCAAGTTTGAGAGCAGTTTTGTAATGTCCTAGGAAATTAGTAGTGAAATGTAATCTATTTAAGAAGATAGGATAATGGTTTTGGTTTAAGGCAATATTGGTTTTACAATGTTTGACATTTAAAATATGTTTATAGAGCCGAAAACGTAGAGTAAAAACGAGCAATGAAAACCAATATGTTACAAAAGTTCATTTGACATTTAATTGTACAGCACAAAATAATAAAAAAAAAAATTGTCAGATAAATCAATTTTGCTTAGATGCCCACCGAGAAATAATTGTTTGATAGGGTAAACAGGGGTAAATGTGCAATCAGGTCGAAGAGGTAATTTCTAAAGGAGATATGATAGAAAGTTGATTAATTTTGATTAATCGCTTTAGTTTTGAGTTGTGGACTTACGGATGTTTTTTTTTTTTTTTTTTTTGAAAATCATCCATAATCTCTATATCAAGTACATATATATAAAAGTTTGAACACCGTAAATTGAAAAGTAGATGTGCACCAAAAATCAAGCTGATGTACAGTCCCAATAACTCTATACAGTGTTACTGTAAGACTTACCATTTTTGAGGCCATTTTTATGAATACAGAATTTTAGGTGTTTAAACAAAAAATTTGAGTACGAGTTGCCTAGTGGAATGTGGCCAAGTCATAGGTTTGCCACGCCTTAAAAATCAATTTTTAAGTTTATTCCGTAGGGTGATTTAAAATTTAAAAACCGAAAGATCAAAGTCCTGTCTCCTTAATTGAAAAGAGTTGATTTTGTTTTCAAAATATTTTAAAGGAGTTTTTCAAAAAATTTCAACTCAAGATATAAAAGATTAAAAGACAACCAAAAATAAAGGATTAAGAAATAGTTCACCATAAATTACGGTGATGTGTTTTGGAAACGAATTTCATATATTTTTGGGAAAGCAGATAAAATGACCTGTATTTACCACAGTTTTGATTGACGCTTTGGTGTTTGCTAGATGATTTTTTGGACAATATATGTACATAATTCTTTTTACCATCACTCGTTGGCATTTAAACTTCAAATACATGTTAAACTATAAAGATTAATCTAATACAAGTAAGAAGCATGAATGGTTTCTTAAAGGGGTCTATAAATTCATGATAGACGGGTGGGTAAATTAGTCCCTGGGAACATGAAATACAAAACACTCTTTTCAACATAAAACCATTTTATTTTCCAACATAGTCTCCATAGTGTCTATGTCTAGTTAAGATATACTAAATCCAACATTTCTCCTATTTTTGATTTTTTTCATGTTTAAAAACAAGAATTAGTCGCAGGGCGCTAAATCTGGGGAATATGCTGGAGGTGTTCTTAACAAAACTCATGCAATTTTGCAACTGCTACTGGCAGACTTGCGATGCTTTGTCCTGGCGGAAAAGACCTTTTTTCTTGACGAAATGCGGACTTTTTTTACTTCAAATCGACTTGAATCGGTGAATAACACCGCTCGCGTGCCAAAAAACTGTCGTCATGACCTTGTTTGCTGACAAACCCACTTTGGCCTTCTTTGACTTCAATTCACCGTTGTTTTGACTGTTCATTGGTCTCAATTGGGGAACCAGAATGTTCGGCATCACTTGTGCTGGAACGACCGCACCGAAATTGGTTCCAATCGATGGCGAACAGTTCTCATAGGAATTGTCAAGATTTTGTTTGGTTTCCATGGTGGATTTTTCTAATGAGCACTAGAGATTCACTTACTATATAAAATGACCGCCATTGCAAAATTATTTGAGAGATTTGTGTGAAAATCTGGGTGCGTTTTTTTGAAAGATGCTTCTTGACAAACAAAATGATGAATTTGACGTGAAGTTTTATTTTTCAGGGTCTTACTGCCTCACATTCGAAGATGTTATCAATTTGTAAAATAGATCAACTCTTATAAGTCTCTCAGAGAGTCGACAGGAAAATTTGACAGTAGATGCATAAACACAATTAGAGTACTTGGCTATAAAGGTACAATTGTATTTGATATGACATACAAAATCTGGCAGGTGTTCTTCAAGTTCGTGGAGAGTATTTGAAATAGCTTTGGAGATTGAAACATCGTCTTAATAAATAAAATACTTCATTATTAAATTATCATTAAAAAATCAAATAAAATGAATAGGCCCTAAATGACTACGTAGTGGTTATCCAGAATTAACTTTTAAATACTATGGGCCGTACCAACAATCAAATTATGAGACGACTTTAATATTTGAGCGAAATGGACCATTATTTAAAGAGCTCTATAAAGTTAACCATACATGTTATGAACTTAATATTTATGTGAACTCTAAATTATGAACCATTTATTGTACGGAACCTAGAAAATAAAATGAAGCATATATGGTCAGTTATATAGAGTCTATTAAATAATGCTTCATTTCGCTCAAATATTAAAGTCGTCTCTTAATTTGATTGTTGGTAAGGCCCTATGTCGCGACTTTTTTTTAGTTTAGCATTGTGTTACTTAACCATGGTAAAGAAACTTAGGCTAGTGGGCTGACATTTGATCTTGTTACCGTCACAATTAGATCAATGTAGATTCGTTGTGATACCCTTGTGATCCCTTGTACTAAAACCTACAATAATCCTATTTCAATCAATCACCGTTAAGGGTGTTGAAGGGTTACAGCAAGCTATAGCCTGAAATGTCGGAGGGTACTTCTAAATCGCTGAAGAAATGTCTGTCGTAAGGTACCTTATCATTTCTTTTGAAAAGCAGGGGCTTGGCATTTCCATTTTTTAGGCTTACCCAATTAAGGTATTGCTATTTGCTAATTTTTTCTATGGATTTTCCCACAAGTAAAAGAATTATTTAGATTAGCCCTTATCTGTTGAAAGGATCGCTAGTCCTTGTATAGGTTTTTATCGTCATTGAAATCCACAAATGTTCACTAGCCACCATGAGGATGAATCGCAAGGTAACTTCTAATAGAATTACTGATCTCTGAATAACTTTTATTGACCCAACCTCCAGGTTCATTCTGATCAGTACTCTTTCAGTCCAGGCTATCAGGCTTAGTGGTGTGGAGTATTGGCTTTTTCAGAGAAAACTGCAAGGTTAGCCTTTGCAATATTCGCGTCCTAGAAATATAAGGAAAACCTAGAAATCACAGGAGGTGTTCCTTTTAACAAGAAATTCATTCCATGAAATATAACATAGTTACTCATTGAACCTTTAGTCTATCAAAACAAAAATCTGCAATGTAATTAAACTTTGGTCTACATATTTCATAGAACTTGAACGTACAAAAATTAAAACTCAAAACTGATGAATGAGTTGAGTATGAGTAATTCAAGAAATATTAACAAAAAAAAAACAACAAATGCTGTCTAGCTCAAATTTACACGTTCTTGATCTGTCTTTTTGTGTTTGGGGTTACGTCGACTCTCCTTGAACTATAACCAACTTTCTTTAGGTTTTTGAGAGACACACAATGCAATAAACTTTATAATGATGCTGACTTGAAGTTTCGCACACAAAGTTTCAAGAACTTAAAATTATGCATGCGTATAATTTATTTCATTATTCAACCTAACACAAAAACAACAAACAAAACAAAGCGTCTTGCAATTAAATGTTTTAAGTGTAAATATAATAAATTCATTCGTGCCATGACTCAAGACTGAAGGTAATTAAACGGTGGGTCGGTCGGTCGGGTTGTGTTAAGTCTGTGATAACTAATTGGAAATAAGAAAGTTTTTTTTTCAGTTCAAGTCATCAAGGCGAAATTTGTATGTTATGTGCTTAATAGTCGGGAAGGTACTGTTTCAATTTAATGATTCACTATGATTTGTGGAAAAGGAAAACTGAGTGGGTACTTCTTCATAGGGCTCTATCGGAAATCTGCAGAGATATTTTGTTTCTTCGAATAGTTGTGTGCTGATGTAATTGTAAATCTCCCTTGAAATACATTTTTTAGTATATTAATTTTAACTATATATACCTGCAGGACCAAAGGTCTTTTGAATGGAACCTTAATTCCCCCGACTAAAAATCCAATGAAATGGCGCAGTCAAATTCGTCAAAACAACTAAAATCAGAGAAACAAAATGGCGACGAGGAAACCAAATGGCAACATAACGAATGGAACCTTCAATGTCAAAAGCAAGTTGGTAGACCAAGAACACCAATTTTTATCGCAGAATTTGTAATCGTGGCCACAGCTAATATATCGAACTGCGAATAGAAAACTTGTTGCGGCGCTATGATCCAGAAAGAGATAAAGTTGAGTGTCCGGAACATACATATGTGCGAGTTTTCGGCAGAAATAGAGGGTACCTTAGAATTTTCATTAAAAGGGATACTTTGTGTGGCAAGAGGCAGTGCCCTTGAAAAAAAAAAACGATTGTTTGGCAGCAACTGGTAATCGAATCTAGATTTCCGGTTCGACAGCACTACATACATTACATTTTATATTTTTTTTATTTCTACATTTTTAAGAAATGGCTAACTCATTTATGCAACTCTACTTTCTAGACTGTCATAAGTGGTAATTATCTTGCAGATTCAAACATTTAAGATCTCATTTCTTGTCATAGAAGCAAGGGACTCATTAAGCAGACTAAGTTACTATTTCAGTTATAGCTCATTAGTGAAACGGCCAACTCGTTTCCTAAGAACTTGACTAATCTCCACAAACCGTTTTCGATTTATGTACGTAGTTTCAAAAATCTTATTTATTGCCACATTAAATGTTTTCTCCACTCAAAAGTCCATTGTTTAGTTCCGTTTATCATTTTTAATATTCCATAAATTGTATATAATATTCGTCTAATTTACATACATGATTTTAATCCGCAAAAAACTAGTTAATAAATTGCATAGATATAGGTAGTAGAGTTCATTGAACACAAAATATGTAAATTTAAAATCTCAGAATTCACAAAAACTTGAAAATTTATTAAATTTGTTTCTAATAACTGCGTTTTTTTTGTTTAAATACTTTTAAAAAAAATCTGAATACCTAATTGTGGTAATTTTGATAAAATTTTTCTGAAGTGTTTCGTCTTGTGTTTGTGTTACGCGTTAGTAACTCATGGCAGGCAGCACGTTTTTTGTCAAACATAATCGATATTTTAAAAACTGTCATAAATATAAAAGTAGATCTTAGGTGTTTGTTTAGATAAATTATAACTTTTGGTGGTCGATTTTTTTAAGGTCTTAATTGTTTATTTATTCAGGTTATCCATTCACGAAGATGCTTAGCAAGTGAATGAATATCAATATTATAACTGCAAACAAAAAAATTTAAATAATTCAAGCAATATTTCTAAAGTTGTCAACACCATTTTAAAAGACCGAAATGGGACTGAAATGTTAATTGATGGGAGTAGCCATTCGTAAGAAATGAATATATTTTTTTTAGATTGATCTGTCAAACAGCAAATTCGACAATTTGTACATTCTATTGGACAAGAATTCACTTTTATCAAAAATTAGTTTTACAGATATCGGTTCTGTGGTTTTACTAACACAAATATAAATCAAAAGTTTGACAAGCTCGCGTAACTTTAATCGCCATCACAGCTACGATGACACAGTTTTTTTTTATAATTAGCACACACAAAGGTTTTTTTGTATACCCTTAATATGTCAGAGACACAGCGTGAGTATTAGGAAAAAAGGGAGGGGTTAGAAAGCAGGTGTCGGTGTACATTGGTTTTGAGTTCTTGAACATTGCAATGACTGGGAAATACGGAGCGTGGTAAGGAATTCCACATTCGCGTAGTACGGCTAAAAAACGAATCTCTGTGCTTCACAGTACGACCGAAGTTGGGCTCGAGGGTAAATTGATGGGCATTCCTAGAAGTGCGAGTATTACGGTTGAATTGTTTAAGGGGAGGAATGCAACTGGCTATTTCACTAGAGCAAAGTCCGTGGTCTGCAAATGTTGACAAAACGGATACGTCGTCCCATCTCTTCTGCGAGTCAATGATGTACCCTTTTTAAACACATTTTTGAGATGCCCAGTTAAGGATTTTCCAACCCAACATTCTTCAAAAGCTTGGTTTTGTCGTATGGGTCATTATCATGTTGATAAATGAAAAAGCTTCCTATCAACATATCTCCAGAAGGAAATGCGCGGTCGTTTACAAGTTCTTAATTTATATTCTACTTCATTGTACCTTCGATTGCGGGACTGAGCCTCCACGATCGCATGAAAATAAACAACCCTAGAAGGTGTTACCCTGCGACCAAGAGGTCTATTGAGCCCTCACCTAAATCTTAATGATCTAAATCATCCTACAGATCTTCCTCCAAGTCTATTGCTCTTAGAAATTTTAGTATTTTGGCACCTTCAGAGAGTGAGGAAAGGTTGCTCTCTTCCAACTAGTATTCTCCCAGATAGTTTTTAATTTGGTGGATGAGTGGGCAACATTTTCTGGTGTTTTCTCAAGCATGTTGCAGAATCTGCATGCGGCACTGCTAACTACAACAAGTAAACCTAGCTGTCTTCTAAATTTGCATTGTCCGGCTAGGATAGCTGTTATCATTCTTAGGCTGTTCCTACTTAAGCTAATGCGTTTTATTGAAATGTTCCTTTTTGTAATTGCCCAGTAGTATTTTCGCTTGCCTTAGCTTTGAGAGTTCTTTGTAGTTTTTGGATCTACTCGCCTCCTCTCCTTGCTTAATTCTGGTTTTGATAATGTTTCCTTCTATTCCGAAATAGAGCTTAGGCACTATTAAAGGAATTGATGCTTCTATTTTTGTCAAGGAGTCTGCCTCTTCGTTGCCATGAACACCCACGTGAACAGGTACCCAACAACGTGTTACCCTGTTCTGCTTGCCAAGTTTGCTTAGCCTGTTTATCCACTGCCACACTAATTTAGAGTTCATAGTATATAAGCTCAGTGCCTTAAGTGCAGCTTGGTATCTGACATGATGGCAATGTTCTGTTTAAGATAGTTTCTTTCCAGATTTCGATCCACGCATTTCGCTATGGCGTGTTCCTTCGCTTGATGGTATTTGTTTGGAGGGTATAGTTGATTTCTTCACTCGCATTAACAATGGTCTACAAAACTAGATGAAGCTTCGTATGCAATTCTTTCTGAATTCAAAGGTGAATCCAATACGAATTTCCGAACTTTGGTTGAGGCCATTTTATTGAAAGCACATCTGTCAAACTGGCTGTAATTTATTGCTTAATCAATAACATTTGCAAGATAAGAAAGTGGGTTCTGCTCGAGCAACATTTCGCCCATTTTATTACTATCGCCAGAATCATCCTTCCGAGGCGACCGGTTCAGTGAACAATTCGTCAACATCAGTATGTCAACAGAATGTAAGATCTGCCGAAAATATCGCCGGTGTCTGTGTGATGTGAAGGAGAATGCGATGCGCACAAGAACTCGTCATTTCCGAGACCACAACTTGGCAAATTTTGCATCGTGACTTGGACCTACACCCGTAAAAACTTCGACAGACCCAGGAGCGTATAGAATTAACGACCATAATTAACCACGAGTATTCCCTAACGATACGTTTGATACGGCGAGAAGGAAGTGGATTGAGTTTAGGTATTTGATGCTTCCCTGAACCATCCTGAATTCTGAATGAATTTTAGGATGTTGTTTAGTCCTCCAATTCCTCGAAAAATATTGTCCGAGAGATGATTTTTTGGTTCTGGCTAGGTTCTAGACACCGACGACACAAGTCCGACGAGCCAATGTCCATTCGGCTCATATGGGTTCCCATTGTATTGTGACCCATTAGGACTCCAATTAGGGTGAATATTCGAGGTTTGCTTATCTTGAGTGAATATCCTGTATTTTTCCTCGAGATATTCGCCCATAACATGCTGTTGACAAGTATCGAGTGTTGACCATCTGACGTCCAAATCAAATTTGCTGGTGCAACAGCTCGGAGTGAACCAGGACCTAGTGACTTACAACTCTCAACCATTCCTGTGTGCGTGTTACCATGGAACGGAGGGGACCTACAATTTTCTGTCGATTCCGAACGGCTTATGAGCAGCACTTTCCATGACAAGAGATACTCTTGGAGAATTTGTCAATTCCTCGTAAGAGGTAGTACACCCCTGAAAAAAAAAAACTTTCTAGCAGCGGCTGAGAATCGAACTCGAGACCTTCCACATGACAGTCCAACGCACTTACCATTATTCCAAGGGGTACTACGACCATCTGACGTCCGCAGCCTTAAAAAAAATTCTGTTGAATTTCGCTTTTTTCTTCGTTCAGTGTCATAAGTACCAAGGCATCGGTTTAGCGCGGATCAAAAGATGACCCGTTTTCAGCCAGTTCATCTGCTTCTCTGTTACTGTACTTATCTATAGTGATGTCTATTTGTTTAGACTAAATAGTGGTAGAAGAAATAGCTTAAGCTGCCACCTGGCTTGCTTTGAAGATATGAATATTTCTGTTTATTAATTCATGTGAGGCAAGATGTCTTGCGCAAACTGCAAGTCCTTCCACTTGGAATATACTGCATTATTTTGGAAGCCTTATTGATCTTTTAATTAGTTGGGTTATCTGAGTAGATGCCTGTACCTGTCCCTTTCTATATCTTGGAACGGCCCGTAAAGACGGAATCATGATAGGTATTAACTATCGGGTTATCTTTACAGAGTCCCCTTGTTAAGATATCTGTTATAACCACTGCACTGGGTTAAAATCCCTATGCGAAAGAAGTTGTATTCTTTAATTTTGTCCAGTTTTTAAATTCCAAGTCTCTCAAACATTAGACCAAGTTCGTGCGACCTAGTCGTGCATTTTATTTCATCATATTTTCAAAGCCCATCCAAACTTCGTTGCAGTTTTTCAAAAAAAAAAAAAAATAAACAAAAACACAGAACCAATAGCCAAATCTCCTAGAAAAACAATAACAAATTAATACCGGAAGAGAAACTTTGATTTTCACTAGCTAGCGCCGTTAAATAAAGATACTTTTACTTTTCCCAGTATAAGAGAGCACGATTTATACGAAAATTATCCATAAATAAGAATAGAAAAAAAAAATAACTGCCAATTGACAAATTTCAATGAAACTATTACAGCTGCCCGAGCTCCCAGCGCATAACCTCAAACCTCACTCTTACAGTATGGAGACTTGGGTTTGAAAATTATTTATTTAGTTTTTTTTTTTTGTTATTTCGTGATGAAAAATCATCATTTATCGGCAACGAGGTATACCTCTACGGCAACACAACCAATCGAAAGTTATTGACCGGAACTAATAATATTTGGAAGCGACACACAGAAACAACAAAAAAAAAAGTACAGTCGGAGACCAAACTAAACAACTTCGAGCTAAAAGGTAACCATGTGCAACCAACGACGGACGATATACCGTTACACATGTGGATACTATCTACAAAAAGTTGCAAGATACATGTAGGTTTTATGAGTTATATAGGGAAGCTCTAGCAGCAGCAGGAACAGACTTTGTAGCTTTGTAAAACTATGTAGGTACACATCGTGACATGGAGACACAATGGCTATGGTGGCATGGCCAGCAGTTTTTTCGCTATCATTTCCAATTTGAACATGATTGCAACGTTAAGTTACACACAGTGACAAATGATACACTCTGCGTCATTTGATTGAGGTCGGACGACTGTGAAAAACAACACTTTTTCATGTCGTGTTCGTTTTGGAATGGATTACATAAATTTTCCGGTGTGTGAATTAGGGCTAAGTGTCAACACTTCTCCTTATTTCTCTTCTTATTTAGGTTTCGGTGCTTGTTTCACTACAAGATAAGCCTTAATTTACGCCAGGGTGTCTATGTTCGGGTATGATTTCCGTGAAGATATTTTGTAGAATTTGAACTTGAGCTTATTGAGGTCAGTGTGTTTAATTTCAGAAAATGGTTTTGACAACTGACACTTTTGACAGCCATGGCCATTGTTTATGGGTGCTAAAATCAATTTTGCGAAAAGCAGCGGATTTTATTTCAATAAGTATACGAACTTGTCAGTAGTATGGTTTAAGGAAATCTATGTAGATACTACCAAGCTCCTAAGATTTAAGTTCATCAATTAGATAAATTTATGAATGCGAAACCGTCCCAGAGCTGTCAAAAAATGCACTATGTGCTTTTTTCATCATATCAAAGTATTTGAGTGTTGAAATTCTGAACTTGGAAGCATCGAGCATCCATGAAAATGCTCTACTGCTGTTTGATTATTAAAAAAAAAAAAAACGAACAACGTCAATCAAATGAGGCGAAGTGTACATATTTAAAGTATCCATTGGATGCGAGTTCAGTGTTAAAGTTGAGTTAGTTGTGCAGGCTTATTTATTTTTTTTTGTTCTCAATTTTCAGCCTTTTGTGAATGTGAGCACAGTTGTGATTCAAAGCCGGGTAGTGTATATCCATGGTTTAATAAGTTTTGTATAGGAAGCCAACCGTGTGCAACTCGAAAGATACAATAAGTGGATGATGATTTCGGTAAACATGGTTAATTTTAATCTTAATTTGCTTAAATTATTATTTACAAAAAATCATGTGTTTTTACATTCATGGTTTCCGCAAGCACACAGTGACTAACGAGCTTTTGATTGGTGTCCATGAAATAGCTTTGGACTAATTTGATAATTTCAAAGAACAACTGGGACTATGGACATAATCTTGCATTGTAGTTTCTATACTTAAAAATTATTCCTTATTTCATGACCTTTTTTATAAGATAAACGTTTGTAATTAAGCTTAAATAAATGGTTATAGTGTAGAGCAGTGAGAAGAAAATAATTTATAATTTTTTTTAGATCTGTATGGAGACAAATTTTCGGCGAGTTCTACATAATATATCGGGTGACTAAGGCTGTGATCGCTTTTTCAGGTTCGCTGGCGCTAAAAAGTCTTAAATTTATAGATAATCCCAATGTTGGGGCAATGAATCATGCCTGTTAATACCATGCGTATTAAGCCCAGCCTACTTGGTACGGTGGCTAAGGCTAATAGCAGCTTAGCTAGGTAAATTAATATTCATTAATTTGTTCAGCTTGATAGCTTTTGAACATTTTAGGTCAATCGGCCGACTACGGACCAACGTCCTATTTATTTCGTAAGGTTATACTGAAGCAAGATATTATAGAGAAAACAAACTTAAGGTGGAACAACATCACTATCTTTTTGGCAACAAAACAGATCTGGACAAAGCTGGTCTTGGTCTAGGGTCTGATATTTGAAAAAATGATCCTACCCTTTCCAAAGGATGAAGGCTCGAACTAGGAGATCTTGGCGATCTAGTAAATGTAGCTAGAGAAGTGGTAAAATGAGTAGGAAAGAAGTCTCCAAGATTTATGGCGTATAGAAATGTACCAAGTTCTGGTCTTCTTTGGAAAGTAGGATCAATGAGTCATTCGAAGACAGATCTCGAAGACCAAAGGTGTATTAAAACTTCTCGGTTCTGGAAATATGATTGTGTTCACAAGAAATATATGTAAATGACAGGCGTATTCAATGAAGGGGTTGTAAATTTTACAGAACTTAATGTAAGAACGAAACATTCTACGATATCTTAGAAGATCTCTAACTCATGCAAATAAATTCTATAGTATCCTATGTTTTCATGAGATCCCTAAAGGCTAGTTTTTTATTTGCACCCATAAATCACTTTGAAAAAAATCTTTAATCACAAAATTATTTCTCTAATTAATAACGGACGGTTCTTCCAGTCCAACAATTAATCCTAAATGGCTTTATTCTGATAAATTTAGTTCGTAACCGATTAAAACTTCCCGACTTGAAGGTAAAGCACCAAAAAAGCCCTTAAGATTTATTTTATTTATTGATTCCAAACACCTAAGTTCTATTATTCAATTAGTCACAGGATCAATAGCCTTTTCCAAAAGCCTATATGCTAATTGATAGCTTAATGATCTTACGTCACACCAATTAATCAGAGAAAAAACAACAACAAGAAGAAAAAAACACCGAACACGCATACGTGACAAGTTCTTCAAAAATACCAAAACATTTGCAAATCATTCCAAACGCCAAAACCATAAAACCATAATTTCTTATTTTCTCTTAGGGTCTTTTGGTCAACCTTTGACTAATTAAAAGTCATTTAACAGCTATCGATGTATAATTTTAAGTTTTCTTCAAGTCCACACGCCGAGACGTTAATCGGTTATTAATAAATTCGAAGGCAGAACGCCCAAAGGTTCATAGGTGCTAAACTAAAGATTGATAACTTCATAGCCTTATTTATTTGTTTGTATTTGTGTGTGTGTGTGTGTTATGAATTCTTAATGAACTTCTAGAATTAACATAATTTTTCTTCTTGTTTTCTTTTTTTTGTAGACTCAATCGGCTAACAAGACAGAGAAACCTCTTCAATCCAAGCTTAGGAGGCTAACACGCCACAAGGCCAGATTCTGTTGAGGGCTTGACATCTGCATGTTGTGCCGGACAACCATCAGAACATCACAACAATGACTGAAAGGTTACGTTCGATAAATATCGTTGGAGGTGGTGGTGGCGGTAGTGGTTCTTCTGGTGGAGGGAGTTCGGGCTATACGATAATTGGAGCGCCAACCCTTATTTCGAGTACTTTTACCGGGGCTACAGCAACACCGGGCTTGACAGCAATTGGTAGTAATGCTGGAGGCAGTGTCGTTGGATTAATTGGTGGTGGTAGCGCGGGCGGATACAATCTAAATGCTTCAAGCAATGGCGGCGGCGGTGGTTTAGTGGGAAATAGCAACAACAATAATAGCGGCAGTGATACGGAACCGGACTTGTTGCCGGTTATGGCACAATTGAATTTCCATCTGATGCAGGACCTCGGCAATGCAGGAGTGGATTGTAATTCAATTATGAACACATCACAAATTTCGACAGCGTCTAATGATTCGATAGCAATGGGAATACAACGGCATCCATCGGCTGCGTCGTCGTCGGGCAAGCATTTAGGAGCTAAGGTAAGTTTGTTTTTTTTTTATTTTTTTCAATTTATGGTTTTGAATTAAAGGCTGTTCGAAAATTGCCTTGTCTGTCTAGGAAACAAAATCAATTAAGTAAGGGGTCGGCCGGGATATGAATGTTAAGTTTTCAAAATTCGATTTCATACCATTCTCGAAAGAAGCGAAAAATTAAGTGATAAATGTTTGAAAGTTGGGAATAGGTACTTTAATCCCTTCTAGTTCTTTTTAATTTTCCATTTTTGTTTTCAAGTGGAATCCTTGTTTTTACGTTTTCTTAGCTTTGGAGGTGTTTGTTAGATTATGCGAGGTTACTTAAAGTTCTTCGACACCCTTAAAATATATATTAACCAAGTGACGCGTCCGGAAAACAGGGATGGGAGGATACTCAAATGTACATTACTTTTGAAGCTCTGAATATTAAGATGAGAGGAAAAGAAGCTCTGAATATTAAGATGAGAGGAAAAAGAAAGCTGGATAATTATACTTTTTTTCAAGTCTGGCCACGAGACTAAGCCTCCTTTGTAATTTTCATGTTTGTCTACTTAAAAAATCTATTTAGTATGTATCTTGCTTTTGGTCTCGTTTAATTACGTCTTGTCTGGATCTCGATATCTAGTTTTTATTGTGAAGATTAAACCGAAACAGAGATTTTCAGTTGAAGTTTGTTCTCGTCAGCTAAAAAAATTGATATCAAGGCCGAAATAAGACTAAGTTAAACGAAACCGAGCAATTTACTGAAGCGATTTTTTAAACTTTATGATTTTAACGAGACTTTCAAAGTAAACTCTGGTCTCTCAATAATCTCGTGGCTGGCCCTAATTTTGTTTACGACTACTTTGTTCTTGATATGACCACCGCTAGGGAGGCAAAGACTGTCAACAACATCTCGTTCGTTTTTCTTGAAACCAATTCAAGTTTTTAATTGTCATAATGTCTTAGAGCGTCTTATTTTTGGTCTGACTAACTAGGCAGGTTCTCTTTCAAGGCGTGCTTCGCAATGGAATTGACATTTGAATTGACTTTTTTGGATTTGCGTTTAATTCGAACGCGTCAAGATAATGGTGCTTATTTTGACATTCTCTTTCGTTAGAAAGTGAGTCGAATTCGTTGAAACTTAATTTTGAGACTCGGCGATTAGAATGTTAATCGAACAAATCGAAAGTTCACCCAATCCATAGAAAGTTCATTCATTTGCGAAAGCTAATTCAATTTTGACATTCGAAAGAATAGAATTAAATGTCATTTTTGTGCCGTTTGAATTTTTCCGTCGAGTAAACAACAAAACATGTAAGTTTTTAATTATTTCATGGAAAATAAATTACTTTTATTATTTGTGTTGTTGTTTTATGTTAAAAGGTCGCATTCCAACTCGACAAACCGCGAACAAAAGGAAAAGTTAATTAAAATAATGGAAGAAAACCCGGAGGTAGCAAAGGGTTTTTTTTACCGCCCGCGTTGATACGGAAAGCATCCACTATCCTTCTCCTCTGCACTTCTTCAACACCATCTTCATTTATAAACAACACAAATGCCATATTTTTATTTTTTATTTATTATTTTATGTTTTTATCACAGAAATTTAAATTATTAAACAATAAACAAAACAATTACAACTAAACAAAGATTTCACTTTTTGGTTTTGACATTTCACAAACACTTCTCTTTTGTTTTTGATATTTTAGTGTGACCAAGTGTATACGAAAAAAAAAATAAAAATTTAGAACGCGTCATGAACAACTTATTTTTTTAAGAATAGTTTCAAAATAGCTGAGTTGACACAAAAAATGTAATGAATATGTAGTTCTTTATGGTTAAACTTTACTTTTAAATGAAAAAGTGTATTGTTTATTTTGTTTCTTGATTCTTTATCCAACATCTATAAAATGTTTAGAAACAAAAAAAATGTAAAACGGTCATACTAATTCAAATAGAAATATAGTAAATGTCAAACAGCTGACAATGAAAATGAATCTTTTTTGAAGTTCATTTTATGCTATCTTTCGCAAATGAATGTTATTCGTTCGAATCTCAAAATTAAGAAAGTTCATTCGAAGGAATAGAATAATTCTAACGAATAGACTATTCATGAGAATGTCAAAATAAGCATGAATACTTAAATATCAGTTCACGAATACTTTCATCAGCTCCCGAGTGATGACTTTCTAAGTATTGCAGCATGAAAACAATGGGACCGATTCGTCTGAAAGCATCTTTTTTATTAACGATTCTGCTGCTTACATCAAGTTCGGTTCCCACTTTAAACGGAATGATACTTCGACGTTTTGTCCTGTCCAGAAATTTAAAGTTGGGAGAAAGATCTTAAAATTTAACCACGGCTTTCCTCTTGGGTGAATTTACTCCAAATCTCACTTTGATGGATTCAGGTTCAAGCTCAACTGGTGTAGGTACTAAACCCTGTTCTCTATCATTTCTCTATCACAATACTCGAAAGACATAGATGGGAACCCAACTCACTAATTAGTGAACAAGGTATATTTTTCTTTTACACCGATGGGTCAAAAATGGAAGAAGGAACAGCAGCTGGGGTGTTCTGTGAAGCTCTTAACATTAAAGAATCATTCAAACTCCCAGATGAGTGTAGTGTCTTTCAGGCTGAGATCTACGCTATTGAAAAGGCGGCAGAATTGGTACGCACGAAAAAACTAAACACCTCGGAGATTACATTAGGAGCTGTCAGGATGTCGAGGAGATTGAAACCATCAAACATCTGCTCTGCGACTGTCCGAACCTCCAAACAAATCGCCTCCGTCACTTTGGAAACAGGTTTGTTGAAGAACTGGACGATCTAACGCAGGTCTCAATGGCAAATATGAGAAAATTTATTGTAAGCACAGGCTGGTTCGCAAATGAACTAGTCTGCATAAGACATTAGTTTAGGAGCATCTCTGCTTTTATTAATAGGGGATCACAATGGACCAATAGGCCCCCGTGTACGCAACAGCCTCTGGGCTGTGCACGACCCTCCTAACCTAATCTAAACCCTGTTCAGAAGATATCATCAGTTATCTTGTATTGAAGCACAGTGCTACGTGGATAACATTTTTACCATCAGGAAGGGAAGCAGTGATTACAACCATACCGAACTGTTATTTCTGCTTCCAGCATGCTTTCCACCTTTATAAAAGAGATCATTTTATTGGGAATACCCACCCCGATCAAGGCTTTCTCTTAATCGTTTTACATTGTTTCAAACAAAACTCGAGCATTTCGGACATGCTCTGAATGTACTTGAACCAAGGGTTTTCTGAGCGAATTGAACTGTCAAATCTTGTCTGCTATTTCGTTGTATTTTAACCATTTTTCCCTTATTTTCCTCCCTTCTGTCAAATTACTCTTGCCATGCTTCGAGCTTTACTCCGAATATTTAGAAATTTCGTTGCCAGGTTAAGGTCGCTCTTTGAAGATGCTTTGAATGAAGAAAGATTCACTTAATGGAAAACCATCTTCAAATCGATTTGAAACAAGTACATGAAGATCCAGAGCTAAATACGGCTTGTTGAACATCGAGATTTAACTATACCCTGTCTAAAATCAACTTTGATATTATTTCGACAAGCTTCGACAGAAACCGTGTCCTCCTTCCTCCCACTGCCTGTAATAATTCGTAGTACGAACATTTGTGAATAAAATATTGATTTCCTTCTTTATGAAAACGCATGTGTTAGCCTTCAGCTTACTATTTTTTAGTTCAGAGCAGAACTTAATTTGTCAAAAAAAAGTTTCCGTTTCTTTCTTAGCTTAGAGCCTTCAGAATTTGGGTATATTTTTCCTAAACAACAGAACAGAAGGACTGAAATGCTGAAAACCTCACTATTAACACTCGGGAAATATTAAGCGCAGTTTGCAAAAATTCTCCGGTATTTTCGTCAGTGCCAACCAATTTGCTCTATTTGAAGGCCAAATTCGGAAATTCGTTAGTTCAGTTAACTACTTTTGTCTTTTTCTGGAACTGAAGTGCTCTTCATTCATTTTTCATCTAATGTAAGTAGAACTGTTTCCCCTTTAACATCATTGGTACAAAAATAAACGGTCTTATCGGACTGGTTAGCTGCCTTTCGGGTTTTAGATCTTGTGTGTTGACAGGACATCGTTAAGTAAATTGCTTTAAGTTCAGTAAAATACAAATCGGGCCGATTACAAATTCTCACACGTCACATTTGTTCTGATTTCTCGGCCTTTATCACCGTGAAACTTCTAGGGGTAATCCACAGTTCTTTGTTTTCAGAACTGCTGATGATCTTTCTATATGCTTTGATGGTCCATAAATTGTTGGTGTATTGTAAGATCATGAAGTAGTTGGGCTTGTTGGCGAAATTGTTTCTAAGGGCTGCTGTGCAAAGGTGTTTTCACCTTGCATAAAATGGTGGTCATGGTCCATCCCGATGTCGACTTTTCGCCTGTTTATTCAAAGCACCTCCTATATAAAACATGTGCAGCTGAATTTGATTACCACTGTCATTTTATATTCCATCAGTGAACACCTCGCGACGCCATTACGTGTTTGAGCTTGGTGTTTTCGTTAGGAATTAGATCTCCAATTTATGACCTCCAAGTATGATGTTTTATAGATGGCTCCTATTTCATAGTAGAATCTTAGGCGAGTACCTATTATTTCGGTGCGAAGGCGGTGAGATGAAAGCCACAAATTATGTGGCACACACAAGTTTTGGGACTTGCCAATACTTTTTTTATTACTGGTTTGAAATGCAATTAAAAGATTTATGTCTGTCGCTCATATGTCTATGGGTACGATTGCAGAGGTCGATTCGTTGAACCCAATTTTCGATGACTCCGGTTTACAATTCGACAGAAATCGTTACATCCGCTGTGTGGCTTGTTCTTGCAATTGGCCAGTGAAATATCGTTGCAACATGCGATTTATATTGATTCTAACGTGACGGTAATTTTCATGAATGAAAACAAGAAAAACAGCCCAATGACACCAACGGCGGCGTGACAGCTAGACCATTCTGTAATTTTTTGTGACTGAAGTGGTGTTTCTTGAGGCACATAAGAGTTTTCACCTGACCAATATATCATATTCAGTTTGTTGACGAACCCGCTTAGCCAAAAATGCGCTTCATCATTCAAGATAATTCTGGATGAAATTGGTCATATTCTTCAAGCATTTCTAGAGCTAAATCCGAGAACGTACGTCGCTTCATATGATCGAGTGGGTTTTATTTTTTGAATTATCTTCTTAGCGATGCCCAGTTCTTGAGAACGCCGGCTTAACTGGGAGCAATATTCTCGGCACTTCGACCAACCAGTTTGTCGCACGGTCAAGGGAACCTCTAGAAGCGAAAATTTGTTAATGGGACTTTGAATTGCTTATCAACTGGAACGACAACTACGACCAAAACTTGGCGTTAATGATCTTACTATTGTCGTCACCGACTCGGAATTTTGTCAATAAATTTCTATTACTGTAAACGTTCTTCGCTCGTGAACTTTACCATAGTGAAATTGTTGTTTTTACTGAATGTTTTTGACATTGTCAGTTTGGTCATTGGTGTAGAGGTGCGTTCACGATGAAAGCTGAAAGTTGTCAAGTCCCAATTGAAAAACCCTTTAAATCATATCACTTGTCAATGTTGGCTACTTTAAATGCTGGTAGATTCGCGTAAAGAGTGTGTACCGCCATTTTATATAAACTGAGATTTTTGTTCGTTAATGGCGTCGGGCGCTCAAACATCTCGCTTATGAAATTCTTTGCCAACTTCTATGAAAAATTTAAACCTTAAATGTATCTTTAATCAACTTCCTTCCTATCTTCATTTAAAGAAAACTGTGGTGTGGGACCTTTATTTTTAGGTCTGATCATTAGAACTCAAGATGGTTTCGTATGGCAGCCATATTGATAGTTTTCTGAGATTTTCTATAAAGAAATATTATCTCTTCACTGAAGCTCGTCATTGAAAAATGAACAACCTCACAATATTGTCCAATATTTTAACTTCTATGGTGTGATTATACTTCCGTCGTCGTCAAAGAGCAGAGTTAGTCCAATTAGAGGTGGACATTTATAACTTTACCATTTGTACACCCTTTCAAAAGAAAACTCAAAAAATACCACACTAAATCCGTCTTAAAAAACCACTTGCCCCATTAGTTCTTCAATTTAAATTAAACCCGTACTTGTCACTGGGTTTGCATTAGGGTAAATGAAATGGAATAATTTCCCTGCAGCCCCAGGACTTAAACCTCTTTGATTCCGAGTGCGAGTGGCATACACAAATAAAAACATCCTCAAAATAAACAAAATCTTGCATTAACTACTTTTTGAATTTTCGTTCGTTTTGGGGATGAAACATCCACCCTGTGGGCTAAAAAACACTCTAACGTCGCTCGCCCGTCCTCTGTTACATTATAATCATAGTCGAACATACCTTTTTATGTTGGACAGAAAAAACGGCAGCGACGAATATAAGCATAATCGGCAATGTAAATGCAAAATTATGCACACACAAAAAAATCATCCCTCAGAAAATTGGTGGAAGAGTCGTCACTATAGGTAGATATAATGATGCAGTAACTGCCTGTGAGGGAGCATTATGAGCAGGGGGTTTGAAGTGATCATTAGACAGATTAAGAAAACTTGTAACATCACCGAAAAACTCCGTCCTCCTCCCCAACCCAATTCACATCCACCACACAGTCTGCCTTTTATATTTGTTATACCTATAGAAACAAAAAGAAAAATACAAGCTTGCACAGGGCTTGAACCTGAAGAAGGTTATTCTTTACAATTTATATTTTCAGGTTTTAAAAAGCCGAGGGTTGAAAGTAACCCACGGCTATGGAATGATACTTCTAATGTCTGGGACACCCTTTGTCGGAGTCGTGGCTTGAAAAAAGGGTCACCTCACTTCAATTTCGTGTACGCTTTACCACCTTTTTCCGAGTCTGAATCTGCCGTCAATTTGGCAAGAGAAGTGCCAGAGACACCGATGTGCCAGAAAAAGGTGGGGTTGGGATGAGTTTTTCGTTGGGGTTGTTTAGCCGGTTGAGCTTGTAAGTATCGATTTTGTATCTCATAAGGCTTGACGCTTGAAACATGTGTAAAATTTTGTTCACGGACTAGATACTGCCTTTGTCTCTTTTTACTGTGTGATGGCACTGCTATACCATCAACACGAAGCATGTCACTTGTCAAATTGAATTGACGAAGTCAAAGTTGGATGCCTGGGATGCTAGCAGGTTGGCGTGAAAGTGTGTATATCGCTACCATTTTATATCTTTTGAGCTTCTTTTTTTGATTTATTCAAATTATAAGGGTTGGAGTTTTTGTAATAAATCTTTTTTAACATGGGATGATACCAGATACACGTTTTTTTGGTAGCATGTTTTGAATTCCAAATGAAGACATTAGTATTCGGCGGGAGGTAGGAGTGTATGAGTTTTTTTTGTATTGCTTTATTTTGGCTCAAGAGGAAGTAATTGAGTTTATTTTCTATATCCTCGGGAAATATCCGGTTAAAATTGTATAAATTGGTGTAGACTTGGAAAAAAGATTGGATGTCATTTTGAATTATAAAAAAAAGGGAAATTGCTGATTTGAAGGAAAATATTTTCGTCGGAAATAAATCCGTCGGTGTTTGAATAGTTAAGTCGAAGCTCACACTTATAGCACTGGGATTGCAAAAAATAAATAAATGAAAATTGTCTGTACCTTTAGATTCTTACTTAACGAAGATTCCCTGTCTGAGACAAGTCATCTTTCCATTGTCGACGAGTCGCAGTACACTGCTCCCAGATCAAACACTCTGTCTCCTCCATGGATTGGTTTTTAAAATTGAGGAAACTCGTTCTTCCTTGTTGTGTGAACGGAAAGGCTGGAAATCGAAGAGTCTTGGCTGATCCATTATCCAATGCGAATTGTGTCGTAGTTATGATTTGATCCACGTCTTGGTTCAACTCATAGAGTTCGAGATTGCATCTTTTACTTCTCCCATAAGGACTCAATTACTCGTCGAAGAATTTGTCTTTCTAAATAGTCCAGTATCAGCTCACCTTTTCTGTTCACCACCCAATATTCAGTGTAGACCGTTCCTCTTGTCTTAAGCCTGATAAGTTTGTAATCCAATTGTTTAAAATTGTAGAAGAAACTGTTTCCTAGAGTAAGACTTAGTTGTATCTCTATAGAGTTAATATTTAATCCGAAGTAGATGAATTCTTTGTTGCTATCATTCCTGTCCATTTATCTTAGCCGTAGGGCAAATATCTCTTTATTTTGCTGATAGCATGTACTTTGTTTCAAGCCCAACAAGATTCGCCTATTCTTCGTTCACATTCATTTACGAATCGTTGGGACCGGCCGATGATGTCCTTATTATCCGGATATTCAAGTACGTAAACAGAATGTTGTCCCTACCGTAATGAGTCCCCAACTACGGAGTCCTGACACAGAATAATATTAAAGAAATCATATTACGGCTCATCGCCCATCGGTGCATGTTTGGACAGCTCGGAAGAGCATTTACCGATTTATCAGCTACTAAAAATGTTGCTTAAATATACATCCACTATTCTGTCTACTTTTGTGCCTAGGTCACATTCCTATAAGAGTCTAGATTGGCAGCCAAGGTGCTTATTGTATTTACCAAACCTCTTGGTATTGTTTCGGTCTTCGATCTATTTCAAATGTGTATTCTTGTTCTTTATACTAAGGGTCTTCATCATTTTCCTCCCAATTTCTTGAAACTCTACCTCCGCTTCTTTTGCCTTTGGCTGTAGAATTACGCATGCGGATCTTCTTCTTCTCTCACTTTTTTCCGGAATATTCATCATTATACCCTCGGTTTTCTCTGTGGTGTAGAAAGCAGTGGTTTCGGCTAGCTCTCTGATGATGTCGCGATATTGTGTCTACTGATTGTTCCAAGTCTGTGGAAGGTAAATTCATATTGGGAAGTTTCTTTCTCTGACTTCTTAGGTTTGCTAAGACGTCCAAAGTCGAAAGTGTCCTTCTTGGAAATTCGCAATTTCTTTTCGGTTGTCACAGTACCTCTTCATGTAATATTTAGTGCGTTGGACTGCCTTACTGGAGGTCTGGCTTCGATTCCCAGCTGATGCCACCTAAAAACCTCAAGGGTAAGACCTCTGGCGAGAAATTAGAAAAAGTGATTTCCATCTTAGCCGTTTGAAATCGGTAAAAAGTTAAAAGTCTTCTACATTCTTCCCGACTTCGCGGAATCAGGAATTGTTGACTAACTGTAAAGAGTTGTTAGTCGAGATTTATAGACCCTGGTTCTTCACTAAGTCATGGTCAGATTTATTTAATTCTTTATTTTTTTTAGACAGTTAAGCTCTGAATATTGCTGAAGCTGAAGAAAATGGCCAGAGTCAATGTTTGTCCCCCGAAATGCTCGAACCATCTTAAGCGTACTTAAGCTAAGTGTACACGATTGGTAGATCTTACAATATTGTCAGATCTGTCAGTGAAAAACATGCTTACAATGTCTTACAATCGTGTAGTCTTACAATTAATTGTCAGAAAATTTGTCTGACAATTAATTGTTAGATCATTGTCTGACAATTAATTGTAAGAAACCTGACAATCGTGTGTACGCTAGCTGACAATCGTGTAATCTTCCAATTAATTGTCAGAAAATGTATCTGACAATTAATTGTAAGACGGTAAATTGTAAGGTATTTGATAATCGTGTACACACACAATTTATTGTCAGGCCTGCCAATTTTTATCGTTGTCTGACGTTTCTGACAATGAAGAAATTGTAAGATGTTCGTTTTTTAGCATCATACAATTTTTTCATTGTCAGAAAATTTGCAGCCAAGGTTTAATTGTCAGTTTCCATAACCAACAAAAACTGACAATTAATTGTGTGTGTACACGGTTGGTAGAAAATCTACCAATCTCTTACAATTAATTGGTAGGTATTAAGCGGACTATCTGAAAATGAATTGTCAGCCAACTTCTGACAATTAATTGTAAGAGATTGGTAGATTTTGTACCAACCGTGTACACACACAACTTATTTGTCAGCTCATTGGTAGATAATTGTCAGATATTGTAAGATCTTACAATATTGTAAGATCTACCAATCGTGTACACTTAGCTTTAGGATTGATTAGCACATAGTTCTTTTGATTGCCGGTTGGGACCTTAGATGACCGTACTTGTTCGACGATTTTCTACAAGGAATCGCCATCATTACATGTAGAATCTTTTGTCCCAAATGTGATAAATTCCTTTTTTTTCCTCACACCTGAATCTGTTGTCTCCTGAATCGCGATAATATCTGTCTTGTGCCGCGTAGATACAGACTCAAACTTTCGAAGCATAAAGTGTATTAACGGTTTAGGTACAGACTCTCAAGATGTATTCCCTTCAAATTCCAGGTCGTGTTAGGTTGATTGTCATTATCCAAGGCTCCTCGTGGCTCTCTAAAATGCGGTCTTTTGTACTTGGAAGGTTGGTAGATGTACAGTGCGTAGCTTAAGCAAACTTCATCTTCTGCTACATCATTAATTTTATTTTTCTACATCTACATATATCTATGATACAAGTCAATTTTGACAGAGTTACGAGCGCTACAAGTACACGATAGCTTTCAGGCACTTTGGACCAGTTTTTCGTTCTAGTTTCGGGGTTAAACCCGAGTTTACTCCTTGATTATGTGTTTCAGTAAATTCAGATGATGAGTCAAGTCAAGAAATTTGTTAACTTAGCACTGAGAGTAACTGAACCGATATTTCTGACAGAGGCTTAGCAAAATTCTAAAGAAATCGAAGTGCGACTCTATGGAAGGGGTGAAGCTTTCAAAGTGTCGCCATCTGGATATTCGATAGAAGGGCGATTTCAATAGTTTTTAATTCAAAGTTAAAGTGAATTTTCCACTGAAAACTTCTAAAATCACTTCACTGATTTGAAGTTAATTATTTCAGTACTAAAAAACTGCCCCTAAGAGAGCTAAATAATTATTTTTTTTTTTAGATTTTGAAACCATTAAAAAGTTAATTCGCAAAAATAAGAAACCTTAACCTATAAAAGACAATCTAATTTCCTATAGAAAAGATCTGAAAATTTTTTGTACGATGAGTCATTCTCGAGATACAGATGAAAACTTGGTTTTTATCAAAATGGCGGCTGAAACACAACACTAACTCTCACCCACAACCTTCAGTCAGAAAATTCGAATAGCATAGTTTTCGAGTAAATTAATTTCTACAAACTGGGATCTGATCACCACATTGAGGTAATCACGACTGATTACAGCGGAACGGAGCTGGATTATCGTATACCAAAAATATCACTCTGTCTGCACTTTCAATAAATGAGTTCCTTTTCCAATTAGATTCTCGTTTGTCCATGAATTACAGTTATAACTTGTAGGCACACATACCTATCACAAATTGCTATAAATGTGTGCTGATAAACTGCGTCCACAGCACAGTATCCACTCTTGTGTCCAAAGCCATCCAGGCTTAGAACACCGACCAAACCGACAATGAGCAATCAACCTGATTACAATCATTATGTATGGTCCGAGGGGAGTATGTTAATGTGTGTTGTGTTTTTTTTTTTTTTTTGCTTGTCCTTCTCGGTTTAATGAGCAGAATCGCCAACAGAGTCAAGCTATCTATTCGATGAACGTCCAACAAAAATGTCTGTCCGATCAAAATCCACCACCAAAGTGCACTTTATCACTTGGCAATCTGCCATTCCACGTTTTTTTCAATAATTTTTTTTTTGCAATTCAATGGTGACACCAGTTAGAAGGTTACCCACAGGGCCCATTTGCGTAGTTTCACATTGGCTGACAATCTTCTGCCACAGACATATCTACTCGTTTATTTTAGCTGCAGCTTTAATTACTATGGATATTTTCGTTCAGATATAGAAATCGCGAGTTTGCACCCACTTTTTCGCTCGCTATCGAGGAGAGCATCCTCCAACCAAAGTCCATTATCATCGGTGACTGCATTCTACATGACTTACATACGTAAACATGAACTTGAGAGTTTCTGTTTTTGTTTGCTTTATTGTTATAATATGAACTGCGTGTAAGGAGAAAATGAGATGTATCTGAGAGATAAATAATTCGCCTGAACAGAATTAATGTTTACGACTGATAAAGTTGTGAAACTGGAAATCATTTATTATTCAAATCATGTAGCTTCCCGGAATGTTCAAAGTTATGACTTATGAGGAATAAAATAAAAAAAAAACAATTATTTTAATTACTATGAGTGGGTGAGAATTAAGTGTAGATATCTACCTATGTGTGAGGAGGTTTTGAAACGTGAGGGATTATTCCAGTACATTTATAAAGACTGGAAATACTTAAAAGAAACAAAAATATTTCTCATATTTACAAAGCATCCAAAATCTAATAATTAATGAAGGGAATACCCTGATTTATGTAACTGGCAGAAAAGAAGTTTTAGAAATCCCAAGCTTTAACTCCTTAATAAAACCCGAGTCAGTCGATTCCTCGCTACGCACAAGAACTCGGGCTTTCGCAGAATTTAACTTGCTTCAAGACTTGGGCCTACACCCGTAGGTAGAAGATCCAACTGACTCAGGAGCAAAAAGTTCATGACCATTGACCATATTGATAACGCTATTTGTTCGCAGACTGGACTTCGGAGCGTTTGGAAGAGGACCATCAGTTTTGCCGAAAACTCATATTTAGAGACGACGCACATTTTTTGATGAATGGCTATGTTAACAAGGAAAATTACCATATACATATATGGGACGACACCAATCCACACGATTTTCACCAGGTAATAGCGCCTCCTCAAAAAGTCACCGTATGGTGTAGATTTTGGGCCGGGCGGTGCGGCGGCGTCATTCGTTCGTCCGTTTTCAAAAACGATGTTGGTGAATGGGTTACCGTACATGGCGAGCGCTAAAGAAGGGTGATAAATAATCAATGTCTATGTCCCAAATTAAACCATTGGTTCCTAGACGACATGTGGTTCTAGCAGTATGGCGATTGACATTCTGTATTAACGATTTATGGGTAAGGTTATCTTTCGCAGTGGTGACGTGAATTGGCTATCAAGGTCATGCAGTTTGAATACGCTTTTTCTTGAAAAGTTTCCTAAAGTCGCAGGTCTATGCGAATAAACAAGAATATGGCCGATGCCCCTAAAGTGAATGTAACACAGGTCATCGCTCAAATTCAGCCGGATATATGCGGAACAGACATTGAAAATTAGAACACTCTGATCCGTGTCACCGTAAGAAGCCGAGGCGGCATACCTATATGGACACTTCACATACAGCTTGTTATATTCTATTTCAACATCTGTGCGCCCTTATTAAGATTAAGAAACCCTTTGAACAACTTTTTCCAATAGAATACCTCCGGAAACAAGCTAAAAATAACAATCTGGTATCATTACAAAATAGTTCTCAAAACCCACCTCGAGTAAAAAGGTCAAGTTGAAAAATAGCAAACAATCTCTTTGAACCAGAACAGTGGACAAAACGAAGTGGAGTGTAGGATAACTATTCTGCAAAATTTTCCAAAAACGGAGAAATATGCAAGACTACGACAAACAGTTTTGCAGTCTTTTGTGGAGGTGTTTCATCTAACATTTGTAACAGCAAGGTTGCATAAAGCCCTATCAAAAAAAAAAGTAAAAACATGGTTGAAGTGCCCTGGTGATGGTAGCTTCATAGAAAAGGTCTTCTTAAGAACTTAATACTCATTTTCCTAATAGTCATCTTACAGTAAGAAATCTAAAAGCGAGAATGCCTCTGTATCCAAACTGCGTTGACTGAAAGATTTCTTGAACTATCTGTACAGGAATAAGAATTCAATGATCAATTAGTATAAAAGTTTGGTGGAATCATACAAAGGACAAATTGTCCCGAAAATAATCGAAACAAAAGACTGCGAAGCAGTCCTTTGAATGATGGAATTCTCATGATGCAAGGCGAGTTCGAAGGCTATGAACAACATGGCGATAAACAGTACTTAGTGAAACTCAGTCCCTTAACATTCTAACGTAGGTAAAAAGTTAAAGCAACATGTTGCAAAACCAGGATAGATGAAAGGAATCTGTTGCTGTCCACAGAGAAGGATTCATTCACTCTTCCTCTGGAGTCTAATAATAGATGAACGCATGGAAAGTTTCACTTCTCTGTGTTGGCTTGCTAAAATTGTTAAAACAGCTTTGGGGAAGTTTGGAGAAACTCTCTGTGATATACTTCAAAGAGCACCTAAAATTACTAGAGAATGACGTCCTTCAAAAGGATTAAATGCTACTGCCTCTCAAGAAACCTATTTGGTGAGCTGGTGAAGTCAACGAAAAGAACAAAACGTTAAGTATTTAGGAACCGAACTAGATAGAGAAGACCTCTGGAACAATAGAATAACTGTCGTGAAAGCCGCAAAAACCCTCATGATATCAAGAGTCTTGCATGAAAATAATGGGATTCCTGCACCAAATATCATTCATTACATAGACCTACACAGTCATAGTATGACCTATCCTTAGCTAGGGGCAGCCGCATTTCACAAAGAACTCTAGAAAAAGTGCAAAGGTTGTTACGCATATGAATTACTGGAGCAATGGAAACTTGCTTAATTCTTAATTCTTCGACCCAATTATACGTCGTCATATAAAGTGTTCGTGAACATGAGATTAAGCAGGAAAAAAACTGGGACAAGGAAGTTTATAGGCCTCAGAGTAAGAGACTATCCCCAGATCGAAAATATGAAGTCTTCTTGACATCCCAGAGTTGGTATGATTTAAAACTATAACTTCGAGAAAAGCGTTAAAACGGAGTAAAGACCTACAGGTTTTCAAATTTGATAGTCCGATGTGCCGAACGAAATCTTGAAACAATTTATCGTTATCGAAATATTGGCATCACGTCGGACAGCCAGTAGTAGCAGTAGTCAATGCAATAAACTTCTATACTGTTAATTCAGCGAATGCTTAAGGAACTCGTGAAGAATATCAAAGTTATATTTCGTTGGGTATCAGGCGGAGTAAGAATTTAGACTTTTAATAAGACCCTAAACAGGGCCTGAGTTCATTGCAGAATAAAAGAAAATGTGATTAAAATCCTGAAACGGCGACTCGCTTTTGCTTCCAAACGATGTTTTTTCGAGCTAAAACGGCATACCTAACAGAACTAAAAAGTCTCTTTATTCAGCGCCTGAGATGGCAGGGACACGTGGGGCGTATGGACCGAGTCTTGTAATCGTATTTTTAATGACAAACGTAGCACAACTTTATTTGCGTAGTTGAATTGAACTAGGTAATGAGTAAGTGCATTCGTTAGAGGGTTGAGATTTGATAGTCAGTAAGCCCTGGCTTTTCACGTGATTTTACGCCATCAAACTTATTAATTTATAAAGATCGAACTTTTAAGACTTGGCAAAACCTCCTGAAACTTCAGTATCTTTGTGTATTGCTTTCTTCCAGAAGACATGTAAGCACGTTTAAGATGCATATCCATCTATGCTTATTAATAAACTCGGGCTTAACAGTTAACTTTCTTATACTTTTTCATTCATGGATCTGAACATTCATCGGTTCCTTAATTTGAATGGATTTCATCTGATCTTTCGATTGCTAGAAATCGCTCAAATGTGTATCATCACACATCTCAGTTTTAGAGGGTTTAACATTTTTTTTTTCTAAACTAAGTAGTCTCTAGTCAAAAGAAATATGTCCTCAGCCAGGTTTATCTCCAAACCTACTTAACTAACTTACAGACGAATGTTGCTCTGTGAGACTAAATATTAAAAGCCTATTTAATCCTAATAAGGAATCCATTTGTCTTGATGGAAAAACTCCCGTCTATAAACAATCACAAGCTCAATTAAAATAAACCACAAAATACACCCAGAATCGACCCACTGTATAACACTTTGTCCTTCCTCAAACAAAAAAAAACTTCTCTCCCTGTGTGTACTGGATACGTTATATACCAACCTTTTCCCACAAAACAAACCGACTCCCAGCTAAGTACACATTAAACCCATGTGTCGTCCTGTGTCCACTTCGAATTTTCGGTCAAGACAAAAAAAAACGAAAATAAAAATCAATTGCAGCCAAGCCCAGGGTGTTTTTATTCTTCACACTGTACGCGCACCTACCCTATAAAAGCCATCTCTAGAGAGAAGGCTAATAGCTTCAGGAATGCCGATGGCTCTGTATGTTACATTCTCGTAGCTATATTCTAGCGTGTCATCATCAGGGATGGTTTGAATAACAAAGTACAAAACCTTTTCATATTGTTTATGAGGGGAATGTTCTACCTCTTTCACCACTCTCGCTCTCTCCCCTTCCCTGACCCAATTAATGCCATGAACTAGGCCATGGAACGTGGAACCACCCTTTAAAAGAATCCTCTCATCTGGCACAATGCCAAAGCAAGAATTTCATTTCAAAATCTCATCTCATCTATATATATATTTTTTTTTTTTGCAGAAACCCTCAACTAGTACATCCTGTCGTTTTCCAAAGCTCGAAGAATGTGCTCATTTCCACTATGAGCGTGTCCAATTGGGGCCTCTCTCTGTACGTCTGGTCGATGACAAGTCAGAATTACTCAACAGCAGCATTGCATCACAATCATTGGGTGGCGATGTGGCAGCATCACAAAATTCTTCAGTACGTTCATTCAGCCCGTCGGTATGTTGGTTTATTGTAAAGGTGATCCCGAATCGTTCGGATCCGTTCCTGGTGAAGCGTTCCTTTGACAATATGAAACTACTCGATGAGATGCTGCATCGGTGTGTGTATGACAGGAAGATAAGCGGTCTTAAGGATTTGTCCGAAATGGATTTCAAATCCGAGGAGGACGTGGAATATGCAGTGGCTGTGTATTTGGAGCGGTTTTCGAAAATCGCTTCGGACTCACTCACTTGTGGGACCATCCTTACATGGCTGCAATTGGACAATAAGGGCAGAAGATTGCCTCTTGCAGATACCGATACAATGAAGTGCATAAACACTCCAGCTGTTGGCGCTGCTTACGGTGTCAGAAGGTCAGTTAGCTCTCTACTTAATCTTCAATCTTTTAAAACATTTCCATTTCAGGTATACGGCTCAAGCCTCCGATGAGATTTCTATCGAAGTGGGTGACATGATTTCTGTGATTGACATGCCGACTCCAGCTGAGTCTATCTGGTGGCGAGGAAAGAAGTCTCACTTACAGAAATCCCACTACGAAGTCGGTTTCTTCCCGCAGAGCTGTGTTGCAACAATAGGCGATAAGGTTCCTCGACATTTACCCCTTCCGGCGCCACTAGTTGGTCAACTAGATGTCTCACCCACAAAGCCTGTGCTTCGTAAGCATGGCAAGCTCATAGCCTTTTTCCGGTCGTTCATCTTATCCAGACCTTCACGACGCCGCCTGAAACAGAGCGGTATCTATCGGGAACGTGTTTTCTCCTGCGACCTTAGTGAACACCTCCTGAATAGCGGCCAGGAGATTCCAATGGTTCTTAAGTGTTGTGCCGAGTTCATAGAAGAAAATGGCATCGTGGACGGTATCTACAGACTGTCAGGCATCACATCGAATATACAAAAGCTTCGGCGATCATTCGACGAGGAACAAATTCCAGATTTCTCAAATCCTGAGATACGTCAGGACATTCATGCTGTGAGCTCATTGCTTAAAATGTACTTCAGGGAATTGCCCAATCCATTGTGTACGTATCAGTTGTATGATAACTTTGTAGAGGCAATTCAAGCAAAGAGCGAATCAAACGAGAGGCTAAAGCTGATGAAGGAGACAGTTCTAAAGTTGCCCCCGCCACATTACAGGTGAGTTGTGTCATTTTTTGGAGGATTTTGCCCTTTTTAAAACTTTTTCTTTTGCAGAACGTTAAAATATTTGGCGACCCATCTGAATAAAATCTCGCAGCACTCCGCTCGGACCGGAATGACTGACAAGAATCTCGCAATAGTCTGGGCACCAAATTTACTTCGGTCGCCCGCTCTCGAATCGGGTGGTGTGGCCGCCTTGCGTGGCGTTGGTGTTCAAGCCGTGGTCACTGAGTACCTGATCCGTAATTGCCATTTAATCTTCGATCCGAGCGATGAGGATTTTCGGTTGAGCTACGCTGGGAATCCGGCCAGTGCTGCAGCTGAACAACGGATGGACTCGCTCACTGATTGTGAGAGTTTACTCGTCGAGCAGCGAGAACACGATCAATCTCTGTGCTTTATCGAACGACCAAAGTCGCTTAGTGCAAGTGGACCAAAACTGATAAGTCTTGAGGAAGCTCAAACGCGCCACTATCGAATGGACAGCTGTGAGATGAACAAATCAATGCCGATCAATGTGATTAGTAATTCAGCAAATATCGGATCATATATTGAGGTGGGCGGAGGGCCATCGTCGTTACCGGATAAATACCACACCGTCTTGCCAGTACCTCGGAGTTGGCAGAAACGGAAAACCCATTCGTGGAAATCGATATTCACGAGAAATCCCCGCAACTCCAGCAGTAATAATGATGTCAAGGGCGGATTGAACACATCGGCGACAACTGCACACAAGACCAACACAACAGCTCAAGTCACCTTTGCCGATGAACAAGCTGGCGGAGAGGGCGGCCTACATATGAAGAGCACCAAGCAGGACAAACCCAAGTCGATAGATCTCTTCGAAGTGGGCAAACCTATGGATATCTGCGTGAGGACCAGCTCGGTGGATAGTCTTCGAACCACTGGCCATTCGCGGTCCGTTTCTCATGATTCCTACTTTGATCTTCTGCAATCTCCGCAACGTGGCGTAACCACTTGCCCATCCCGTGAACTCTCCGAGCTCGGTCTAAACTTTGACAGAGAAGAGCCCGAAATGCGAATCTTCTCCGATAGCGAGAGTCTAGTAGCGAGTCCGAAAGTAGGCAAAGAAAACATTCCTCCTTCTAGGAGAGTATTACGAGCTCGTCCCGAGGAGTTCTCAAGCACAACAAATTCCGTAAATCCCAGTCCCAAAAAGCAACCAAGACTTAATCTCCTCTCCCCAAGTAGCGCCGCTGCTCCACAATCATGGGGCCCCAATACAGCGGCCCAGACTCCCTGTTCCAATGGAAGTGGTGATCACAACGATGAGAGCTGTTGTAAGCGTTATAAACTAGAAGACCAACTCTCAGACATCCAATTCATCGATTGCAGCACCCCCGAGCATACAATCAGCAATCCGAACACAATGTACACCAGCGTTCAGGTCCACAGTCCCCCTAAACAATCGGTTTCAAAGACTTCACTGGACTCGGAGGGAAGTTCGAAGACAAACAACACCACATTTGGTTCGATCTTCGAAAATAAGGAAAAAAATGGCGGCGAAAGCTCACACATTATAACCCGATATAGCTATCCAACGGTTCAAGTAGGTGCCAAGCGGAAAGATGACACTGCATTGAAGGAACGCTTCAGCTATCCTGGCTCGGGCAATAGTGGAAAATACGTTTGCAGGCTGGTTTCGAAAGATGTCAAGATGAATGTTCAAGATGAACAAAAGAAGTCAGCAGCTGCCCAGCAGCAACACACACCAGTTAATGATGAATTGCAGACACAAAGGTATGTCTATGGCTTAACGCTTGTGTGATAATGCTTTGCGGGCTAGGGGCTTCAGATTATGCACAAGCTTTTATTTTCGTTGTAAAAATCAATAGAAAAGCTTCTTTTTGCTTAGGCAAGCTTCTCAATTTTAAGAAGGGAATAGGTATATAATATAACTTTAAAAAAAACTCATCAGTCTACCGCAGAAAAAAACCTTTTGTTATTAATATCATTTTTGAAAATTATTTAAAAAAAAATCTCGACATTTTATAGCTTTCTACAAAAATGTGCAACTTGCATTCGCGTCGTTAAAGATGGTGTTATTGGAAAAGTCAGACAATTACATCCGAGGTCAAGGGTTCAAATACTCCCTGTGACTGTTGTCTAACAAATGCGAATCTCCCAAACATTAAAAAACAAAAAATACTGTCATATTCCTGCAATCCTAAATTCCTTATCCAACTACCGCCACCACCGTCGAAAAAAGTAAGCTGTGTTTTCTTTAATTAATTAAAGATAAATATTTTTTTTTTGTTGAAATTTACACCGCTTTACACTTGCCCGTCCTTCCACTTTTTCTATCAACTCCCCATATTTGTTTTTCTTGCATAATTGCTCGTGCTCAATGCTCATCTAATACTCTGCTCTCATGGTTTAGTTCAGTAAAAGTCTAAGTCTCATTTTATTTGGTCTAATGTTTTGGCATTTCTTTAAAATTCATCTCATAATAAAATCTTTTCGTCTCATCAAATAAAAATATGTAATCACAAATTCTTCACACAATTCATCAAAAGAAAAAACAAGAACTTATAAAAGGGATATATTCATAAAATAGTAAAAAAATACATAATTGAAAATTTTGGGTCCTAGTTGACTAATTTGAATTTAGATGCTCTGAAGAAGGTAACCGTTTAGTGGTTTATCTGGGGCTCATCGTTTAAAGCTAAAACAATCGGACGATATCGTTTTCAACATTCCTGATAAGATAGCTTCAAACCTATATCGTTGGATCATTTTCGTTTAACGTGATGAATTCAGTGGATATTCAGTAGATATTCTTGAACTTTATCGATACGTATCTTACCCGATTCGTCATTTTAGTGTAGTTACGTTTATACATATCTAATTAATTATACGGGTTATTTTAAGATTTTGTTCTATTTTTAATTATAATAGTCGATAAGTCTTAAGGATTTCTTAAAAATCCATCAAGTATTTTGGCTGAATGCCAAAAATGTACAAAATCGCTTGTCAACTTAGATTTTTCAGGTTGCCATAATCAAAAATTGGACACTTAGTATACCTAATTCTTAGGGGATTTCTGTAAATGGGATTTGAAATGAAAACTAAAATTGTGTTCTTTACGAAGCCTGAGCTTATATTATTTATTTATTTATTTATTTCAAAAATCGCTTGCAAGGCAGGACATTAGTCTGTGTTCAAGCCTTTACATTAATTTCAGAATTTGAATAAAATTATATAAAATTTCTATTTAAATATTTATATATATTAATAAAAGAAAGGGAAACATACTATCAATTATTTGCCAAATAGCTGAAAAGTTAAAATGTAAACCTACTTGTGCTTCTTATTCTTTTCATAGCGATAGAATAGAGTTTCATAGGCAGACAACATGAATAAGAAAATTGGCAATTACGAAAGTTGCGTAGGGCTCAAAAAGACAAAAAGACTTTGTTGACCGTGTAGATAATCAGGCTGTTGAATTTGAATGGTTTCATATACTTAGGTAACTCAAAGAACAAAAGTTTATTAAATTAGCTAGGCTACGTGCCGCAAAAGAGGATTCGTGACCATAAAGTCGAAGATTTTAGATATAAGGATATAAGCCTAGTACTCACCTAGCGTGAAATGAAAAATAAATACGTTCCAAATTACACGCGAAGAATAAAAATGAAAATAGAATAAACTTTTCCACGTGAATTTTTGATACTCACTTTGAATGAAAAAAAAAATGACAATAATTTTTAAACTGATTCGTCCTTTCTGTTTATAAATTTTCAATTTTTTTGTTTTGAAACAAAATATTAAAATCAACAGACAAATGTCACAGTTTTCCACGTTGCCTTAAAATTTTTCCTGATGGTTGTACATTGAGAAATGAAAATCATAGCGTGGAAAAAGTTGTGGAACATATTTGTTTTTCCAATCCACATTTTAGTACTCACCTCTCGTTGCGGATATCATTCCAGTGAACCAGCAGTCACTTTTATATGAAATTTTCATTTTCACTTGAACTGAGTACTAGGCTATAGCTGGCAATGTTGTTATAAGCAACGTTCAATTTGCGGCTAGTCGCAAAGTCTAAGTTGCGAAAGATTTCACATCCATACAGCACCATAGGTAGTAAAAGGGCTTTATCAAGTGGCAGTTTAGTTTTTGAAGTGACGAAATTTCGAGTGAGTTGAAGAAGGCGGAGATTACCATTGACTTTACCGATACTTAAGGAATCGACAGTTGTTAGGAAATGAACCGATTATCGTATCGTTTCTGACTGAAAAGTTGACTTAATGGAATAGGAAATTATTTTGACAACTACCCAATCCGATACTGAAAGCTGGCTTACTTTCAAGTCGCTTGACTCAATTTTACTAGAAAAATATGATCTCGTTGTACTTACGGATTCATTTTCAACTGTTGTTTTTGTTAGATAGAATTTCATGTTTTGAACTTTGCAAGCTGACGGGATTTTGCCTATGATTCCGCAGTACTTCTCTACGGTTGTTATGATCAGTTCAACAATTGATTTAGGTAAATACATTTTTACTTGCGATATAGGGGCCTTATAGGGGATATTTTGAATTCGTAAAAACATCAACTTTTCATTATGGGGACTTTCGTGAATAAAATTTTCTTCGGAATTTTTCCCAACTTTCTAAACTGTCAACTTGAATAATGTCGAAAGTTTTCCTTGGAATTTATTGATATTAGGAATAAAGTTTCATAAGAACTTTGGCTCTCATTTCAAAAGACCGCCAGCTTACAATATAAACAGTGCACTGTGCAGACATATTGGGGGCTATCGTGACAAAATGTCCCTCGGAATTTTTCCCAACTTTCTAAATTGTCAACTTGAATAATGTCGAAAGTTTCACTTGGAATTTATTGATATCGGGAATTAAGTTTCATAGGGGCTTTGGCTCTCATTTCAAAAGGTCGACCACCAGCTTACACTGAACAGTGCTGAAGTATTGTCGTTTCCAATTTTCGAAGATGGGAAAAATTCCGAGGGAAATTTTGGTTACGATAACCCCATATATGTACATATGTACTATTTGTACTAAGATAGAGAACAAGAAAAAAGTATATCTCACAATTCCGTCTGTATGGTTGGCTGTACCTTGACCTATAGCCTAAACGGCTGAAGTGATTTTCTTCATACTTGGGACTTAAAAGAATTTTTGTAAAAAGATTATACTATTATTTCTTTGTAGCTCTAAAATTAACCTTACCTGCCATAGAACGGGACGGTATCCATTAAAAGTAGGAATCCGTTAAGGAGTGTGTTACAACTCACCTCAGGAGTACGCATATCTGGACGTGATTTCTACTTCGATCAGGTCTAGAAAAACGTATATCTTATAAGACTGGTAGGTCTTGGGGCTTTTGTAGGAAGTACCTATCTACAAGTGTGACCTAATTGGAGGTTGCGAAGTTTACCAGATGCTATATTCTGGTGCTACGGGAGATAGTTGCCCAAGGAAAGTGAGCAGTATGTCTTCGGGCTCTCTTATTCTATCTCCGATAGAGAAGTGCAGCCGTCGCATACAAAGCGAGCAATCCATGAAGTTTGTAAACAATAGCGTATCGTCTTCGGGCTCTCTTATACTGTCTTCGGATGGTGAGGTGCAGCTGTCGCGTGCGTGTTTGCTTACTTCAAGCTATCTATGAGGTAGGCCCCCTAGTGGGTGTATCGTGGTGGCTGTGGTTTATTCCATAGCGGAGACGTATGGTTTCCAGGCGTGCCTGGATTCAAGAGGTGTAGATAGACCTCGCTTTTAAGCAAGAGGTGTTTCATGCCTACAACATGTTACAGCTTTGCTACTAAAATGGCTTCGGCTGTCTTGGGGTTAATGGTCAGGACTCAATCTGACTCCGATGGTGGTAGGCCACTCGTGGGGTCAAGGCTTAATAGCTAGGTATCCACGTTAAACACACGACAGTTCTTACCTGCCATAGAACGCGTTTTTGATTTTCGACTTTCTCGTTAATGGGCAGACCGTTTTCGATCAGCTCCTTGAAAGTTTTAGCAATATCGCTTTTAACAAAAATCAAAAAGATAGCTCATTTGATACAAGTGCATTATAACTCAAAATTGATTGTTTCGGGATGAATACTATTAAAAATTTTGTTTCTCATGAAAAGTTATAGGAAAAGGACTGCGGTGCAGAAAAACAAAACTTCTGTGTGAAATTTAAGAGATATCAAAGTATGATACTCTAAAAAAGTAAAGGACAAGCAATTTTACTAACATTGTTGCAGCTAAGTCAAAATCTTGAATTTTTGAGTAATGACGCTCTTGTAGCAAATGAGCAAATGTAGAAATTACATGGAATTGTTTTTTTTTTTTTAACTCGAAACTATTAAAAGAGATACTTTAGGATTTAAAGTAACGGATTTCATGCTATATTACACTTTTTTTTTCAAATAACATCCAAATTAATTTGTACACAAAGATGTTATATATTGTTTAAGAGGAAGTACGTGCTGTTGTGCATTTTATTTTTTTCTTAAATAATAATTGGTTTTAATCGCATCCTGTTATTTTAAAAATTATATATTTACCTATATATGTATTTTTACTTACTCTCAATTAAATAGTGGTTTCGTGTCAAAAAAAAATTAAAGTTTCAAACAAATCTGGTATTATACGTTGGAGGAGAAGTCCAAAAAAAATGCACGACTGCAATATTATTTTAAATTAAAATTTTTATATGTAGTATTATTTTAAATTTTAGGAAGCTCCTGTTAAAAAATGTTGGTTGAAATCGTTAGAGTCGTTAATGAGAAAGTCGAAAATAAAAAAAAAAAAAAAACAGTTCCGTGACAGGTATCATTTTTTACCTGCGACTTATAGGTACTATAAGGCAAGTTATGCATTCGTAAAAAAAATCGAACTCGAGATTTTGATCAAAGTTGACATTACGATGATAGCGAACACTAAAAAAGTGGGTCTGGCAATTCTGTCTGTCTGTCTGTCTGTCTGTCTGTCGCTGCGACTACAGCCTAAACGGCTCGGCCGATTTTCTTTAAACTTGGTAGATATGGGTTTTGATTTTTTACCCCCACACGTTTTTTTCTTTTTTTTTTTAAGACCAAAAATAACGGTACCTGCCATACGATTTTTTTTCGAAATTTTATAAACATTTTTTTTTCTCAAAAACTATTCGACAGATTTCAAAAATAAAAATACAGAAAAATTTCATTTAATTAAAGCTAGGTATTGGTTGAAAAAAATTTTCCGAAAAATGGTTATTGAGGGTACCCCCCAAGGAACCATTTTTTTTGTTTTTGATTTTCTCAAAAACGGTTCAACCGATTTTGATAATTTTTTTTTTGCTAAAGCTCCCCAAAAACATTAATAGAATTGTGTACTCAAATTTTCAAAACAAAATTTTTTGGATTTTTAAAAAAAACTTCAAATTTTTTTTTTCAAAACTCAATATTTCGAAAACCCCACGCTAGATTTTTTCTAAAATTGATAAATAAAATTTTCTCAATATAGTCTACAAAGTGTGAGAAAAATTTTCTTATTTTACTTTAAAATAAAGGTACCTACCATACAAATGCTAAAAATTTAAAAAAAATGGTTTTCAAAAATCGTATTTTTCTCGAAAACGGCACCTAGAATTTTGATAAAATTTTTTTTCTTTCAATTAATTTTTATGATCTTTAATTTAATAAAAAAAATTTTGAAATTAAGATATTACAGCTTGTACCTACCATAGAACCATTTTTTCGAATTTTGAATTTCTCTTATCCACATAACGGATCTTAATGAAAATTTTTATAGAGAAGCTTCTAAAAAGTCTAAAACACATTGCATTTCAAAACTTTAAAATAAATATTTTTTGAATTTTTGAAAAAAAAAATCTATTTTTTTCTTTTTTTGAAAATTCGATATCTCCGAAATAGGTCAATATTTCTTTTCGTAAATTTAATTTTTATTCGAACAATAATAAAAACTTTAAATTGGAGTACCTAAATTTTTTCTTAAAAAGCTTTTAAAAAGTTTGTATATAAAAGTTTTTTTTAAGAAACCACTACAACGACTTATAATTTTTGTTCTTGCATAAATTCATAGCTGGATAGCATTCTGTTTTTTTCTCTTACTACTAAAAGAATTTAAAAATTCATTTTATCCTTATGAACAGTTTTCTTTAATAACATCCGTTTTTTAAATTCCTAGTCGATTACATAGGAGCAAGTTCGTGCGACCCAGTCGTGCATTTTATTCCTAAAATATTTGTTCACCAAAATGTAGTTCATGTCCATAATACAGTCTTGGCCAAAATTTTGTGCGTTCATGCTTTTTACAAATTAAATTAAATACAGTTGGTGGTGAAATAATTTTTTAGTCTCAGATAATCTAAAAATACCGTTATCTACGTTGTTTTTAAAAATGCATCATCCGTTATCTCAAGATTAGTCATTTTCACATGTTCTTAGGTATTAATCAGTTTGCTTATTTGCCTCTTCTTATGAAATCTCAAGTATTTTTTGTAGGTTTCATTTTAAGTATTGGTTAGTATTATTGGAAAACACCCAAAAAAAGCGAACTAAGTTTAGTTAAACGTGCGCAGGTACAGCAGATACATGATCAATGAAATCTCAGGTAGAAATTTCCAAAACTCTGGAATATTCGCGTCGATCTGTCCAGTACTCTCTTAAGCGGTTCACAGAGACCGGATAGCATGTCAGCATGAGAATAGGACAAGAACTGGGCGCATGCGAATCACAACAAACCGCGAGGACCGAAAATTGGTACGAAGCTCCAATTAAAAATCGTAAAAAATCTACCTTAGCGCTCGCTGTCGAGTTTTCAGCAGAATTCAAGGGGCAAATTTTTGCTGGAACTACTCGTAGAAGACTCCAAGAAGCTGGTATGAAAGGCTATAAAGTCAGGAAAAACCATGGTTATTTGAAAAGAACAAAAAGGTGCGGCTTGTATGGACTCAAAAATGCCAAACTTTTACTGAAGAATATTGGTCAAATATTTTGTGGTCAGACTAATCGAATTTCGAGATAAGTTAGATCATACGATGTTGCAACAATATGTAGTAAATAATTTAGTATATTATAACTCGTAATGAAAATATCTAACTTTCAAAACTTCTTCATTTATGGTACGCTTTAAGATTTTTGGTACCGCTGGTGCAACCTTTGTCCGTCATTGAGCGGGTGAAGAATTTAGTCTGGAGTGTTTGGTACCGAAATCGACAGTAAAACATGGCGGCGAGAGCGTTATGGTCTGGGTGTGTATGAGTTCTTCAGGGGCAGGCGAAATGTTTGTGTGCCACAATCGCATGGACTCTACGAAGTACATAAACGTACTGGAAACTGCACTTCTGCCCTCATTTTTCTTACTGTTTGGCGTTACAAACATGAATGGAGTAAAGTTCCAGCAAGGTAACGTACCTTGCCACAAAGCTGCATGCACAAAGACCTGGTTAGGGGAAAATTGTGTCGAGGTTCTTGATTGGCTTACCCAGTCCCCAGATTTAAACCCCATAGAACATTCGTGAGCTTACTAAAGCAGAAGATCAGGCAGAATACAATCAGCAACAAAGACGACCTAAAACGCCACCTGTGTGATAAATGAAGGGTATTAAGTGCAGAACAATGCAATAAGCTTGTACGCTCTTTGCCAAAAAGAATAGCTCCCGTGATAAAGGCAAAGGGCGGTCCAACTAAATATTGATATTTGTTTAATAAAAAGCAATGTTATACTATACAAAGTGTTTGAATTTACTTAAATTAAACAGTTGGACGTAAAGTGAGAAATATAATAGGTGCTCAATAATTTTGGCCAAGGCTGTAGTACACCTAATTTTTTTTATGAAAATCGTTAGCAAAAAGATCTTGCATTACGGCTATATATGAGTTACCGTTAGTTTTGGGGCTAAAAAAAATTAAATTCCTCCTCTAAGGAATCACAGAAGATCCTAAAGTAGTTAAGGCTATAGATCGAGGTACAGACATACAGACAGAATTGCCGAACCCCACTTTTTACGTGTTCTCTATCATCGTAATGACAACTTTGATCAAATTCTCGAGTTAGATTTTTTTTTCAAGTACAGAACTTGCCCTATAGTGCCTTTATCGCAAGTAAAAAGGCTAAGATGGTTGCGACGATACTGCGTTTTAGATTAAATATACTTTTATGTTATTTATTTATGATTATTCCCGTACATATATGTTTATTAATAAATCGATTTTTAAAATTTTGTTTACATAAATTCATATTTTTCTGGAAATCACGGCAGTTTAAACAATTAATTTTTTACGCATTTTCTGGAGATTGGAAAAAACTGAATTCAAAGACACAAATTAGCGTGGGTTAATAAAGCTTGTAAATCTTCTAAAAACAAAGCCCTTAACGATTCGTATTGAGGGAGAAATTTTCGTTAACATGGAACACGGTAGACCAAAGTAGGTCTTTTCTTAAATCCCCGAAAAATAATGTCAACAACATAGATAGACCCATGCTATAGAACGATTTTGTTCTTAGAATATACCCAAAAATCATCCCAATCAGCCTTGAAATTTAGGGGACACTATGTATGAACATATCTGTTTTCGATGGAATTTTCCAAGAAAAGAAAATTGAAACTTTTTTTTTAAATGTAGAACAATTTGAAATGAAATATTACTTCAAGTTTAAGGGAGCGCCCGCATTAAAATTTTGATCGAAATCGGTGCAGTTGTTGATGAGAAAGTCGAAAATCGAAAACAGTTCTAAGACATGAACTACTTACAGACTTACAGACTTGTCGGATCCACTTTTTTCGTGTTCTCAATAGTTGATTGATTTATTAGTTTGATTTTATTTAACGAATGCAAAACTTGTTGGGACCTATTTGGACCCGTTTATAAGAGAGTTTTCATTTTTTAATAAATTGACTTCGAAAGGGTAAACATTATCGAAAACAATACATTTCTATGATATAACTTATTTAATGTTAGGTACCTGTTGTTATTTTGTTTTCAAGGTAGTACGGTCTAGAATGCCAAAAAACGCACGATTTTTGGGAATTTTTTTTCTCGGAAACCTTATTAAGTAATAACATAATTTTATTTTTAAATAATGAATACATGCGTCAAGAGTACAAAAAAAAAATATTTTTTTTTTAATTTTCGAATTTTGGCCGAATTATAGAGGGCGGAAACGTCGAATCATCCAAAAATACATGGTTCCATGGCGGACAGTTAATCTCCGGATCTACTGAACTGATTTTCAAAAAACTTGTTGTAACTTGATTGTTTGTATGTTTTCTAGAACAATTTACCACAATTTGACCAAAAAATTATGAACAAAAAAAATGGCGACCCAAAAATGGCCAAAAAAAATTTCAAAAAAAAATTTTTTTTTTTTTCAAAGCTCGATATTTTTTTTTTTTTGACTTTTTAAACAAATTGTGGTAAATTGTCTCGTAAGATACCTTCCTTTAAATAACCCACTTTGTTTTTTTTTTGTTTCAGTCCAGCCAATTCTGAGATTAACTGATGTCCGCCATGGGACCATGTATTTTTTGATGAGTCGACGTTTGCGCCCTCTTTAATTCGGCCAAAATTCGAAAATTTAAAAAAATAAATTTTTTTTGTACTCTTGACGCATGTATTCATTATTTAAAAAGAAAATTATGTAATTACCTAATATAAGGTTTCCGAGTAAAAAAATCCCAAAAATCGTGCGTTTTTTGGCATTCTAGACCTTACTAGTACCTTAAATAATGAAGTTGTGTCAATAGATTTGAAAACAAAATTAATATTATTAAAATTTTTAACAAAAAACCAAATCTATGCTTTGATCATTGGTATTTAGCTTATTCCAAAATGGCCGTTTTTAATTGAAGATGACTACGTGTATTCAATTCATAATTTGTGATAAATTCTGACTTTGGCACTGTTTTTTTTATTTTAGCTGAATGGGTGTTTTTATGCGAGCGGGACAGTGTGTATTTTAAGTAAAAGTTGGGTACATCTTTTCAGAGTTATCGACACTTTTGCCTCAGAAAACATTTGTTAAAATGCTGAAAATCAAGTTATGAAGTTAGCTGTTAGATAGGGAATTCGAACTCTCATTGAAAATTTCACTAAATCAATCTTGAATGTGACATATTTTGTCCAATAAAATAAACTTCTTTCATGAAACTACTAAAGTTACTTAACCGTGTATAATGTACTCCTAGTCGCACTTGTCTTAGACCCTCCAATAATTGTGTGCATTGAATTAAATGTGTGATTCTATTTTAAGTTCTTCAGCTTGTGCCAATCTCTAGTCTTTGGTTTTAAGCAGCAGCGTTTATCGTGTTGTTATGTGTGGTAATTCTTCTGCGTGTTCTTCTTCTTTGCTTTTCATCTCATTCATTTAAAAAAAATATCAAAAATTCCTTCCTATTTTTAGAGTAACATTTTCACAACAACAATATCAACAGCATACTCCAAAAAACAACAACAAACTCATACCAGATTTGCTAAAGCCTAAAAATCGCTACAGCTATTGTGATCCTATGCAAGACTCAAATAATTCAATAAATTTTCTATTACGGAGCAATTCAGCGGACATGAATAAAGATAAACTTTCAATTGGATCGAATAACGAAATGGAACGTTCCAAGATAAGTGTGACCCCATCGTCGCCCATACAAAGTCCACGCTACTCGCTGCTGGTCGGTGAAACTAGTTCTGAAAATAGCAGTGCTGTTACTACTCCAATTTATGAATTGGATCCGATTGCTATGATGGCAGCTTCACAAACATCGTCGCAATTTGATGAGACCAAAGGATTTGCTGGCTGCTGTCGTGCTTCGGTCGATAGCATTTGCAGCAATGTAAGTTAGCTTAAATTCTGCATTTGATTTACCTCTTATTTAATTAATCTTTCGTTTTAGCTCACATCACAAACTGAAAAACGTGATATGAACGCTCTCAAGCGGGAACTGTCACTTGACTTGGATCCCACTAATGTGTGTTCAAAAATGTCTGTAGATCTCACTGATAGTACTAGACAACCGCAATCATTACATCTCATGCCATCACCCAATACTCACACAGAAGATAACACTAGTCAGTCCGTAACTCCCAGTGAGTTCGGCTATCAGCACCTTAATCGGCAATCAAATCTCGTCTCCCTTGAGAGTTCACCTAACTTCGATGAGTACGACAATATGGAACGGGCTTTCCTGAACTATGACAAGTCAGCCATCACACCAAGTAATAGTACAGCTCCTTTGATGGGTCAAAGCCCAACTAATTCAGCTAAGAAACTGGTTCCGATCAGTCCCATCAAGGCAACAATCAACATCACATACAATTTGAAGAGCCCTCGTGAAGGGCCCTTGATCCCGGAACCCGAAACTCCAAGAAAATCACTGTTGGAGACGAGTTTTGATGAGAATATTGTCTACGAACAGGTCAAGTTTTTTCGGAACTCAGTGACCGAAGTAAATCAGCTTCTAAGTAATGGAAACCCGCTGTACGACATAGAGAAGGAACCTTTGCAGGAGGAATGCACAGATGAAGATCAAACCCCATCGCCAATCCGTGAGGTCAATAGCAATCTTATAGTTCTAAGCGACGAAGAGGAGGATAACCATGAATTTCCAAATCTTTCGGACGACATTCAAATGTCGGACAATATTGACAGTCTTGAGTGTGATCCAAGTCTATCGCTCTATGAAAATGTTGAACTTCGAAAACCTTCGACGGTCTATGAAAATATGGAAGGGGGTTCCATGAAATCCGGAAATGGTTTGGATAAACTACAGCTCGATCGCAGTTCGAGCTCTTCTGATCCACGTCGATCCCCATCGAATTTTAGCGTTAAGCAGTTGGCAACTAAATTTGAGGTTTCACCCGTAGAGCAGCAGCAAGCGTTTGATTTCAATGTTAGACCGGTGAAAAAATCCGATATTCCTCCACCGAAGAACTCTCCTCCTCAACCGCCAGTGAAACCATCACACAACTCTTCCTCAAAGCAGCAGTTGAACAAAATGAATCAAATTACACGAAGTCTCGATGAAAACGCATTTGTTAGAGAGTTTGGCCCGAAGCGACTTGAAGATATCGCCAGAAGTGTACACCAAATGGACAAGATCGAAGAAGCCACACGTCGAAAATCGTTCGATTTCACTCGTCCCAAATTCTTGAATCCTCCTAAGAGACTGCCTGGTATTCCGATCAACGAAGAAATTTGCCAAAAGAACTCACTAAAGTTGGATCTAAACGACGAGTTAGAATCACCATCGTCGACTAGTGAGACAGAAGTGAAGATCACTCCAACAACCGAGAACCGAATTTCGTTAATTCAAAACAATGTTGCAGCTGAAGATCAAAATAACCCAGGCTCTCTAACGACTCCCCTGAAAGTGCTAAGCGGTGTGAAATTAGATCGTGAGAGGATTGACCGCATCAAAGAGGAACGTCGACATCAACTCAAAGAGAAATATCGAGCCGATTCTTTTAAATCCAAATCAAAAACCGAATTACGAGAATTCCAAAAGGACGAGGATAAATTCACATCGGAATCACTGAGGGTGAAGTCAAAATCTCGCGGTGATGTTCGAACGACTTTCTTTCAAAAAGATATTGATGATAATTTAAAGGAGGCAAATTTTCATAGCGGGGGTGCTGGCCGAGTGCGGAGTATCAGTGATGAGAAGAACCAGAACAACTGTGAACCCGAGAATTTAGTGAATTTAAATAAAAACGGAGCAGATTCGACGGAGTTCTCAGCAAGAGCCACTGTACAAAAGTTCGAAAGGAAGACTTTGGATTATGCAAGAGAGCGTGATGCAACTAGTTTATCTACGGGTGCAACTATTGCAGTCGACGGGAATCTACGAGGTGGAAGTGCCACGACCAATGCTGCAGCTACAATGCTGGGGAAAAATAGTATTAGTTCAACGTAAGTATAAAGATACCTGCGGGTTTAGGATTTAGTTTAGTTTTAAAATTAGTTAAATAGGTAGAGGCACCAAACCTTCAAATATAGAAGTCATTGCAATGTACAGGCTTTTAAGGGCCTGTAAAATCCTCTTACCACGAAATGTTATAGAACAAAAGGATAGTTATAAGGCTAGTCAAATTATAGATAAAAACAGACAATATTGCCATTAAATAATTATTATATATAGAAGTAGACACAGAACATTTCTTAGTTAAGTATACGCCCCGTCAACCCGGTAGTGGAAATAAGAAGCTCTAATTTCCTTTTCATCATTGAATTCCCAAACCTTTGAGGTAAAATGTCCTATTGAATCTTTTTTCGAAGACATGGAAATTAGGAGGAATATTTGAGTCTTGCATAAAAGGAAGACAACAACAATAACAACCACTTTGGTTTGACCAAGGTCAAAGTACTTTTTGTAGACAGAATGGATTTGCAAGTTATTTTTTCTCACTCAGAGAATTAAAATGTATGGTGCTTGATTCGAATTGATGACGAATGTGGTTCATTTTTGTAAGTTTTTTTTTCATGTCATGAGCTCGACAAGAAGAAGGCCTTTGAATGGGATGTGACTGCAAGGATCTGTAGCCTGTTATAATTGTAGACTGTTACATTTAGTATGTAAAACTCTTCTCTTTCGTTCAACCAAGGGGGTATGATTCCTAGTTGAGAAGGCACAAAACCCACCGACCTTTTTTTTAGGTTCAACGGTTTTTATTTGGTCTACCAGTTAAGTATCGGTTCAGTCTCGAAAATTGAGGTTTTCTTGCTTATAAATTTGGTCGTTGGAATATCTAAATTATTCTTGAAGATTAAGAATGAATTTTGGAAGTTGTGGACAGTTTTCCGAAAACTTGCAAAAATTTTCGAACAATTGAATCCAATTTACTGGATTTTTGCTCGATTTTGAGTTTAAAAATGTTTAAACGGCTATATTGAAGCTTGTTGTTGAGGTAGGTAAATATATTGGATATCAAAACGACCATTGATTAGTCAAGATTTCAATGAAAAACACATTTTGAAAATCGGTTGGAAAATGTATGTGAAAATGCCCATTTTCCGAAAAAAATGCTTTTTTAACTTTTCAAGCCTCTAGCTTCTAAGATATATGTATATCTAAAAATGTTTTATATTAGACATATTAGGGGCAAGAGAACCGTTCTATAGATACCTTAATTTTAAAAATCGAACCAGTATTTTCCGACTTATAACGGATTTTGTGCACCCTAACCGTGAAATTTCAATTTTTCCTTGCACTTACCTTCAAAATAATAATTTTGATTTTTTTTTGCATATTATTGATTTTTTCAAATTAAATTATTATGAAGCTTATAAGCAACGCACAGTTATGTTATATCAAAATGTTTGTAAGGATGTCAGGAATAATTTTCATTGACAAAATTTAAGGGGCGTGGTCAAAAGATATGAACGGTACAGTTTGTAAATTAAAGGATCAATTTTCTGTGCTTTCAGCTCAAAAAAGCTATATAGTTTATAGGAGAAACATAGCCTCGTATTTATTAAGTTATAAAATTAATGAATATTTAGGAACAGCATTGAACCGCCTTATAATATAATTCACGACTGAGTCGCATGCTCTATGCTCACTTGCTCCTATGTGTTAAACGTACTTGGAATTCAAAAAAATAATTGTAGTAGAAGTGTACGAAACTATTTTTCTTTAATTGAACTTGTTCAATTAATATTTATCCAAGTCTTAAATGCAATATTAGCCCTTACTTGAATTGTTTGGCAAAAACCTGGTATGCAGTATTATTAAAACTAAAATAATTTATTAAAACTAGTCTAGAGATTATAAATATGCTTGTATCCGAAGGTTAATCATTAGAACTGTTTTCAAGAAAAAACTTGATAGAACCGATATCGTTGTATGACAGCTATCCGTTCTAGATGAGCTAAAACAACAATTTTAATTCGACCTCTAGCGAGTCAGAAAAAAGTACTCTATACTAATTTTGAAGCAAATCGCTCCAAAAGTTTAGGCTCTTGCCCTAGGCACATCTGGGCCCAGGGACCGGACGCACAGACAAACAGACCGACGGACGGCATACCGAAACTCATTTTTTTGTTTGGATTTCTCTATATCCAAATTGTAATTATTCAATGATATAAATTTGAATTTAAATTGACCGCTTATTGTGAATACATAACAGTTTTTTCCGATTGTATGAAATCATGATATTTCAAATTTTTATTTTGTTTGGAAATTTTTAACAAAATTACCTCGTTTGTTCTTATGAAAATGTATTTAAATATTAATTAACTTTATTATTTTAATTTTGTTTCTGTTTGTTTTTTTTTTTTACAGGAGAGACAAGATATCACCAAAATTTTCAATTCGTGACGTAACAGCTATGTTCGAATCTCGTTCACAAAATCAACAGTAAAATTTTAAATAACAATACAAAATTATATATATTTAAATTTAAAACAAAACAACAAAATAAATGATAATTTTTAAACCTTTTTTTTCTTATGCTTAACATAATGAAAACAATAACATTTAATGACTATATAAAAAAAAGTAAAAAAAAAAAGAAACAATAAATTTTAAAATTTTTACAAAAAAACAAAATAATTGAACCATGTAACAAATCTATATAGCGTATTTCTTTAAATATACAAGTACATATTATTAAAATAATATTTAACAAAAAAAAACCATTAACATAATCCAAAGAATTGTACACATTTATATAAAGAATATTAACAATAA